>OW386287.2:169411300-170661300 GCA_936432065.2 Rutpela maculata | reverse complement strand
TAGGCTGGCTAGGGTATGGATGTGTAGTGGCGTTTTTCACGTGTTGCCGAGACAGTAGCAGTGGACTAGACTGCGGTTATGTGAAAGACAACACAACACGGTCTAGTTGCTCTCATCTCCTGAGTTCGAGTCTCAGCTGAGGCAGATAGCAATGTCGCAGGGAATGGGTGTGGTGATGTTGTCTATGTGTGTGTCCGTTCTGGTTGAGTGGCAGAATAGCCTACGGCTAAACTCCGCCAGGACATTAATATACTTAAATAAGGCGATAAAATATATATATTGTCAGATTCATTAAATGTGCCGAATTTATCACTGGAAAAGAGATCTGAGTTTTTTGCCCCCGACAGAAGCAGTAGCACTCTTTACACGCAAATGATGAGTTACAACAATGGTGTGGAGAAGCGAAGAAATCTGATAATTTCATTTGGAAAATCACTCTTCATGGTCCAGAATCCATCATAAGAACCAAAACACTGCCGCACACAGTTTGTTAATCCAAATTTTGCGCAATTGTACAAAGAGTTGCATGACATCATGCACATGTAGAAAAATCGGACCAGAATGACAATAACTCAGAGATACTTTATTTCAATTACTCAGAGGTTTGCGAAGAAAAAGAAATGAACAAAGATTACGAGGATTCCGGTAATAAAATGAAACAGGCTAGTTAGTAAAAACACCACATAACAATGCCTTAAGAAAACATAAAGTAACCACACATTAACCCAACCTCATATTATAAACATGGAAATTATGGTTCGAAAGTTGCCTAAAAAACGTAAATTTTATCCCCCCAAATTGGAGGAAAATCATTCGCAAGCTGTGTGTATCAGTTCATCAGCCTTATCATTTCCCCTGTATCCCTCGTGTCCTGGTACCTATGCCACGGTCACTTTGTTCTGACTTCCTAGGTCTGTAAGGGCATTTATACAGTCCCATACTAGTCTTGAATCGACCTGCATAGAATCGAGTGCCTTTAGCGCTGCTTGGCTATCGGAAAAATGGCAATTGACTGGTTTGCAGTTCTTTGCCTCATTATTTATGGGGAAATTTTTCGGAGGAGTTCGTCAACAAGGGTTGCCCACTGCAGTCGAGATAATATCCCTCCTTGAGGGCAGCCTGTGCTCACTTTTGCCTCAATGGTAGCCTCGCCTAGATTGGATACTGTTATCTTCTTTTTTAATCTACTGTCACAGTATTATTGGGACTCCTCTATTTAACAAAGCATTCGTTAAAGATTGCGTTGTCGCGTAATTGAACGCTCCTTCCATATCTAGAAATGTTTCCACTGCCATTTCTTTGTCATGTAATGACTTTGTCAGTAGCTTATTTAATCATCTAGCGCGAGGTCTGTTGACTTTCTCGGCTGGTATGCATATTGACGCTCACTAAGGGGGTTTTCCCTTAGTATTTCAACTTTAGTATACCTGTCCAGTATTCCTTTCAACGTTTTAAATAGAAAAGAGGACAGGCTTTATGACTTGGCCGTTTGGTCTGATAACCTACCTATATTTGGTAGGTAGGTGACCTTCACCTTCCGTCATATATGTGGCATGTACTTTCAGGCCAGACAGGCCCTGAATATTTTACACAAGTGTGGTATTAATATATTCTGTAAAATGTAAATTCCATCCATCCCAGGAGACTTGAATGGTTGGAACTTGCTAATTGCCCATATGACTTTGTCGGGTTTTACTACCTCATTGACCAGGACAGAATTATTGACTGCTCAAAAATATCCAAAATTTATATACTCTTAGATAGCCAGGCAGCACAAAAGGTTCTTTGATCTTATACTTTTGAATCTGAAATTGCCTACAAATGCAGATAATCTCTGAATAAACTGGAAAAAACTACAATGCGGGTGCCAGGACACGAAGAAATAGAAAGTAATGAATTAAGTGACAGCTTTAAAAAATATGCTGAAGCTCACTTTTTGAAACCCTAAAAGTTTTGTGGCTTATCTAAGGGATACATAACGAAAAAGGTCCTAAAATGGTAAATAAGGACAGAAGAAGTTCTACTAGAGGCATACTCCAAGACAAACGCAAGAGAAATGGTTCATAATTTATTCAACGAAGAATGCCAAAAGTTTTCTCGAACTCGAATAGTATTACCTAAGGCTGACAACAGGCCTTCTAATGAAACACTGCCCCTTAAGATGTCATCTTAAGGAAGACAAGGCAGAAAATGATAAATTCAGATACTGAGATACTGCAGCGGAGACTGTCGAACTTACACTGCGAATGCAAGATGTTAATTTGCATTAGACTAAAGTACCTAGAAAAGGTGGAATTAACGCCTGAAGACATAGAGAAAGTAGTTCCTAGGAAAATCACAAGCTTTGTAAAAGGTCTGGAAATTCTGGGCAACTAATTGTAGGGAATTCGCAAGATATCTTTTAGATCGAGGCTAAGGAAAGGTAAAGAGCCAAGCGATTTCTCAAATAATCTACAACGAATGCAACAAACTCACTTCTTGTGTAATTACTTCAAATTGATATAATATTTTACAAAGGATTAGATAATTCTGTTTTCTGGTGATTCCCCACAATTGGTATTTATTATACTCTTCGCAAATATGAAAACGAAGAGTATATTGCATTTGATCTGCACATTCGTCTGTCTGTCCGTCCGTCACGTTTCTTGTAATCACGATAACTCAAGAAAGAAAAATCCGATTGTATTGAAAGGGTTTAGCCGGATAAGCATGACGAGTCGGCTCCCTGGCAACCTATATCGAAACTCATGTTTTAATATCGACTTGATGTATGAACGCGATTTATATATGCTTTGCCGCCGTACTCCGCTTTGACCTTGAGATATGGAAAAAAATGAGCGCATGCATGACTATCGTTCAAAGAGACATATCTCGAAAACTAATTGAGCTAGGGAGGTAAAGCCAACGGGAGGTTTCAGGTAACCTTAAAGAGTATATTTCATATTTTTTTATGAATTTTTGGAATAATTACGCACATCATTAAAAAATAAATAAAAAATATAATAATTAATATTTCCGTGTTCTCTGTGACTTACAATCACTGAAATAATATATGTTGTAATACTTTATATGTACTATTACTCATATAAGTTACGTTAGAAAAAAGTTGGTGCAACACTTCGAAAAAAAATAAAATTCGACGCGCACTACATCATATAAGGATACAAACTTGACATGGGACACATATAAATATTTTATGAATTGGAATGGGGTCATCCCGCATATTTTTTTTATTTTAAATTATGATAGTTCGTTAAAAAATAATACCCGTATTTTTTTATTTTTTCATATTACGTCGTTTGATATAAGAAAAATAAAGTTAAAATTTTCCCGCGCTACTCGTGACGTAGCTAATCCCGCGCTAATGAGAAGGCTGGGGGCCTTCTCATTGGTTGCCGCTTTTGTCGCCGATAACCTAGAAACTGTAGTCTGCTCAACTACCTAGCTGTACTCGGTCGATAAATTCCAGAGACGGCTTTCGCATGTACGTATCAATAATAATACACGTGTAAAATAATAATTGAAATTATTTTTGGAATAAGGAATCAAAAGTTTCCTAGAAATGCGATAAAAGTAATTCTCCGAAAGTTCGCTATTTTACAAGCTTTTATTTAACTTGCGATGTTTGTAACTGTCTTTCCGGTTAATTTGTGATGGAATTTTATCGCACTTTCTATTATCCCATCAAGCTGAAATTTTGCACACTTGTATAAGTTCTTTGACAATGCTATTGAAAAAAATTGAAAAATTAAAATGGCGACGCCAAGATGACGGACCATTTTTTTCATTTATGATTCGATACAACTGAAAACCGATATCTGTGCGTTTTCGGGAACGCAGATTATTATTTTTTTTATCAAAATTGAAAAATCAAAATGGCGACGCCAAGATGGCGCACCATTTTTTCATTAATGATCCGATACGACTGAAAGTCGATATCTGTGCGTTTTCGGGAACGCAGATTATTATTTTTTTATCAAAATTGACAAATCAAAATGGCGACGCCAAGATGGCGGAACATTTTTCATTTATGATACGATACGACTGAAAATCGATATCTGTGCGTTTTCGTTTTATTTTTTTATCAAAATTGAAAAGTCAAAATGGCAACGCCAAGATGGCGGACCATTTTTTCATTTATGATCTGATACGACTGAAAATCGATATCTGTGCGTTTTCGGGAACGCAGATTATTATTTTTTTATTAAAATTGAAAAATCAAAATGGCGACGACAAGATGGCGGATAATTTTTTCATTTATGATCCGATACGAATGAAAATCGATATCTGTGCGTTATCGGGAACGCAGATAATTATTTTTTTATCAAAGTTGAAAAATCAGAATGGCGACGCCAAGATGGCGGACCATTTTTTCATTTATGATATGATACGACTGAAAATCGATATCTGTGCGTTTTCGGGAACGCAGATTATTATTTTTTTATCAAAATTGAAAGTCAAAATGGCGACGCCAAGATGACGGACCATTTTTTATTTATGATCTGATACGACTGAAAATCGATATCTGTGCGTTTTCGGGAGCGCAGATTATTATTTTTTTAATTAAAATTGAAAAATCGAAATGTTTTCAAAGACGCGGATTACGAATTTTTGGTCAAAAGTCATCAAGTATTGATATAAAATAAAATAATTAAAACGTAACTAAAAATTTAGAAATAAAATAAATTAAAAAAAAAAACTTTTAAAAAACACGCTTTTATTATTTGGTGTACTAAAACGAAAAAAAAAAAAATTAAATTAATTGTCTTAAAAGCTTGTAGCGTGAATATAAAAAAAATACGTCAAGCTTTTAAGACAATTCATTTTATTACTTCCACATCCAGTGGACAAAAAAATGTTGAAAATATTTATTGTTCAAATAGGCTTAGAATGTCACGAAACGTCCAAATTTTAAGTTTGAGCAAAATAAATTTCTCTCTGTCGGTCTGTCTGTAACTTTTTTGTGTGCACGATTACTCTGGAACCGTTTAAGATATTGACTTGAAATTTGATACACGTGTATATTTTAACGACATCTGGAACTAGATTATATTTTGATCTTATTCCGTTGAATGGTTGGGGGGTAAATTGGGGTAAATGGGGGTAAACGGGGGTAAATAGGTAAATCAAGCAAGTAAGACTCCGTAAAATTGGTATTTGGTATGTATAAGAGAAGCTAAGGTCTCAAAAAAAATTTTGACATTAGCCATCCTCATACCAACCCCACCCCATTATTAAAGGGGGTGAAAAAAAATAAAATTGTCATTTAGTGTGTGTACAAGAACCAAAAGCCTTAAAAATTTTCTTTTACTTTATCCACCCCCACTATACCGATGTGGCATATCGTTTTATGGGTTTTTGGGGTAGACGATTTCAAATATTATATTACTAAAGTTCCATAAACGATTATTTCCACATACAATTATTTTTCGTTGTGAGAGACTTGGATAGAAAATCTGGATGTGGAAGTAGTGATTCCTTGGGCAGCGATTTTTTTTTATTCTTTCGTTTTAGTACACCTAGATAATAAAAGCGTGTTTTTAAAAGTTTTTTTACAAACATTTAGTTTTATTTTTAAATTTTTAATTACGTCTTAATTATTTTATTTTATATTAATACTTGATGACTGACCAAAATTTCGTAATCCGCGTCTTTGAAAACATTTTGATTTTTCAATTTTGATAAGGAAATCGGACTCCGCGTCCCCGAAAACCCACATATCTCGATTTTCAGTCGCATCGGATCATAAATGAAAAAATAGTCCGGCATCTTAGCGCCGCGATCTTAATTTCTCCATTTTGATAAAAAAATAATCTGCGTTTCCGAAAATGCACAGATATCGATTTTCAGTCGTATTGGATCACAAGTAAAAAAACGGTCGGCCATCTTTGATTTTTGAATTTTGATAAAAAAATAATAAACTGCGATCCCGAAAACGCACAGATATCGATTTTCAGTCGTATCGGATCATAAATGAAAGAATAGCCCGGCATCTCAGCACCGCCATTTTAATTTTTCAATTTGATAAAAAATAATAATAATCTGCGTTCCCGAAGACGCCCAGATATCGATTTTCAGTCGTATCGGATCATAAATGAAAATATGGTCCGCCATCTTGGCGTCGCCATTTTGATTTTTCAATTTTGATAAAAAAAAATAATCTGCGTTCCGGAAAACGCACAGATATCGATTTTCAGTCGTATCAGATCATAAATTAAAAAACGGTCCGCCATCTTGGTGTCGCCATTTTGATTTCTTAATTTTGATAAAAAATAATCTGCGTTGCCGAAAACGTACAGATATCGATTTTTAGTCGTATTGGATCATAAATGAAAAAATAGTCTTCCATCTTGGCGTCACCATTTTGATTCTTCAATTTTGATAAAAAAATAATAATCTGCGTTCCGGAAAACTCACAGATATCGATTTTCAGTCGTATCGGATCATAAATGAAAATATGGTCCGCCATCTTGTCGTCGCCATTTTGATTTTTCAATTTCGATAAAAAAATAATAATCTGCGTTCCCGGAAACGCACAGATATATATTTTCAGTCGTATCGGATAATAAATGAAAAAATGGTCCGCCATCTTGTCACCATTTTGATTTTTCAATTTTGATAAAAAAATAACAATCTGCGTTCCCGAAAACGCACAGATATTGATTTTCAGTCGTATCGGATCATAAATGAAAAAATGGTCCGCCAAATAATAATATAGCTATGCGTGAAAATGTTTACGCGATGACACATCTTCTGAGGCCATCCCTGTTGTTGATAAATAAACATCCCGCCATTAACTTCGGGCCGACTCGTGCACGCTCGTGCACGATATTTGAATTTGGGGATTATATACGTCATCACGCCGGAATTCAAATTTCAAACGTAAAAATAAAATACTAAGAGACGATAAACTAAAATTTTATCGCTGTATTTATTAACTAGAACCTCTAAGCTGTTCACCACATATATTAAAATATCACGATTTAGATGTGCGGGATGACCTCATTATTGTTAGAAGAGAAATTGAATGAAAATATAAATAACTGTCAGGTAAATATCTATTTCATATTGCACACGGTGGCACGAATTGTAATTTTTTCGTTCAAAATTATCTAGAGCACTTCGCAACCGATTGGGATAATTTTTTTTTTAAATACTCGTTATTTAATTTCAAAAAAAACGTAAGAGAGTCGATTTTTTAATTATGATAACCAAAATTATTGGGCTTCGGCAAAGCATAAAAGCATAAAAATAGCATAAAAGAACAAAGAAGTTATGACAGAAACAATGTACTTTTTCACATTTTTTTAAACAAAAACGTCGCGCAATTTTGTTGACGTAAGTAGTCAGTAATTAAAAAAATATATTCCCACATACTGTTTTTCGTTAATATATGGTGTGACCTAGGGGCTCAAATTTTTTCATCGTTTTCCAGCGTTTGCTTTAGAAAAAAAATTGCATTTTAAACTGTAAAGGGATTTTAGAAAAAACGTAACATTCTTGTTTCTCTGCAAATATCTAAATAAATATTAGTTTAAGAAAAAATATGGTGGACATCAAAAATGAAGCCTATAAACTTAGAATAAATTTATTTTGTATGTATAGGGTTGATTGTTTCGGAGATATTTAATTTTGTAGATGACATTCGACCGTTTTTAGGATGAAGTATTTAATTTAAAATGTTTAATATCTTAGAAACTGTGACATAAAGTTCTAAGAAACAAAATTAAAGGTAATTAATCAATCTTTAAAATTATTTTTGTTTGTTTCTACATCACAAAAAATAAAGAAGTTATGTCTGTTTCAATGTGCGTTTTCACATTTTGTTATTGTAATTGCTTTTTTCTTTAAAAAATGCTGTTTTTCGTTAATATATAGCATCACCTAGATGCTCAATTTAATTTGTCCCTTTAAAACACTTGTTTAAAAAAAAAAATCCATCCGCCATTCCGCCATCGAAAAATGGCCGTATTTCGGATAATTATTGCTATAAAATTAATTTAAAAATAACAAATTACAGATAATTTTGCCAGAAACAACTTTTATTTGAACTATTTTCTGTAAATGCCATATTTCCCGAGAAAATAAAGAAAAATCGGTTTTTATTAAATATACCCCTTTATACCTCTTATGGGTTCCCGCGGATCCGTAAAACTCCTAAACTTTTTTGTTTCGTGAACTTTGGCCTATTTTAAACTTATAACCAAAGTTTAAAGTCTGCACAAATTTTTTTCGAGTTACAGTGATTTTTTTCCTATATATCAATATATATATACTATATATCAATATTTTGAGAAAATAAAACAAATTTATGAATGATTGACCAGAGGAGCACAGCATAGTGTTCTGGGTTAGAGCCACACCAATGTTGGATAGAAATGAAGGTAGATAATAGTTGTATATCTATATTTTTCCTAGTGCAAAATCTCTTGACTATTTGGATCTAGTGATTGTCTAATGTGTGGTGTGTTTTAGACGTACGTTAATTAATTTCTATATTTAATCGGATTTATGTGCGACCTAATCGTCCAGATTTACTAAGTAATTTGTAATCTGCCTCTTTTTCCGACTTTACATAGACCACGTGTTGTTTACGAGATTAACCTTTAATTTAATTAGTTAATCTAGGGTGGAATAACTACACAGTGACACATTTATTAACGTTTATTTAAATTAGACACGGCATACAAACTGTAGAATTATAAAATATTAAAACATGTAATAAATAATGTAAAATATGTTGTACTAGGAAAACGATGACAAGTTATTTAAATAATGTATTTATCAAATGGGTAAGAAAGAAAAGAAGGAACTTATCGTTAAATAATAACATTTTTCGTAAAAACTTATTTTGTTTTCAATCAATTTCTTAAATGAATAAATGCCACGAGACATATTTTATCTATTATTAAACCAAAATTTGAAAAATATTGTGTCAAAAAGTAAAAAAGTCAAATATTACTTTTTGTGAGGTTTATAAGCGATGGAAAGGACCCCCCCGTCAAACACATTGGAAAATGGGCTTCGGTGAAAAGTTTTGGAAAAGGGATTTTTCGTTGTCCCGATCAAACTTTCAAATGTAGGTCTGAAAACCCGCCGTTTCCGAGTTACAGGCAGTCTACTTTAATTAATATTTTCTTCAAGGATCCTTCTCATCTGCCCCTCATTTGCCCCCTCATTGCGATATTTATATGCAGTGTGTCCACATATGGAATAACTATACTTGTAAATATTTTTATTTTCTGTTTTTCGAAAAAATGTCGTAATTTCTTTTGCTTGTTTTATAAATACGATTCACGCGAGTGCGCAAAAGATATAACGAAACGGCAGGTTTTCATACTCAGGTTACGTTTGAAAGTTTGATCGGGGGTTAGAGGTGAAAAACGAGCCAATCTGTCAATTCTAACTTTGAATACAGATTCATCAGGTCAAAATACATAAGGATACACTGGTATAGTCCGCAGGACAGACCACTTTCTTTTTGCTTTGGGGGTGTTTTTTGGGGTCAGGGGTAAAAAACGAGCCAATCTTACAATTCTGACTTCGGATTCGGTTTCAGCGGATTTAAATACATTAGAATACACTGGTATGGTTCGCCGGACAGACCCCTTTCTTTTCGTATTGAGGGTGTTTTTTGGGGTTAGGGGTGAAAAACGAGCCACTCTGACAATTCTGACTTCAGATTCAGTTTCAGCAGGTTCAAATACATGAGGATACACTGGTCTAGTCCGCCGGACAGACAATTTTTTTTTTTTTGGGGGGGGGGGGTTAGGGATGAAAAACGAGCCAGTCTGACAATTCTGACTTCGGATTTGGTTTCAGCGGGTCCAAATACATACGGATACACTGGTCTAGTCCGCCGGACCGACCACTTTTTTTGTGGGGGGCTGTATTCAGTACCATTTCATGTGTAGGTATACTAATAAACATACTTATAAACATACTGAGAACTGCATTGCGGACAAGGTTATAATAATAATAATAATAATAATAATAATAATAATAATAATAATAATAATAATAAATGCCTTTATTTCCAGTAATATTGTACATAAGAGTAAAATAACAAATATAAAATATATTTCTGGAAATCTCAAGGGGAAGTTCACAACAAGTGTGCTCTACCACTTAACCCTTGCAATACATTGAAAATAAAAATAATGCAATTAAGTAAGTGTACAAAAAATGTAATGTACTTAGTATAGAATAGGTAAACGATCAAATAAGTAAATAAACAAACAAACAAACAAATAGGCACATATAACTATTTTGTCTGTCAGGACAGCTTTCAGATATCTTTTAAATTTCGCAGCACTAAATGATTTGGCACCAAATGAGCCCTTATTATATAATTTATAAATGCAGTATCTGAAACCTCTCTCATAGAACGAAGTTCTATGCTTAGGTGGACTAAGTAAACCTTTAGATCTGATATTGAGATTATGAACATCACTGCGAAAAGTTATTTTATTATAGAGATAAGATGGCGCCTTCGTTGTGATAATCTTATGAAAGATACAAGTTGAATAAAAGGTTCTCCGGTCTGGCATATTCAGCCAATGCAGTTCTTTCAACTTATGTGATACGTGTTCAAACTTACGTATACCATAGATAAATCGAATACATGAATGTTGCACACGTTGTATACGATTGCTACAATTCCTGTCCAAACAGGGACCATACAGTGGGGCACAATATGTGAACTGCGACAACACTAACGTTTCACAAAGGGTCTTTTTAGTGTTTATACTTAAATAACTTCGGTGAGGATAGAGAAGTCTTAGGGCGGAGTAAGCTTTTCGTATACATTTACGAACCTGTTCTCTAAATCTCAGAGTTGTATCTAAGATTATACCCAAATTTCTGGCATGTTGCAACAATTCCAAACGACATCCAATTCATTGTTGATTAAATTTTGCAAATTGGCACAATCGTATTTCTTACCAAATAAAAGCATACCTGATTTTGATGGATTTAAAATGAGCGAATGTTGTGTGGATATATCTGACAAATTTTTTAGGTCAGTGTTGATTTGTTGCACAGCAGCCTCATAATCCTTAGCATAAAAAAAATAACAGGATTTAATAAAATTTACTTATGAAGTATAAATTGTGAACAATGGGGGTCCTAAAATGGAACCCTGTGGAACACCTTTATTGATCGCCCTTGATTGAGAAAGTTTATTGGATATTCTTACAATTTGTGAACGCCCTTCAAAATATGATTAGAACAGTTTACAGCCTCTATCATCAATACCACATGATTTTAAAATTGTTAGGAGTAGTTTATGATCTATAGTGTCAAAGGCCTTACTAAAATCTAGTAGTATTAAAACAGTACATTTACCTTGATCAGTGGCCTCAACAATATCATCAATTATATGCATTAAGGCTGTAGAACAACTATAACCAGCTCGAAAACCTGATTAGGTAGTTGGTAGTATGTTCAAAGAGTCTATGTGTTCCCTAAGCTGAATCTCAATTATTTTTTCCGCTAACTTAGATAATCCTGTGAGAATACTAATCGGTCTCAAATCTGAAAATGTCTTTGGCTCAGTTTTTTCGGAACAGGAGTCACTAGAGCAACTTTCCAAGCAGTAGGGAACCGACATTCAATAAACATACTATTAATAATATGAACCAAGAAATTTAGTAAGTGCGGACAACATAATTTAATAAAATATATACTTAACGAATCAGATCCGGATGTAGAATTTTTTAAGTTACAAAGAACTCTTTGAAGAAGTTGAGGGGAAACTAACCTGAAATTGAAAGTTGAATTAGTGATTTTATTTAAGTCATAATAGTTTACTACATCTGTAATATCGTTATTATTTTGTGGGATGCTGTCTCTAAAATAATTATTAATAAAATCAGGATCTAATAAATTAGGGGGTATTTGTGGTTTGTTATTGGACGTAATATTTAATGACCTAAGTTCGCCCCAGAGCTTTTCAGACTTTTTATTTCTAGCGATATGATTAAAATAAGCACGTTTTTCAGCAGTTTGGGCATGGTTTGTAGCATTTCGTATCTGTTTATAATAGTTCCATTTTGCGAGTGAAGGATTTTTCTTGTATTCAGACTTAGCTTTATCTCTTTGCCTCATCAATAACTTTAGATTATCTGTCAACCAAGGAACCTTATTTCTACTTATACGGACTGTTCTCAAAGGGACGTGCTTATTGAAAAGATTTAGTAAAAGTGTTGTTAAATGATTTACTTTAGCATCAATGCTATTCATGTAAAACATGTCTTGTAGTCAGTATAAAATATTTGTTCATCAAAATACTTAAAGTCTCTATAAGTTATATAAGTTGGTTTAAATTTATTCGTTATTATTTTACATTGGACCAATTCATGATCAGATATGTCCAGGCCTCCCACTTTTAGAGACGAGACGGATTTCAGATCATTGCATAATACAATATCAAGTAGTGATAAATTATTAGAAGTTACATGAGTGGCTTCATCGACAATTTGTTGAAAATCGAGTTATTCAAACATTGATTTAAAATATTGAGTTGCACTTAGTCTATGTTTAGTAAATTAATATTAATGTATCCAAAACAAAAAAATTTATCTCCGTACTGCATAGAGACTGATATTGCTTCTTCTAATTGATCTATAAAATATTTAAAATTCATGTGAGGTGGCCTATAACAAACACCAAAAACAAAAGAATTATTATTTATAGAAACAGAGATCCACAGTTGCTACGCCGCCACCCCTGGTTTGCCTATCTTTACGAATTAAGGTATAATTATTAATTTTCATAGATAAATTTGAAATAGAAGAGTTTAGCCAGGTTTCACTTAGTGCAAATAAGTCATATTTATTGTCTAAAATAAAGCTTTTTATATTGTTAAATTTTGGTGATAATGATCGAATATTATGTTTATAAACAAAATCGGCGTTGACCTTTCTAAATACTAACGCATCATTTATCGGAAGTATTTAAGCAATAAAGTAAATAAGGATCGAGAGTCTCCACCCGTACACCAAAAAGGGAACGGTCTACGCGGGCACCGAAAAGAGGCTCAAGGCGCTGCCCGTTGGAAGCATGCCCAAGAGCCCCGCTGCGTCATGCGTTTATATCTCGGTGTGTATAGATATTTGTAAGCCGTTGCATTGTTATAGGTTTATTTGTTATTTTATTAAATATACATTATTTTGTTAAAATAGACTTTTAAATAAATGAATAGATAAATATGAGTCTTCGCTAAAACTCAAAAATATTTGTCGCCTATTTTTCCAAACAGAATATACGAGTGATACTGACCCTGGTATCACTGTTGAAAATAATAAAATTAATGAAAGTAATATAAAACAATTTTTATTTTAATAGAGAAATATTTAATTTTGCGTTGATATTAAACATGTATCAGATTAAAACCTTTGTCCCTTTGAAATCTAACCATAGATTACAAATGCCTATCAATCAGTTTATTAATATGTCATGCACAGAAAGCGTTACAATTAAACTAAAATTAATAACTGGTTGCCTTTAATATCTTTTCGTGTACACATCACGAATTAACAGCAACCATTTTATGTCACACACCCCCACTACAACGGAATTACAGTAATTAGTTAAATACATAAAGTCTCTCTTATCGTAAAACAATTATTGCACATGATAATAATAGAAACCGACTTAATTGGGCTTAAGCAAGTTGGGTATCAAATCATTACAGCCAGCATTACCCTGATCCTTATCGTTTGCCATAACTAGGGTTATACTGTTATTGAATTACGTTAAACAGACATCCTCTTGTAATGACCAATATAATGCGGACCTAGTTGACAAGATTATGTCACCGGAACATGTAGTATATCTTATTAAGGGTATAATAAAATTGTTAATGGCTCAATTAATTTGACAGAGAAAAATAACACTGGCTGTTTTACTGTTAAATTAAAACTCCAGATAGATATGCGACAAAATTAGAAATTTTTATTGTTCTAACGTAGAACGTGAGTTATATTACACAACATAAATAACAGCAACGGAAAACCGGAACGAGGTTTTTTCAAATTTGATTTGGATATAATTTAGTATTTTAGACGAGTAAAATTAGTCTTTTGTTTGTAAACAATGGAAATAGTTCGAGTGCAACGTTTTGTTGCTGCACAAATTAGAGCTAAAAAGGACAAAAAAAAACTATTTTTGCGAACATTTCGAAAGCTGTTAATTTCAGAGAAAAATTTCGCCAGAGCACTTGAAGTTAATTCAATTGTATTTCAGCTTTAGATGAACTTTATCTCATTTCAATGAAAACTGACCGCGATAGAATTTTTGTTTTTTAATTCTAGAAGGGTTTCTAGAAATTATTAAATAATATAATTCCACCGCCACACGCCGTCCAGTTAATTGAATGTTATTACCTAATATCTGGTCACAGAGCCACTCACATATCCACCTAATATAGTGCGCCATTACAATTTCGCTAGCGATAGGAACTTTTCAGATAATTATATCTCAGAAGTTATTGGGATTAGATAAGTGGTATTCGGATATTGAGAGAACTTCAACATATTCTTCAAAAATTAAGGATTTTTCCTCGACTTATGTGACGTTAATCTATATAAAGCAATTAGTCGCAAGCCAGGTCGTGGAATGTCTGATTTAATTTAAGTAAGCAGCGGGCGCACAGTGGGACGAAACCCTACTGTGCCATCCAAATCACTCTACAGGCTGTCAGAAACTTTTTTTAAATGTACGTTTTGAAATTCTGTATCAGTCTGTCGAGTCGGATTTTTAATTTTTAGCTATAATTATTTATAATTAAAATTGAATTTTTACTAAAAAATATCGTTTTTTTCAATTAAAATCAGTCTACAGATCACAAATATAATAACAATACCTAATAATAATAATAATATAATAATAATAATAATAATAATAATAATAATAATAATCTTTATTCATACATCACTCATAAATACATTGAAACGTATATATAATATATAACAGATGGTGCAACATAAATTACAATTTTATCTATTCATGAATATACAAATAAAGAAGAAGAATCCCTGAAGCATCTCGAAGATACTTGTACGGGTACAAAAATATAAACAAATAACCATTTAATATAAATCATGCGATTAACATAAGTTTTTCAAAATAAGAGCCTATAGCAGCGGATTTTCTTAAATTTTCCTAATATTTAAAATAAAATTTTTACTGCTGTTAAGCTGTTTACTATCTTAAGAACTAAGTGTGTGTATGTGTGTAGGTAGCACAATAAAATAAAATAAAGTAAAATAAAATAAATAAAATAAAATAAAAATAAAATAAAATATAAAATAATTTAAGGCATTAACGAGGTAAGTATAGAATAAGTTTTGATTTTTTTTAAATTAGAAGAAAAATATTTGTTACCTAAGAGAAGAAAAGGAGAAAAGGAAAAGAAAAAACACTCTATAGCATCATAGGATCTGAGGAGTTGGTGTGTTATTTTATTGATTTTATTTTCCTATATACCTATTAATAGTGATTCATTATTGAAAACTAATAATTTTTTCGATCAACTAAAACGTGAAACATATTTCTTTCATTTTCTAAAATATATTTCGTGCATGATCTTTTGAATTTTTTTTTAGTGTTAATTTCTTTGATTTCATTTGGCAATGAATTGAATATTCTTGGTGCTAGAAAGGAACTACCCCGTTGACCAACTGTTTTTCGCATTTTTGGAATTCTTAAGGTGCCTTTGTTTCTAGTTGTATGATGTGGATATCCTTCGCGTACAATAGTTTTATGTTCGGAATGCTGTTTGATGGCTAGTGTAAGGCAAAATAATTGTCGAATGTCCATTACATTCACGGCTTTAAACAACGCATCAGAAGGGTAAGTATGGTCTTTATTATAAATGATTTTTAGAACCCTGTTTTAAAATACATCTAATTTTGACAAACTAAAATTTAGCAGCCCACCCCAACCTGTTATACCGTACCGTAGATGTGATTCAACAAAAGCTTTGTACATTGTTATTAATTGTTTACAATCTAATATATCTTTAAGCTTTCTAAAAAGTGGGATTATTCCGCGTAATTTTTTTAGTAATTCGGTAACATGTATATTCCAACGAAGATGTTGATCTATATGTATACCAAGATCTTATCGTCTTTGCATAAGACATGTTAAAAATTGTGTCTTTTATGTTTATATTTAATACGTTATAATTAGGTAGTTGTGGTTTATAGGATGTAAAAGGAATAAAATAAGTTTTATCAAAGTTTATAGACAGTAGTTTGTAGTCGAGCCACTTTTAATTATAGCAAAATCGTTTTCTGCTTTTGTTCTTAAGTTTATCCAACTATCATCTTCATAATAAATCACCATCTCATCAGCAAAAGTGATTAAATGACCATCAGATTCTACAAGAAATAAGTTGTTAATATATAAAATAAATAATAAGGGTCCAAGTATCGTACCTTGAGAAACACCACAATTTATAATCTGATAATCACTCTTTGTCCCATCAATATCTACACATTGCCTCCTTCCAGAGAGATAGCTTTTTATTAATTTTAACGGTAAATTTCTAATGCCCATATTTTCAAGACATTCGATCAACACTTGATGACTTACCGTATCGAATGACTAAATGCCTAATAATAATAATAATAAACGTCTTTATTATTTGCCAGATATGGTTTTACAATAAACTTACAGATATTAACTTACATATGGCATTAGGCGAAATTCAAAACTATAATCAGACTATATATTTGTTCTACCACTTAACCTAGATTGCTGCACCATGTGCTACTAACTATGCTAATAGTGTTTCTTGGGGCTCGAGAAAAAGAAACAAAACAGACAATTAAACAAGGACAGGAAATTTAAAAGTAGATAAAAAAAAGAAACTAACTAAAAATCTAACTTTGTTGGCATTGCTGACTAAATAAAACTTTTTTATAATTTGATTTAAACCGACTCAAACTTATTTCTTTCAAGTTGTTTGGAAGACCATTGTAAATATCGCATATTTGATAACTGAAGGACCGTTTAAAATATTCATGATGATAAATAGGTGGTGTTAATAAACCTTTAAATCTTATATTAGTAGTGTGAACATCTGTTCTAAACCGTATTTTGTTATATAGATAATTAGGTATTTTACGCACAATAATTCTATGATATAAACATGCTGAGTGTAAAATTCTGCGACGTTCCATATTGAACCACCCCGTATCAATTAGTTTATAGGTTATTCTCTCAGGCCTGCGAATACCATAGATTAGACGCAGGCATGAGTTTTGGATTTTTTGAATTTTTCGAATTTTAGGTTTAAATACAGTGGTTAAATTAGGTTTGTAAGGGAATCTGCAAAATTTAACAATGACAACACCAAGCTTTCGCACAACATAATTTTAGTTTTCCTTGAGAGGTAGTGCCTGTTACCATAATTAACTTTATTGTTGCATATGATTTTTGCATAAGTTCACTAATGTGAGTTTTAAACCTGAGATCACTGTCGATTATAACTCCCAATTTTTTGCTTCTTCCACCACATAAATTTCGTTCTGATCTAGAGTTATTTTGACGTTTTGATTTAGACTATTACGAACGTTTTTAGGACTAAATGTAATAATATTAGATTTGCTCGGATTTATAATCAAGCAGTGATGTCTGGCTAAGGCAACAAACTTATCGAGGTCATGATTAATTTGGTAGCAGGCTCTATTCACCTCATCAGGTTTATATGAAATATAAAGTCAGGTGTCATCGGCATGTAAGTGGTATGCACAATATTGAAGACGTTTAGTTAATTGGCTGGTGTATATAGTAAACAGTAACGGACCCAGAATGGAACCTTGAGGAACACCAGACTTTAAGGTTATGTAATTTGATTCTTTATTTCGAATTAGAACTTTTTGCTGTCTGTTTTCAATATAATTTTGAATAAGTTTAATTGCACTATCTGTTAGTCCTATATATTTTAATATGGATAATAAAATCTCAAAATTTAGGGTATCAAAGGTCCTACTAAAATTTAATAAGATCAAGATAGTGCAAAAACCCTGATCTGTCATTCTCACTATATCATCGACGATGTGGAGAAGCGCTGTAGAGCAGCTATGCCCTGGCCTAAACCCAGACTATTCCTGAGCACAATAAGCCCAGGAGGCTGCAGTGCGCTTGGAGTATTCCATACAGACGAGCCCTGAGAGGGGGGGTTTTAGTCAGTTGGAGCCTGACACTCAGACCTATTCCTAGTTGGGATAGGCAGCCCGTGTGGGTTTCCCCTCCTCGCCAAAAAAAAACCCAGACTGTGCTAGAGGTAGTAATCACACTTCAGAAATATACTCCCCAATTTGAGTTTCCATTATCTTTTCAAGTATTTTTGATAAGGTGGGAAGTATACTGATAGCCCGGAGACCCTTTAGTTCCTCTGGATTTGCCTTCTTGAGCACCGCAGTTACCACAGCACTCCTCATCAGGTTTAAATGAAATATAAAGTTGGGTGTCATCGGCATATAAGTGGTGTACACAATATTGAAGACGTTTAATTAATTGGCTGGTGTATATAGTAAACAGTAACGAACCCAGAATGGAACCTTCAGGAACACCAGACTTTAAGATTATATAATTTGATTCTTTATTTTGAATTATAACGTTTTGCTGCCTCTCTTCAATATAATTTTGAATAAGTTCAACTGCAGTATCTGTTAGTCCTATATATTTTAATATGGATATATGGATAATAAAATCTCAAAATTTAGGGTATCAAAGGTCCTACTAAAATATAATAAAATCAAGATAGTGCATAACCCCTGATCTATCGCTCTCACTATATCATCGACGATATGGAGAAGCGCTGTAGAGCAGCTATGCCCTGGCCTAAACCCAGACTGTTCCTGAGCACAATAAGCCCAGGAGGCTGCAGTGCCCTCGGAGTATTCCATACAGACGAGCCCTGAGAGGAGGGGTTTTAGTCAGTTGAAGCCTGACACTCAGACCTATTCCTAGTTGGGTTTCCCCTCCTCGCTAAAAAAAAAAAAACCAGACTGTGCTAGAGGTAGTAATCACACTTCAGAAATATACTCCCTAATTTGAGTTTTCATTATCTTTTCAAGTATTTTTGATAAGGTGGGAAGTATACTGATAGCCCGGAGATCCTCTAGTTCCTCTGGACTTGGCTTCTTGGGCACCGCAGTTACCACAGCACTCCTCTATACAATTGGAAAAACACTATCAAGCAGACATATGTTCGATAAAGAATGATATGTTGACAACACAGACTTATCATCTTTATATTTAATCCGTCAAACCCTGTAGGATTTGTTTTTATTTTATTAATAATTTTTAACACGGTAAATTCGTCTATTGTATATAAAGATTCGCACAATTTTAGTTTTAAATCTTTACTTTACAAATACATAATCGACCTGCTAAAGTAGATTTTTCATTTCCTTTTTTATTCTTGTTAGCTGCTAAAATCGCTGTTAAATTTGAAAATTTACAAGAGTGTCTTTTGTAATTTTGAAAATAATGTGAGTTTTCATAGAAGTAGATATATAAACTATTTTAAAACTTTCTAGTTCCATAATTGATATTAACATAAAGTTTTCACTTCTGGCAGATGTCAAAATTTCTGTCAACTGGATGAAAATGTCATTTAAAGAAATGTTAGAACCTTAGGACAAGACCTTTTTTCTGTAGACTTGTGTTACTAAATGGGATTTTCATTAAGTTGACATACATTTTGACAACTGCCAAAAGTGAAAACTTTATTTTAATATCAATTATGGAACCAGTAAGTTTTAAAACACTATATCTCTTCTTCTATGAAAACTCACATAATTTTCAAAACTACGAGACACACTTGTACATTTTTAAATTTGACAGCAATTTTGACAGCTGTCAAGAATAAAAAAAAAGGAAATGAAAAATCTATTTGGGAGATCGATTGCGTATTTGTAAAGTAATAATTTAAAACTAAAATTGAGCGAATCTTTGAATATTTGTAACTTGTAGACTGATTTTAATTAAAAAAAAAAATCGAATCGATCTTGTCTAACTTTTAATTTATTGATGGGGTATTAGAGGTCAAAGGAGCAATTTTCGAAAGCTTTTCGATTAAAGTTTTTTGATCAGGAAGACGCATACTCTATGTAAAGAATGTTTTAGCCAATTTGACCGAATATTTTTTTCATATTTTTTTTTTCATTTTTTTCAATTCTACAAATTTATAAATGAGCTTAAAATAGTTGTTAGAAGACCGGAAAAATAGTGAAAAAATTCTAGGCATTAAGGGAGTGGTTTTTGAGGGTTGAAAAATAATTTTGCTTCTAGAATGCCGAATCTCTGTGAATATGGTAATATGATATCTGTAAATATATCAAAAATAGTAAAAAAATTATAAATAGAGGGGGGTTGTTTTTGAGGGGGTTGAAAGATAAATATTATTTTAAAATTCTGAAACTTTGTGGACATGATAATAGATTTGTGAATTCACTGAAAGTAATAAAAAAATCCAAGCAATGAAGGGTTGGATTTGAGAGGATTGAAAAATAAATACATTTTAAAAAGTAAGTAAAAATGTTTCAAAAAATTTTCTTGCCAATATTTTAATTTTCTAACATAACTTAATCTTAAAGCATTCAAAATATTGCAAAGATTGCAAGACCTTTTTGCTTTCTGAAAATTCTATGGGAGGAATACATATTGTGTCCTGTTCCAAGCGCTCTGTTTCTTAATAAATTATAAGAATGTTTAGTTTACATTCGAAAAATAAGGCTAACGCTTCTGGACAATATTTCCACTGGATTTCGTGTCCTGCAAAATTTTCTTCACATCAGTAGCAGTTGATATATCCTCATGGATTTTGCCGCCTTCTTGCCCAATCTTCGAAAAGTTCCTTCCGAAAAATAACACATATCTAAAAAAAAGGAATAAAAAAATCAGCTGCAACTCCTGCACCCAAGTTTACTTTACATATAAAATGACATATCAAATGGATAAAGGCCAATTACAAATATCACTAGCAATCAAACTGTAGGTCTTAATCAATTACAAGTATAGTGAAAAACTTGCAAGGTAAAATTTAAACTGTTACCTATCGTAGTAATGAGATGCATACAAAAACTATTTATATTATTAACAGTACATACCTAAATAAAATATTTCCGATATCCACAGAAATTTAATAACCTCTAAATACTTCCATCTTATAACACTGAAAGAGTAGACGACTAATAGAGATTTGTCAGGTAAACTGATTTTACCCCACTTTCAAAGGATTACAAACACTAGTTTATGACCGATTTCGGAGAATATTCTAAATAAGTTTAATACTGGTCTCAAAACTTCATATTTCTTATTTTTGTCCAGCTAGATTTAAAATATGGACCACTGTGCAGTCGTCGTATTTTCTTAAACAATGTTTCAATTTTCGTGATGATTTTTCCCACCGTTCCAAAATTTTTGAAGACCACTGTCTTATATTAGCTTTCATAATTTTCCTGCCATTTTCACTCAAATCAGTAATTTTGAATTTGTCAATTACTAATTTTAAAAGTTGTTCATGTCGAGTATTTTCATCAAAACCTCGCCACATATTGAAAAACTCTCTTCGCAACAATTTATGTTGCGATTCTGAAAAAAATTAAAAATATGTTATCGCAAAACAGCGCAAAAATGCAAAACACAGGTAAAAACTAGTGACCCTAGTCTGTAACATAAGTCAAAAAACAGTATGGAATATCTTGGAAGTGATAAAGTTTCAGCATGCAAAACTTTCAGAACTTTGTTATTTTGCTGAAAAAATATCATCCTATTTCAAGGCCTATAGTTTAACTTTATATGAAAGATTCACAAGCGGTAATATTTCAAACATAATAGACCCTCACCTATAGTTGTAACATCCGTAACAAAAATTATCACTAGAATATTATATCACAAAATAACTTTGAACACCAGCACCTCTCGCTACGGTTGCAAACGAACTAATAATAATTACGAAAAATTTAAGGGCACTTTGACTACCTGTAGCTTCGTAAGTACTTATAGCAGGTAGATAATTCCTCTAATATAATTTAGTTAATGTGTTCTTAATGGGGCTACCTGGTTTTTTGTATGATACGTTGACATGAATTTTGTCCACCTAGAACGGCCATACGGTCCACTGTGCGCCTTCGCCGACATTTTTCAAACTTTAATTTTTTTCTACGATATTTTTATTAAAACAAAAAATGGTTTTTGTGCAAAATATTATAAAGGGCTCTTAAAACTTATCACAATATACAATGTATGAAAAAAATCACGAAATTTTTTTTATTGTACAAGATGTCATTCCTGTACATTGCTTGAGCTGTATCTCGGAAACTAGTCATAGGATTGAGTTGGGCCCATGAGAGCTTTTGATCGAAATCTACAACATATTAAAAATTCAGCCAATTTAACCGGGGGCCACATCCCATAAGATCTGAGCGGGTAATTTGCTTTTCTAATTAGAGTTTACTTAAAGAGAAAATACAAAAACATAAATTAATTCCCTGAAATAGATAATAAACTTACGAACACCCTTGTATATTTCGTTTTGTTTTTATACACATAACATGCTTCCAAACTAATTAGTCAAAATGCAGCTGAGGTATTTTACCTAAGAATATTATAACAATATAATTCCAGACCGCTACAAAATCTGTATATACCATCCTTTATCTCACATTCAGAATAGAGTAAGCGTATAAAGTGACATTCCAGCCATCTCCCTCGGTCGTTATTTTAAAGTTAGGGCCATTCTACGTAGTTCCTACTCCAACTAGTTCTGATAATGTTCACTGAAGCGTAAATACTGAAAGGACTAATTAATATAATATCTAAGATCCAGATTGTTTTGACACAAACGCGGCCAATAGGACCGTGTTTCTCTGCAATTTACGGAGAATTCCATATAAATTTTGGTAATAATGTGGCGCTGACACTGCAGTGCATTGTACGTAGTTAAGAAGATTGTTACAATTATTATTACATGGATTCATATGGATGAAGTGCTAATCAAATTTGAAATACAATTTTCTACCTAACGTGTACGAATCGATAATATTAGTGACACAATGTTAGATGAAAATGTCGGTCAGAAAAAATAAAATTGTAGTTTGGACTGTACCACTACAGAAGCCTTTCCACTATCACTGGATGAATTTCAAATACAAGTGAATATTTGAGAAAAATTCTACAAAAAGTCATTTGTAAAATATGTAAAAAACCGCTGCCCAAGGAACCACTACTTTCACATCCAGATTTTCCATCCAAGTCTCACAATGGGGAACATTTGTTTACGAAACTTTAATAATATAATATATGAAATCGTCTACTCCAAGAACCCACAAAACGATATGCCACATCGGTAGCGGTAGTGGGAGTGGGGGTGGGGGTGAGTGAAGTAAAAAAAATTGCGGCCTTTGGTTCTTGTACATGTACACACTAAATCACATTTTTATTATTTATTTTTTAAATCAGGGAAAAAATATCTAGAAGAATATGTAAAAATATAAAGTTTTCCATTTAAAAAACAACCTCCATTGTCATGTCACGTGACCTATGTAAGAAATTGTTTTCTTAATTGCATTTTAAAAATATGCATATAGAATCCCACAGTGGAACCAAGGTACACTTTTATACGATTTTTTTTTTAATTTCCAATAATAACAGAAATAAAGGCAGGGGTCAATATATAATGAATAACCCTGTACATTAGGTGGGCCGAAAAACATGAAAATTTGAATTTACAGATTCGGGTAAATTTTTAGTCAAATCGGTTAATATCTAGCCGGGCCTCCACGACCTTGAAAATTAAAAAAAAGGCCAATTTTTCGATTTTTAACATTTCTCAAATTGACATTTGAAATTCCCTTATGACTCTTTATTAATGTCTAAACGCGTGTAGCAAAACTTTCCGAATAAAATATTTTTCAGTTCCAGAGACATTAGAAATTTTATAGAAAAATAGTATATTATATTACTAGGAGTAGAACGCACTCTTTTTTTTGTGTTGAGCCCAGGATTTGCGGCTGAGGCGAAGCCGAAGCCGCAAACTGGGCGAAACACAAAAAAAGGCGTTCTACTCCGTGTAATATATACTATTTTTTCTTCAAGCGTATTAGAATGCAAAAATTCATTTATTTATCATAAATGTACAAATATTCAAACTACAGTCTTACATGTTGACACAATATGACAAGTGGCTAGTGGATAGCGCGCCACCGGTGGCTTTCGGTATTAACATTATGTTACTAGTAAAACAATACCCACTGCGGTGGCGCTTTCGGAACTAATATTATGTTACTAGTAAAACAATGTCCACTACGGTGGCGTTCGGTACTAACATTTTGTTACTAGTAAAACAATGTCCTACTTCTACTTCTGTTTTTGGTGACATAATTTAAACATTTTAATACGCTTGAAGAAAAACCTTATTTTCGTCAAATTCTACGTTTTAGTGACAAATTTCTAATTTCCTTGGAACTGAAAAACATTTTATTTAGAAAAATTTTGCCACACGCGTTTAGACATTAATAAAGAGTCATAAAAAAATGTCAAATGTTAATTTGAAAAATGTTAAAAACCGAAAAATCAGCCTTTTCCTTCATTAGTTTTAGATACATAGTAACAAATTAGAAACCATTAGAAACCACCCCATCTCAAATTCAAATTTTCGTGTTTTTCGGCCCACCATACTTTAAGAAATGTCTGCATAGCGAATGCAACAAAAATGGAGTGGCTTTATGTCCTAAAATACTCCTGAACATAGACTTATTATTGCCAATGTAAGGAATGTGTATGCCAGTAGCAACATTTACATATTATGCCATTTTATATACGGGTCAATTGCAAATAAACCATCTAAAGAATTAAAAGTTCTAAGCCGATGTTCATCTATCAGGACACTTCATCGTGAAATTTCATAATCACCCCAGAGGAGATAAGTTCCAACTGAGTGATTTTCTGGCACTCAAAATCATAGAGGCCACTCCCTAGTACTTGATTATTAAAAATAACCAATTTTAAATTAATTTATGTAAATGTTTTTTTGTCATGGTTTTGCATAAGAATAGCCTCATTAACTTGTTACTGTTGCCATATCCAGGATAGCTGTGAGAATTGTTCTCATACATCAATAATTGCTTATCGTTTTTCAGTACGGCAAGGTTTTAAGTAAAGTATCGTATTTTTTCCTTTGATAATCACATTTGATGATTTTACGCTCTCAGTATATATATAAAATTCATATATTTCATTTAAGTATTAATACCATAAATATAGATTTATATACATATCGTGTTTTCAAATTTCACAACGCAAATATTGTTGCAAAACATTGAATAAACAGATTTCATAGAATTAAAATACTAAATAATACTTTGTAATGCATAATCTCTTTTAAGTATGCTGTAATTGATCAGTTATACTATTTATTCTGCATCAAAACATTATAATTCTAAAAAATCCCGGCTTAGACAAAAGCTGCAGAAAATACTGCTGTTAATACGTAGGTAACCCCAATTTAAATTTTTGTGATATTGCCTTGTAATACTGTAATATTTTCCAAAGAATAAATAAAATCTAAATTAAAATTTTTGGAAACTGCGCCGAAAATTTAAAATATTTTTAACGTCATCCGATGCCCTTCGATACGATAAGTAAAAAATTCGGAATTGCTCCGAAATTTGATTTATCGCTTCACGCCATAAAACATAATCAAAAAGTACGCTTAACATGGGCTTAGGAAAATTGTAAAAGTTTAAACGTTGACAAAAGATTGAGTACCAAAAAGAGGAAAGTGAAAGGGGAACGTAACCTACAAAACGAACTTTTAGGCGAAAAAGGCTAAAATATCCGAGAATGGCTTTTATCATAAATATAAATTATTTAGATCCTACGACTTGACCGTGGGAGCACTGGATGGCCATTAGAAAAATATAATTTCATGCCAGAAGGCGAATTTTGAGTTTTTGACAAAATATTGAAAAATGCAGCCCTTAAAAATTCTTAGGCGGATTTTTCCATACAGGTAGCTCAAGAGCCAAGCTACAGTACTCTTGAGTTATGTGGTATTATACGTTTTTGTAAATGAGCACTAAAGCCCCGTATAACTCATATACAGGGCTCGGGAATTTTATCATGGCACCACAGACAGCTCTCATATAAACATAATATTGCATTGCAAACACTTACTCGAATATTCAGAAAACAACGAAATGGTGAAATATTCATCATTGCTAAAATGTATTTTTGATAATAAATTTAACCTAAAAACGATAATGTTACAAAAACATGTAATACGTATCTAGCAAATAAAAAACAATTTTGAATCAAACAGATACTTTCCTGTTCTGTTAAATATGTGTGGCGTGTTTATTATGTTTATTTTCGTAATAATTAAATATAAAAACCCAATAAGCTGCTGGCAATACAAAACATTTCTTTCCCAGTAAAATAAACAATTTTTATATAATATTAAATCATACATCACTAACAAAGTTTGGCATAAAAATGCCATGTACCGTGTGAATGACAAATGCATACAACGTGATGAAGTGAATTTTATTTCATTTTAAAATGTTAATATGTAACTTACTTTTATTGGAAATCTACTACATTTGTGAAACGTACTGACAATTACCTAAAGACGTAGTTGATTATTTTACAATTGCAGTGTTGAAGGCATTCGATCCTGACCTAGTGTCAACATTAGATTCCAGTATACGGCAGTACTTGTATATGTTTCTTACTAATGTGGTTTTATTATCTCCTTTAACTAGACCTACACTGTAGCAGTTCTGCGCATTTACGTCAACATTTAATAAAGGAAAAGGGTAGACCATCCGCGATCGCAGTTTCGTAATGCATAGTACAAATGTAGTAGTATGTATGTATGTATCTACAAACCTAGCATGAAACGACACAGAGTCGACACTATATAAAAATGTCTCGTGCTTCTTAAGCTGCGGTATACTTGTGGATTTGTGATTTTCCAGAACTACAATTTGATGGAACAGATCTTTATTGTAGTAGTTGCAACAAAACACTTTCGTGGACATCTAAAACAAATTTTAATAGACGTATTTCTTCACAAAAGCATATGAGTGTTAGTGACTCTACTGATAGTGACAATGAGTGGTTATAATAAACTGATCATATTAACTTTGGATATTACGGAATTTTCTAAAAAAAAGTACAAAATAAGATATGCTGCATAAAAATCTTTCCGTGCTGACCTAGAGCGAACCCCAATTTTTACGTCACAGACAGAATTGTCACGTCTTTCAGACGACTGGTGGTGAGTTCTTCTACAATACCAATAGACGTATTGTGCAGCAGGCGTAGGCTAACTGGAGTAATTCACGAGTCACAAAACATCTGGCAAGACATTTTGTAATAATAATAAGAATAAGGACAATATTAAGAAGAAGAAGAAGAAGAAGAAAAAGCTTTATCTAGTCAGCATATAAAGCTGTGGAAGTTAATTCTCTCTCTACTTTAACATTACAAGATCAACAACAATATCATTAATAAATAAATTGATCACATCGTCTGCTTAAGGCAGATGATTCTAAAGTCTCTAACTCTACGAACTACGGACAATGGCAGTACTTATGGACTGGAGCACTTTAACTGTAGTTCATTAGATGTTCACTATTTTCAATACACACACTGCATTCATTTGTAATTTTTCTTTTAAAATATTTGAAATTGCTAGTAAGCCTCATCATTGGGAAGATTTCCATCGGTCCACATTCTAATCAATTTAATAAGTATATTTAGTTGTCTTTCCTTGCAACGAGTACTTTAAAGTAGAAGTCTCATATTTATAAGTGACCATACTCGCACCGATTTAAATGAACATCATTTCGAAAGAAGGATTGACATCGGTCGTCACCTATCTAAGTCCTGTCGACCAGGTTTGAGTGAAACAGGTAGCTAAGAATAGATTCGACATGTTTCAGTTCGCTTCTTTGAACATTTTTTTTAAACTACCACGAAATGGTAGCTCAAACAGCTTGAAGTTGAAACAGAGATGAGGCATATTATTTTCAAATGTTTTATAAAAATTTTAGCACCAACTTTTGCTTACAATTGTAGCCACGAAATATTATATCGGTTATCTTTTCATAGAAATTGGGTGATGAAAACTGTTGGCGAATGTGTAAATTATTTTTGAATTTCTTTGCATAATTGTGTAAACTCCAACCGTTCGCGATATGTTCCAGGGTTTCCAAGAATTTAAAACAACAAAAATGAATGTTGTTGAGAGTATAAATTATATAATTCGGAGCCAACCTACAGGCTGTTACTGTTAAATTTGATGCATGGGGTGCAGCAACCGTACACATTGAGGTGCTTTGGGAAATAAATTTCAAACTTTCTGCTCAGAGCAGCATCACCTGATACATAACCCTTAGTGGTCAGCAGAGAGCAGCAAAAATCCCTTGCAAGCTCCACGTCTAATTAATAAAACAAAACTGCTTTACCACTACAAGAGGAACATACAATATTGGATATTACACCTAATATATAGACCTCAACATATGGAGTATGCTACGGTGCTCTTATAAATTACGCCAAGCTTGCCACTTGACAACGACAAAATCTATTTGAAATTATTAAGCGTACAATTAAATACCGGGTTTATTTTTACAATTAATTATTTTTTATTTATTTGCTTTCATTATGATTAGAGAATATTATTTAGGTATTATGCAAATCACAATTTTCACAATTTTTTTATTTATTATGAAAATAACTACTTTCTGTATATTGTTGCCCTAATCTGAGCACGCTAATATACTAGTTAGGTAAATACTTTAAAACACTCATTATTGGAGAACCAATCAAAACAACTACCCTTTTAGCTAATGCTGACGAAGTATTGAATTACATGATAAAATTCTTAGCATTTTAAAGGAAAAATACTTAAATCATTTATTTAAATTCACTCATTCACACATTTTTATTCGATATGAAATTATCTGCTTTATGTATATTGGTACCGTAATCAGGTCACGCTAATATACTGTTTAGGAAGGAAAACACTTTAAAATACTCATTATTGGAAAACCAACCAAAACAAGTACTCTTCTAGCTAATACTGACGAAGTATTGAATTACATGATAGGATTCCTGGCATTTTAATGCAAAAAATATACTGAAAGTACTTAAATCATTTATTGAAATTCAGTCATTCACAACAATTATTGAACCTTACATTCTATTTCAACTCTAAAAAAGTTGTACAAGTTTTTTCAAACTCGTTAGTTCTCATCAGTAGAGCATAGAAACATTCCTTCATTTTTTACAAGCCTATTCTTGATTTATTTTTACGATTAATTATTTTTTATTTATTTGCTTTCATTATGATTAGAGAATATTATTTAGGTATTATGCAAATCACAACATACACACTTTTTTATTTTTATGAAATTACCTACTTTCTGTATATTGTTTCCCTAATCTGGGCACGCTTTTTACAAAAAAGAAAGTGTGTAAGTTGTGATTAAAAATAAAAAAATTTGCATTTGGCATAGTTACAGCTTGATACCGATCTATGAATTTGTTTTTGTAACCATCATATAAGGTATACATCGATTTCCGGCAGTTACTGTACGTACATAAACATTTTCATTCTTTCATTGTGGCCATCGGCGAATTGAAGTTTTTAAGGGCTATATCCGTTAATTTCCTTCATACTCGTGGTTGTTTTGATGACGTCTCAGCATTTTCACTGGTCGTGTGGTGCGGTTTCTTGATTTTAAGTCCCAATGACTTGTTGGCTCGTTATAACTCTTGTTTGCCTATCTTTTGCTTTAGCAAATATACAGAATTGTTTTCACGATTTTTCACAATTTGTTTTTAAAAACTTATGTAGATATTTCTTTGCATAACATATGTACATTTTCAATTTGTGCATAAGCATATCATTTTTGTATCATTAGTAATATCTATTTATTCATTCCTATTCGTTTATTTGTAGTTTTACGTATACTAACGGATGAACCGTTCATTTGTTTTTAACTAAATCCGGAGTAGAACAATCTGAGTTGGTCAACTTTCCTTTTATTACCTCTTTACAAATTACCGTTTATAATTACGTTATAAGTGTGCCTGTCTCTCCTTGTGTGTTTTGTATTTTTATAAGTTTTTTGTGAAAATAATGGTAAGCAAAATTTATTTGAATTTTCTTGTTTGCACTACCAATGTTTTTATAGTCGTAATAATTTTAAATGATAACTTTTATTATTATTATTATTATTATTATATAGCAAAAAGGCTGTTTGTTATATTTAAAAAATAATAAGACTCGTGTGTATAATTAACTTAATAAAAATGTGATCTTCTTCATTAAATTAGTTGTCGTTTTTTAATTGCTAAATTGTTGTTATGGTTTAAAATTTATACAAATTTATACACGTTATTGATTTTTGGGGAAATGCACAATGACATTATCCAGGTTTTCAACATTTTCCAGTTGGGGTGAAGCAAATCAGTCAGCAAGAAAGATTCTCAAAAACGAACATGGTTACTGCTAAACAGCGTTACCACATTTGGTAGATTTTTATTTCTTTTTAGTAGAATTTTAAGGATTTTTTTAAAGTTTGGTAGGTAAAATTTGCTGGTAGATTTCTGATAATAATTATCAGAAATCTGCCAGCAAATTTTACCTACCAAACTTTAAAAAAATCCTTAAAATTCTACTAAAAAGAAATAAAAATCTACCAAATGTGGTAACGCTGCTGCTAAATATCAGTTGCTCTAGCATTTGTAAGATAAGAGTAACCGAAGGTTAGCTTATTACGTCTGGTTACTTCAGAACAACACCGCTAAACAGAATTTTGTTTTCATATCGTTTTCTGATGGAAATGTTTAATAAACAAAATAATATATATTAGGCGCAAAAAAATCAACATTTAATGAGGGAAGGTAATTTTCAAGAGCTAATATTATTGGACATATTATTTTTCAAGAATCTCTGACATGAGAGAGATATTTAGAATTCCTTTAGAATGATATTGAAGAAATATTGATGGACTTACTACTTACAGTGTCGGATCAAATGCATGTTCAACAAGATAGGACTCTGCCTCATAACACCGTTCGAGTTATGGCCCATAGTGAACCGGTTTAAAGGCCGAGTAATTGCAACAAATAACCCTTGGCCTTTACCAGATCTAAGCATTTTGGATCTTTTTTGTTTTAGTGTAGGGTTATATGAAAAAACGAGTTTTTTTAACACAGCCCCTCAAAGTTTTGCAAAATCGTATCTGCGAATTTTTTTGTAAGTATAACGCCTGCTATGTTGCAAAATATTATGCGAAACACCATTGAACGAGGCAGAAAATGTCAGGAAGAAGATAGAATGGATGTACTTTGAACATTTACTACCTTCTAGATTGGATATCTGATATCTTCTTTTGAATCTAGTTTTATTCAATTTCCACGGCATACTTTATAAGGATCCGACATACTTGAGTGCAAACGGTTAACATTGGGGTTCCTCAAGGTGATAAGACGGCACCTTGAGAAACCCCAACGTTAACCGTTTGTACTTTAGAAAAATATTTACCTAACCTTACAGTTAATTTTCTGTCACTTACAAATGAGGAAACCCACTCATTTAAATTTCCACGAATACCAAAGGCATCAATTTTTTACTGTAAATATGTACGATCTATCGAATCAAATATTTTGCCATTGTTATTCATACTATTTGTAAATGACCTAGAGCATTAACTTACCTTAAATAACGTTAATTTCAAATTAGTCAAGTATGCCGACGATGTTTCTATTAACATATCGGCAGAAACACCCGAAGAACTTCGAGACATATCATCTAAACTTCTAACATCTTTTTCCGAATGGTGTAGCAAAAATAGACTGCTTTTGAATTCACAGAAAACAACATATACATTATTTCAGGCCAGACGTAAACAACCTCAGCTAAACCTTAACATGCAAAACTGTCAACTACAAAAATCTTCAAATGTAAAATTTCTAGGTATTATGATTGACGAAAAACTAAACCGGGAGGAACATATTAACCTTATAAGTAATAAATTAAATTCAGCCTTTTTTACAATTAGGAACTTAAAAAATATTTTATCTCAAGCCCAGTAAATAAACGTGTACTAGAGCCTTGCCTCTAGCCACCCCAAATACTTAGTGATCATTTGGGGTTCTAGTTCTGCATCACAGAAAAGAATTATTCATTTAATCCTCTCCATCGGCCCTTTAGAATCATGTAGAAAACAAATAAAACAATATCCTAACACTGACGTCCACATTAATTTTTGAGCCAGTTACCTTCGTATATGTAAATAAAAGTAAATTTACATTGGGAAGTAATATTCACTCTTAAATATCAGATCCGCAAATGAAATACATATTGACCACTACAACTTAGCACTTTTTAGGAAAAGTCCTTACTACACTTACGCAACTGTCTACAATAAACTACCACAAAGAATAAAATCCTACGATAGTATTCACAAATTTAAAAGAAATTTAAAAAGTTTCTTATAACCAATTGTTTTTATACATTACGGGAATTTTTTTACTTGAGCGAACAGTCAGACCTTTTAAGGTACGTACGCACTTGTAACAGAACCTCGATGCGTAACTCCATCGCGAACAGGGTCAAAGCTAGGTCATCATACGCGTTAACATGCGACGAAAAAATTCTCCCCGAACAGAACTCTGTTGCGTCGCGAACATTTCGTTTTCCATATTGTTCGCTGTCCTGCCAGTTACTTGTGTTTGGAAAAGAGGTGAAGATAGACGTTTATCGAAACCATGGACAATAATAAACTGCAAATTGCGGCTGCGGCATATATTGATATCCATTATGCGACAAAAACAGAAAATCCGAAAAGATGGTGGGAGACACGTTTGTACTCTAGAAATGGAGTATAGTGGTTGTAAGTTGCTGAATGATTGAAAGTTTCAACATATTAGCGGCCTGTACAAAAAAGAATCGAGTTTTCTTCCGTCCACTCCATATTTACAATACGACTGTCTAAGTAGAGAATATGAAAATATTTAAACACCTCATAAGACGATACACGAAGAAGCTCGGACCGTCCAGACTTTGCGTAACCGCATACAGTAAGATCCATTGAAGTAACGCAGGAATACCGACAAGTGATGGGAAAGCTGCAAACCTCGGCGCGAACGCCCATGTTCGCTATGGCGTTACGCAACGAGGTTACAGGGTCCCGTCCACACGGTTACACGACGAGGTTCACAACGAAGGTCTGTTACAAGTGCGTACGTACCTTTACAATCACAGTTATATTTATATATGTGTGCATATCATCATATCTAAATGTTTTAAATTTATTGCAACAAAGACTTTTCTCTTTTATTCCTTTCAGACTTTGAACTTTATAAATTTTATAGACGCCAAATGTCTTGTTATAGTTTCAGCCTATTGAATTTCGATATGTTTTTTCGTTTCGGAGATATTTACTGAAATGTCGACGATGTACGGCAAAAAATAAAATTTTTTGTGTTTCAAAAGTCCCGGCAACTTCTCAATCTTGGCTCCTACGCCAAAATACTACTCTTACTAATTTAAATAGAATTAAATTTGATAAAAGTCTTTTTTTAAATTTTTTTATTGCGCCAAAAATGAGGAAACTGGAGGGGGCGGAAGTTTAGACTTTCTTTTTTTCGGAAAAATTTTTCCACTTTGTCGTCGTAGTTAATCGGTATTTAAATTAAATTGATCTCATATACTTAACATCATGTATTACCTAGATGTTCCATTAATCTCGGCCCTTCAAAACAAAGGTTTCTGGGAACAATTTTTTTTAAGATTTACATGCATTTTCTAGGAAAACGTGAAATTTTCTTCATTTAGTCGAACACCAGCTTCCCCCACCGCGGGTGCGCCAGCTGACCGCCGTTTCCTGTATGTACACACAATAAACTACTACATATGTGAAAATCAGCCTTAATGAAATGACTCTCTCCGAAAGGTCGCTGCCTCTCGGGCTATTTATTCTATTTGGTCGAATTGCCTCACGAAATTGAGTTAATATTGATGTGAAAATTTCAGTTGACAATGACATTATAAGTCTCACAGATAGTGCCAAAAATTTAGACTTAATTCTAGAAGTAAATTTAAGATTTTCCGCACATATATCAGTCTAGGTTCCCGCGTACATAAATGCAATTTATACATATCCTCGTATAACTTCTTGTACGACATAATTGCGCCTAGTCTATCACTTTTTTCCTCTGCGAGAATTTTCGTAAACGCGGCGTTTCTCCTCGGCATGAATAAGACGATTTCCACACGTGGGACTGGAAAATCGGCAAATATATTTTGTCCCACTATCATCTGTCGTTAGAAAGTCCTACTGTTCTTTAAAATTAATATACGCCAATAGACACATTCTAAATAAAAAGACTAAAACGACTCTTTGCGAATCGTTAGTGTTGTCTCGCATCAATTATGCCGATGCAGTATACGGGCCATGTCTACTTAAAACTGATGCAAAACAGCTACAGTTAATCCAAAATTCTTGCATTCGTTTAATTTGCGGACTACGCAAATGCGATCATGTATCGGATAAGATAACCGAAATTGGATGGTTAAATACTGAGAGAAGGACAATGCTACACTGCTGCACGTCCTCTCACAAAACAATCAAACCTCAGTATCTACTAAATAAGCTAAATAAGCTACTACATAATATTAATATCCGGTTTAAAAACAACTCCTCCTCAGCATAGAACTACACTTTTTCGGTCCTCTTTTACATACAACTGCGCAAAGCTCTATAATAGGTTTCCAGCTGATCTCAAAAAATTCGGTTCTAATATGTTTTAAAAAAAACTGAAAAAGGTAATGTTTCAAGATACTACCTTCTTGGCATAAACAATTGATGTCAGTGAAATTGATTTCTTTTGTTGTTGTTAAGCAAAACGGTATTATGTGATACAGATACTCACTTTTTTTCGTAGTTATGTTTCATCTTCGAGGTTGAGTGAAAGATGCATTTTGGATGACAAATCCAAAATGGTTGAACTCCACCTTTTCCACAATTTACTCTAATATGTCTTGTAATCTGTTTGTATACGTATATTGTTGTGGAATAAAGACTGTTATTATTATTATTATTATTTCATGTTCGAACTTCGAGAGAGCGAGAGTCCTATTTAATATATTTTTTGTGTAGAGAAGGTTGTTGCATTGTCTCGATTCATGTATATTGTTGTAAAATTCATGCATTTACCATCAAAGCGCAGTTAAAACAGTAAACATTAAAGTGGCGTAGTCTAGGTTTAAATTTGCAGATGTTGAAAATAATTGTACTCTGTTCATTGAGTGCGGTTTTCTTTACTACTATAAATAGCAAAAGCAGAAACAAAAGACAGCGGGTAAACAAACGAATAAAAACGTCAAGTAACGCATTTGTGCAGAACAAATCGACAAACAAAATTAAACTCAGAGTGGAACATTAAAGTGAATATTCTTTTACATTGTTATCTTTGCTAAAACTGAGTATCGTCTTGTCCGTTGCTGTATAAAATAAGAATTGAATTTAAAGTTTTTTTGGATATTAAATTGTATTCAGTGCTGATTCAAATGGTCCCAAACGACTGTCCTCCCATGGGAATAACAACCGAACTTTATTATAATTGCCAAAAGCTCTATTTGAGGCGTTCGTTGTCTGCGAAATGCGACTAAAATACATTCGTTGTAGTTTTAAACATATAGTCCTTTAGAAGTTATTCTATGATATTGCAAAAGAACCTTAAGGAAATGTATATTACCATAAGTTTCGATGAATTTGCAACATCTGCATAATTCCAACGAAATAGTGGAGTCAAACTGGGATTGTAATATGAATCCTCTGGCCAGGGCTGCTTTTTGTCTTAATGTGTTCACGGGATTAATTTAAGTACACAGTTCAGTTTTGCAGTTTCGGCGACGTCGGCATATTATTTATTTAAACAATTTAATGTCTTGCTAGTGTTGCCTGTGAGATTTATAAATCTCATGAGAATTGAAAAAATTGGAAATGTTTGCTATGAGTCGTACAATCAAAAAACATAAACTAGAATTCATTGAAATTGTTATCATTACTTTTATAACAATAATTAAATGAAATATTGCAAAATTAGTAATTTGAAAATATATTATTTTTTTTAAAATAATGAACACGTTTCATGAATATTAGAAAAAATCTAGGTCTTATAGAGTACAATCATCACTTAAAATTTCAAATCAAATTGTTATTTAATACTAATAAAAAGCGCAATTTTAGCTAAAACTTCCTTGTGATAGCCTGCTAACAAAACCGAGAAACATGTACGATTATTCAAATTGTTGCTCGAGTTGGTAAAAGAGGAGGTAAAATGGTTAATCATTTATTTTATTTATTTATTTGATTTATTTGATTACACTGCCCAACAGGTATATAATATAGGACAGGGCTATAGGACAGGGAGGTACAAAGAAATTCTACTACAATTATGTTAACAAACAATAGACGTGTATAAATAAAAAATGTATCTCAGAGATTAAAATAACTTATGGTAGATAACAAGGAAGAGAAAAAACAGACTATACTTTTTAACATTATCTATATAAAAGATGAAATACAAAAAAGGAAAAACAAACATGTTCAACTAGTTTCTTTGGTAATATATTTTAAAGCATTCAGGCAGCAATTAAAAATGTCTATTACACCACAGATTGCGTTGTGATTGTCGCATTTTGCGTAAATGGGTGAAAACTTTAGGATACTTGTACGAGGCGTAGCTAGGTAAAATACAGAACTGGTACGGGGAATCGTTCTGGGGATATTAAAAAAGTAATAGTATAGTGTATTCCATAAATAATTCAGCGGTATAAAAAAGCTCGCAAAAAAGCATAAAAGACGCCGACCGCTTTTAGTTAGTGTACCGCCCACCAGTCCAATTTGACAACGCTAGTCCACGTTGACCCTATATTTTATTCTAACCTATCATAATTCCAGTAGAGAAAATTTCAACCAATTACATATATTCAGTGGGAGTGGCCTGCATTGTTGTTCGGAAATATATGACCATTTTTTTGTGATGATAATAAAGAAGCCGAACACTTTTATGGCCTTTTATGTAAATAGACTTAAATTGATACACGCTCGGTACCTTTTATGTTTTTTTGTTAACTTTTTTATATCGCTGGATTATCGATGGTACAAACTTTAACAGTAACAGTAATATTGGTGCGTCAATAATATTGTCAATGATTTTAAAAAGAAAAAGTTCAGACAAGCATTCTCGCCCATGGCTTAAACTAACTAAAGAGTACTTATCCAGCAGGTCTTCTTGTGGAAAACCAATTGCTGGATAAGTAAGTACCTTCAGATCTGAAATGCATAAATTTAAAGAATTTGCGTTAAACCGATTCTAACTGGTTGTCATGTACATTATAGTATGGGGTTCAAACAAGTGACGCATATTCAACCTTGGATCGGACATAACAACAATAGAGCATCTTAAGCGTACCTGGGTTTGAAAAATCACGGGAATTTCTAACTATGAACATAAGTCTTGCTGGCTTTTGATACTATGGTGCTAATATGTATGATAAAAGAGAGGGTTTTATCAAGGATAAAACCCAAGTCACGAAGTGTTTCGGGCCGGTGAAGTATATTGTTGTCTATATTATAATCGTAGAAAACAGATATGGACTTACGTGTAAAAGACATAACTTTGCATTTCTGCGAATTTAATGGAAGATTGTATTTAGTACACCAGTTACTTATTTTGTTTAAATTTTCCTGCATATGAAGACAACCATCAATGGTATGAATTCTAGAAAAGAGCTTCAAATCATCAACAGATATTAAATAATTAACCTTGTCTGTTAAGTCATCCGCTATGTCATTGATAAATATTGTGAAAAATAGTGGCTCAAGAACCAACTCTTGCGGTACTCCCAAGGTAGTAGCGTATTCGACAGACTTGAATCCATTGAAGGTAACATATTGGACTCTGTCTGAGGTAAGATCTGAATAATGTTATCAAGCTATCAGAAAGTCCGGCATAATTTAGTTTTTTAACACGTTGACTGCCATGAGTATTCAATTGAATACATTAGGTGGATCCAAGGCGCCACGTGTATGTATTGGAATACACAATCTTGTTTATACATATAGGACAAAAAATACTCGTGGCCTGGAGGACCCAACTACTGAATGTGGTGCGGCAGTCAACGTGTTAAGCAACATATTATGGTCAAGTCTGTCGAATGCCTTGAAGAAATCAGTATAAATTATATCGATTTGGGATTGATTGTCAATGGATTCCAAAATAAATTGTGTAAATTGTGCAGATTGGTGATTGTAGAGCACCCTTTCATAAAACCGTGTTGATGAATAGTCATTTTTGTACAGATTTTATCATAAATGACGTAGTGTGATAGAAATTCAAGTACTTTTGCAAAATTGCGTATTACTGAAATGGCCCGAAAGTTTGATATGTCAGATTTGTCATCCTTTTTAAAAATTGGACAAACTTTACAACGTCTCCACATGTCCGGAAAATCACCATTTTACTTCCACATCCAGTGGAAGTATAGTTACGACAAAAAAATTTTTAAAAATTTTCATTGCTCAGATAGGCTTAAAATGTCATGAAACATCGAGATTTTAAGTTTGAGAGAAAACAAATTTCTGTCTGTTTGTCGGTCTGTCTGTAACTTTTTTTGTGCGCACGATTACTCTGGAACCGTTTAAGATATTGACTTGAAATTTGGTACACGTATGTATTTTAACGAGATCTGGAACTAGATTATATTTTCATCTTATTCCGTTGAAGGGTTGGGGGGTAAATTGGGGTAAATAGGGGTAAATAGGTAAATCAAGTAGGTAAGAGTCCATAAAATTGATATTTAGTATATATAAAAAAAGTTAAGGTCTCAAAATTTTTTTTGGCATTAGCCACCCCCATTACTACCCCCACCCCATTATTAAAGGGGGTGAAAAAAATATAAAGTTGTAATTTAGTAATATTAGTGTCTACAAGAAACTAAGGCCTCAAATTTTTTTTTACTTCATTCACCTCCACTACCAACCCTCTACCACCCCCACCCCCACTACCGATGTGGCATATCGTTTTATAGGTTTTTGCGGTAGACGATTTCAAATATTATGTTGTTAAAGTTACTTCGAATAGTATGGATGCGCAGTAGGTTTCCCCGAGTATTACGGATGCGCAGTGGCTTTCCTTGAGTATTTTGGATGCGCAGTGACTTTTCTCGAGTATTGCAGATCGCAGTAGGTTACCTCAAGTAGTATGGATGCACAGTGGGTTACTTTAAGTAATATGGATGCGCAGTGGCTTACCTCGAGTACAATGGATGCGCAGTAGGTTACCACGAGTAGTACGGATGCGCAGTGGCTTTTCTCCAGTACTATAGATGCGCTGTGGGTTACCTCAAGTGGTATGGATGCGCAGTGGGTTTCTTCGTGTAAAATGGATGCGCAGTGGATTACTTTAAAAAGTATGAATGCGCAGTGGCTTTCCTCGAGTAAATTGGATGTACAGTGGGTTACCTTGGGTGGTATGGATGCGTAGTAGGTTTCCTCGAAGAAAATACTCAAAGTAGAGGCTTTACTCCTATCGTGTAGTTTACGGCACACAACGATTTTTTATATCTTTGTCATGCCATTTTCTGCGTATTACTTCCACATCCAGTTCAAGTATATTAACGCAAAACAAATTTGGAAATTTTCATTGTTTAAATAGGCTCAGAATGTCATGAAACGTCAATATTTTAAGTTTGAACAAAATAAATTTGTCTGTCGCGTCGGTGTGTCTGTTTGTCTTGTATCTTTTTGGTGCTCACGATTACTCTGGAACTGTTTAACATATTGACTTAAAATTTGGCATATAAGTATTTTGATCTTATTCTGTTGCAGAGTTAAACGGTAAATTGGTCAATGGGGGTAAATAGGTAAATCAAGCAAGTAATAGTCCATGAAATTGGTATTTAGTAAATATAAGAGGAGCTAAGGTCTCAAAAAAAAAATGGCATTAGCCACACCTATTACCACTCCATTATTAAAGGTGGTGAAATAATAGTGTGATTTAGTGTGTGTACAAGAGCCAAAGTCATTAAGAATTTTTTTCCCTTCATTCGTCCCCACCATCGATGTGGCATATAATTTTATGGGTTTTTTGGGTGCATGATTTCAAATGTACTATTAAAGTTCCATAAACAATTATTTTCACATAGTGGAATACAAATATACTATTTTTGTTGTAAGAGACTTGGATGTGGAAGTAGTGATTCCTTGGGCAGCGGTTTTTTAAAATTAAATTAAAAACTGTCACTAAAGGTGTGGCCAAAATACACGCACAATCTCTTAGCAGATTTGCAGGTATGCCGTCTGGGCCCGTGGTTATTTTATTATTAATTTTTTAGTGCTTTTAACACATCATCCTCCTTAAATTCTAATACATGTATTAGCGAAAAAAGTCCGCATTTAATATTTGAACAGGTTCAGATAATTAATTACCATTATATTGCATGATATTTGATATGTTACTTGTTCCTCTTTTGTTCTTTGAAAATGCCCAAAAATTCATTGGATCGCCTCTAATATTATTTTCGACCTTACGAACATAATTTTTATACGCTATGTCTATATCGGATTTGATTTTTTCCTCAGTTATATGCTTTAAGAATCTCCAAAGGAATTTTATATTGAAAACAATAACAATGTTTCTACGGTATTGCTAAAAAATCCATTTAGGTCCATATTTTCTTACTTTTGACATACAACGCAACATATGATTGCTCGACACTCATCCATTTCTTGAAGAGTACTAGAAAAATTGAGTCATAAATTTTATTCTGATAAATGTCTAATTTTACTATGGCATCTGTTTACTGTTTACTTAAACTCAATTCATTACAAATGATTCCATTTTTTGCTTTATCCGAGAAATTGAATAAATACTGATACATTTACAAAATCACTGGTGATAATCAAATATGTTTACTCTAACATGAAACATATGGTTACACAAATTAGTTATGTAAACTTAATTAATGTAACAATATTTTAATAGGAAGTATATAATTCAAATATTGATGTTATTTTATAACGTTAATAGTTTAAATATGATTTATACATGTCAATATTGAGTTTTATGAAATAAATCGTATTAAACGTTTTAAAATTATATAGTGGTTACTGCTATATTTACCTATTTAATGCTTGAAACATTTGTACTTAGTTGTAGAAAAAATACAATTAGTTACACCTGGATGAATAAAAATATTTCAAATGAATCAAAGTACGGGCGGCGATCGGCTAGCTGATCTAATGCGGAGCTAGGTTCGTGGGTTCAAATTTGTTGTTTCTACAACAGTGCCGTATCCGCTACGACCGCCATGGAAAAATGACGGTCAAAATTATTTCATTTCCTGTTAATTTTAAGTTAACTATTATTATTAGCTATCACACAACATTTTTTCTCTATTGCTAATACTTTTGGATTTACACTTTCCCAAAAATATGAATATTTATGCTTCACTGCAGATTTTTGCCATTATCTCTGTCCCCATCGCTCTTACGTAGTAATCAGCTATAATCGTTATTGTAGATTTTATAATTTCCTAGAGAAATTATTGTTTTTAATTTTCTTTCACTATCAATTGTTTACAAATTACAACAGCTCGAACATTTCATTACTTTTTTAAAGTTCGAGCTGCTGTAATTTTAACATAGTTCACCGTGGAAGAAAATTTTAGGGACATTTTATAATCTACAGTTTTGATACTAACTACTAACTATAGGAGTAACGGAGACTGAGACAATCGCCAAAATCTGCAGCGAAGCGCAAATTTTTATCATTCTGACGGCTGTAAATCGTAAAATATTAATAATAGAGAAAAATAGTTTAAACAAAAGTTGTTTTCCATTTTCTACAATATAAACTTGTTGATCAAACCCGCGACTCAACTAACAGAGTGATTCATCCATTTCGATAATAATGAAATTTCATTGGCTGAAATGGAAGTAGAACAAAATTTAGTTCATATAGTGAGACATTATTATGGGAGATAGAACAAGGCAAATTTAAGGAATAAGGTAGGCTAAACAAATCCTAAATCTTAAATAAATTCAGAGTGGCATGGTGCATGGAACAAAATTCATGATAAACGCACAAAACGGAGATACAACAAAACAACATTAAGCATAATATAAGTAGCACTGGAGATATAACTATCTAATTCGGTCTATAAGCAACCTAGGTTAAATGTGACTCTGGAGATAGAATGAAATAATATCCAGCATACGAAATATAGTAATACCCCAAAAACCATAGACAGAGGATGTAGATCAAACCTATTCTCAGTCGACGTAATGTCTGTAAATATCTGTGGAAAAAAGTGCCCCTTGGTCAGCAAAATTAAAACATTTCGAACAATTGTTATTTAGTATTTTTGTGCAAACACAAATAAATGTTCGATGTATGTCCATTACCTATTTCTTTCCCTATTCCTAGTTTTTTTTGTTGCCGCCCCCCCCCCCCCCGGTATATTTGAACAAAATTTTATTGTCATAGGGGCACATTGTTTCATATTCGTTCTAGTAGAGAACACCCAAAAACTCATTCATCTGCAAGTAAAGTTTCATCGATAAGTTGTATGCAAATATAGGTTAATAGTCGAGCAGTTGAACAGAATGCAACTGCAGACGGGTAAATATTATATTACAACTGTCCACATATGCAAATCAAAGGCATCTGCAGTCGGCCATGTCTACAACTTCCATTCATTTTGTTCTAGTATTGTATAGTTTTCCACAAATGTTTAGTGCGAATAAAAAAAGTCCAAAAAAACCGGCCATAAAAATATCAAAGTCGGCGCTATTACATGCTGACAAGGGTACTACAAAGCCCCACTTCGAATTTTTGCGTATTAGAATGAATAACATAATACTAGAGATTTAAAAATCCTGTTTTCTTAATTAAAAAATCTTACTCTGTTTTGCGTCAAAATAGAAAAATAGGTGGACGCATTGCCCGTCCTTCGCGACATTGACAAACAATTTCAAAGTACTCTCTGTTTATCTGTTACCCTGGCATTAACACCGACAATAAACTCCGCGCCGTTTTAGTTAGGGGCGATTCGAGTAAATATATTACAAGAGTTAGAATTAAAAGAGGCGTGTTTCCATTTATTTCTTATCTTAATCATATCAGAACATACTTTACATAAGAGTAATGTTTTATCTCTTAAGTTATATTTATCATTGAATATAATGTAGAAAAGTAAAGCATGCCCCGGTCTCCCCTTCGGCAGCTTTGAGTTTTTTATATGCAGTATAAAAATTGAGGGGGGGCGAGCGTAGAGGTGACTTCAATGTGAATATCAGTCGATATTCCGTTGAAGCAACGTCGAGCGCGGTTAGTACTTGGATGGGGTCCCATCTTGGGAAATACAGCGTTCTCGTCCCACCTTCTAGCGGCTTGTATATCAGTGTATACGCGGAAGTTACGTAATTTCAGACGAGGATTACGTAGTGGATATACCATCCTTCGGAGGGGATGTAAAGCAGGCGGTCCCTTGTCTATTAAATGTTAGGCAAGTAAAAGATCCCTACTCTTCTTAAGGGAAGAGGTTCGGCAAAATTTCCAGGTTGGGGGTAGCTCGCCTCCTGGCGTCGGTGATAGGCCCTGGTAGCGGAAATAGGCCGACGTTAAATAGTTAAAAAAAAAAATAAAAAGAAAAATTGAGTGAACTATACAAATTATTACTGCGATTTTCGTAATGCATATTTACTTAATATTCCCATTCTTGATAAAACTCATTCTGTATGCATACAAATTATTAATTTAGCATTTATCTTTATATCACCACTTCACAAGATCCTACAAACATGCGTGCTCGAAATGTCGAGTTTAGCATGTTTGCAGTAAAGATCACTTGATTAGGTGTAAGTAACTGTATTTCTGCATAATCAGTTAAGTATGTCATTTGAATAATTTCTAATATTGAGTATAAGAGGTTGATTCAATTTTTGGGAATTTAGCTTGCTACAGACCACAAAGAAAAACTAATACTTATACTAATTATATCGAATAATTTGCTAAAAAATGTGAATTGCCAACCAGCGGCGTTTTCAGCAAATATTCAACACAGAATTTTAAATACTACTACTACTGCTACTACTAAATATTTTATCTCTGAAAATTTGCGCCAATAAGTGTAAACAATAGAAATTTCGTAGTTTTACTATCAGTAAGTAATTTTACTATTCCTTCAAACTGCATAATAAACGATAAATAGTTATAGAGCAGCGATTTCGTAAGTCTATCGTGTCGTTTTTTTTTTTGGCGTAGAACCAGGTCAAACATGTTAGGTTCCTTTGAGTATGTCACCGGGCATATGAAATCATATTTTACGAAATTTTTTTGTGGTCTCGAACTTTTTAAATCAATAAAAAGTGAAAAAAATGTATTTTTAAAGAAAATTGTTTTTTTTTGTTTCCACCGCCATATCTTTAAAACTATTAAAGGTACCGAAATTTGTTTTGTATCAAATTAAAGGTCACACTGTAGCGCTTTTACCAATATAAACAGTTTGGGTACAATTCGTACTTTCATTTCTCTAAAAATCAGATAAACTAAAAATATATATTTTATGTATTGAAATCTTCACCAATCGATAAACTTTTTTATTTTTGAAAATATTTACATACATGCAGCGAAGAAAATAAAGCCTAATAATCACAAAAGTTTTTGAAACAATATATTTTTTCCTAAAGTGTACCGTTTGGCAACAGCGATTTTTTTATCAGCGCCAAACACGAAATTGGGACGCAATTAATACACCTCGCATGCTAGTACAGTAACTAGAGGTTTTAACTACGGAATAATGTCATATTGAACGGATTTCGTTCACTTTTGGCAGTATAATAGTAAATGCTTTTCAGAAAAGTTTCTATATTGTGAGGGGGCTTGCTAATTTATAGGGGGTGAATTCCACACCCTCTCAGGGGATGGCACTTAAAAAATATATATTTTTGGAGCTGAAATAGAATCAAATTTTAAGAAGAAAAGGTTCTATGCAATTTTTCACATAAATTGATAGTTTTCAAGTTATAACGACTTCAAAATTGCGATTTTAGCTTAAAAAAAAGGTATTTCCAAACGGCTTTCGTCAAGTTTCTCGAAAAGTATTACTTTATCGAAAAAAGGTTACAGACCAATTACAGAAAGTACAAACTGGGAATTAATTATATTTTTTGTTTATTGATATAGGATTAATGATTTCCGAGATATTTAAGTTTATATTTGGTAGTGTTCCGAAATTAAATTTAAAGTTTAAAATGCACTTTTTTCTAAAGCAAGTGCTTTAAATGAGCAAAAAAATTTGAGCATCTAGGTAATGCTACTACATCTTAACGAAAAACTGTATTTGAGACAATTTTTCTAAATTACTAGCTAATTAGATTAACAAAATGGCGACCTTTTTATATAAAAAAAGTATAAATACGCACATTTTTCCGTCATGACTTCTTTATTTCTTATGCTACAGGAACGAGTAAAAAATAATTTGAAAGCGCAATTAATTGTCTTTAATTTCATTTCTTAGCATGCGTGACGTAGGTGTCACAATTTCTGAAATATTTAACATTTAAACTGTATTTTTCGTCTTATAAACGTTCGGACGCCATTTGTAAACTTTCATATCTCCGAAACTATTAAATCTATGTAAATAAATTAACAAGCGAAATTCATTATCAGTTCATGAGCTTTATTTTTGGTATCTAAAACTAACATTTATTGAGATATTTGGAAAAGGAAAAAAAAAATTACGTTTCATCGAAAATACCTTTATAGTTTAAACTGTATTTTTTTCTAAAGCAAGTGCTGTATACAAACCAAAAAATTTGAGCATCTACGTCATGCTATATATTAATGAGGAACAATGTTTGAAATTCCTTTTTTTAATTACTGGCTAATTAAAATAACAAAATGACGACGTTATTATTAAAAAAATGTGTAGACGCACATTGCTTCGGTCATAACTTCTTTGTTTTGTATGCTACAGAAACAAATTAAAAAACAGTTGAAAGCTCAATTAATAACATATTATTCTACCTATTAGCACCCTTGACGTAGATGCCACAGTTCCTGAGATATTTAACTCTCACTCTAAATAATTATCTTATGAACACTTGGATGCCAAATGTAAACTTAAATATCTCCGAAATGATTCATCCTACATCAATAAACAAAAAATATAATTAATTCCCAGTTTGTACTTTCTGTAATTGGTCTGCAACATTTTTTCGATAAAGTAATACTTTTCGAGATACTTGACGAATGCCGTTTAGAAATACTTTTTTTTTAGCTGAAATCGCAATTTTGAAGTCGTTATAACTTAAAAACTATCAATTTATGTGAAAAATTGCACAGAACCTGTTCTTCTTAAAATTTGATTCTACTTCAGCTCCAATAAATATATGTATTTTTTAAATGCCACACCCTGAGAGGGGGTGGCATCCACCCCCTATAAATTAGCAAGCCTCCGCACAATATAGAAACTTTTCTGTGAAGCATTTACTATTATACTGCCAAAAATGAACGAAATCCGTTCAATATGACATTTTCCCGAAGTTTTGCATATTTTTTACCTCTAGATACTGTAGTAGGCAGGGTTGGTCAGATTAGTCGCGTAGAAGTGGCGGTTGTCGAAAATCATTAAGTATTCATTGTTCGAATAAAAATTGTGACAATCGAAAATGTGCTTGTTTTAAGGAAGGCCTAAAATGTTGCAACGAGTGCAAATGTCGTTCCTGTAACAACATTATTAAAGATTTCGAGGCAGATATGAACGAATTAGAATACTATTAATGTAGGGCCTACATAAACTACATACTACATATTTATCTATCCAAATAGAAAATTTATTTCAACAATAAAACTCATTTTATGCGTACGTTTTTATTTTCATTCATTTAAAAATGTCTAATAAACTTACTAATTAAATGGGTAGTTAGTAACACTGATTGATATTTATGGATTAGGTATTTATATCTACCTACCTGTCTTTTTATTATTAAAAGGAGACTATTTAATATTTTTTGTACAATTTCTTAATATTAACAACATATGATCAATACTACTGTACAATATATGAAATATTGAACAATAATATTGATCCCCTAGATCTTTTGATCACTACTGGTTTTGTACCTATTGATATAAATTAAACTACTACATACACCCCGACCGGAACCGTCAGATCGTTGCAGTCGGCAGGCTTGCTACAGCCGAGCGCGCAAGAATATGACTTTGGCCCGTTAAAAAAAAATCGCTGACTCAATACTATCAAATTTTTATCCTAAAAACTTTTTTCAACTATTGGCTTCAATTTGTACGCAGCATGTATATACAAATTTTCATAAATAAATTATTTTCTCGATTACCTAAAATTACGCTACTGAAAATAACAAGTTTGAGTTCCCTATTATTTTACCAACTTAACAAAAAATAAATCGGGTTCACGTGGGACGTTCTTCGAAGCGCTATTGTGTCTACTTTAATTTAAAAAAAAAAAATCTAGATAGCACAAATATTTTTTCGTGTACAAGATTATCTTACTAAAGAATCCCACTAAGTCTGGTCTGGTTCTACGCCGGTTTTTTTTTCTCGAAAACTAAGCGACTTTACTTCCAGATTTTACTCTACTATTATTAACGCTCAATTTCCTCATTGTCATTTATTACATTGTCTGCGCGTCTACTTTTGCTTATAAAATAATTTCTAATATAAAGTTGCCCACAAGTGCAACACTTGCAACACATTTAAAATGTTGCTTATTCTTCTCGTCTTCCAAGCAATAAAGGATGTAAATTTCAAGAGATAATAACATTATTTGGGACGTGTCTGTGTTGCACTTTAATTCGCGTTGTGAGCTTGTTGAGAGTACATCTCAAATAGCTCGCACTTGATGTAACCATATAAAAACGCAGTTACTTTTTAATCAGACTTTAATCTCCATTTCTTTTATGGCTTTTCAAAAATAGTAAAGCAAGTTACAGTAAAGTCGAAAATACAATAAACAGTTTTATTATCTGCACTAGACCTTTACTTCATTACATTCTCCATTGTGTAACTTTTGATGACCTGAAAATATCAAACCAGATCTGCAGATAATGAAATCAAATAATTGGAGCTTTTTAGATGTTTCTACCATATCGTCATTTCTAAATGTCACTAAGATAATTAAGAAATAAATGTTAGCAAAAATAGATTTAACTTTTAGTAGGGTGCACTTAGAGAAGTAAGTTATTAACAAATTGACTGAACCTTCATGGATCTGCCTGAAAACCTCTTTAATGGCTTTCTATAATCATAAATGATATTTTACTACTACTTTTCTCTACCGGCTAACTTTTTTTTTAGTACTTCAAAAAACTCTTCCTATGATAAATGATTATGAAAACATTCACCTAGAAGTTATAGAAGTCGCTTATTACGAATCTTAATAAATAAAGTAGTGGCTACAAAATGGACGAATTTATAATCAAAATCATGTACTCATTCTAATTAAGTACTAATAAATATTTGATATCAAATTTTAAATATTCTGGCATATGTTTCTAATCCTGGTGCTTTCACGAGGGTGGGGGGTTGGGCACCTGCCAGGCGCATGTCCAGGCGGATAGGAGAACGGCCAGACTCCGCGAGGAGTAGAGTTAACGTGGTCATACTCCTGGGGGTATGGCTAATAACCCAGTCCAGCCCGGCTAAAACCACGTCACGGACCAGCTCACACACCGTAAACCGATTGGAGTGGCACGGAAGTCTTGGCTTCACCGCCCGAAACAGGTGGATGAAATACCACCATAAAAACTTCCCCAATCCCAAGGTATTGTGCGCGATGAAGGGACACATGGGGGGGGGGCGACCACTAGCGACAAACCTCGGAGCACAAGCACACTCCGTTGTATAAATGCCTTCTACGCATGCAAGGGGCTTCGTGCGTGGCGACCATCCATTCCCCTTTACTCGTAGAGGGGGCATTTTCTGTGCAGGCTCCCCAACACAAAGCCCACGAGCGCAGTGCGGGAGGTGAAGGAGCTGGGTGGGGAGTGTCTTCGGTCAACACCAAGGACCTTCCAAAGCACCCGAGGGTCTCGTCTGGATTCTCTAGCCAGGGGAAGGATAGGGAAAAATAGGCCCATTCCAAATGAAGGTGCAGATAAGCCTGCATCATAATAAGGAGGCCACAGCGGTCCTTACTAAAGTGATGCACTAGTGCGAAGTGAAGCAATGTCGCGAGTGGCGAGGACTTGACTGGTGTGATGGACCTTCAAGGAACACCGCGTGGCGAGGCCGTTGCTGACAAGGAGCATAGCCTGAGGAGAGCAACCTTCAAAAGTTCCTTTGACCTTCAAAAGGTTAAAGGAATGGGAAAATAGGTCCATTCCAGATAACACTGCATCACAGTGATGAGGCTACAGCGGTCTTCACTAAAGTGATGCAGGGGTGCCAAGTGAAGCAGTGGTCCCAAATTGAGTTTTTTGGTTCAAAATTGGCTAGAGAGCGCAAATCTTATCGGAAATGAACAAGTTAAAGCTTACCGAAATTCCAACAAATCCTCCGAGTCCGAATTTTGAAAAAAAAATCCTTTTTTATTATATTAAGTTAAAAGCCAAAAAGAAAATGGCTAGAGAACGCAAATCTTGTAGGGAATGAACAAATTTTTTTAATTAAACCTTAGCGAAATTCCAACAAATATCGGAGTCCGAATTTAAAAAAAAAATCTTTTTTATTACATTAAGTTTAGGGTCAAAACATTTTTTTAGCCTTTAACTGAATATAAAACCGCTGCCCAAGGAATTACTACTTCCACATCCAGATTCTCTATCGAAGTCACTCACAACGAAAAAACTTGTATTTGGAAATAAGTTGCATACACTTTAATAATATAATATTTGAAATCCTCTACCACAAAAACCCATAAAACGATACCCCACATGGGAAGTGGGGTGGGGGTGATAATAGGGGGTGGTAGTGGAGGTGAATGAAGTTAAAAAAATATTTTGACTTTTCTGGTTCTTGTACATACACTAAATCACATTTTTTTTTCATCCCCTTTAATAATGGGGTGGAGGTGGTAATGGGGGTGGCTAATGCCAAAAAATTTTTTGAGACCTTAGCTTCTCTTATAAATACTAAATACCAATTTTATGAACTCTTACCCGCTTGATTTACCCATTTACCCCAAATTTACCCCAATTTACCCCCCAACCCTTGGACGAAACAAGATGAAAATATAATCTAGTTCCAGAACTCATTAAAGTACAAATGTCTACCAAATTTCAAGTCAATATCTTAATCGATTCCAGAGTAAACGTGCGCACAAGAAAAGTTACAGACAGACCGACAGACCGACAGACAGAAATTTTTTTTTTCACTCAAACTTAAAATCTCGACGTTTCATGACATTTTAAGTCTATTTGAAAAATAAAAATTTTTTAAAATGTTTTTGTCGTTACTATACTTCCACTGGATGCGGAAATAATAGAAAATAATTTTTTTCTGTGCGAAGACCGTGCGATTTTTAAAATTGGTTACAAGTTGATTCACAAACAGATTCCTTTTAACACGTCACAATTTTTTAACACTATCTGTATTTTTTGAAATTATGAGAAACACATAAAATGAAAACAAATAATGCTACATAAATAGAAAATAACTAAAAAAAAATAATAATTCGAAATTCATGAAGTATTTGACGCCACAAATGTTACGCAGTTCATTTTTATTACTGTAACCTTAAACGTTTTTTGTAATTGTCTGTTGGTAAAGTTTCTCTTTATTTCTAAATTAAAACTTAAACTACATTCGACTTTTCAAGTTAAGCAGAAACAATTCACACCTAAAAGGGATACGTTTCAATAATTTAGACCTTTCTTTGGCATGCTAATGCCCACTTTATTCTTACTTTCGCTGCTTCCAACTGCTTAATTATTTGTTTCCTCTCTCGCAGCCAATACATTCGGCTTATAAATGAATACTTTCGCGTTTGCAATAAGGAGCTAAAACTACATGAAACTTTAATTAAGATTGAGTATAGGCTGGTCCAAAATGCGATACTCTAGTCTTTAAAATATGCGTACAAAATATCGTTATACGACAAACATTTCAGTTCGTTGTTAAACATAAACCTAAATTCACCACATACAGTAGGAAACCGCCAAATCCAAGACTGCCTGGAAGGGGGTTTCATATTTGGAAAAAACGGAGACACACATCCATACCCACCGGCAGTGTCAGTTCCGGGGTTGGATTTGAACCCAGTACACGAAGGACAGCGCAGCATATTTGCCACACAATACGCCATAGCCGTTTGAGGCACCATGCCGGTATATATTCTACAAAAAATATTCTATAAAATATTATAAAGATGCGAAGAAAATTGCGGGTGCAAAAGAATTTGTAATATTGATGCAAGATAATATGAAAAGCAAGTGGCAGTTTGTCTAAATAAATAACTTTCTCAAAGAAAATAACAACAATATTTTCGTTATTATAATAATTTCGAGTGATGAACTTGAGTTAAATAATGTTTCAGAAGATGAAATTTATGAAAATAGCTCGACAGCTCTTGACGCCGAGCAATGCGACAAATTCTTATTCATCTAGGTCATGGATGAAAATTACTAAAATGACCCATTTTTCTCCTTCCACAATTATATCAGACAGTCTTTGTTGTATTCAGGGTATTGCAGGAATTTTTTAACAGCAAAGATTGTGACGCTGACTCGACTCACGTGTCGCTGTAGAAGACAGTGGTCCATTTCAGCCATTAGCTAACCCTATTAGAAGGTATGCAAATTTATAATAAATAGTTTTTGTACCTTCAAGTTCGTCTAGAAAGAAAATAAGAGAATAATTCCATTACCAATTTTCAAAATTTCATACTGAACCTTTTTCTTCTGTAGGCAAATATTCATATTGTTCGGTCCTCTGTAACATAGCATCAACCCATAGTTGATCGTCATCTCATCATCAGCAAGTTCACATTACTTCATCAAAGTCTTCTATTATGTTGAGTAGTCATCGGGAAAAGTTTCTGAGTCTGTATTACTCCTTCACATATTTTACAAAGTGTAAACATTTCACACAACTTTTTGCACATGTGCACAACGTTGTGGAATAATTTCCCTTGCAGGAACAAGACATCAGTTTCATAATCGACTCAGGAGCTGGATCAAGTGTGGTTTGCTTTGGCCTCAAGTCTCCGTTATGCCTTTTCTAACCCCAATGATGCGGATTTAACTTCTTTCCAACCCAGGTTTGGAGTTGATAATATGTGCGGAAGGAGTGCTGTGCAACTTGTAGGTGGGAGTGATTCTAATTTTGATGACGTTTTCTTCAACGATTTCTGAAACATTATGAACCGAAGTTCTTTGAGAGAGTGGGTCCCATCTTTTGATCCATACAAATACAGAAAGATTGTCTCTCTAGCTTTTTTGACTTCGTCGTGGGTAGCATTCATGTTATTGAATGTTGTAATGCTTTCCTTCAAATCTATTGCTTTTCAAACAACGTAATTTTTTCTTTTCCATAGATTGCACAGTATCACAACAACTAAATGCATCCACATATTGTCGCTGTAATGAAGCAGGAGAGAAAACTTTTTGCTTGATTTGACCGATTTTACGTTTCAACATATATACATTCTGATTCTCAGGGACCAGAGCAGTCCCTGTTACTTATGATACAGCCATCTGTATCATAAGCAACAATGGCAGTGGAACCTTTTTAGATAGCCGTTTCTACTATAAAAGACTGTTTCACTTCAATGGTGTTTTAAGAAAATTGATTTTTCAACTTAGTTATAAGTTGCTTTTTGTTCTCCACAGTATCAGTAGATAGAAATTTTTCTTAATTAGGATAAACTGCTATTAGACCGGGAGCCAGGTGAAAATTTGGTTAATTATTTCTTCTCGAACGATAATTAGTGAGACGCATCAGGGACTTGTATCATAATACCTCGTGAACGTCAGCTGCGGTTCCGTGGGTGGGATGAGCGGCGGTAGCCTCCCACGTACGGAGGAAAAAAATATATATTTTAGTCATTTCCACCTGACTAAAAATTTGTCAAACTATAGCTAATCCAATATCTTGAAGAAAAAAAAAAGTCAGCTGACTATAACATGGTGTATTATACGTCAGCTGGTTGCTTGAACATGAAAAAAAAATTATACATTCAATGATTTCCTCTCAACTAAAAATGAACGTGATGATACCTTATATGCTACTGTGAATGAATATAAATGTCAGCTGGCTGTACCTCGGTGGAAAGATCGTCAGCTGATACCTTGAAAGTTGTAACGCAGAAGTTAGGCGGGAGCATCTATCGCCTATTTATATGCATCAGCTGACGTGTTTTCCCTCGACTTACTGCTACCTGATTTTTTTTATTAATTACAGAAGTATATTAACAATCAGGTTACAAATTTTTATCCGGGAGGAAATGATGTATCTTAAATTATTCGGCATTACGCTCCGATATGAGTGTTCCGATTAAATCAATATTCTGTAGAGATACTTTAAAACTAAGTATATAATTGAATAACTGAAGAAATATTTAGATAAGTAAATTAATCAATTTATAGTTTATTGTAACTTATCTGTTCGATAAATAACATTCATTTTAAAGAAGTGATTAAAAATAATAATGTAATTTAATCATTTTCGTTCTCGCTTTAGCTTGTGTCGCTCTCATCTATCTCTGATTCATTGTCAGAGTCGCTGTCAGAGCTGTCTGCCATCATGTTTTCATCATCATTATCTGTACAAAAATTAAAAAAAATATATTAAGATGCATGTTTAGTGTAACATAATCAATATGATCAAAAAAATGTTACCTTTTTCGGGCTGAATAGATATTTTTTCAATCGACTCTGGTAACTGAGTTCCAGAAAACCAGATGAATTCAAATCTGTTGTCGATTTCTACCCAGCCATAGTCTGAAGGTTCATCAGTAGTTGGGACTTTCAGGTGTGCGTGCGACTAAATTTGAGCTATGTAACATGCTCTTAAAATATGATATAGCTCCGATTTGCATGGTGGTAGAGAAGAGCCATCAATACCCTTTTTGGGCAACTTGAACGTATCATCATTTTCCAAGAATTTGAATGCTTTTTGAAACAACGCTACTCTTGCTCTCATTAATGTTTTTCAACCGATTAAAGCCATACATACGACAAACAAACTCTTGTATGTCGCCAAAAAAGTTTTCTCTATTTTCCGATGGCTTTGACATTTGTATGAAACAGTTGGCGAAGTCTTTAGATTTAGTCATTATTGAAAACGGACCCATTTTGCCTTTTCTAAAAAAGGCCGGGTTGGAATCACAGAAATTTGTTTGTCTCCTCTTAAAAAAGGTCGAAAAAGTCTCATTTCGACGTAAAGACCAAGGAAATGATTTTAAGCGTGTATAAGCATGAGATTCAAGAAAATTCTATATTACTCAAAGATGAAATTGTAAACAAAGTGGCAAATATGACAGGAGTGTGTGGCCGCAGTGTTTACAAAATTGTCAGAGAGTATACCACTAACCATAAATTTTCGGTGCCAAAAACCAACCAAAACCGTAAAAAAATTGCTGATATGGTGGATGACTTCGATCGATATGGCATCAGGAGAAAAGTTCATCAATATTTCTTTAGAAACGAACTCTCTACTTAATTATGCTCCCGCCTAACTTCTGCGTTACAACTTTCAAGGTATCAACTGATGATCTTTCCACCGAGGTACAGCCAGCTGACATTTATATTCATTCATAGTAGCATATAAGCTATCATCAGGTAAATTTTCAGTTGAGAGGAAATCATTGAATGTATAATTTTTTTATGTTCAAGCGACCAGCTGACGTATAATACACCATGTTATAGTCAGCTGACTTTTTTTTCTTCAAGATATAGGATTAGCTATAGTTTGACAAATTTTTAGTCAGGAGGAAATGACTAAAAAATTTTTTTTCTCCGTGCGTGGGAGGCTACCGCCGCTCATCCCACCCACGGAACCGCAGCTGACGTTCACGAGGCTTTATAATACAACTCTCGGATGTATTCCACTAATTACCGCTTGAGAGAGACTTGGTCATGAAAATCTGTCGCTGGCTCTTAGACTATATGTTGAACTGACATATGAAATATTTAGATCTACGCAGCTGCTTTCCTTCTTTATGTTGTTAGGTTCGTCATATCCATCAAATACTCAAAAACTTTTCCCGACGACTACTCAGCAATCAACTTAGAAGACTTTCATGAAGAAGAATGTGACCTTGCTCATAATGATAACGATCAATAATAACAATATTTTGTCATTCCTAGATCCATTTATATAAATTTTCTTCACCATTTTTTGTTATACTTTTAATTTTTTAAAGGATTTTCTTTATAAAATGTCATTTTCTTATAGACAGGTTGGTTTTATCGACTTGATTTTTTATTAGATTCAGCAGTCAAATAAACCTAGAAAACGAGACCCGACTTGCCTATTTTATTATGATTTTGGTTATTGATAATTCCCCTACCTCCACCCCGTACGAAAAACCCTTTTAACCTTCTAAATTTTAGATACTCTTCAGATTCCTCAAAGTTGCGTTAAAAATGACTTATCCCCACAGTTTCATGAAGGGATCAATTCTCTCTTTGTTTTTTTTTATTGCATTGGGTCAAGGACCATACTACCAGCCGCAATTCCTTAAAAGTAAATTAAAATCTTAAATTAATTTATTGCTCATACGACATACTTGAGTACTATTAATCTTTCTTTGTTTAATCTGTATTTTCCCTATACTAGAATTCGAATCCGAGCTTAGATTTTCTCCATCTCCGTCACGTCAGGTTTCCTCCATAACCTCAAAAAATAGTCAAAAAACACTAAAATAATACTATTAGTGTCAAAAACATAAAGTAATCTTTTTTACAAACGGTTTCAACGGTAAGAATTACAGTTCAGCACCTAAGAGTGCCATTTTAGCGTTTTTTTGCCTATTTATTGAAGTTAGGAAGGGGCTGTTACCTGATGGGGCAAATCTGACATCGTATTCAGATTGAGCGACCCCAAAAACATAAAGAAACCTTTTTTACAAGCGGTTTCAGTGGTAAAAGTTCGACCCCTGATAGTGTCATTTTAGCGTTTTTTGCTTATTTTTTGAGGTTTGGGAGGAAATCTGGCATAATGGAGAAAATCTGACATCGGATTCGTATTCAGCGACCCCAAAAACATAAAGATAAGATGGTCTAGTCTGGTGGACATATTTTTTTTACGTGGGCTTATGTAAATAATGAGTTTGTGTGTTGCGTGGGATTGGGAATTTGGTTTTATTTCCATAAAACTTTATGTTGAATGCAAGTATTCAAATTAAAGTAAAATAATTGAGTTGTTTGAGATTTTAAATATTTCTGCTGGGGCTTATTGCAATCAAATTGCTTTGCATTGTGCATTTTGAAATAACCTGCATTGTACAATGAGTTTTGCAATAATGTATTATTATTTAAATGTGCTCTTATAAACTACTAACAGTAGCTGTTTGATGTATCCTTATTAACCGAGTTTATAAAATTTAAAAAAAAGATGAGGTTCTCAATTCCAAATCTGAGTTTCTAGAAAAGAATGATTGTATTTTAAAAAAAATAAACAATAGCAGAGTTATTAGAGTTATTATTATAGTATGTACTACAATATTGCATGCACGTTGTAAACTGTATTAATAAATTTTCTAATAAAAATTTCATTTTCTAAAAATAAAACTCAATTACTACAATATATGAAATACCTGAATATAGCTCTAAGCGTTTAATAAGTGCAGCTTCCCAGCGTATAACCTAATCTTTTATTCCTTGCGTGTTCACAGAGCACTATTAAATTAAAATCTGGTGTACTGTGGATGTTTGAGAACATAAGACATATGAAGAATGAGTATTATTTGTACAAGAGACTGTACAGAAAGATCTAGAAATTCATTTTTGTGTTGCTATTAAAGTTATATTTGCAGTATATTTATAAATGAGAACTAGAATTATTGTGATTATTGTTACTTAATTTACATGTACTGAAAGAATGAAGAAAGATATTCATGTAGCTCCAAAGCGACTGGTTTTTACAATAAAAAAATTATTATTTTTTTGTTACTTATACCCACGAACGGCGGAAGGTAAGTTTTTTTTTGTTCAGTGTTCACAAATTTAATAAGCCTGTAGCTTCGAAACAAATAACAATCGACCTACCACTTTTATAATTATGTCTACTTTACTCTCCTAAAATTTGAATATATGGCACACCTTGTAGAGTAAAAAATAAATTATTCATGAATTATCCATCATCATATGAATCGAAAAATAATATTACATTGCAGCACCATCTCTTTTCTATGCACTGCTGTAGAAGAATCCTAACTGCAGTTATTTAGAGTTACTTAAAGGTGACTGTCATATTTCAAACAAGTTTAATAAATAAATAAATGAATAAATATAGTATGTTTTATTAAAATTAGCGCAAAATATTTAATTAAGTACATAAAAATACGGAGATATATTTAACATTGTAAAAATATAATATACAAAGGGTCTCTTAGTTTTGAACTAACTTTATAGGCCAGTCACCAGGAATTTCCATAGTGCAAAGTTAGACAAAAATTGCAAAAGTTTTTAAATTTTATGACAACATTGGCTGAGGTAAAATAATAATAAATCCGGTTTTTGCATCTTTTTCCGCCCCCCGAAATATTGTTAAATTAACAAAAAACGTACACTTTTAATAACTTTTTGAAAAAAATTCTGAAATTTATGCAAATCTTTTAATAACACAGCCCCACAAAAAAAAATGTTCTGTTCACCAGACTAGACCAACATATCTATACGTTTTTGGGGTCGCTGAATCCGAATCTGGGGTCTGTTTGACCCCATCAAGTCAGGGTCAAGGTCAGTCCAAGGTTAAATTGGGGAAAAACGATTAAACGAAGGAAACCACGATTTCTGTTCGTTTTTGGAGTCACTGAATCCGAATTCGGGATCTGCTTGACCTTATCAGGTCAGGGTGATGGTCAATCCAAGGTCAAATTGGGAAGAAACCTTCTAAGCGCAGAAAACCACCATTTTTATACGTTTTTGGGGTAACTAAATCCCAACTCCAGGTCAGCGTCAAGGTCATTAAAAGGTCAAATTGAGAAAAGCATTAAATCTGGAAAACCACGATTCTTATACGTTTCTGGGGTTGCTGAATCCGAATCCGAGGTCTGTTCGACCCCATCAGGTCACGGTCAAGGTCATTCCAAGGTCAACTTTTGTTTATCAAATGAGAACGCGTCTTTGACCACGGATTCTGAAAGAGCGGGCGAGCAAAGTGACCTTTGGTCATCAGAAGGTCGAATCACTGTCTCAAATTAATTTATCTAAGATCAAAGATGATTCGTATTGAGAAATCTCAGTTGCAAATCTTTATCGAGTATGGTTTAGCCTCGTGATATTTCTTATAGGGGGATTAGAGAACCAAGACAGCAGACACCTATATCCACACGCAACCAACGAGTGGCGTCTTCCAGTCCTCTGGGAAAAACGAAACGTCCAAACATCTCGGTAATAGGGACCGATGAAGTTGCTGGATCATGTGCTCCAACATCAGTATCCGAGCGATACGTTTAATTTCTGTGGGAATCCTCTGAACCTGTTATTAAAATAAAAAATTATGCTTCTCCGAGGATGCTGGAAATGCCTTAATCGAGGATGTGTAGAATTATCCATTTTCCGATCCTTTAAGGTAATGAAGCCAGTAAAGGCGTACTGCCCTCCAGGGGCGTTAGGGTGTGAGGATGAAGCTCTAATGTGTCCGACGACGAGTTGACTATGTCCAGGTCTAAGACGAGGACAAATTCAACTCATCGTCGGACACACTATGGCTTCATCCTCACACCCTGATGCCCCCCTGCAGGGCAGTACGCCTTTACTGGCTTCATTATTTCGAAGGAAAGGGAAAATTGATCATTCTACACATCAAGGTAGTTGTCACCATTTCCAGCATCCTCTGAGAAGCAGGATTTTTAATTTTAATAACAGGCTCAGAGGATTCCCACAGAAATTAAACGTATCGCTCGGATACTGATGTTGGCCTTATCAGTGATGCTCCAGCACCTTCATTAGTCCCTATCACCGAGATGTTTGTTCAGTCAGTATATGGCATAGACGTTTCGTTTTTCTCAGAGGATTGTAAGACGCTTCTCGTTGGTTGCCAGTGGATATAGGTGTCTGCTGTCTTGGTGGGATCGAACAGACACCGGATTCGGAGTCAGCAACTCCAAAAACGTAAAAGAATCGTGGTTTTCTAGCATACATGTTTTTCCCAATTTGACCTTGCCCTGACCTGACGGGTCAAACAGACCAGGAGTTGGGATTTAGTTACCCCAAAAACGTATAAAAATCGTGGTTCGTTCTAGGCTTAAAAGGTTTCTTTCCAATTTGACCTTGGATTGACCATCACTCTGACCTGCTGGGGTCAAGCAGATCCCAAATTCGAATTCAGTGACCCAAAAAACGTACAGAAATCGTGGTTTCATTCGCATAATCGTTTTTTCCCCAATTTAATATTGGATTGACCTTGACCCTGACCTGATGGGATTCGGATTCAGCGACCCCAAAAACGTATAGATATGTTGGTCTAGTCTGGTGAACATAACATTTTTTTTGTGCAGTTATGCAAATGATCGTTTATACGACAGAATAGGGTCACAAACCGGCTTGTAATTTTGCATAACTTTTTCTACCCCGGACGTTTTTTTCACAATTTTTTTATCTGGCACTGCCACGATTTTGACGTTTTAAACAATATATGGGGGTCTAAACAATTGTGAAAGTCTTAAAATCGGGTTGAGAATATTTGCGACATTAATAACTGACGTAATCTGAATTTGCAACCTCGTAAATGTACCGGAACTTAATTAAATTACCTATTATTTAAAAAATGAAGAAATGCTTGACAAAAAAAAAATTGGAATAAGGTGCGAATTTCATAGACCATTCAAATAACGTATTGAAATACTCCTGTGAATTTTCAACTTCGCAAAACATCCGGAATATATTTTATCTGTTTTCGCTATCCTTGCCAGATATCTTGCAGTTTATTTAAAATTTCATTCGCATCAAAAAAATCCGGAAGGAGTTGCAAATTTACTATTATTTTAATTACGTCGATATATAGCTTCGGATCAATTTGCAACCCATTTATTAATACGGTACATGATTTGAATAAATCCTAAGCTTTACAAAATTTCTAATGACAATTTTTTTAACAGTATGAATAATACGAAATCTGACATTAGAACTATAAAATAAGTATGTTTACCAAAATTTACACAAATTTAAACCATACTAGTTTTTCTTATTGCTCAGCGAGTACCAACGAGCAGGTATAAATAAGCATATCCCTTGCCAGGATAGGATGGTGACAGGATTGTTAATCAGGGAGTAAGAGGTTAAAATAATAAATAAATAAATCAGAATTTGAAAATTAAAAATAAGTAACTATTGTACAAAATAACAACTTAATAAACTATGTTTTTAACATATTATTAAGTTTCAAAGTTATTTATGGCAAATCAGACTAAAATGATGCCTATATTATGTTCTTAATTTAATTTGTAATTTTAGAAATTCGACATACCTGGACACTGAAACTATTCTTTATATGATTAAACTAACAATAGAATAACAAACAGCAATATCAATCCTACAAAAAAAAAGTTAAATTAAAAATGAAAGATCAAATGATTTTCTACAACTTTTCCTCTCACTCATTTTCCGAAAAAACGACCAGGAACGTACGTCACTCGCGTTTTCCAAGATGGCGACCGGAAGCCAGCAGGTACAGTCCCGACTTTTTGGTTTTAGACTCTTCCCATGTCCCCCTTCCACTTTGGGCGAAAATATCGGTTCGTGCATTTTTTCAAAAACTTTACATTGTTGTTTTCTGTCTAAATGCGCTGGACTACAGGTAGTCCGGTTGCCAAACTGTATATTTTATGTAAACGCAAAATTATTCTATTAAGTCTTTTTTATTTCTAAATTAGTACAAGGACATATTGAGCTGCAAGAAAATTGATGATGACATTCTATCACCCTTGGGCAACTCGATATATTCAATATGGCGGTTATAAATTACCTTAATTTGAAAATGATCTTTTCATGCAAGTTTGGTATGTCAAACTGTATGTTTTTAGGATGGTTTTTTGGCAGTTCTCTCCCATGAACTTTCACCTATACCAACGTCACATGACTCTGGAGAAATGAGGATCTGCAAGTTTAAATCCAGCTTAAAAAAACTTCGCCAGGTTTCCAGGCTTCCAGGCTCAAAAAGAAATAAAGGTGTTGAGAACACATCTATCGTTATTGATGGCTGCCTTATTATGGTGTGTATAGTGACCAGAAAAAGGGGCTGCAGAGGACTTCATAAAGGCACTCAAGACATCTATAAGCATACATTTGCAGCATGGAAATGTGCACCTTGTTTTTGATCGGTACAAGGAGTATAGTACTAAAGACTGCACAATATCAGGTGTAACCAGAGTTCGCGTACTCACATATACAACACCTCTGCCTTCACGGAGAGATATTTTGAGCTCAAATGAAAACAAGAAGCAATTGACTGAACTCATTTGCATTAGCATTGTTGGTGACAAATCGTTTAAAAAAAAACAAGACTAATAAATACAGGCTAATTTTGACAGGTCCACAAGAAGAACCTTACGATATTTATCGTGCAGAAGTAAAACGAAGGTACGACCTAAGAAATACTCATGAAGAAGCAGATACGATTCTTGTACAGCAAGCTGTCCTGGCTGCTGATGGTGCGAACAAGCAGGTTGTCGTCATATCACAGGACACAAATGCTTTTCTGCTTCTTTTGTACTTCTACAACCTTAAGAAGATATCTGCAACAATTCTGATGGAATCACCTGTCCAGGGAAGTACACTATTGACATTAGAGCATCTGCTATTAAACACGAGAAAATAATACCTGATGTGCTATCACTGGATGTGATACCACTGCCATGTGTTATGGCGTTGGGAAGAATAAAGCCATTAATGTTCTGAAAAGGAGTGTCCTACTCTTTGTCATTGATTGAAAATCTACATGCTGATCTGTCTGACATGAAGTGGCAAGCATCGAAGTTTATGGCTGCATGTTACGGAGCAAGTAAGTGTAACACAACTTCACAGGCTCGTGTCAAACTGTGGGCTGACAAAGTTGGAAGTGGGAAATCACAACTACCGAAACTGTGGTCACTGCCACCAACAAATTCAGCATTTGAAGAAAACATTAAGCGAGCTCACTTACAAACCTGCATTTGGAAAAACTCACCAGATTTGGATCCACTGCGTCACGGGTTCTACAAGGATCAAAACTCGAGATGTCTGTTACCCACAACTTTGCCAGAGAATATTGAAGTTGCACCGCCGGAAATTCTGAAATTGGTTAAGTGCTCTTGTGAAAGTGTATTGCCATGCAAGAGCAATGTATGTAGTTGCAGGAGAGCCAGCATACCACGCACCATGTTTTGTTCATGCACAAATACTTTCTGTTCCAATGATTTCGCACGGTTTGCTGAAGATTCCATATCTTAAAAAAAGGGCTGATATCTATCTAGACAACATTTTGTTAGTCTTGATTCATGAATGTTTTCTTTTTATACCAAGAGAAATTACCATATTATAATTTTCATCAATATTACACAAATTACATTGCTTATGCTTGAGAATGATTTTTTTTTGTATATTAATCTCCTAATACAATTCCAATTATGTTTTTGAACTCTGCATCCTAAAAACATAAGTTTGATACACCAAACTTGCATTAAAAGATCATTTTCAAATTAAGGTAATTTATAGCCGCCATATTGAATATATGGAGTTGCCCAAGGGTGACAGAATGTCATCATCCATTTTATTGAAGCTTAATATGTACTTGTAATTATTCAGCAGTGAAAAAAACTTAATATAAAATTTTGTGGTATTGGTTTTGGCAACCGGACTAATGTTATATACAATAGTTTTTACTATAATAATAATAATAATAAAGTTTATTGAACCAAGTGTTACAAGATTGATTTAGATACATTAAATTGCTTAATTATTGAACAACGGTGCAAGGAAAATAAACTTTTAGGTAAACCTCACATAGTTATAAAAACTGGCCGTGAGTGCTATACCGATACTATAAAAAATACTATTTATAATAAAAATGACTTATATAAACTGTAACTTTTAATATACCTCATAGTTCAAATTTTGAATATCATTACTTTTCAACTGAAATATTTACAAGCGCGCAATTGATAAAATTATATGATATTTACTTTTTTTCTTGTAAGTTCTATCCTCTACATTCTTCGTAGTTGCTGAGGTGTTAAAATAAGTAAAAGAAAGTTTGGAATAGGAAAAAGAATATGTGAAAGGGACATGTATAAGAAATAGTGTGTTACTGAAAATTGAATTACAACAAAGCTTCGAAATGAATTACGTATGTTGGATATTATCTGCCAATCCCACAAATAACGTGTAAAACAATGAAGGTTTGTTTAGAATCGAATTTTTCGCATCAAATATTAAGGGGTAGTTTTATTCATATAAAATATATTTTTTTTACATAAAGTATTGTCTTATGTTAATTTAATTTATTTAAATCATGTTTCGTATCAATATATGGTTTGCAAATTGATTTGAAGCTATAGGTCGATGTAATAAAAACAACAATAAATTTGCAATATCCCAGAGGAAAAGCGAAAATAGATAAAATGCATTCCAGATGTTTTGTGAGGTTGCAAATTCACAGAAATATTTGATTAAATTATGTGAATGTTATATGAAATTTGCACCTACTTTAGAATTTCTTTTGGTCAAGCATAACTTCATTATTTTTCTCTATTTCTTATTGGGATGCTATGCCACATGTATTTTCTTCTAAGCAATGTCTGAAATCTACAAAATAATACAATTAACCAGTATTTTACTGGAAAATAACCTCTACGCCTGTGACTTTTACGTCAAATAATCAGTTAGAGGGTGGTTTTTGATAAATAATGAATAAGAACAAAAATATAAAAATGACGTATTTTGCTGACGTTTCGGAAAACGAATCTGTTTCCTTTCTCAAAGCATATTATAATGTTTGTGTGCTCTGTATATTAAATACACAGCTTTTAGACAATACATAACTTCATTATTTAAATAATAGTTAATTTAATTAAGTTCCGGGACATGTACGAAGTTGCAAATTCAGATTATGTCATTTATTGGTGTCACAAACATTTGCAACCCAATTATAAGACTTTCTCAATTATTTAGACCCCCACTTATTGTTTAAAACGTCAAAATCTTGTCCGTGCCAGACAAAAAAATTGTGAAAAAAATCTTCCGGGGTAAAGAAAGTTATGCAAAATTACAAGTGGGTTTGTGACCCTATTCTGTTGCATAAACAATCATTTGCATAACTTTCGCAATTTTTTTCCACAAGTGATTTCATTATAAAGTTAAAAAACAACTATTTTCAATGTTCCGGTCATCGTAGCAAGGTGCAAAAGTAATAGAATATGTCCAATAATTATTAAAATGTTCTCCAAGATTTGCATATATTTCGGAATTTTTTTCAAAAAGTTATTGCAAATTTACGTTTTTTGTTAATTTAACAATGTTCCGGGGGCAGAAGAGGGTGAAAAAACCGGATTCATAATTTTTTTACCTCCTCCAATATTGTCTCAAAGATTAAAGAATTTCACAATTTTCCATACCTATTTTGCTTTAATGACTGGCCTATTAAGCACTAGTCAAAAAACGTAGCTTTTCCTCTGAAATTTGAATGCGCAGTGGTCAAGTCTCTTCCCACTGGCAGGAGCTAATTTATGAATTCTTTTTAACATGCCGTTTACGAGCAAACTGAAACATAAGGTGTTATCTGGACAACGTCAGGAAATTATAAACAATGTATTAAAGTTTATGAATGAAGAAGCAGAGGCTGAAGTTCCCATAATAGCTCTCTCAAAGGTATGTAGGTACTGTGTTACAGTAATTATTATAGTTTAGATTGTAGAATTACATAGTATTGTATTAGCCGTAATTATTTTCATTCGCAATTTTTTTATAAGTAGCACTGCATAGTAATACCTATTCAAATGAGACAAAATTTCCGAAAATAATTAAACTTAATGCTAGACTGAATTCAATTCCTAACCATTTGTAAATTGATTATAATTTTAAAGAGTTTATGTTTATTGCACCATAATATTAATTGTAATATTTTTTCCCAAACTTGAATTCTGTAATTAAATAATTTAAAAATACCTGCATCACCTGTAAATTCATTCATTTGAATCGATTTTTTGAAAATAGCACGTTAATATGCCGAAACTGCAGTAACGTTTTAAATTACAATAAACTGATGATAAACTGATAAATGACAAAGTAGCGTGTTCTTATATCAATCATGCCAAACTTCTACCTCCGATTGTACTTTCTACGGGTAGTCGCTAGTCTGTCCTCGTTACACGACGACGTTCTCTGATCATGTTGTCACATCTCGGAGGCAAAGCTACGATAGTTGACTAATAGATTAGATGACATCAATTTTACTTTAAAATGTTATTAAAATATTTTTAACGAAACTATTACGAAACGAATAAAAGTTGTTGTCGAACCTTGCATGTGTACTTGTGTAAAAGTGAATTGTGTTGTATTCGAGCAAAATGTTGATTAAATAGGTATTCGCAGTCGGTCCCTTTAATTTGCGTGGGTATGTAACGTCTATGAGTATGAGAATGGGATAATTTCTAAAACTAAAAATATCTTGAAACGGAAGTTTCATCTAAAATTGCGCAAAATACCTTTATTTCGTTTTGACGCTTATTGGTACACGGAAATTACCAAAAATAGAAGAAAAAGAAATTATAATAAGCTGATATTTCCTGAATCGACAGTTGATGAGGGTAGGAATACAGGATCAAAAAGTCCCATCCCTAACTGGTGAGCTTCATCCTTTTTTCACCCTTATAATGACGCCGTACTGGTTTTCAATAATATTTTGGAAATGTGATATTCTACGACAAAACTAGAGGTATTAAAAAATATTGAGAATTAAATTTTCTATAAAACATGTCTTATAGGTCGTTTGCAGATTATTAAGGGTGTTTACGTTAATCGACGGCAAACTTGGGGGTAGGTAACAAAAACGCTTTTGGATGGAAACACAATATTTATCCAGCCTTGTAATATCCTGTTTTATAGCATTCGGTTTCAACAACTTTTTATAAATTATATAGAATTGAATTAAACTAAATCCACGCAAGGCTTTTATTCTTGCTCAAATTCAATTTCGTCGGTCCGTTCCGCATTAAAACATGTTTGTCCGTGACAATTCATACACATAGCCCAACATTTTAAACCAACCTTTAAACATCCGCATCGCTTTCCGCAGCCCTTTCTGCAGAAATTAACTCTAAAATTGATGAGGGAGTTGCTGCTTCAGTAGTCAAAACAGGTATTAAAATATCACCTGATTTCTTTCATCCCCATTCTTCTGACTCTAAAACATTTCCATGCCAGGCCTGAATTTGGTGGTAAACCCGCAGCGAATGTTGTTGCAAAGCTGCGAACGTCGGGGGTAGCCTTGCAAATAATTGAGTAGAATCAACTTGTATCATATTGTTATCCTTGGTTTTCGATAAGAGGTTTATAAATGCTAATGACTTAACCATGTTATTACGCTTTAACTTAAATATACCAAACGTGCCTCCTTCATTTATGACTGAATCCATAGATTGTTTCCCGATTTATCTTGCTTTGTAACAATTAATATTGTCAGTACCAACGATACCACTTGACAAGGATATCAAATTATTGGATGTAACGAAGGGTGAGTGTTGCTTCAACCAATTTACAAATATTTGACGATCTTTTTCGTCACAATTAACTTGCGAATCTCGCAACTCGCCATGTTGATTACTAGTTTTTGATTGCATGTCACAAAATTTTTCCATAGTTTCGCTCACATGATGAGCAATCGGCAAACCTAAAATCCATTTGTTGAGAACGCTATCTGTAAAACCGCGTCCATGTGTTACACCACCAACATTTTTCGTGTTTTTCATGAGCTTCTGCTCGATGGTCATGTCTGACCACACACCACACCAGTGTTTTTCCGAACGACGGATGGTCAAAACAACCTCTCTCTCTCTCTCTCTCTCTCTAGCGTGTTTATGAGTAAGGCGGTTAGGATTGTGTTGGATCATTTGAAGTATTATCAGGCTGCGTTGTGTTCGATTAAGTACCGTATTCAGTATAATCAGACTTTCATTTTTGTTTAACCCTACAGTTTACGATTTAATAACATAAAAAGTAATAGAAGAACATAACACAGAACCTTTTTTGTAGAGGATTTTGTGACAAACCTTTTCCTATACTTATGTTTTTTCCCTAAGATAGAGCGTTCAAAAGATATTGTAAAAAAAACAGTGCGGTGTCCCTAAAGGGGGTGAGATAGGGATGAAGCTTACCTCTTAGGGGTGGGAACTTTTTTGATATGTATTCTTACTCACATAAGTTAACTATTATAGACATTTCAGCTTATTATAATTTTTTTCTTCTATTCCACATAAATTTGCCTAATTTCCGTGTACTATATGCTACCTGCCTACTTATATATAGCAATTAAATTATTATTAATAAGTTCAGGAACACAAGGTGAGGGTTTCAAGGAAATAATTTGAGGTAAAAGTCATATTAAGGCAAGAAACAGTTTCCGAAAACATGGTATAAGTTTTGAGGACATCCTGTGGAACTGAAACTTTTAAATTATTATCATTTCATTTCTTCCAAATCTCATATATTTTCTGAAAACCAAAGTAGAAATCATCTAATTTTCCCTAACATTATAAAATTCAATTTCATCAAATAGTATGAAATATCTCTTTATATGGTGCATAAAATGAATATTTATGCCCGGACTATCATTCCAACTACGTTCATTTTAATAAAAGATTTTCAATTTTCTCACGCTCTCTCGTTTTACAAACTCCGATATGACCTTCTCGTTAAAAGAAGACACCGAAGCACTGTAAGAGGAGCCTACGAACCTGTCATGTGGGGCCCATATAGAGCCTGGAATTTAACGCATTGTGATTTAGAGCCAGAAGCTTTCCCGAATAATTCCAGACTACAACGGGTTTATAATTTGGATATTTTAAAAGTGTTTTCTTGTTTTTAACTTAGCTCTGAGGGAGCGCAAGCATTTAAGATCCCTTAGAAGATGCATAAATTTTTATTAAGTTCACTTCCTTCTCTATTTGGTATTTCCAATTACGCTGAAGAAGTGTAATAAAGGATAAAGAGGCCAGCAGGGAAACACGGAAAGTTAGTTGCGAAATTTCGGCACTTTGTCAAATAAATTGGGTTATAAATTTTCCTGCATTTTCAAAACATTATGTGTGTAAAAAATATTTAAATTTGATTTACTTGCTATAGTTTAAATATATTTTCAACTGTCGTTACATTTATTTAGAACCAATCAGCAAATGTATATTTTATAACCATGCTAACTTGATGGTTTTCATCACTATTTTGTCGCACAGAAATTTCTAGAAGTCATGGTTAAAACCTAAATTATGATAATAGACAATGGACATTTCTGAAATTTTATGTAATAAATACTGCCAAACTCCTGCGGTAAATAATGTTTACATTTCCTTAGATTTCTTAGGTCTTTTATTAATATTTTGTCATTTCGGCAAAATATTTCAATTTGTCACACACATAATTCTGTGTTTCTACTATATAAATTTTTCTCTATATAAATGACCTTTGCAGTCCTAGCAACACGAGCGATAACGAAAGTAAACATTCGAGTTACCTGGTTGCTAAGGCGTTTCTAGCTACGAAAGTAGAACTTTCGTGGCCAGGACTGAAAAATAAAAAACAGATTTTAACCCTTCATGAGTTTGCTCGTATATATTTTGCTTTGGATTTTTTGGAGCAAGGCACAAGCAATATTAGCTGCTTCTTGTATCCCATTTCCATCGCCACCAAACATATTTGTTTATTTTAGTTTGAAACCACAGAAATTAAAATGTTTAACATAACCTCGATGACAGATATTAATTGTTTCGTTGGCATGGAAACAATTTCCACAGGCAGCCTCCTAAACTATAAAATTTATTAAAAATGTCAAATAATTTTATGAAATAATTAGTTTCATTATATATCTTTCGGTAGCAGAAAAAATATAATACATTACATGATGGGAAAGCCCTTTTAGGTGTTAGGTGTTTTTTAAAGGTCTTGGCTTCGCCTCGACCATTTAAATATCATAAAAGTAAATTTTCGCATCTAGTAATGTAAATAACTATTACTGACGAGGCTACTTTCACACGATAAGGCATGCTTAACTCTCGGAACATGCATGTCTCGGCCGAAGAAAATCCTAATGCAATAATACAAACCATTTTCAACCTACTTTCAAAGTAAGTGTATGTGCAGGAACTCTAGGAAGTCAGTTTGTTGGATATCATATTCAAATTCAAATGGTGATAATATGGACTGCGATTTTTTGGAAAACACCTTGCATGAGTTATTAGTAAATATTTCACTACTAATGAGAAGAAACATGTTTCTTTTTATATAATATGTATAGATGGTTTTTAAACCACCACTATCTCTTTACTTCACTATGTGGACCTCCGATTAAAGAACTTATAACTAGATACATCTTTTCACTATATACCTTGTTTGCTCCTAACATAGTCACATTATATGTCCATTAAAATGGATAGATGAACATAGATAGATAGATCACATCCCATAGGCAACAGTGTCTTTGTGTGTGTAGAAAATGTGTAGAATGGTAAATACTTTCATTAAAATGAATTATTGCAATTCCTGCATTACCGGCTCTTTATACAACGTGATGTGGGCATACGATATTACAGTAAGATAATACAGTAAGATAAATATGTATTGAAAGGATATTAAAACTTAATTGGTATTCACTTTATAACTGTAAACTGAACTTCATTATGTTACGACTATGGGACGATCGATTTTCTGCTTTTCTAAACTGCTTTCTGCAAACGGCACAGCACTTTGCACTAAATATATTGTCACTAAACTGTGTAAATATGAATAGAGAATATCATTTAGGTATTAAGCAATTCACAACTTAAAATAAAAAGACTTCTTCACCACATTTTGATCGAAAAACACTTATTAACATTAATGGCGGATACTGTCAAAAGTGTCAAACTGAGATTACGATAATCGAACTGAACCGATCGTACCCGAATCGGTCGCGAATAGATCGACTAGCCAATCAATAACTTATGGGAAGAAGTGCCTTAGACTGCAGCTATCTCAGCAACATATAAATCAGTACAATTATGTATCTAGTTCTTTAATCGGAGGTGTGGACCGTGGAGTTATTTAAAATCAAGAATTTACAATACTCAAACTGACACCTTTGAACAGTTGAGAGAAAAGGTCGATCACGTGTTTACGATGCTACAGAAGGATGCAGGAAAAACGGAATATTCAACGTAACTTAAAAGGAGACTTGCATTGTAGTCCAGTCAACGGAGCGTTAAAATGACCAAAATCTCTAACTTGAGTGCTAATGAATGGTTTCTGATGAAACCTTATGCAATGTGTTTGTAATGACGTTAATAAAAAAGTAAAAAAAAAATTAGAGTAGGAGATGATCGGAAGGGTTCCGTAACTTGTAGAATTAGATCAAAAATGAAAAAAAAAAAACAATATATTTACCTTTCTTGGCCAAAATCAGATGTTTTTACTCTTGTGATTTTTTTCTAAAAAATGCATATTTTTCGAAATATGGCCACTCGAAAATTCCTAAAAAAGGGGGAAGGGAAATGTAAAAGTTGAAAAAAAGTCTGAAAAATTCAGGTGAAATGCAAGACTTTTTTGATTTGCAACTTTTCTGTGAAGTGTGTTTTCACCGAGTTTTTCCGGAAAAACCTGAAAAACTACCCACATTGTGGCATTATAATGCTTTAAAAATATGTAATTTAAAAATTTGAAAAAACTCAGACATATGCATTGGGGCCTTTTAAATATTTTTTGTCTCTTGGAATTATTTTTGTAACTTGCTAATTTTCCGAGTTACAGGCAGTTTTTCACGATAAATATTGTACTACATTTCTTGCATTCTAAAAAATACATGAAAATTCGAAAAATGGGCATGATTTATATACGTTGTTACCAAAAATTGTGAAACCTATATGGTTATACCACTTTTAAAGGTTCAATATAATTTTTAAATTGAAAATGTGATAAAATTATCCGAAAAAATTTTTTCTATGTGCAAGAAATGTAGTACAATATTTTTCATGAAAAACTGCCTGTAACTCGGCAAATTAGCAAGTTACAAAAAAATTCCAAGAGACAAAAAATGTTTAGAAGGCCTCAATGCATACGTCTGAGTTTTTTCAAACTTTTGAATTACATATTTTTAAAGCGCTGTGTGAGGTGAGGTACGGTACCGGTTTCAGTGACTGGACTCGATCGGCGAAGTTAAGCACGGCCGGGCGAGTCCATCACTTGGATGGGTGACCGTAATTCATCTCGCCGTCCCGGTTAAGTGGTAGAGTAGCATTAGCTAAACTTCGCCAGGACGTTAATATAAATAAGGCACTAAAAAAAAAAAATGGTAGTTCTTCATGTTTTCCGGAAAACCTCGGCGAAAACACAAGTAACAGAAAAGTTGCAAATAAAAAAAAGTCTTGTGTTTCGATGATACATTCACCTGAATTTTTAAGATTTTTTTTCAATTTTTACATTTCCCCTTCCCCATTTTTAGGAATTTTCGAGTGGCCATACCTCGAAAAATATGCATTTTTCGAAAAAAATCACAAGAGTAAAATTTGGGCCAAAAAATGTAAATACATTGTTTTTTTTCATTTTTGACGTAATTCTACAAGTTATGGAACCCGTGATGAAGGGGTGTATTCTACCCCTTCCGATCATCTCCTACTCTAATCTTTTTTTTTTTACTTTTTTATTAACGTCATTACACAAAGTTTCATCAAAATCCATTTATAGCACTCAAGTTAGAGGTGAAACCCCCCCGTTGACTGGACTATTGTGCATTAGGGAAAATGGAGGATACACAGAAAAAAGTTTTGCATTACCCAACAGACTACTATACCTATAATTATTTTGGAGCGTTGGAACCGAATCTGAGGTCAGAATTGACCCATCACGTAAGGAGTTTGACACACCCTTCAAAAACAGGTCAAAACTAGCTAAAACTAAAGTTAAAAATAAATTAACAGCCTAGACGAGCTATCCACTATATCTATATATATTTTGGAGTGCTGTAAGCTAATCCGAGGTCACGGTCACGTTAGAATTTTTAGATAACCTCAACATAATATTTTCAAATTGCATTAGGGTCTTCTATTATAGCGTACCCTCTTACTTTTGAAAGCTCTGTGCTATAGCAGTCTTTTCTCTTCTTCGTATTTACTGGTATATCCCGTTTCAACATCGAACAGTAGTCTGCCATCATATTCTAATCCCATTTTCCTTAATATCGACGCTCCAACTTGCGATTGTACTGGTGAAACCGTTCCCCTTGCTCCACTATAATCTCCTAATTTTTCAGGAAGAAGGGCGTAAATATATATTTTTTTTTTGTAAGGGGGTAATATGAAAAATTAAAAAAATAAAAGTGGTGTTTACAAAATGTGTCAATCGTGGCAAGGGTCTATGATAAACCTATTAACTTTAAAACCATTATACAAAATATTTGACCTTATCAAGTGGGTAAGGACAGAATTACAATTTATGAGGGGTTGAACTTTCTCTTTTCTATGAAGCTTCAAGTGGCAATAAATTTAACTTGAGAAAGCCCGCTACAAACCAAAATAAAGCGCAAGACAAGCCTGACTTTTTATGTTATAGCCCTTCTCCGAAGGGGAGGGGGGTAATTACCATCTCTACGTCCTTGTCAGGAAGAAAAATTATATAGGAGATCTGAAAATTGTATCTATAATATTAGAACAACAATCAGGATTCATTATATATCCATGCTTCTTATGTGTGTGGTACAGCAGGAATCGAGAGAATCACTATAAGAAAGATCACGTGGAGAGAAGAGTATAATAAATTAACCCTAGTTGAATTTTCGAGAATCCTTCTGCATCTTTATATCAAGCTTGGTACCATGAAACAATTTGTAAAAGCATTGGATAAAAAAGGTACATGTTTTAAATACCTGGGAGAGAACTTTCCTCAACTATCTAATGCGAAAATAAAAGAGTGGGGACATGAAAATTTTGAGAACACAATGGTTGACATTGAGAGAGCAAGTTTTAGAAACGTCATTAAAGAATTTCTTGGAAACTCGAAGAATCCATACATAGAAATATAGCAACTGAGCTTCTTAAGAATTTGGAGAACCTGGGTTGCCTAATGAACCTAAAATTGCATTTCTGGCACTCCCAAATAATTTTTTTTCTTGAAAATCTGGGAGATTATAGTGAAGAGCAAGGGGAACGGTTTCACTAAGATATTGGCGAGATGATGATATGAGTCGTATTCATAAAACAAAGGATATGCTTATACTTGCAAAATATGAAGGAAATCCTTCTGCATTTATTCATAATAATTTGAAGCAGAACCTTATACTTGTAGAGTAGAAGCATATCCTTATACTCATAGAAAAGTATATGGGTATACATAAACCTGACCCTCTACTTTAAAGAAAAACCATATCCTTCAGAAAAACTGAGGTTGATCAGTAGCAGACTTAGCGCAGTAGTGAAAATTGTTTTATCCGAATTTGAGCGCGATGGCAGATAATGTGGATGTGAGAGATGTTAAACACTACAAGCCCCACTTATCTACACTTGTTTGTGACTTTAAAATATTATACCGGTTTTAAGAAAGAAATGTACAATGGCTTGCGGATAGATTCTTAGGTACAAATGAAGAAACTCGGGGAGGTGCGTTGTCATCTGTTCATAAAATGAAGATTGTTTCCGTTTTCTCAGTGATCCTGGCTTATCAATAAGGCATCGGTCAAGAACTTGGTGTTAGTCAAGCCACGGTATCTCGAACTGTGAATGCAGTAGTTGACAGCATAATTGCACATTCCAATGAATGTATACAGTTTTCAAGTACCAACAGAGAAATAACAGAGGCAAAACAATTATGGCAAATGAAGTATAAGTTTCCGACAGCTATTGGTGGAGTAGATTGTACCCACATAGGGATACTGAAATCAAAACTCCATGGAGATGAGTACATTAATTGAAAAGGTAAGCCTACTCTGAATGTGCAAGCCACTTGTGATGCCAAAGAAATGTTCACTAGTGTTGACGTGAGTTGGCCTGGATCCGTGGACGACTCGAGGATATGGAAAAATTCACAAATGTGCTTACAATTACAAAATAAGGGCAATGCTGTGCTACTTGGTGATGACGGATATGGGATAGAGCCATGCCTCATGACTTCATTTCGAAATCCTGCTCCTGGTTCTGAGTTAAAATATAACAAACTTTTCAAAAAAGAGAGAGTAATAATTGAACGATGTTTTGGCCAACTGAAATGTCGGTTTCCAATCTTACAGTATGTGTGTCGAGTAAAATTGGAAAATGTTCTAGAGGTAATCGTTGCCTGTGTTGTGCTCTATAACGTTGCAAATACGTTAGGCGATCCTGACTTCCAAGCAGCTGAAGAGGCACCAGAAGAAAATGAAGAATACCATGACAATAATAATGATGAACTATCTCTTCGCCATCGAGGACAAGAAATCAAAAGAAACTTGAATATTGTAATTAACAATTTTAATGAGAATTAAGTTTACAAGTAAATAAACAATAAACTCAAATTCTATTTGTCTGAAACTAAACATTGTGAACTCAAATAAAACGTTCTGGTGAATTTTTTATAAGCTGAAGTACGTTGTATTTCCCTCGTCAACAATTTTCGGTGTAGATTCTTTACGCTGCATCAGTTTCAACTTCGGTTCATAGTATTCCCGTTGTACTACACTCGTGCGGTACTGCTGTAACAGGAGTTCTTTTGTAGTTAGTCTTCATACTTCTCCGTCGCTAATTTTCGTTTTGCCGGCAACAATACTGGTTGAACAGAAGTGACACCACTAAATGATTGCTCAGGAGATGCTTTACTCCCTCTTTGCTGTGCCGATGATTCACTATCTCTTCGCTGTGGAGTTGGTTCTATCTCTCTTTGCTGAGACGATCTTTCTTTATCAATACCAATCTGCATGGCCCCTTTAATTCTTCCAATAGTAAGATTATTGTCACCTTCCATAGCCTGTAGTAACTGCCTCTCCCAATACAACAATTTGATCGCTTTATTTCCAGTTTTCCTTAGATCCGTTTTCTTCTTCAACCTTGTTTTCATGTTGTTAATTTTTTTTAATAAACCTTTCGCATCAAGTAGTTTACCAAATGTTGCTTCGTATTTCTTCGCCAGTATTCCAATTGCCTCGTCCTTTCTTCGTTTTATTTGTGGTACTTGCGATTTTTTCAAAATAACGGGATCAGCGGCAACTCCTTCTGCTATAAACTGTAATTCGTTACTAGCATTTCCTACTCTTTCACTGTCACTTTCACTGCTTGAAGAATGCATCTTCACTAATCTTTACTAATACTACAACAATAGCGGGCCGGGGCCCTAATGAATGTCTTCAAATTAGTTAAAACGAACAACAAGATAACAAAAAGAGCAACGCGTCGATAGAATTAGTTGAAAGGTACGCTTATAAACTTTCGTTGCAATCTGTAGCACAACTGAAATACCACTGCGTAGGCCTACTGTATCGGCGAAGTGACGGAAGCAGGGACATCACGTCAGGTTAGGACATGTTCTAACATGTCATTCAGCGCTCAAATGGTCAACCTTCTACTTCTGCTTGAAGGATATCCTCGCAAATATAAGGTTATCATTATTGAATTCGGAAAGAAATAAATGCTTATACTTCTACCTTTTATTTTAAAGCATAACATAGTACTTGTACCTTATGCTTGGGAGGATATCCTTTGTTTTTATGAATACGACTCGATGCGTCGATATCAAGGAAGATGGGATGAAAATAGGATGGCAGACTTCTGTTGGATGTTGAAACGGGATATACCAGAAAATACAAAAAAGCGAAAAAGACTGCCATTGCACAGAACTCGAAAGTAAGAGGTACGCTACAATAGAAGCTCGTAACGTAATTTATAAAGACTTTTTTGAGGTTATGTAAAAATTTTAATGCAACGGGTCAATGCTGACCTCAGATTCAGTTTCAGCATCCCAAAATACATTTAGGCATAATGGTTAGCTCGTTTAGACTTTTAATTTATGTTTAAATTTAGTTTTGGCTGGTTCTTATCTGTTTTTTGAGGTTGTCAAAATCCTGACGTGATGGATCAATGCTGACCTCGGATTCGGTTTTGGTGTCCCAAAATACGTATTGATAAAAAAGTATTATAGTAGTCTGTTGGGTAGTGCAAAACTTTTTTGTGTATGTGTGTGTGTGTCTGTATAATTAATAGTTTTATATGTTTAATTTAGTTATCGTATGCAATTAATATTTCAAAGCATTCTTTATGTAAACAGATTCTTAAATAAAATGTTATAATTGCACGTTGATTTGTAAACACAAATTACTTGAGAGTAGCTCAGTTATAACTATTATCTTCAATTCAAATTCATCTCGTTGTTAAGCAGAATAACATAAGGTTCCGGTTTACCAATGAATGTATATTTAAAATGTTTATGTATTTTAATATGCTATGGTTTAGAACTAATGATTTAAAGTTGTACAGTAAAACAATGTCTTATAAATCTAAATAATTTTAAACCGTAAACGTAAAAAATATTTTGCTCTGTTATAAAACAACTTATCATTAAGAATTGTTTCTTTCGAAGGCGTAGAAAGGGAGTCAAATGAGGCGCAAAAACTCTAGATGGAAAACGGTATCTGTTTTCATTGTCCTTGCTTTCGTCAGAGACATAATGAAATACTTATAAGATATGTTTTTTCTAAGATGATTTATGAGAATTCTCTAATATTTTTTATGTTCTTCCACGCAATTCTGTGGGAATTTGTAATTTGCGTTTCAATAATGAGCCAATATTTCGAACGAAATTTCTTGACCTATACGTTTGCCAAGACATTTAAAACCAAATATAAATAAAAAATATAAATATAGGTTTGCTCAGAATAACATTTTGTACTGGAGATGAATGATTTTATTTTAGGTTTGCATAATAGCTTCCATATATAAGACAAACATAATAACTGTTGAAGTCTAGCATAAAGAATCCCAAACAAAATATTTCAAACAATAAGGAGCTCTCAACCTATGCTACTGAGAATAAAAATAATTTTGATTTTTAATTTGAGAATAACTTACATCAAAGATTATTTACAGAATCATCTACAAGGCAAGATAGATACGAAAATCGCCGTATTTCTCAGTCATAGATACTTACTTCGAGACATAATCTTTAACATGGTGCTCTTATAACAGTCACCAAGGAAAATCTCAATATTTAACAATAATAATAATAAATACATTTGTTCATAAATGAAATGGTACAAATTCGACAATACCGCCCTCTTCCATTCACACATAACTACTAACTAAACCTAAATTAAAACTAAAACTAAAATATCTCTTTTCATGACAATGACGTACTATAAGCTAACGAGGGTGCCTGCGAGGTCTCCGCATAAAAGTCTCTGGTAGATATCCTACATAACCCATAAACAACTGAAAATACAGAGGGCACCACAGAACTATTGACGTTGGATTAGCAACAATTGAGTCTCAATATATTTTGAATTTTTTTTATATTTTTCAACTTTTATGTCATCTGAGAGTTCATTCCATAAATGGACTGCTATATACGTATATGACTATTGAAAAATAGCCGTCCTGTGAAGGACTATTACAAAGTTGGTTACATTTCTGCTATAATTACCGTAGTTATGTGTAATTAATTTAGAACTTAAGTTGACTCATTTGTTTTAATAATCTTCTATATGAAACGATATATGTGATGTAGTCTTCTATTTTTCATATTTAAAATTTTATGCTCATTTAGATATGGGGTGGTGTGATTACGGAAGGGAATATTATAAATGTACCTCACACAAGAATTTTGAACTTTTTGAATGACATGTTTCATTAAAAAGGTTAGCGCATTACCATAAACCACATTTCCATAATCAAGTAGAGATAATATTAACGAATTACAAAATATTTGTATACGTCTTTGAGTATTATGTTTTAACTTTTTTAGACGAAAATATGCCAGCTTTATTTTATTTTCAATATGGATTTCAAACTGCAGGAATGAATAAAGAATTACGTCCAGATTCTTTGCTCCATTGACTACTGGAATTATTTCATTATTTATTTTGAAATTTAAATTCATTGATTTTTTTTCATTAGCACTGTTCCTATTAAAATGATTTGTGATTTGGATGCATTTAATTTTAGGTGCTGATCATATGCATATTTATATATAAGAGTGGTATTTTTAATAACTTTAGATATATCTGAAACATATAGTGAAAACAGTAGTGGCCCTGGGATTGAACCTTGTGGCACTCCTGCCATTAAAGTTTAAAATTGAGACATTTGAAGTATTAACAATACATTGGCTACGTTCTTTAAGATAGTTTGACATTAACTGCAGTGAAATATCTGAAATCCAAAATAATATAACTTTGATAGCAGCAGTGAATGATCAAGGATGTCAAAAGCTTTTGAGAAATCCATCAGTACCAGACAAGTGCACTTTCCATTGTCTATTTCTCTAATAACATCATCAACTATGTGTGTTAATGCTGTAGTTGTACTATGATTTTTTTTTAACCCTGACTGACAAGTCGACAGTAATTTATTTTTTTGTAGATATTCTTAGATTTGGTTATGTATATGCCTCTCAGTTATTTTTGATATCGCACATAGTAAACTAATTGGTCTTAGATCTTTGAAATTTACAGGATTATTTTTTTTAGCTATAGGTTTTACTACGGCTTTTTTCCATAGTGAGGGATATTTTCCGTGTAAAAGTGAAAAATTTATTATATGTTTAATTCTATTTTTTAATTTTTGTACTCGAGCAATATTTTTAATTTCTGAAGTGGCAAAAGTTGCGGGAATAGGGATGTAAATGGAAATATTTCATTTTGAAATTTATTTAAATTTCGAAATATTACTGAAATATTTCACTTTTTCGATTATATTTCGAAATATTGAATATGGAAATATATTTAAATCTTGAAATATTTCAGTAATATTGCTCCGAAATATTTCACTTTGAAAAATATATTTTGATATATGATATACAGTGTGTTTCACTTCTCGTGAAGACACCCCTGTATCTTTTTTATTTGTGACCATAGCTAGATGAAAATTTGAAATGAATTCGGCCACAAATAGAAAAGATCCAGGGGTGTCTTCACGAGAAGTGAAACAAAATTTGTTTTTTGAAAATATTCCGATTTTCACAAAATTTTACAAGGGGGCATATAAAGTGATTCCGAACAACTTTTATTAACAAAATTTTTGTCTACCTCTAAGCCTACTATGATTTCTCGAAAATTGCTGTTTTCTTTTTATCGCAGTAGGCCGGCGTTTTAGATCTAGGTGGCATTTATGTGTTAAATAAAGTCGTCTTATGGAGTTGTATTGCTAATAAAAATTTGAAATGAATTCGGTCACAAATAAAAAAGATACAGGGGTATCTTCACGAGAAGTGAAACAAAAATTTTTTTTTTGAAAATATTCATATTTTCACAAAATTTTACAGGGGGGGCATATCAAGTGATTCTGAACAACTTTTATTAACAAAATGTTTGTCTTTCTCTAAGCCTACTATGATTTCTCGAAAATTGCTATTTTCTTTTTATCGCAGTAGGCCGGCGTTTTCGATCTAAGCGGCATTTATGTGCTGAATAAAGTCGTCTTATGGAGTTGTATTGCTAATAAAAATTTGAAATGAATTCGGTCACAAATAAAAAAGATACAGGGGTGTCTTCACGAGAAGTGAAACAAAAAATTTTTTTTTGAAAATATTCAGATTTTCACAAAATTTTACAGAGGGGCATATCAAGTGATTCCGAACAACTTTTATTAACAAAATTCTTGTCTATCTCTAAGCCTACTATGATTTCTCGAAAATTGCTATTTTCTTTTTATCGCAGTAGGCCGGCGTTTAGATCTAGGCGGAATTAATGTGTTGAATAAAGTCGTCTTATGGAGTTGTATTGCTAATAAAAATTTGAAATGAATTCCGTCACAAATAAAAAAGATACTTCACGAGAAGTGAAACAAAAATTTTTTTTTTGAAAATATTCAGATTTTCACATAATTTTACAGGAGGGCATGTCAAGTGATTCTGAACAACTTTTATTAACAAAATTTTGATCCATGTCTATGCCTACTATGATTTCTCGAAAATTACTGTTTTCTTTTTATCGCAGTAGGTCGGCGTTTTAGATCTAAGCAGCATTTATGTGTTGAATAAAGTCGTCTTATGGAGTTGTATGGCTGATAAAAATTTGAAATGAATTCGGCCACAAATAAAAAAGATACAGGAGTGTCTTCACGAGAAGTGAAACACACTGTATATGATGATGATGATATATGATGAAAATGAGGCTTCCAGTGACATCGACAGCGACAGCGATAGCTCAGATTAGAAGATGGCCTCCCCTAAACTTACACTAGTTTAACTACAATTAATAATTATTTCTAATTTTGTCTTATAATTTTAAACTACAATTAATACCGTATTCTCTTTAAATTTCAATAAATACAATATAGTGTCCAACATAATTAATATTACCTGGATCCTGGATTACACAGGCCTGCAAAAAAAATTTATGCAAACTTATTTAGGGTGAATCCGAAAATGACATCAGTTTTTGTCCATCACCCACCGTTTTTTTTTTGAACTGGACCCAATATTTTGAACCTAATAGGCATGAATATGGCTATTTTGGAATGTAGAGATGTGTCTTAAAAAATGTTAAAAAAGTTGTATTATTCCAAACTAAGTTTATTTACAACGAAGGACACTGTTAATGTATTTTCAATTAATTTAATCCACATTGATGGCCCTGTACTTCCATTCCCTATTCATAGAAAAGCTCCGATTGTTATTTTTCCTCTTGTGAGTAACAACTGGATTCTCTCGATGAAGTGACCAGCAATAGCCTCCATGCAAATACTCAAATACAAATATGTATGCACCTATATGGTTCTCGGTGATATTATGTTATTATTTTACATAAAAACGTCGGCGTCTTTGAATGGCGGTATAAATTGTACCACCACTCAAAGATGCTGACGTTTTTTATGTATATAATATCACCCAGGACTGAGGAGATCGATACACTTCTTAAAACTTATTTTTTATTATTGTCAAATTCTAAAAATAATGTTTGGGAAAAAATTATGTCCATTTATATGTTACAAGTTATAAAGTTATAAGTGCAAGATAAGCAGTCGAACGAATTTTTATTATTCTGATTTTGTTTGCTGCCCCTAAAAATCTGGCGCTTTACGAACGTGCGTAATTAGCATATAGGGTAATCCAACACTGCTCCCATTTCAATGAAACCATATTCCAATAAAAAAAAAAGAAATAGGGAAATGTGTGAGGCTGCTTTTCAACTAAAAATTTCATACAGTCCCCCAGAAAAAATGAAATTTGCAAAAAAACTGAGGGTGATGAAATTTTTTCATTATTTTTCTCGGATTCAGCACCCAAAAATCTATAAAAGTTACCTGTTAGTTTCAAATAAGTTTTTTGGTCGCAGTTCTGTGTTATTGGAGTTCTTTGACATACTTATATTTTGAATTAGTTTCATATAATAATAATAATAAATGGTCTTTTATTAGGCGAAGTTTAGTTATTACAACTATTCTTACACTTAACCTAAAACATACAAAAATATAATTTCAAAAAAATATACAAAATATAAATCTTAAATATAAACAAAAATATACAAAATATAAATCATAAATGTAAACAAGTAATAAAAATGCAGACATAAAGATTGGACAACTGAGTAGGTAACAAATTAAACTGAATTGCAAAATCACTAATTGGGCCAAACGGCAAACAGAGAAAAGAAATAATAGGGAAAATGTGAATATATGTACACAACAATACACACATATACAAAAAATTAATTATAATCCTTATTGTTTATTCAACAAACATTTTTTTAGATTTCTCCTAAAGCTGCTAATACCAAGTTTTTTAACGTTTTCATGGATATTAAAAATATTCGGTGCCTGGTATGAAAAAGAGGACTGAAATTTGGTTGTCGAATGTAGAGGTATATTAAGTTGGTTAGAGGTACGGATATTGACATTATGCAAAGAACCACGATAAATCAATTTATCATGTGAATATGGAGGAGATCTAAATTTAACTATTTTGAAAATAAGCGTTGACAGATGAAGTAATCGCCGATTTGCCATATTTAACCAATTAAGCGCAACTAATTTAGATGATACGTGATCAAATTTCCGTAAATTGAATATAAAACGAATACAATTATTTTGCATCTTTTGTATTCTAAGGCAGTCGAAAGAGTCAATACAAGGACCGTACATAACATCACAGTAATTAAAATGTGATAGTACTAGATGTTCACAAAGATACTGTCTCATGTAGTTGCTCAATATAGACTTATTACTATATAAAATTTTAAGAGAATAAAAGGCCTTTTGGAGACAATTAGTAACATGAGTTGTGAATTTAAGTTTACTATCTATATGCAAACTGAGGTTTTTAGCAGAATCTACGACAAGCGAATTATGTTCTCCTATTTTAATATTAATATGTTCTGCTACCTGCAGTTTACTATTATTGTTACCAAATAATAGTAATTTAGATTTTACAGGGTTTATATGTAAGTTATGATTTTTAGATTGCGATATGATATTTACTAAATCCAAATTAATTGCATTATTGGCGAATTCGACATCTTTTGGATAAAAACTTTTATAAATTTGAGAATCGTCAGCATAAAAATGACAATTACAATGACGAATGGAATGAAATATATCTGATGTGTATAATATAAAAAGTAACGGTCCTAGTATTGACCCTTGCGGAACACCCTTATTTAGAAGGCGCGACTGAGAAAAGTTATTGTTGACAACTACTCTTTGTTTCCGACACGTTAAAAAATTTTTGAAAAAAGATACACTTATGTCATTCAAACCGTAATATATTAACTTAGAAATTAATAATTCATGATTAATCGTGTCAAATGCCCTTGAAAAGTCAAGCAGGAAAAGAGCTGTAACCTGCCTATTATCCCATGCCTTAAAAATTTCATCCACAACCTCCAAAAGAACAGTGGCAGTACTATATCCTCTTCTAAATCCTGACTGGTATCGTGGTAAAATTGAATTATCATTAACATAAGCATGCACTTGCTCGTGGACATTTTTTTTTCAAAGTTTTAGAAAGTATAGGTAGTATACTTACAGGTCTTAAGTCGGATAAGCCTTTAGGATTTAATTTTTTAGGAAGAGGACGTGCAACCGCCTCCCTCCAAGAAGCAGGGAAATATCCCTTTTCAAGACATGAATTAATTATATGAGTCACTGGCAAAATGAGTGTTGGTAGACACAACTTAAGCATATTTAATGATATGCCATCATTTCCAGAGGCATTTGACTTGATCAATGAAATTATTTTCATTACTTTTTGTGGATCGGTAAAGTGAAACTCAAAATTCAGAGTGTGGTTGTAAGTTTGAGTACGATAATGTTGAATTAATTCTGAGCAATCTTCATCTAAATTTTGTACAGCGGGCAGGAAATAATCATTGATAGAATTTGAAACGTATAAGTGAGAAGGAATTTCAGTACATTTATTAGGGGACACATTAAAATCTCTAAGAGTTTGCCAAATCTTTTTAGAATTCATATCTTTACCTTCATTAGTTAAAAAATTTAGAAATGCTTTCATTTCTCTCCGAACAGACAAGAGAACAAAATTTCTTAATTGTTTGTAATTATTGTAGTCCTCAGGGTGCTTAGTTTTTTTATACTTTCTTAGAGCTGCGTCTCTTTGCTTCATCGTAATTTTAATGACATCAGTCAGCCATGGCGCTTTTGGTTTAGTTATACGAACGATCTTTAAAGGTACATGTCTATCAAAAATGTTAATAATATTTACAGACAAAAAATTTACTTTATCATCAATAGATTGTATTTGATAAATCTGATTCCAGTCAACAGATAGAAGATCAAAGATAAATTCATCTTGAGAAAAATGTTTCAAATCACGAAAAGTTCTCAATGTCGAGAGTAATATAAATTAACATATGATCGGAAATTCCCTCTGCATTTATGGTACCAGAACTTATGGTACCAGAACTTATATATAAAATATAAAACAAGGCAATAAACAGTAAACAGCAAAGACGAAAGAAAGCCATATTTGGAATATTTCACATAGTGTGAAATATTTCATTGAAATATTTCAAAAAAATATATTTCGTGAAATTTTACATCCCTATGCGGGAATGTCTTTCATGATTGCCTTAAAATTATGTAATATGTTTAGGAATAATATAAATTTAATTTACCGCTCCGCTGTTATCCAATAAGTAATAGTCAAATAATTTGTGTAGTTGCTAACTATGGTTATAGATAAAATATTTGTTAAAGCTTTCAATATTACGCTAATGGATTCATATCACATGATACAGGAGTAATATAAACTAAAAAATCATTATTTCCATGACGCCATTTCTGCGGATTTCCCTACTGGTGGGAATAATTACGAGCACGCAGCAATCTCTTACACTGCAGCTCTAGAAAATCCCCCAGTACGGAAGCACTGAACTGTTTACATTTAATACTTACTAACATATTCTTAGTGGATGGAAAAATATGTAGTTTTTTCATCGGAATTTAATTAAAAAATCGTAAAAGTAATGGTTTTTTAGTGAAAATATACTCTAAAGCGAATAACAATGCAATTACCAATGCGGCAATTTTTTTTTACTTACATTTTCTTGGGTATCAGGTTAATTCGGGGCACAATTAAATTTTCTTTTTAAATGGATGATTAAAATTTTATGTGTTGTTAATTGGAGATCCGGTCTTATATTTTGAAAACTATTAACGATTGTCTATGTCTATGAGCCACAAAATACACAAGAACTAAAAGAAGCTTGATTTTGTTGCCACAGGATGTATAATGTTTAGTTTCTTTTACCTGACTACATCGCTTTTAAAAGTGAGGTGTTGAAAGATTTATCTTAATCGAGCGAGAAAGGCTGGGCATATGTAAATTTTTAAAACAAAATGATAAATGTTTGGCGGATATCTCTTATGAATTTCGAGATATTTTTTAACCTTTTTTAAATCAGCGGTAATCTTTAGTTCCTTTCAGTTAGAATTTCCTCGGATGTTTTGGCTTTTTTAAAATACTTGTGACAACTAAACTATGCGCCAAAGTAAAAATAGAGAAATATTATTAGATTTGATATAAAATAAAAATGTGTAACAAACTAGGTGTAACAGAAAATTACCTATGTGCGCCAAAAATCTCCTACCGCTGTGAACTCTTGATCGGTTCAATTTACGATCATGAAATTTGAACATAAGCTACTTGAGGTAAGATATTACTGTGAAAGGGTGATAACATAAAAAAAAAATTAATAAGTACAGGGTGCACCAAATTAGATGGGATTTGAGATTTTCTCTAACACTATGGCAGATAGACAAAAACTAATATAGGTGTCCTGAGCTCGAACAAACAATGGCGCAAAACGCGAACGTCTATTTTTTTCGACTACCGAGGTACAGATCGTTTTTTGAAAATTGGCATTTTTAGATAACCTCTATATCTCAATTAACTAGTGTTGAATCAAAAATCGAGTAACACATTCTTAAGGCAAGATCTATTGTTAATGGGTAGGCTTTAATAATAATAGATAAAAATAAACTTTAATTTTTGAAAATGTGTGAGCCAGTTTCACACTCTATTTACATTTATTTAATAACATTGTTACACTTTAGGAATCAGAGGCAGTAAACGACGCTAATTGAAAGGCTGCACAAAATTTATATTTAAGACGAATGTGTGGGCCACTTTCCTGCACCTTGTACCTACTAAATATACAGTGTGTTTTATTTCTCGTGAAAATACCCCTCATTTTTATTTGCGGTCGAATTAATGTAAACATTTTTTCAGCTGTATCTATAACTCCATAAGGTGAGATGTTCAATGCATAAATGTCGTCTAAAACGCCAGCATATTGCGATAAAAAAAAAATAAAAAAAATTAGCAAAGTTCAAGAAACAACAGTAGGCTTAGAGAAATGCAAAAATTTTCTTAATAAAAATTATTCAGAATCACGAAATATGCCCACCGAAAATTTTGTGAAAATCGGAATATTTTCAAAATTTTTTAAATCATAACAATATCTGTGCATGACTTCCATTTGTTGGAAAAAGTTCTCTTTACGTATTAGATAAAATCGCCGGCCGTATGGAGTTGTATGGCTGACAAAAATTTAAATTGAATTCGACTATAAATAAAAAACCTGCTGACCAAGGAATTACTACTTCCACAGATTTTCTATCCAAGTCTCACACAACGCAAAAATTCATAAAATCAAATGTTTTACGAATTTTATGAATATTAGCCAGCAAGACCAAGTGATGTTTCATTACAAACATTACATGTAAACATGTTTACCCTGACATCAAATATTCATATTAATAAGTAGTAGGGTTATCCATATTTATCCATATTTTAATCTTGTTTTATCCCCCAGCTTGTCCCACCTTATCATGCCCTGTTCCACCTTGTTCCATCTTCCCCCAATTACCTTTAATTACCCGCTAAATTACCTGCTAATTAATTACTCACTAATTAAGCACACTAATTACCTGTTAATTAAACTGCACTAAAAAGCCATTTCCCCCAGCCCCGTTCACCTGTGACGTCACAAAAAGGGTGGAGGGATGAGGCCTAGGACCTACTATAATACCGTACTCCGGCGAACTTTCGAAAAATATCTCGTTCTTTCGAGAAAAATTTGGTGTACTTTCGAAAATATATTTTTACACTCCACTATAGTAGGTAGTGGGGGGTTGGGGTGGTGGTGAGGATAGGTGAAGTAAAAAAAATTGTTGAGGCCTTTGGTTCTTGTACATCCACTAAATTACAATTCAATTTTTTTACCCCCTTTAATAATGGTAATGGGGGTGGCTAATGCCAAAAAATTTTTTGAGACCTTAGCTTCTCTTATATATACTAAATACCAATTCTATGGACTCGTACTTGCTTGATTACCTATTTACCCCAATTTACTCCCCAGAGTAAAATCAAAATATCCAATTACAGATCTAGTGAATATACATTCGTGTACCAAATTTCAAGTCAATATCTTAAACGGTTCCAGAGTAACAGAGTGGTGCGGGAGCTAAGTGGCTTTTTCGGACACTCATCGTTACAAGCATTTTCTATGCGCTGATTAATTCTATCGAACTTAAATAACGACAAAATAGACTTCTGGCATATGTCAGCCCGTCGAGTTGGCCATGGTTCAAGATATAAAAATCAGTGAAATTATATCATCGTTACAAAGCCAATTTTTTTTGTGTGAAGACATTTTTTGTTTAGAATTAATGAAATAAGATTGCCAGAAAGTGTGGGCCATCAGGAGCGCAACCAGAGAGGTCAAAGAGATAAAAAAACGGAGTTATATATATATATATATAACTTTTTAAGGTTGAGCATGTTTATTTAAATGTTTTGAACGCAAAAAAAAATTCCCAGAAAGAAACTCCCGTCAGTAAGGCTAGCCAGAAAGAAAATGGTTAAGATTTTTTAAGAAAATTGGATTTTTTTCGCATATTTCATCTCAGAACTCTAAACTCATCGTTACAAGTTCTGGCTCCTTTTTAAAACGTAAATATAAGCTCCTTGAACAATAGAATAGCCTCCTTGTAAAGTTCTTAGTGTCAACAAAAGTACCATAGGCTCTTAAATATACAGGAATTTAACACTTTCGGCTAACTTGACTCCGTACCGTGCCTCAGATATATTGTATCATTATTACCTTCCTGGCTGCGCCTCCTGACGGCCCACACTTTCTGGCGATCTTATTTTATTCATTCTAAACATAAAATGTGTACATAGAAAAAAAATGAGCCTTGTAACGATGACATGATTTCACTGATTTTTAAACAGTGTTCGTGACGCTCCTGACAGGAGGTGCCCAGCCAGAAGTCGATTTTATGAATCGTTATCATCCATTAAACCATAAAAATATCTCAAAGTTCATAAAACGATGAGCTGCCGAAAAAGCCACCTAGCTCCCGCTCTAGAGTAATCGTGCGCACAAAAGAGTCAGACAGACAGACAGAAACATTTTTTTTTTGTTCAAACTTAAAATCTCGATGTTTCGTGACATTCTAAGCCCATTTGGATAATAAAAATGTTGATATTTCTTTTTGCGTTACTATACTTCCACTGGATGTGGAAAATATACGAGAAGTGAAACACACCGTATATATTGTTTCGGCTCGAATTCGATTCGCACTTGATCGGTTTTATTATTAAATAATAATCTTAGTTTGCTTTTCTTATGTCGCAATTTGCAGTCGACATAAAGTTTCACAATTAGTCAAAACGGAAAAGTTTAGAAAATAATAATAATTTAATAAGTAAAACGTTTATATGCATTATATCCTCTTCTGCACGCTAAAATATATTATTTACATTGCATTAACATGCATTAGTCATTGTTAATGAGTTGCAGAGGATTTTAATTAAACTACATAATTTAATCATAATTATTTACAAGTTGATAACAGGTTCTATGGAGAATGCCACATGTCAATTCTGAACTAACAAAGTTATTAATTTTCCATATTTTCTATATTAGCCGAGTAGAAAGTTGGTAATTGCTCCTAGTTCACTGCATAAAATCTTTAACAGCGTTGACATCTCGTGCAAATTTAACTTGAATAGTTAGTAGTTTTCAAATTAGAATTGTTGAATGTAAATGCCGTCTGGAAGGCATATACATATTGTAATCTGTTAGTGAATTACGTTTCAATTGAAGTAATTCGCAAGTGCAATATTTGATGCAAAATAAACAAAGTTAAAATTCAACACAACTTCTTATTGAATATGCATGTTGGCAGTACGTCCACATCTGGTAAAATTTTCCGACAATTTCTTTATTTTGTATTGTTTGGGAACTAAGTATATCATGGGAAAGTATTCATTATTTTTTATTAATTCCGTAATCAGCAATCCAAGTAAACCTTCCCGTGAACCAAAGTATATTTAATTAATTTCTTATTAATATAAAGGTATAAGTGGTAGAATATCTGTTAAGTGGGACTTCAATCTTTAAGTTAAGAAAATTGTATTTCTTTTTTTTCAATAAACACGATTTATTATTATTATTATTAATTTTTTTAATATTGTCAAACCTAATTCGTCATTTACTTTATTAATATAGTACCGTATAAATAGAAAGAATTTATAACTAACTGACCTAGTAATATTTTCTCTAATTCATCATTAAAATTATTATTAGGTTCAATACCATTTGAATACATGTGTATTATTGTGTATACTTATAAACATACTGAGAACTACATTGCGGGCAAGGTCATATTTACAAACAAAGTCAACATTGAACTTTTTAAATTCCGACTCATCATTTATGCGGAGTATTGAAAAAATAAAGTAAATAAGGATCGAGGGAGTGTCCTCGGTTTGTATTCGGGATTGTGATATTTGTAAGCCGTCACAGTTTTATTTTTACTGTTTCATTTGCTACTTTATTAAATAAATATTGCTTTATTGAAATAATAGGTCATCAAAGCAAGGTCAATCTGATACATCAACCAGACAAACAATTCGCTTTCCATTTCCTCCTCAGTCGGCAACTGAAAGCGAACAACTTACAAATCGAAGAAATTTCCTTCTCCAGAAGAACTGGTTGGTTCTACGTATTCTGCCACTTAGCAAATAAAAGAAAGCCCCATGCACTTTGAAAGAATTACTTTCGAATACCAAAAAACGAAGAAAGGTTGACAACAGAAATATGGCAAACTCTGCGTTGTCCCAAATTTCTTGAATGCGAACTCGCCTCATATTTCAACACTAAAGAAATACGGGTGTCTACGCGGGTACTGAAAGTGGCCCAAGGCGCTGCCCATTGGAAGCATCCCCAAAATCCCCGCTGCGTCGTGAATTTGTGTCCCGGATTGTAAGTTGTTACACTTTTATTGTCACTGTTTTATTTGCTATTTTATTAAATAAATATCGTTAAAATTGATTAGATTTAATTTGCCGTTTTCAGATACTTAACTTTACAGCTATTGCACGTTTTAGTCGTGACAATATTAGTTTTAATATCAGTAATAGTGGATATTGCTTTAATCTAGTAAAATAATAATCTAACAGTAAATTAGGCTAGTTGAAGATTCTGGATTTTAAAGAATGTGTATCAACAAAATAATAACAAGGCGATTTCTAGATGACAGAGTCAAGATAGAAAAAAGATGACACTTCTCCTTATCCGAAGATGATATACAGAAGATGGTAATACATTTAGAAGATCTTTGGGAGGTGTTCCATTAAGAGCCAATCGTAAACAATCAAGAGGTGGAAAATTGTAGAATATTACAATGATATGATGTCAACTGAAAAATCTAGATTAGGCTTGTGCAACGATTCTTTAAGATTTCTTTAATGGAAACCCAAAAAATACCTCCAATCAATCAATCATTTATTCATGTTATCTACAATAGTAACATATGTCAACAGAAGAGAAGGTTAACATCCATAGAACATACACAGTTAATACATTTTAAAATACATTATTAAAATATTCATTAAAATTGTAGAAGGCTCCGTCTATAAGAATGCCTTTAATTTTATTTTTAAAAGTTATAAAACGTAATTAAATTATGTTGATTATTTCACTCATTAACGCCATAGCCAATGAGAACCCGTTTTTTCACAACATTGCACCAATCAAACGTCATTATTAGTGGTAATTCAAGCTGCTGTTGGTCCTGCTTTTGACAGGACCAACATGCAAAATTTATCGTATGTAATATCACTAGTGCTTAAAATTTTATCGAAAATTTTTTCGAAAGCGTGTTGCCTGGTAATATAACGAGTGCAAATTGGCAGTTTATTATCTGATTAAATCCCGACCGCTTTAGCGGGAGGGATTTAATCTTTGATAATAAACTGCCAATTTGCACGAGTTATATTAACTAAGGGCGACTTAGCTTGAGAAAAAATTTTTAGATAAAATTTAAAGCACGAGTGGTATTTGAGGAGAATATTTCACGAATAAATAATTCATTAAGTACATCTTCAATATTATGTTTTCTCATTAACTGCCTTCAGACGTTTTCTTGTCACTTTTTGGAGTTTACTGACCTTTATTTTCAATTTCATCATTAATTTGATATACAGAAATATTTCCAAACCGACTCATATTGTCAAAACAGCAAATCTGAAACAAACGCAGTAGAAACAACGGAGATTCGCTATATTTTAAAATAATCTAGTGACGTTTCCATGGCAACTAGTAAATAAAACGAGTTGAAACCTTAGATATTATAATATATAGACTGGCTTAACACCTTTCAGGCGTTTCTGAGGTGCAATACGACGAGGAACGATAGAGAGAGCACTACTTTAGTACCGATGTCTCGCCCAAATAAAATATACACCCATGGTTCCGAGATTGACATAGAGAGCGCCATCTAGCGCTACAAGTTATATTCCATAATAAATAAATGTTCATCGACTCATATTTACGTATTTAATCCTCACTTTTAACTTACGAAGTTTATGAATTATGTTGAGGTTTGCTTTGTTAAGCAAAGAGAATTTTAAATACAACAAATTATAATGTTTGATGCACAGCTTTGGTTCAACGAGTTACTTTTTGGTAGATTACCATAATATGTAAGTACTATACATTTTTAGTTTGTTCCAGAGCGAATGTGTACTTGACATTTAAAATAAATGATTTGCTTACCTTTGTAACTACGTTATTGAGCTATTGAAAGCTGTGCTTGACTTGTTCCTGTATTATGAGCTAGGTATATTAAGTACAATCTTTGTGTGTAATTGTTACCTGATTTAACACTAGGAAAACTGAAATAGTTACAGATAGGCAAAAGTTACAGCCTATATATTTCAGACAAGATTCGCTTTGGAATTGAGGTGTGTTTTTGTTTGCTACTACATAATACAATATTACAATTTACAAGGTAAGTACGTTAACAATTAATAATAAGCTAGAGAAGATATTTATAGATAAAACTTAAAAGCTCGAGTTGCCCTATTTGCCAAAAATATTTCACGACAAAAACGTCAAAAAATTTTCGCATATTTGCCGCTGCAGCGACCTAAAAAATTAGAGCGATAAATTTTGCATGTTGGTCCTGTCAAAAGCCGATCTAGCTTGAATTACCACTAATAATGACGTTTGATTGGTGCGATGTTTTGAAAAAACGGGCTCTCATTGGCTATAGCGTTAATGAGTGAAATAATCGCTCTAATTTTTTAGGTCGCTGCAGCGGCAAATATTGCGAAAATTTTTTGACGTTTTGTGTCGTGACATGTTTTCGGCAAATAGGACAAACCGTGCTTTTAAATGTTATCTATAAATATCTTCTCTAGCTTATTGCTAATTGTTAACGTAAATTGTAAATTGTAGTATTGTAAAAATCCAATGCTGTGTGGAACTTATATAGGTTCGGGACATGTTATAGGTACACAGCTTTTAATGGCTTAATACCTAACATAATTACAAAATAATTTTCACAACTAAAATTAAATATGAATATCTACGAAGCAGACAGATCAGTTATTTCATGATAAATACACAAATGTAGGTACTTACGTATAGTAATTCATCAATCATTAGAAAGCAACTAACACTTATTTGGAAAATCAAAACTCTGCAGTATCACTATATACATTATAATTCGTTGTACTTAAAGTCTCTCTACTTAAACAAGTAAACCTTAACTATCAAACTTCCCAAATTAGAAACAAGGATTAAATACATAAATATATATTAATAAACACTTTAATATAATAATTCAATTCACTGTTTAGGCTAGTAACTAAGTTAAGCTAGCGTTACTAGATGGCGGTACCATACCATCTGAGCCGGCAGCCTTAGAACGTAAAAGGGATAGATTGGTAATATGCAATTTGTGTGATTTCACCGGTAATGTGATTGGTCGAAGCGTGCTTTGTTGTGATGACTATATAAGTTACAGTACCTATGGTTTAACGAATATTGTTTTTCTTGATTGTCATAATTTAAACCTACTTTTTTTATTAGATGAGTCGCTTTGGAAATACATTTTTATGTGACGTAAATGATGAAATTGAAGATAAAGATGAGTAATCTCTAAAAAGCAACAAGGAAACGTCTGAAGGCAATTAATTACTGAACATAATATTGAAGATATACTTAATGAATTATTTATTCGTGAAATATTCTCCACAAATACCACTCGTGCTTTAAATTTTATCTAAAAATTTTTTCTCAAGCTAAATTGCCCCTAGTTAATATAACTCGTGCAAATTGGCAGTTTATTATCAAAGATTAAATCCCTCCCGCTAAAGCGGTCGGGATTTAATCAGATAATAAACTGCCAATTTGCACTCTTTATATTACCAGACAACACGCTTTCGAAAAAATTTTCGATAAAATTTTAAGCACTAGTGATATTACATACGATAAAACATTAAAAAAATTTATACCCCAGTAGCCTGGACCACTTTGACACCTTTTCGGTCGTCAATAGACGGGAGTTGCGATGGTCATGAACATCTTCATATGTTTTAAATTACTCAATATTTCTTTTTATGTACAAAATACACTCATATATGAACATCGATGACACTGTAAGTATTTTTAGGTTTCTGAATGCGAATCTGCAGAATGCTCTGAACTGCAGGCCCGATATAATTCGCACCGTCGTTCTTTGCAAGCCAAATACACGCTGAGCTCCATATACTTGGCCCCATATTAGGATCGCATAAGATAGGTGGGAATGGAAGTTAACAAAGTAGGTGGTTTTCAATACTCCCTGCGAGACACAGTTGCTGAAGTTGAGAAGTAAATACAGCCCTTTACACATTTTTTTAACCAGAATATCAGTATTGGAATCCTACTGAGCTTCTGATCAAGTTGTAATCTTACAACGGTTGTAATAGGCTCATCTACGTCAACGCTTCTTAGCGTAAAAACAACTTGTCTTATTATTATTAAGTAATAGTTTATTTGCATTAAACCATTTCTCCGCCTTCTCTTGCTCGATCCAGGAACCATCCAAGGACCGTTGGAGTGTATCAGTAGCAAAAGAAAATCAGCAAAAAGTACATACTTTGATTTATTTTTGATAGATGGTAAATCATTGATATATATCAAAAAGGGTATTGGCCCAAGGACAGGGCCTTGTGGCACACCTACGGTTGCTGAACCATGATCGCTACAATCGAAGGCTTTACTGAGATTTCATGAAACTACTGTGTTATATTCTAGATTACGAAAGCTATCTAAAATCCCAGCAACTTGAACAATATTTTTATTCTTTCGAAAATCAAAATGACAGTTAGTGAAATAGTTATTGCTTTCAAAGAATGGCACGAGCTGTTTAGCTTTGAGCAATGCTCAAGGGAAGCATCCTTTCAGACCATTGTAGGTAAATTACATAATTCTCTTGATTATTGTGCTCTTAGTTCTTAACATTATTAATACTTCATTGCAAGTTGCCGCTCTTCCTGATTAATTTAAAATTACAAGCCTTGTTATGGGAAAAGTAGCCAAAACTATTAATTAAGTAGAGAATATTCGACCAATAAATATGCTTGCATGGTTTCAAAAAAAAATTGTGCATGCACAAATATTACAATTCGTAATAGAAGAAAGACAATTTATTATATAAATTTCAGCTGATTTTAAAGAAGGGCATATTTGAAAAATTGCGTTTCAGTGTAAGATCAGCGAATATGAAGAAGCTGTGACTGAGGCAAAGTTGATTTAATTCGTGCATTTGAGACGACAAACAGAGATAGATTATTGAAACAATTGAAAGTATACGGACAAGATGGAGTGGGACTTTTATACTTGAGTAGTTAATTGAGTAGCAGAATACAGAAGTAAAGAATGATGAATGTGCATCGACTACAAGAAGTATAAATGTTGAGATACTGCAAAGGAGTATTTTGGGGCCACTTTTTTTTCATGTGCCCATTAATGACATATCAGATATGTTTGGTTACCACTGTTAGCATTTTTTTTGCAGAAGATACAGTTATTTATATAACAGAGGAAAATGGTGCGTTATTGGTGAGTATAATGAACGAAGTTCGATAAGGATCTTCACCTATTAAGTTAAGAGCCTCGGCCGTAATACCATCTACCGTAGCTGCTTTGCCAGTGTTTAGGTTTTTTATGAACGCCTTCACTTCTATTCTTAGAATACCAGTACAGTGGGTTAAATATAAGTATAACCATCCTTATTGTAAAAAAATGGTTAACTTTGATAAAGCAATTGAAAATGATGGAGCACACATCGCAGTAACGGCGATATACATTGTTTTACGGCCAAACTAATGGCAATGCTATTGAAGCACGTATATTGTCAAACCTAATTCCTGATTTAATTTATTAACAAACTATCATAAAAATAGAAACAATTCATGACGAACGTACAGAGTAATATTTTTGTATAATTCATAATTAATATTATTATTTGGTTCAGTAACATTCGAATACATGTCTATAAGCATAAACAGAGAACTGCTGAGGGGATAAGGTTAGTTACATTTTTGTACACAAAGTCAACATTAAACTGTGAACGCCGATACATCATCTATCCTGGTATCTAAACAAGAAAGTAAGCAATGATGAGTGGCCCAGGGGCTGTCCGTTGAAAGCATCCCCAGGATCCATGCTGTGTCCTGGGTTATTTGTATCCCAGATTCTGATATTTGTAAGTTGTTGCATTGTTATTGCTTTATTGTTATGTTATTAATAAATACTGTTTTGTTGAATGGATTTAATTTGTCGTTTTCAGATATTCTTAATTTACCACTGGATGTCACAATATCATGAGAATTTTCCAAATATTTTAAACATTAAACGATCTAACATTCTGCAATCAATGTTGATGTTACGCTAATAGGTCTTTCGAAAATGTAGAAGGTAATTTATTTCTTAATGAAATTCGGTAGTGCCTGATGACTGGAGAACGTCAATCTTCATACCACTACATGAGAAGGGGACAACAGATGTCTGCTGGCATGGATATCACAAACCAGCAAAATAATGCTGAATATTCTTTAATTCTGGCGTTTGCTGCGAATTCCCTTGACAGTCTTTCGCACCAAAAGCTCAATTCTCTGAAAAACACGTCCCCCAAAACAACTTTCCAGCATACTATTCTCCCGGATCCTCTCATTTGTTGGTCATATCAAGCTGAAAGAGGGCAATATGGAATGGTTGATAGTTCAGAGAAAATCAGATAACAAGAGGCAAAGAGGATGCCTTCCAAAACGTTGTACTGATGCCACCAAGGAAAGAGTTTTGGCGAGGCTATGTGTCTAGCAGGCAACCACCACATATGGCATAGTGCTGCCAGACGCACCATGCAGCAAATTGAGGCCAACAAGAATAATGTATGGATCAAAAAGATGTTTTGATTAAGAAGAATTATTCTGTTTACGGATGAAGAAAGATTTAAGTACTATTCTGTGCAAAAAAAAAGCGTACAACTCTTGAGCGTGATTTTAAGGTTTTTTTAGCTATGTAAATAGTATTTTTAAATAATATATACTGACAAGCAATGACATTTGTAGATATTCATTGACATCTACGATTTAAAAAATTACAATATAGTTGCTATGGAAATGAAGTCTGACTTATACAGGCAGATAGTAGATGTACGCTTTTTTTTTGCTCAGAATAGTACCTGTAAAGAAATCGCACATTTTCACAACTGCCATGTGTGGCCGAATGAAAATCCGCATCCATATTTGCAAAATGTGTTAAATTTGATAGACGACATACATACTCAAGCAAGCTTTACAATATGTTTTATATATGACGGTATCCTACTTCATTATAATATTGCCTTTTGACAGAATTTGAACTAAACATTCACATAATATGTGTATAATAGTGCAATAAAAATAAGTCTAAAAGTATGCGAACCTTGAAAAAATTAGTACAAGCAAGAAATTTGGTGGAGATGTTGCAGTTATTATTATTGAATATACTAAAAGTTCCCTAAAATCTAAGCTGTGCTACGCCCGCCATATTGAAAAATGGCGGCCTCTTTTCAGATTCTTGTATATAAATCCTTTACCATTGCAGATAGGAAAACAAGTTTCAAATAAAAAATGTAGACAATAATAAAACAAACAATTTTTGATATTAACATTTTATTCTCTAAATCGAACGATTTTTAAATTACACAGGTCTATATATAAAAAAAATTCAGCTCCAAGGACTAAACCTATCATGCCTTAAGTATTTTTGTGTGCTGAATCCGAATTTTCAATTTAAAAAAATTTCTACCGCGCAGATTTCGAGTAAACGTCAAAATTTGTCAAAAAACGTATTTTGACGATAAAAACCGGGATTTACTCGAAATCTACCATGTAAAAAATTTTTTCAGTTGAAAATTCGGATTCAGCACACAAAAATACTTAAGGCATGATAGGTTTAGTACTTGGAACAGATTTTTTTTTGATAATGACGAACAATGTTATAACGTATTTTCGTATTTTATTCTATTTGTTATAGGCTTCATATTTCATAATTACAGTATATTTTTCTTCTCTAATTGTAATATACCTAAAAAAATGTTTTTTGTTTTACTTACAACCTATAAACCCGCATTTTACAGTGTATTTTGTACACAATTGTGATTTTTGAAAATTCAATAAAAATCTGTACTTCATAATTCAAAAACCGTTCGATTTAGAGAAAAAAATGTTAATTAGAGAAATCGTTTGTTTTATTATTGCCTACATCTTTTATTTGAAACTTTTTTTCCTATCTGCAACGGTAGAGGATTTATATACAGAAATCTGAAAATGAGCCGCCATTTTTCAATAAGGCGGGCGAGGCACAGCTTAGATTTTTGGGGACTTTTAGTATATTAATTAGGATGGCAAGTGGAGCATCTCCACCAAATTCTTTGCTTGTACTAATTTTTTCAAGGTCAAAATTTATTTTTCCTGCATTATAAGTGAATTATACCGTGTTATATAAAACACTCCCAGAATATCCAAAAAGAATGTAACTCTCACTCAATTCAGCCTGTGTGCAAGCGAATAAGCAGGAACTACTACAATTAATTTAACATCCTGTGATCCAGGATTAATTCAGCAGCTAGAAACTTATTTAAAGATATCAACAAACATATTATTTATATATTTTGTATTTTAAAGTGTTTCGCAAAACTCGAGAATATATTGTAATTTGCTATTAAATAAATTTCTTAAATTTATTAATTGTATTTTGTTATTTGATGAAATGTTCATTTAAAAAAAAACAATACTGAAAGATACACCACTTTAATATGTGATACAAAATGTATAGAAATTTAATTAATGGCTATTATTACTGCTACCACGGCAGAAAATACACGCCATATGTCTGATTGATATACACGTAAATGTTCAACAATCCTTGTGTTATCTGCTCCGGGGTGGATATTGAAAGTTTGTTAGATTTCGTCGTTACAGACTGATCATGTTTTATATATGATAATGGCAATTTCAGCATTTTCAAGAAAATCGGTCACTACTGGTTCTCTCACGTGTGCTTTCAAATTATTCTACATCAGCAAGAATCCTTCAGCCATATTCCCTGTAAAGACACAACATAAAATTCTAGTACGTCGGTGATGTAGCGATAATAATAATTTATTAAACTGAAGATGCAGAGCAAGTATAACTTAAAGAAATAGATACACAATTTAATAAAATTTAATGACATAAGTATCTCCACAAATTTAATCATTACTAAAATTTTGTATGCAAATTGAATCGTAAAAAATGTATGAATGGAGCAGCAGAGTAGAGTAGATCCAGTGTATTGTATTGTGTGTGACAATATAATGTTGTTTACAATTATCAGGTAGTACAATTATAATATAGAGTGTACACTTAAACAAGATGAAATAAAACAATCGTGTAAGAATTTTTAGATACCTACAAAAGTACGAGGGATAAACCGCGAAGGAAATCTTGTGTACACTCAGAAGGAAATCCGAGGAAATCTGGAGGAAATACGGAGGAAATCTCAGGAAATCCTTTTTTTCGGATCCCCCCCCGCTCTTCAAACATTTTTTTTTATCAAAAAGAAAATCTGGTGTACAAAATTTGGGGTGCTAAAGTACTACAATTATAAAATGTAATATAATTACATTAAAAATAAAACAAATAGGATGAACAACACAAAAAATCACATTTTAAAAACTCTTATGTGATAAATTCGGCAATGGTATACGTCATGATATCATAATCTTCAAAACTAGTGCTATAATGATTAGCTTTACGATCCCTATTACAAATTATTATATTAGTTCTGGAGAGGGTTGGTTACATTGCCTATGAAGTGGTTTCCACAGTCATTAAAATACTCTCGCCAATAATATTGGCATCATCTCCAGATGATTAAAAATGCTTTAAAACAGTTCTAATAATCACCAAATGATGTCAATATGCTTGGCGAAATGGGTATAGAGTATAGCGCTAGAGTGAAGTGTCCAAGTGTTTCCAAGTAGTGTTTTGGTGTTTGTGGAAACTTCTTTATTAGAAAATAGTTAAGAAACTGTTAATATACAGGGTGGCTCAGCCGATGGGGACACTCTTGTAACTTTTGATTGAGAAAATCAATGTTTTTCAAGTTTGGTGTAGTGATATGGAATGAAATTTTCAGTTATATTATGTAAAAAACCAAAATGGCCAACTTTCGGTTTCGATGCAATTGACATGAAAATCAAATTATTAAATGGGACAAGCTGTATACTTTTACATATTTGAATTATGCTGGCCAAAAAATATGTATGATTTTCAAAAAATATATCCCATATCACTACACCAAGTTTGAAAAAAATCCATTCGCCCATTCAAAAGTTACAAGAGTGCCCCTATCGGCTGAGCCATTCGGTATATTGGGAATATTAGTAGCAAATGTATATTACCTATATATGTAGCATGTGCTCTGGTTACTAACTATAACTACCAACTACTTGCTTTTAATAGTAATTCAATTACTGAATAGTTAACTGCTGGTTTTTGGAAGTACTACAACTAGTTCACTAGTTAACCAGGCACTACATTTTCAAGTACTTTTCCAACTAGTATCAAAACCAGATAAAAGAAAATTAAATCCTCATGAACGTACAGGGTGTCCTGAATTTCACAGGCCGAACTTTACCAAGTGATTTTCAAACTAGAAAATAGTTCCTAAAACCATAGGTCGGGAAGTGAACATTTTTTTATGAATATCTTCAAAACGTCTGAAGATATACAAACGATAATTTGCACTGATATTTAACTTTTTATCCCTTTTAAAGCCAAATGACAACTATGAACGAAAATATTCAGAAGCGGATAATACTGGGGGGGGGGGGGGGGCTAGGCATAATTTTTCCACGACTTTTTTGGGTATCATTTTTTAATTAATTTGAAAATTAGTTTTACACACAAATGGTCTCTTGCGTTTTTTTTTCCAAAATTATCAGCATTTGTGTAAAATTTGTTTAAACTGTATTCGGTAAAATAGAAAAAAATATGACAGTAAAACCACTGCTGCCTAGTAGTTAACTACAATTGTAGTTCAACTACAATTTAACTACTAACTACAAGTACTTATAGGTATTTGTGAATACATTGGTATTGTATTGAGTATCCACTACTCAAATTACTTTTTAAAAGTAGTTAACACTACTAATGTAATTTTAACTACTGTTGCAACTATTGTGTTTTCATATAATCTGTTTTTATATGTTCTTCTCAAAAAATTAAGGCGTATTGAGTGGCGAATATGCTGACCGACTGTCTATCGTGCTCTGGGTCCGAGCTCCAGCCACGGTACTGACAATACCGGGTGGGTATTGTTTCATTACCCTTTTACTTTGCAAAAATTAAATTTGGAAGTACCGGTGAAGGTAAAATTCAAATCAAATTTAGGCAAAACGCAAGGGCAAGAGGAACCGGTTAGCTGATTATTGCGTGGCTGGATCGTGGATTCGTTTCTTTTTGTATGTCTTTTAGGTGAGTTAGAGTGCAAATTAATATCTTCACGATATTTATACCAAACCAGTCTGTCTTATCACCCAGGGGTAGTTTTTATTTAAGATGTTAAAAGGGGCGCCATCCACAGAAAAGTATGAGCTTTTTAAGCTACCCTGTGAGTGATAAAACCAACCGCTGTGGAATGATTAGGTCGCTCAAGAGACAGACACAAACAAATAAAATGAGAAGATGCGTTTTAGATAAAAAAAATCACAATTTATTTTTAAGCGAATTCTCAAAGATGACAAAAATTTTATGTTTCAGACAAATCAAATGGTTATAGTCAAAAAAAAAAATATTATCAAAAATCTTATAGTATAAAAAATTCAATTTCGTGAATTATTACTAAGACTAGTTCAATATAAATAATACTGACGTTATTGAATTCTTAAAATAATAATCAAATGCAATGAAATACTGAATTTTTAGGTTACAAAAAATTGATAAGCAATTAATGACTTCATATAAAAAATATTTATCGATGAAAATGAAATGTCTTTATGCAATAAAGATACACAACTTAACTAGAGAAAATCACAATTTAACACTTTCTCACCGGTCCCAGGAAGAATGGACGTTACAAAATGGATTCCGATGAACTCCGGCAATCTTTGTCAGCGACCTCATTAACTCGGGCGGCTCTGTGCTATGATCTCTTGGACACCTGTTCGAATACGTTGGTGTTTTGCTGTATTGACTAAACTAAACTTGACTTGACCTCAAAATTGGCTATACTTAATGGACTATTGTTATGAGTTGTATAAGACTTTTATTTATCCTGGCAAACTGAACTGGACTAAAGTGATTTCCATATTTTATTGAATATTCATCTGCTTACACGGAAACGTGTTCATGTGGATTCCAGATGGTTTGACTAGGTTAATCTACTAACCCACGTGGTGTCCACAAATAATTTATAAAATTGAATAAAATCAATTAAATAAATATAAATAAAAATATAAATAAGAATATATTTAAATATTTGGCAGCAAAACTCCTACGTTTTCAAAAGAAAAGAGAATTTGTTTAATATGTGTTTGCGAAACTGAGACTATCATTACACAATTATGATATAAAAATGGCAGAAATGAAAATATGGCTTCGAGCCGTCAAATATTGAAGAAATAAAATTAACAAATAATTTTAGTTACCTTTTCCTGTTATTTTCACTAAAGTAAAACCCGACAATATCAAAAGGGAGCAAAGTGTTTGCTCAATTAATTATCGTGACTTAGGAGAAACTGATTGAACTGCCACAGAACTGGAAATTAAAAATAAATCTCTCTCCGTGACAATAAATAAGGTATGATCCCCTCCAATTAGACTAATGCTGCCATATCATAATAAATCAGAAACTTCTAGATATCAAATAACTAGATTTGCAAATTTAGGGTAGACATACTCCTGTGCAACCCACTATACTACCCACTGTAATGTGTGTAAGATAGACTCAATTGGCAAAGTCATATTTAAATGTGATTGATGATTTCGCGTTATTTGTAGAAATATATATATCAAGCCCCATTATTAATGCGTCGTTGACAAAAACTGCTAACATAGATAACAAATTATGCTTAAATTAAAGTATACAAAAAGGTATTGATCTTAAACCTAAACATATTGTACATGATAATAGTATGTCTGGGCCTAAACAACTCTGAGATGGTAAATACTTGTACAGTGTTTCTTGTTCTTTAGATGTGTTATACAGGAATTTCATAAAAATATGTAAAGTTCCCATGTGAACGTAACACACCCTTCTCCTCCGGAAGAAATATTTTAGCTTGCTGAAATATTTCTATCAGTTGTTACCAGAAGAAAAATTTTCTAAGTTGACCAAACTAACTAAACTGTACCAAAATCAAACTATACTAAAGGCAAACTCTACTAAAAAATGAACTGTACTAAACTGAAAGTCAAAATATTCTGAACGTGTGAGATTTATTTTCTTGCAGTCCCAAAATGACTGAACCAAAATTACTAAAGTGGTAAACACCCCGTATACGTGGTCTAAACAGAACCTAAATAATTTTAAAAATTATTTAATACAAGTCCCAAATTAAATGGTGACTAACTCACAAAGTTCAAATTTTCAAAAAAAAATTTGTAAACTAATTTGTATGCCCATAGACTAGAGCCATACAACCTACCACGTGTAAAATAAATTTTACAACTACGCATAAATGCTTAAAAACCACCACGAACTAAACTATACCACTACAAGAAAGAAATCTCAACTGCGTATTCAAAAATATTTCGCACTAAGTGCCCGGACTATTGTCCATTTGATGAAAAGTGAAAAGAAATTAATTGTATTCGCTCAAATCCTCTAAGTTAAATAAAATTGTGATTAATCTAAAAATTCTTAACATCGTCAAACCCGAAATTTCGCAAATAAAATTTTAAATAAAATATTTACAATAGTGTAGATGGATATGCACCAATCCATACACATCAAGTTGCGAAACCGAACTAAACTAAACTAAACTAAAAGAACGCAAGGTAGAACTATGCCTGTCTGTACGTGTGACTTCACGCGAAATTAATCGAGAGTGATAAGTCACCTAAACCCAAAAGTTTGACGATTATTAAAGCTGATATTTGGTGTTGTGTATCGCTTTTTAATGCGGCCTAGTTAGAAATTACGCATTATATGTGGCCCTATTTATAGAACCTCCACCCTACCACCCTAATATATTCTCAGCGACAAAAATAAAAAAACTATTTAAAATCCTTGCACTTGTCAAGAAGTATCACAGTAGATGCATAAAGTATAAAAAAATTTAAGTCGCTAAGTTTTGTGCGGTGTTATGCACTATTGAGTGCTTTACTCAAAAACTGAACTGTAAGAACTAAACCTAAACGTTACTAAAGCTAAATGAGCGCGCACTCGAATTAAACCTAACTGTAAAACTAAACCTAACCGAAAATAAGTAACAGTACTATTAGAGTACTTTACTAAACTGAACTAACTATTGTGGCAGCGTCCAAATATTCCTTGAATACGGCGACGCTCCATCACAACTTATCTCAAGATAACTAACCTGACTATACCTAACTAAGCCAAAATAAACCTACAAAAAAAATTGAGGTTCTAGAACCATTAAAGATTCGCGGGTGAGAAAATTGGTTGCAAGTCAAACTTCTCGTTAACACGAAGTGTTAAATTGGTACAAAGGTACCCTCACTAAACTGAACTGAAAGCGCGGTCTGAAAAATCTATAAATTTTTCAAATGAACCGCAAACTAGACTTGGGTTTAAAGTCGAGTAAATACTCAGACATAACCCTAACTAACTTGACCTGACTGAAAATTGAGACGTCGCTCGAGCTAGGCGTCGAGACGGCGCCCATACTAAACTGAACTAAACCAACGAGATTAGCCTCGTTCTAAATTAAATTTACTTTCGTGCTCGCGAAAATGAATTTATTTATTCCATTTCCTGTCAAAGGAAATTTTTGGAATGCATTTTATTATTTTTTTTATTAGGCGTCCCTAACCAAACTGAACCAAAATTTTTGTTTACCTACTCTGCCGTATGATTAAACAAACCAAACCCAACTAAACTGTCGAGACTGAGCTCGAACTAAACTAAATTTAAACTGTGCCCCCAGAATAAACTTATTATGTTCCGTTCTCTTGAAGGGAGAACATTGGAACATTATATGCTTGGCGTCCCAACGCATATTTTTATGCCTGGCGTCCCAAAGCATACTTGACCTGACCTGACCTGACCTAACTGAAATTTGTTTATCTACTCTCACGTATGATAAAACAAACCAAAACTAACTAGAAAATTGTTTGTTTACTCTATCGTAAAAACAAACTTTGTGGGCAAACTAAACTAAACCTGACTAAACTATATGGTTTGGGCGAACTAACCTAACTGTACAAAGAAAATACGTAATAAGGGACTAGGTTGACCTAAGCTATACTGAACTAAAAATTAATCTCTGGAGACTTGCACTGCATACAAAAATTAAAGAGTACTAAACGCATGTCAGAGCTTATGGTTCTAGACCTCGTGCAAGCTGGCGTTCGAGCCCAAATATGGCTTGAGCTTCGACACATGCCACGTACCAGCTGGAGTTCCGTCTAGGTGGTTCAGCTCATATGCAACATTAGACAATACTTTCTTGACAATGCATGGTACATAACGACTAGCTAATTTAGCAGAAAAGAATTCTGCGGCGTTACTTTTCACAATATTCCTGAGCCAGACTTTTTCCCCAACTTTGAAAACTTTGTCTCGTTTTCTTAAGTTATAATATTTGGCACCCTTTTGATACGCAGTATTTAACTTAACTTGAACATCACGATACAATTCAGGTAGTTTATCCATTTCATTGGCATATGATCTTCTGTTCCGTCACAGGCGGCTTTCGCCCAAAATTTAGGAATGCCGGGGTGAATCCGGTCACCTCGTGTACGGCTGAATTAATTGCAGACTGAATATTTACTATATTTTCGTCCCATTTCTTATGTGAGCCTTTGAGATAACTTCTGATCATAGTGCCAATCGTGCGGTTTGTCCTCTCTACGTGATTGATTTGTGCATGATAAAAACAGCTGTACCACAACTTAGGAATTTTAAATTTCTTAACAAAACTATTGAACATGTTGCTGGTGTGCGCTGTTGCATTATCAAGAAACAAAACTTGTGGTGTACCATAAGTTAAAAATACTTGTTCAAGGAAAGTCGTGATAGCCTTTGAAGTGGCTTCACGCGCGGGTTTCATTAGCACAAACTTAGAGAAAAAATCTACTGCTACTAATAAAAACCTATTGCCCTTCGTACTTCTGGGAAAAGGTCCCATAGTATCGTACGCTACAAACTGAAAGGGAAAAGAAGCTTTCTTTTCTGCGCCCATTTGCCCAAACCTCTGAGAATTCAGAGACTTTTCTCTACTACATATTTCACATTTTCGAACTAATGTTAGTATGTCCTTTCGCATCTTAGGCCAATAAAAATCTTCGGCTACTTTGTGTAGCGTTTTATAGTAGCCTAAATGCCCAGAATTTACATTCTCGTGGCAATCCACAATAACTTTATGCCTTTCTGCGAGGGGAACTACTAATTTCCATTCTGAAATGTTTGTACGCAAAACTATTTTACGCTTGGTATGTTTGAAAAGATACCCATCTTTGACCATCCACTGAAGATACTTATGTGGATTTTTGGTAATTATCTCTCTCATCTTAAGATACCAAGGTTCGAGGTTATCCAGCGAAATACCCAAAGTATCAATTTCTGCTACTGGTACTGACCGCGATAAAGCATCAGGGACTACGTGTAGAGTACCCTTTCTGTGAATTATTTCAAAGTCATACATGGAGAGTCTAAGTGCCCATCGAGACAAACGCCCGGTCGGATTCGACAGTTTACTCAAATATCTTAAACTCGAATGGTCAGTGATGACCTTAAAATGAACACCCTGTACATAACCGGCGAAAGTCTCTACTCCATGTAATACCCCCAAAATTTCTCTCTCACATGTTGAGTAATTACGTTCGGCCCTCGATAAACTTCTACTCGCGTAAGCTATTACTTTCTCAACACCCTGTATTGTTTGGGTAAGCACAGAGCCCACGCCAAACGCACTACTATCAGACTGAATGCAAAATTCTTGTGAAAAATCAGGTGACGCAAGTATAGGAGCAGAAATTAACCTTTGTTTAATTTCCCTAAAAGCTAACTCGGCTTTGTCATTCCATGGTGTCGACTGTTTCTTTTTCCGTCCCTTAAGCAGATCGTTAAGCGGACTTATCAAGGTACTAAAATGTGGAATGAAACGTCGATACCACGAACACATGCCTACAAAACGCCTAATTTGTGTTGTTGTTTCCGGTCTCGGATAATCCAACATAGCTTTGATTTTCTCGCTAGAGGTTCTCAAACCCTGCGCATCCACCACAAAACCTAAATAATTCAGAGATTCTCTGAAAAACTTACACTTTTGGAAATTAACAGTCAGATTGGCTTGTGACAATCGTTTATAAACTTCTTTTAGCAAAGCTATGTGTTCATCAAAAGAACTTGAAGTTATAATTATGTCATCTAGATATACAAAATCTTTAGGCTGAAGTTCTGGGGTGAAGATTCTGTCCATTAAATGTTGGGTAATCTGCGCCGAGTTGGCCAGCCCAAAAGGTAAAACTTTAAATTGGAACAGACCTCTCCCCGGAACGGAAAAAGCTGTTTTCTCTTTGCTAGAGTTGTCTAGCGGTAGTTGCCAAAAAGCTGACTTAAGGTCCACACTAGAGATAAACTTTGCATTACTTAACATTTTTAATATGTCGTCGACTAGAGGCAACGGATATGAATCTTTTTTCGTGACTTCGTTTAACGCCCTACCATCAAAGCAAAAACGCCATTCCCCACTACCCTTTTTAACTAATAATACCGGACTGTTCCAGGGACTAAAAGAAGGTTCTATTACGTCCTGCTGTAACATTTTGTCCAACTCTACATTAAGGTGCTGCTGCATGTAGGGGGATAATCTATATTGTCGCTTTTTAAACGGCAAAGCATCACCGGTCTCGATGTGTGCCTGCATTAAATGTGTTCGCCCAAGTTTATCTTTAGATAAGGATTTAAAAAGATCTACTGTCTCATTTAATTCTTTATTTTGGGTCTTAGTAAACTTAATTTTGACCTCTGAACTTGACTCACTTTGTTCGGGTGGTTCGGTAATTACATTGATTAAAATATCGTGGACGTCACTAAAAACGTTCCAGGTGTTATCTTGAAAGTTAAGTGTTAAAGAAAATAGTTTGCAAAAATCACTACCTAATATCAAACTACAGCGTAGCGACGGTACTACATGAACATCAACTAATTTGCAAATGCCGTCAATGCATATTGGGAGTTGGCAAACCCCTGTAATGCCCTGGGATTTTCCGTCTGCTGTTTTGACTACTTTATTTAAACTTTTGTCAAGTTTAATTTCATATTTGTCCAATAAATTTAAGGACAACAAACCTAAACATGTGATATTTGCGCCACTATCAACCAATGATATTACCTCCTCATCAAACAAAGTTACTGAAATAAAGGGCCTATTGTCATAGGGCCTTTCTAGGAAAACTGGTGACAAAACTGACTTACTAGACTTTAAAAAGTTTTTGACTGTTATTTTCCAAGTGTCCCAATCGGATAAATCCGTTTTTGGCCTAACTATATTGAGAGAATTACTACTACTAGACTTGGGAATATTCTTTCCTTGACTAAATCGTGAATTATAAAATATACGGCCAGTGCGAGGAGTCATCTGACGTCGGCCTGAGACGACAGACCTCCTTATTGGTTTTTTGGAACCAACCTAACCTCATTACATACAGTACATGTTTTAACGATACAGTCTGGCTTACCGCACTTAAAACAGAACCTTTTTCTAGGCTCTTTGCACTGCATAAATTCGTGTCCAAGTTTTTTACAGTTGTAACACGGACCTATACTTGAAACTTTACTTTCTTGGGCTCTAGGTGTTGCCTGCGTTACTTTATTTACTGAAGCTAAGTTTTTACTAGAAAAAGTTTTACATTTCCTTCTTACAACTTTATGTTGCCTTTTTGAAGATGACGGTTCTGAACTCTCAACATAAGCTAAATCTGACTCTAATGCGTTTGTTGCACTTGGAGGCGAATATTTATTTTTAGCCTGCAAGGCATCGTCGATTTTCCTGCAAAATGTTACTAGTTCACAAATATCCCTAACATCAACCAAAGCCAACCGCTCAACATAAATTGGTAGAATATTTTTTCTAATAATTCTCAGCTGTTCAGCCTCGCTAACAGGTGATACTAATCTATTAAATAAGTTTTGCATGGTGGCGACATATATAGTTACTTTCTCATTACGCCCCTGCTTACGTGATTTAATCTCATCTAATAAAGTTTCATTATACTCTAAAGGTAAGAAAGTACTGTGCAACTCGCTAACTAACTGATCCCAAGAAGTGACCTTATATCTAACAGATCTGTACCAAATTAAAGCATGACCTTCGAATAAGTCTATTGCAGACTCACAAAGTTCTCTAAAACTTACGTTACGAGCTTTTGACAACTCTACAACTCTTTCTATGAAAGCTTTTACACTAGTTCGGCCGTCATATTTTATATTCCATTTATATACTGGTATTGACTTTTTATTACCAGAGGTTGAGGGTAAGACTATATCACTATTATCTAAATCTACCGTTTTAACAACGTTATTAGCCAGTTTAGCCTCAAGTTCCAAACACGCGATCTGACTATCCTGTTTAAATTCTGTATACAAAGTTTTGATTTCCTGTGGTTCATCAGGAACCTTAAATCGATCCACCCTGTATGTCAAAGAAACTAAACGCGAAGATATAACTAAGTACATAGTATCAATTACTGTCGCTGAAAAATCTAGAATCATCGATTCGAGTTCTATAAGAGTTGAATCAATTACATTTTTTTCTGTGTCCAGCTCAAAATCTGGATCTTTTAACTTCTTTATATTCCCACTCGACTTTTCTAAAAATCTTTTTAGCACTATTTTCTTGTCTTGTAATTTCCTACGAGTACTAATTACACCTCTGATTCTAAGTTCATAGTCTAACTCAGCCTCTGTTAAATATGAAGGATTCATGACAAGTGGAGCATCCATCTTGTCTACTATAATTACTCAAACAAACTAAACAAACTCAAGAATAATTTAAAATAAAATCAATATCTGTATATGTCTCTACAAGAAAAACGTACTATAAGTGGTATTAAAATAATACCTAACTGAAATCTAATTTTCAAGTAAAGAATATTCTCTTGATTAGCGTAAAAAGTCTGAACTGAACTAAATTGAAATAAAGATTGTACTTGTGCACAATCGCTGACTCACTAAACTAAATAATTTTGTAGCAGAGAAATTATTATTAAAATAAGCAACAGCAAATAAAAACTTCGCTTATTTTAATGTGTGATTGCCACTGATTTAAAATCGAGTAGACAATACCTGACTGAACCAAATATTAAAATACGCAGAATTAATAATTCTTTAAAAATAGCGAATTTTAATTTTAATTGCCTAGATATATTTTAATCTAATTGGCAATTCTAAACCCAACACAACTGTACTGAACTTAATCTTTATCACGGAAATTAAATTCCTTAAATGTGATAAAGTTTTTTTACGGATAAATAAAAACTTGTAAAACATTCCTTGTTTTTACGCCGTCATATACAAATTCATAGTCCCACAAATAATATATAAAATATGTAATTTTATATTTATAAATTGTACGTTGTATGTACCATTTTATAGAAAAAATAAATTATCATAAAATTATTCAACACTTCAGCAAATCTTCCAGACATAAAATTATATTGCACAAATAATATTTTTCAAATACCAAACCTAAATTTCTGTCTCTTACGCGACCAAACTGGGTTATGCTTAATATCGTGAAAACTCGAAAATTTACCTCTGTACTCACTTAAAAGAAAATCTTACTTAACTCAACTAGACTAAAACTGAAATTTTTACTAAACCAACTTGACTATGGTCACCGATATTAATGGTGGTGCCACGGGCTAAAGACTCTATTAAAACAAACTACAAATCGGCCCCACGCCCTTGGGCGGCCATTGTTTCATTACCCTTTTACTTTGCAAAAATTAAATTTGGAAGTACCGGTGAAGGTAAAATTCAAATAAAATTTAGGCAAAACGCAAGGGCAAGAGGAACCGGTTAGCTGATTATTGCGTGGCTGGATCGTGGATTGTCGCTCAAGAGACAGACACAAACAAATAAAATGAGAAGATGCGTTTTAGATAAAAAAAATCACAATTTATTTTTAAGCGAATTCTCAAAGATGACAAAAATTTTATGTTTCAGACAAATCAAATGGTTATAGTCAAAAAAAAAAATATTATCAAAAATCTTATAGTATAAAAAATTCAATTTCGTGAATTATTACTAAGACTAGTTCAATATAAATAATACTGACGTTATTGAATTCTTAAAATAATAATCAAATGCAATGAAATACTGAATTTTTAGGTTACAAAAAATTGATAAGCAATTAATGACTTCATATAAAAAATATTTATCGATGAAAATGAAATGTCTTTATGCAATAAAGATACACAACTTAACTAGAGAAAATCACAATTTAACACTTTCTCACCGGTCCCAGGAAGAATGGACGTTACAAAATGGATTCCGATGAACTCCGGCAATCTTTGTCAGCGACCTCATTAACTCGGGCGGCTCTGTGCTATGATCTCTTGGACACCTGTTCGAATACGTTGGTGTTTTGCTGTATTGACTAAACTAAACTTGACTTGACCTCAAAATTGGCTATACTTAATGGACTATTGTTATGAGTTGTATAAGACTTTTATTTATCCTGGCAAACTGAACTGGACTAAAGTGATTTCCATATTTTATTGAATATTCATCTGCTTACACGGAAACGTGTTCATGTGGATTCCAGATGGTTTGACTAGGTTAATCTACTAACCCACGTGGTGTCCACAAATAATTTATAAAATTGAATAAAATCAATTAAATAAATATAAATAAAAATATAAATAAGAATATATTTAAATATTTGGCAGCAAAACTCCTACGTTTTCAAAAGAAAAGAGAATTTGTTTAATATGTGTTTGCGAAACTGAGACTATCATTACACAATTATGATATAAAAATGGCAGAAATGAAAATATGGCTTCGAGCCGTCAAATATTGAAGAAATAAAATTAACAAATAATTTTAGATACCTTTTCCTGTTATTTTCACTAAAGTAAAACCCGACAATATCAAAAGGGAGCAAAGTGTTTGCTCAATTAATTATCGTGACTTAGGAGAAACTGATTGAACTGCCACAGAACTGGAAATTAAAAATAAATCTCTCTCCGTGACAATAAATAAGGTATGATCCCCTCCAATTAGACTAATGCTGCCCATATCATAATAAATCAGAAACTTCTAGATATCAAATAACTAGATTTGCAAATTTAGGGTAGACATACTCCTATGCAACCCACTATACTACCCACTGTAATGTGTGTAAGATAGACTCAATTGGCAAAGTCATATTTAAATGTGATTGATGATTTCGCGTTATTTGTAGAAATATATATATCAAGCCCCATTATTAATGCGTCGTTGACAAAAACTGCTAACATAGATAACAAATTATGCTTAAATTAAAGTATACAAAAAGGTATTGATCTTAAACCTAAACATATTGTACATGATAATAGTATGTCTGGGCCTAAACAACTCTGAGATGGTAAATACTTGTACAGTGTTTCTTGTTCTTTAGATGTGTTATACAGGAATTTCATAAAAATATGTAAAGTTCCCATGTGAACGTAACAGTATGGATGTATATCTACGTTTTTCCTAAATGTGTAACTCCCTTCCGGAGAGCCTTGGCTTTGAATTTGGGTGTGGTGTGTTTATGTTTAGTTATTAAATAAATTAAAAAGGTTGCAAATGACAACAATGGAATAACATCTAAGTAAACTGTACGGTACGCTATCGGGGCTTTATGTAGGGACACTTTGCTTGCACACCGACGTAGAAAATCATTTTGTATCATATTGGTACAATCATTTTACAAATTATATAAGTATATTAGACTTTCCTTCCGGTTATGACATGTGATAAAGAAAGGTTACAGTCTCTTAAGTACACAGTTCTAGTGACCTAATTTCTTTCATCATGAAAAAATTTCATTCTGTGTAAGTGTAAAGTGTACCTACACAAGTAGTTGTAAATGTAATTGAAGACCCGTAGTTAAACTACTCTTTCAAAATAAAAGTACTCGAGTATTTTTCAACTATAATGCATTTTTAATAAGTACTCTGTAGTTAGTAGTTAACTACTTTTTCAAAAGTAATTTGGCAGCTCTGAGTAAAATATAATTTGATTACATTATAACTTTCCTCAAGAACACGAAGTTTGCAAAATCTACGAAAGAAAAGAAGGTCGACTTAGCTGCTTTACCTTCAACACAAGCAGCAGCGCAGCAGCACTCTTTGCACGTATACCATCAGGTACAAAAGTGGCGTGGACACGAGGAGAAACCTGATGATAGGAGATGAAAAATCATTCTTCATGGCCTGGTATCTATAACAACAACTGCTCCACAGAGTCTACTAACTCAAACTTCGTGCAATTGCACGAAAGGTGCACGGCACCGTGCGGATGCAAAAAGGTAGAACTGAAATACTCGGTCTTGTGTGGCCATTGTCCAGGAATTTTTTGTTTCAATTGCGTAAGGCTTTGCGAAGGAGAGAAAATGGAAGTTGACGATTATGAAGATAATAATCTAAACAGTAGCAATATGGATGAAGACGAAGCTGCCTTGCCAGTGAGGTCAGCTGATGAAGGTGAATGAACACTAAGAAATATATTCTATTATACTTATTATTCCATTATTTAAGTGAAACTTGATATTATTTGTTCCAAAACTTTCCTTTGAACAACATTACACGAAATTTTGATAGAAGGCCATGGAACTCGACTCAAACATATAATTAGCGAAGTCGTCAATTACATGGGTCTAAAAAAAAAGGGATTGTTCCAAGGTACCTACTCATCTAACTTTTCTGAAGTATTTTGAAACGTTGCCAACTTTGGACAAAAGAAATATTTTATCGTGTCAGTTTCTCTCCACCACCCATTTTATCCCCTAAAAAAGGCAAAAAAAAGTTTTGTCTAACTTTCCTGAAGTATTTTGACAAGCTGAAACCAATATTGAACAAAAAAAAAAATTGTAGAGGATGAAAGGGAAAACTGACACGATAGAAAAATTTTGTTGTCCAAAATTTGCTTCAGCGCGTCAAAGTGCTTCAGAAAGGTTAGATTGGAACCAAAGGACCTTTTTTTTTGTAGACCTGTGCTATTAACAACACATTTCTAGAAGGCTTAATTTTTTTGTCATATTTATGTCGAACTTTTTTGTTTAGAGTTTAATAAATTTTTATTTTGAAAATAACTTTCATTTCTATAAACTCGATAGTTTTCGAAACAAATACAAAAAAATCTGCAAAAGGTATATTTTCCAAGATGGCGGCGGTTTCTCTTAGTCCTGACAGCGTATATTTTGGAAAGTAAAAGAGAGACCTTAAATGCGTATATATACCAATTTTTATCTCAACTCGTTCGATCATGACCTTAAATGCTAAGATGGCTGGCATATCATACATTAATTAGAAGTGACATATAAAAAAGTTGAGTCTAAATTATACCTAGGCCCCCAGTTTTATCTGCTCCTGGATGATTTTCTTACATAATTATTGTCATTTTGAATTATAAAAGATGGCAAGTTAAATATCTGTGTAAACTGTCATTTATTTACTCTAGCAACCTGTATCTCGAAAACTTAGTACTTCCCGACCCATGTTTTCAGAAACTTTTCTTCTTATTTTGAAAAGTTCTATCACTTGTTGAAATTTGGTCTATACATTTGGGGACACCATGTATTTAAAAACTTTTTAATTAAACGACGTTGTTCTTACAACATATTTCATTATAATATTGTACTGAATGAGCAAACATCTTTCATATTAAAATGAAAACAGTAATTATAAAAACATGAAAATTACTACTGGAGAAAAAAAATTGAAGCTTAACAAATGTTTTAAAAATAAAGAAGTAAACTTAGAACTTTCCATTGTTGGCTTCCATTAAAACTAATTTTTCGAATCAATCATCTGATATGGAGTGACGATGCGACGTGGAGCTTTTACACAAGTGCAAATTAATAGTCTTTCTACTGGAGCTGAACATGTCAAAAATACCAAAAAATATTTTAACCATCGCAAATAAATAATTTAATTACTAAAAAGTAGTTAAATTACCAAAAAATAGTTAACTTCTTTAAAATAACTGGCAATATTAGTTAACTATCCAAACAATTAACCACCTACTTATTATGATCCCAACTACTTTTTTCTAAAACATGGTTAACTGCAATTACCAGTTGTTACCAAATAAGAATTAAATTAGTACCCCGTTCTGCATGTAGCTAGTGGGTAAATTTATTACTTAAATCCTGATTGAACTTTTTTGCTCGATATGACTTTCATAAATTCCTTTTTTTCATCTCTAAACGCTCGATATTTTTTGTGATACGCATTTACTCTTTGTTTCAGCCAATTTGAACAATAATTTGCTAATACTTTTACGATCGATGATCCCTTTCGGAGGCTATAATTAAAACTGAATTTAATACGCGAGCTCTGAAATTAAAACATGTAATAACCTGATCATGGGGCAGTCGCATTTGAATTTAATCTCTTATAACTTATTTCTACGCGTTATTACCATTTTAGCGCCATAAAAGTCACATTGTTTTTAATGTAAATTTTTGTGGTCAGGCTGCAGAGTGTAGTGGAAGGATTTAAGATAGGAATCTTTTAATCCGACGCTTTGTTTATTGCATATTATACGAAGGGGAAACCAAACAGAGATATTTTATCTAGAAAACGACAGAAAAGTTACGTTTCAATATTGATAATTTTTTTTTACAAATCAGTTTGAAAATAGCTATTTAAATACTGCTATTTATTTTAGCCTGAAATACTATGGCGTGCCTTCCTAGACTTATTGAGAATGTTGTTTACGATCTTATCTCATAAATCACAACTCCGATTCCTTGTTCTGTCGTCCGTATACCAAACTAATTGTGCCGATATTGAAGGACCGTTTTTCCAGTCTCCTCAGTCTGCTATTTTTATTTGAAATTTTTTATTAAAGTTGTGTTTGGGGACTACTATTACTACTGGTATTCATTAGAATGGCATCGGCCTTCAGCTGAGTATAACTTTTGGTTCTCTGTTCCGTGTTGTTGCTATTATGGGTGTTGTACCTTGCATTAGCTTATGTACCACTGAACGAGTCTCCCTTGGATAAACATGTGTAGTGGTGACAAGTCTAAAAGGACTTCCATTACAGCCGTGGGAACAGTTTCTATGGCCCCCGTGGTGCACAGGCAAGCAATCCTTTGTATGCCACTTCATAGCCTTATTGTTTCCAGTTCCAATGCCTTGGTCCACCATGCTACCGATCCATAGGTTATCATGAGTCTTACGACCCTAGTGTATAACCATAGGAGCATGTTGTGGTTTAACAGCAAGTTCTTCCCATATATCTGCTTGCACCTTCCCAGGGAAATTGTTGCTTTCTGTGTGACTTTTTGGATGTGGGTATTCCTTTGGTCGAAAATGATCTAGGTATTGAACCTCGCTGGCAAATGGAATTTCCACTCCCTTCAGCCTTATTTAGGTCTCCCAAGGTACTTTTTCATGTAAAACTGACGACTGCAGTTTTGTGAAGATTTACGGCGAATCCTTTCTCACTATACTACTTGTCGACAATATTTTGGGCTCTTTGTGAACGCTTTGATATAGTGTTCGTAAATCGACTTTTAACTTCTATCCCTAGGTCGTTAGCAAATCCTAAACAATAGAAGCCTTCCTCCGAAATTATTCGGAAGAGTTCGTCAATAAGCAGTGGAGTACTCCTCCTTGAGGGCAGTCTGAACTCAGCTTTGCCCCGATAATAGCCTCACCTAGATTGGACACTATTGTTCTCTTTTCTAGGCTGGCTTTAATCCACTGGCAGAGTACTCTTGGGACTCTATTTGACAAAGCATTTATTAATTATTGCGTTGTCGTCTTATTAAACGCTTCTTCTATATCTAGAAGTGTTGCCACTACCAGTTTTTTGTCTACTAATGACTTGGTAAGTAGCCTATTCAAATCATCCTGCGCAAGGTTTGTTTACTTCACCGGCTGGTATGCGTATTGATGTTCATTAAGGGAATTTTCCCTTAGTATTTCGTCTCTAATGTACCTGTCTAGTAGTCTTTCCAATGTTGTAAGTAGGAAAGAGGACACGCTTATGAGTCTACCGGGTGGCTCAGCCGATAGGGACACTCTCTTGTAACTCTTGAACGGGCGAATGGATTATTTCAAATTTGGTGTAGTGATATCGGATGAAGTTTCAATTATATGATGTAAAGAACCAAAATGGCCGACTTCTGGTTTCGATGCAATTAACATGAAAATCAAATTTTTCAACGGGACAACCTGTATATTTTTGCATTTTTTGATACTGCTGGCCAAAATACATGGCCCTCAAATATTATTTTGATTTCCAAAAATATGGATTTTTTTAATTTTTAGTTTTAATCATGGAGGTCCGCGATTTTGCCAAAATTGTTAAAAATCAGTCTAAAAGTACTTTTAAAATATTACCTTTTCAGATACTAATATTAAACAAGATTTATTCTTCATTAGTTCAACGATATTGTTTTTTCAATGAAAACTATTTTTTTTAATGGAACTCCTATGGGATAACTGTTATTTAATTAAGTAGATCTTTCAATTACGAAGAAAATGATATGCATAATGTCTACCTTCTCACTGTACTTTTATAATTAAATAAATAATAATAATAATTTTTTTTTATATATTTTTTTAAATCAAAATAATATTTGAGGGTCGTGTATTTTGGCCAGCAGGATCCAAATATGCAAAAATATACAGGTTGTCCCATTTAAAAACTTGATGTTCATGTAAATTGCATCGAAACCGACCATTTTGGTTCTTTACTTCATATAATTGGAAAGTTAATTCCATATCACTACACTAAATTTGAAAAAAATCCATTTGACCATCCAAAAGTCGGGTACCTACCGGCTGAGCCACCCGGTATATGATTCAGGCGTTTGGTCTTATATCCTGCCTATTTTTGGTCTTTCCATCATGTGTGATATGTCAAGCCGGACAGGCTCTAAATGTATTAAAGGTTACTACATTTTTTTATGTACATTTTTTTTAATGATTTTTTTATTACTGGACAATTTTTCTCAAAAACAGAACAGTTCATCTATCTAACACTACAAATTTCAATATAATAAAACTTTTCATCCTTAAGCTTAAGTATCGATGACACTGTGTGGTAGAAAAAGTCAAATTAAATAGAAAAACAAGTTATTTCCAAGGCATTAATTACGCAGCCCCACAAAAAAAAAAGTTCGAAGCAGCGAACCAGACCCATGTATTCTTATGTATTTTCGGTCGCTGAATCCGAATCCGGCGTCAAATAAAAAAAGTACACACCCAAAATCATTAGCTAGAGAAAAAAAAACACCCCTGAAATGTGGTAAAAAGAATATTAAGCTACGAGAATAGTTGTTACATCCTAATCGATCGAATCATACAAATTAAGGTTAAACAGCAGCGTACATACAATAAATATGAAACATACCCCCAGCGAGGGGCGAAAACTAGCCCCTATTTATAAAAAAATCGATCCAAAACAGTAATGACTGCTGAAATAGCTCGAAATGTCTAAGTTTTGTTAAAATTATAAGAAACTGCATCAGATCCGACATAATCTTCATAAACTGCCCCTATAGGGTTGAGAACAACCACCCCCAAGTTTAAAGGACACAAAACAAGAGAAAACGTAAAATCCAACAGAATTTCTATTTTGCGTAGTACTCTAAAGTAGAACTAGAAACTTACATACCATCAACGTCCTACAGTGTTAACCCTCAGATGGTGTGAAAACTACCCCCCATGTAATATTTATCTATAAAAAGTTACAGTGACTTCTATAAAAAATCGAAACACCTGCGTTGCGTGGAAGAATCTTCACACCCTAACGCCCCCCTGCAGGGCAGTACGCCTTTACTGACCTCATTACCTCGAAGGAGGATCGGAAAATGGATCATTCTACACATCCTCGATTAAGGCAGTTGTCACCATTTCCAGCATCCTCTGAGAAGCAGGATTTTTAATTTTAATAACAGAGGATTCCCACACAAATTAAACGTATCACTCGGATACTGATGTTGGCCTCATCAGTGATGCTCCAGCACCTTCATCAGTCCCTATCACCGAGATGTTTGGGCAATCAGTATATGACATAAGACGTTTCCTTTTTCCCAGAGGATTGGAAGATGCCACTCGTTAGTTGCGAGTGGATATAGGTGTTTGCTGTCTTGATTCTCCAATCCCCCTCGGAGAAATATCACGAGGCTAAACCATGCTCGATAAAGATTTGTAACTTAGATTTCTCAATACGAATCATATTTGATCATAGATAAATTAATTTGAGAGAGTGATTCGGCCTTCTGATGACCAAAGGTCACTTTGATCATAGGTCAAACCATATGCGAATGTAAAATATCCCGCTCTTTCAGAATCCGTGGCCAAACAGGCGTTTCCACTTGATAAACAAAAATTGACCTTGGAATGACCTTGTCCTTGACCTGATCGGGTTGAACAGACCCCAGATTCGGATTCAGCAACCCCAAAAACGAATAAGAATCGTGGTTTTCTAGCTTACATGTTTCCCAATTTGACCTTGGAATGACCTTGCCCCTGACCTGATGGGTCAAACAGACTAGGAGTTGGGATTTAGTTGCCCCAAAAATCTATAAAAATGGTGATTTTCTCCGCTTAAAAAGTTTCTTTCCAATTTGACCTCGGATTGACCATCACACTGACCTGATGAGGTCAAGCAGATCCAGAATTCGGATTCAGCGACCACAAAAACGTACAGAAATCATGGTTTCCTTCGCTTAATCGTTTTTTTCCCAATTTAACCTTGGATTGACCTTGACTCTGACCGGATTCCGATTTCAGAAACGTAGAGATATGTTAGTCTAGTCTGGTGAACAGAACATTTTTTTTGTGGGGCAGTGTAATTTATAAAAAATAATATTTTTATAAATGTAATTTTAAGGCGGCCGTAATTTGAACTTCAAGTCAAAATGTTGTTAAATATTACAAATGTGGGTTCTAAAGCATGTTGATCCATAATATTGTGTGGGTTTTTAGTACAAAATGTCTAATATGACTTCTAGAAAAATCGACCTCTTTCATCGTAATAAAAGTGTATGATAATGATTAGAATTAGTTTTACTTTTCTCAAAAAACATTTAACGGCTTGATATTAACGTTTCGGCGTAGTCTAGCTATTCCACCACTCAACCAGGTGAGGTATACATTTTAGCCACTCTAAATAACCTCGTATATGCAGTGTAATAAGTAAAAATTTTAGGATGTGCAATACATGTACATATAAAAGATTAGTGTTAAAGTCAAAATAAATATCATCCTGAAACCGACATTTGAGATTACTTCTGGTCAACTAATGGATTGGTAAAAATTAACTGCCACCCTGCATGTGGCATTTCAGCTTTTGTTTTCGGAAAACAAAAATGTGAGATAAACTTGTACATTTTATTTAATATTCTACGTAGTTTCAATAGAAACCTTACACATTTATCAAAATTAAATTAGAGAAATTATAGCAAGTGGATTATTTTTCAACATTCAAGGTCAAATCTTAATAAGAGAATTGAATTAAAAACGTTACTATTAATTAGCACCTAATGGGTAAATTTCAATTTCACTTAGGATTAATTAATGATATTAATTTGTGATAATAGACGTAGGGTACGCGGTAGCATGAGATGAAAGTGATTTCATCGGAATTGAATGAAGTATACTCATATACCCAAATATCTGGTAATCTGACAAATTCCGTATACAGAAAATGACTTCCCAGAATATTTGAACGTAATTACCTACGTTGCTAAATTCCAGTACCTGGACTGAAATTGTTTTAATTAAAACAACAAATAGGTAATATGATTTAAAATTGAATTGAAATAATTCTGACAATAGAAAATATTTCTTTCTAAGACTTTTCGAAAACTGGAATAATGTGGCGTTTTCGAAGTCATACAAATATTTAAATTTTAAAGCGATTTGTTTACTAAATATTTATTTTAAACTGATGATATAATTAATATGAATGCGTTTAGGCTTTCATATTTATGTATTACTTCATATGAATGCATCATTTGAAGTGAATTGTTATAGGTATTTGGAAAACACCCTCTTGGCCAGCAGTTTAGTTACATTTGAAAAATTGAGTTTCATTCAAAATAACCATTTTGAATATTTTTGTTTACTCATAAATCACATTATTTAGCATGTTATACATCATTTCGATTTTCTAGCATTACATGGATCGACTGGAATAAATCGGAACAGTCGTGACACACTTAAACTAAAAAATAAAAATTGAATTAAAAAAGTTTGACATTTGAAATATCACTTAAGTGGTATCATAGCATCTAGAAAATAGTAGCGAATTAAAAAAATGCAATAATATACAGGGTGCTCCATTTAAAAATCACTTCCTCTAAAACCGGAAGTAGAAAAAAATTGTTTGATGTATCCAAAAGTGATGTTTTCAAGTACAGACGATATACCAAGTTTCCATCATTTATTTGCAAACATAAAAAACAAACTGGGGGCATACTAAGTTCGTGTTACACCAGGTATACATTTAAAAAAAAACGCAATATTGGGTCTTCCTTTTAACAAGTTAACAGTTTACAAATTAAATGAAAAACATAAAATATTTAAAATATATCACATTTCAAACCATAAACGTATAATAACACAGGCCGACAATATTAAGCGAAAGTCCAGACTCTGTGGCCAGAGTATAATTTTCCATAGGATTTTGGTGCGCTGAATACGAATCCGACCTCAGAATTACTCTCGAGATATCCTAACCTAAAAATGCAAAATACATGGTTTTTCGCTATATTCGGTATTATATTACACCGCGAATGAATTTTTCTCAACAGAACTCATTACGGCAAATGAAAGTACTACTCTTCCCGGTCAAAATGCATTTTGAATTTTTCAGATATCATATTTCATATATACCTAGGGATTGCAATTTACCGGAAGTTTTAATAACCGGTAAATCGGTAAATAAAAATGTAAATAACCGGTTAATCGGTATTTACCGGTAATTTTTAAAATGAATGATTAGGGTGGCGAAAATGGCAATTGTCTTTTTCCATGTACAAAATTATCTAAATTTAACAAAAAACATTTTTATATACGTATAATTAATATAATTAGGCTTTGAGAAACATATTTTTTCCAAATTGAAATTCGCTTTCAGTCGATTGAAAAAATTATACAGTTTTGCGAAAGACATATCTAGAGAGTGTAAATCAAAATTTTGTGATTCACTCGTATTATCTTTAGTTGATTATGGTGATGTTGTATATGGAAAGTTATTATCGGCGACAGCAAAAGAGAAAATTCAAAAACTTCAAAATTCATGTATGCGGTATATTTACAGTATCCCATATAGACAACATATTATGTCACCACATCTAAATAAACATAGCATATTAAACATGGAAAACCGCAGACGTTTACGCATGCTCACACTTATTTGGCGAATAATTCATAATGACGAGCCTCAGTACTTAAGAAATAAGTTAATTTCACGAGATCACTTGCATAATACAAGATACATACAAAATTTTTTGGTGCCTCAGCATGAAACTGCGATTTTTCAAAGATCATTTACGTATTTTTCATCTCATCTTTGGAATGAACTTCCAAATGAATATAAACAATATAAATCAAATTTTTTTTTTATTAAAGTTGTCAAAAATTACATTTTGGCTGATCAGAAGCAGGAGACTTGATGCTGCGTTGTGGATGCGCGTATATTTCTTTTTCTTTTTCCGATATAATTTTATTTACTTTTAACCTTTTTGCTTCGCTTCGCGGGGTCTGCCCGTTTCCCTTGTCTGCTCGCATGTCTGAGTGCTGCTGTTGTTTTTATTGTTATTATTATTATAAAATATAATATTTGTTAGATTACTACAATTCATTACTGAATATTAACAAATAAAATAATTATTATTTTTTCTTGAAATTTTAGATTTATATGTATTAATATTTTTTTATAATCTTTTTATAATCTTAGATTTAGGTTATTTGTATTTGGGCAAATGGAAGAAGAGCTCTACAGTTCAATTTGTACCATTTTTACTTTGAGTAAAATAAATGTATTATTATTATTATTATTATAATGAATAAACAAAAGTTTTTTTTATCAAAAGGAAAAAATATAAATGAAATAAATTTAAATAAATAATTATTCTGTAAATAACCAAAATTACACTCATAAACTCAAATAGGGCATTTACTGAATACCTAATCTAAAAATACAATATTCTTTAAAAATAGCTAAAAGGGCTCGTCTGATATTTGTACATAGAATACCACCAACTGAAAATGCCCTTCCTCTATCGATATTGGTAGGTCGATAAATTAATAAGAATTGGTAATAACATTCTTCTAAATGTTTTCCACGGATATTTTAGGCAGTGAAATATTCAATTTCCTGTCGCAAGATATTGTCAATGTCTCTCTTACTTGTATTTCTTTGGGCTTGGTGTTTGGGTTTTACTTTTTATAATATTATTTATTTATTGCTAAAAGTGCTCAGTGTTGGGACAGTCACTCTATATTTAGTGAATACTAGTCACTGACATAAATAAAAACGTTGAATACGTGACATATCGTAAGTTCAAAATTTACCGAAATAACCGGTAAAAAATTAAAATAACCGGTAATTATCGTCATGTGTTTTTTGTTCTGTTTACCGGTTAACCGGTTAACCGGTAATGCAATCCCTATATATACCGCATAAAAGAAATCTGACATCATTCTCTCGCGAATAATTCTAGTCTATGGCGGAGTCGCCGGTGATACACCCATAAAAAGTCGTTATCACTACTTCCCACCTACGTCATCATACAAGGTCAATGATCTTATATAATTATATTGAATTGCATAAATATGCAAATGTTTCAAATCGATACGACAATTATTAGAAGTTACTTTTTTTTTTTGGTATGTTTGTAACGACAATGTCAAACTAATTAATTTCAACGGACGATTTCTCCGAGAAGAAATAAAATATCTGAAAAATTCAAAATGCATTTTGATGGGGAAGTGTAGTACTTTCATATGGCAACGAGTTTTGTGGAGAAAAGTTAATTGGCGGAAATATTCGTCTCATATAATAATCCCGAATATAGCGAAAAATCGTGTTTTTGCATTTTTAGGTTAGGATATCTCGAAAACCTGATGTGATGGAGCAATTCTGGGACCGAATTTGGATTCAATGAACCAAAAACATTTGAAAAAGTATAGTCTGGTCTCGGGGTTTGAAAAATGTCAGCCTGTGTATTTCATAGATTTTGATAATAAATTTCGTACACATGATATTAACATTTTACATTAATTATTTAAATATCAAACAGCGAAACAATGTTCCTAATCCCTTATCAGTAAAATCAATTTTTCTCGAGAACGGGTCGCTTTATTGATTTCAAAGGAAAGTGTATTTCATTTAGAAAATTGTTTAAGAAATTTAAAAATATCACCCCAAACTCCAACAACGTAGCCTCGTCAAAGTTTAGGGTTACAAGCATTAGGAACATTGCACCTCTGAGTTCCTAGCCAAGATGCGAAAGACTTCATATTTCTCAATAGCATACATGCATTGTGTATCCTGTCCAAATTATTTTAGAATGAATATCGTAGTTCGGAAATTGTTAGCAAAAATCTTATTTAACCTTTAATGAATACTAGTGAGGAGAAACGTCCTAGGAAAAAAAATGTACAGATATTTTTAGTGTTATTTTGACCCAAATTAAGGGCTCCCTAAAGTATTGTCCCATGTTTCTGGGACACCTTCTATGCAGGTTCTTTCTGAACGAGAGTTAAAAATAGTAAAGGGCATATAGTAGTCGTCAAAATAATCCAATCAGATTACGTTGCAGTTTGGAATTTTTTTTATATAATTAGTTCTTGGATATTGCTATTGTTATGTTCTATAGCAATATTTCATCGTATTTTTGTTAAACAACATTTTTTCGACTTTTTGATGAAAATTTTTAAATCTGAAATTTTTTAGGTAAAATATTAATTTTAGCATGTGGTGTTTGGAACAACCACCCTCACTACCGAAGTGGCATACAGTTTTACGGGTTTTTGGGGTAGACGATTTCAAATATTAGATTATTAAAGTAATGATCAATTTATTTCCACATAGTGTAGTGCAAATATAGTAACATTTTTTTTCGTTATAAGAGACTTGGACAGGAAACTTGGATGTGGAAGTAGTGATTCCTTAGACGGCGTGGCGGTTTTTATATTTTTAAAGCGAAGATCGCGAGGCAACTTCAATTAGTTTCAATCCATTGTTAAGATTGGGTTATACACCAGAGTGAAATAATGTTACCTTTTTCACGCTTTTTACTTTTCTTCCAGTATTGCCACAAACACGTGTTCTACGTACAAAGAATAATGAAAAAATTACAGTTTTAGAAAAGTCTTAGAAAAAAATATTTTCTATTGTCAGAAATATTTCACTTCAATTTTAAATTATATACCTATTATTGTTGTTTTAATGAAAACAAGTTCAGTGGAATTTAGCAACGTAGCTAATTAAGTTCAAAATATTCTGGGAAGTCATTTTCTCTTATAGCATTTGCCAGATTATCATATATCCAAATATCTGATAATCTGATAAATGCTATATACAGAAAATTATTTCCCAGAATATTTTGATGCACATTTTTAAGTCACTGGTTTATGAAGAAAAGACCAATTTCTCAAATTTTTTATATCTCTCTTATATAAAATACAGATTTTTTTCTAAAATCCTATCATTCTCTCATGTTTTTACCGTTAGGCCTTGTTGGGTCCCGTAAGAGCCGATCGTTGTAGGTTATTATAATACCTTATTACGGCTCCTTTAATAATAATAAGTAGGTACATTTTTTTGTACTTTCAGTTCATGATGAATAAATATCTTTTTGCTCGGTAATACACGTTTTATTTTTATTTCTCCATTAATAATAAAATACTTGGTTCTTCCCTCTTTCTTTGGTTGAAATTTTGTATAATAATAGTGCTTATAAAAAAGATAAATAAATATTTTTTCTTATTGTTTATTTAGATTCTATTTTATTCCATTAAAAAGATATACATACAATTTTTCGTAAATTTTTGTATTTTTGGTATGAAAAATACATAAACTAAATTAGAAAAAAAATAAAGCCATTTGGTCCCTTTACATATGTGCCAAATTTGAACTTGATATCTTTAACCGTTCCGGATATAAGTGGAGTTCGGTTTTTTATATTTTGATGTAGAAAACCCAAAGGACGTTCCCCAATCCGTGAACGTATACCGATTTTGGATGCTCCACTGATTACCATGCAAAAAATGTATTTATTATTACAATTTTAAAGAAGTTATCATAAGGTATTATAATAACCTACAACGACCGGCTCCTACAAAACAGAGTAAGGATTAAGGGAAAAAAAATTAAAAAAGACATGTTTTTAGAAAAAAGTCGGTATCTTACAAAATATAGAAATACATCAAAAATTTGATAAACTGCTTTCTTCCCCATAAACTAGTGATTAAAAAAATTATTTTTTGTGGAATCTTTGTAGTTATAAAGTTTTTATAAAGATTTTCTTTTACATCCTGTAGACAGTATGGTGCTTCAAGATAAAAAATGCAAAAACCGCATATTGCATATGTATTTTTGTACGCGCTGTGAGCAGGTAGAAAATTACGTTATCACGGGAGGATATTCTGGGAACATAAAAGTTTAACTGAGATAAAATATCTAGGCAATCGATTTTATTATGAATAATTTTGGATAAAAATGTTTGTGAGTGATACTCTCGCCGTTTTAAGAGACTTACTCTTGAATGTTTCTGAAGTAGTTAATTTTGCGATATGCCTAAAGGTGGACGCACATCATCCGATTTAAAAGACAGCAGTTTAAGAAGTCTACGCTGAACATTTTCGAGATTATTGGTATACATTATAATGAGAATACCATACAATCGCAGCATATTCAAGTTGAGATCTCACAGAAGAGGTTATATAGAATTTTAATGGTGTTTAGGTCCACAAAATCTCTGCTGTTTCGTGCTATAAATCCATAGGATTTGTATGCCTCACACTATCGTCTCGATATGCTTACTAAATGACAGTATTTTATCAAAAATTACACCAAGATCGCGAAACCTATTAGAATTCTCCAGTGCTTTACCTTCGAGAGTATAATTGAATGCCAAAGTAGTATATAATATGTATGACATTACGTTACACTTTTGTGGATTAAGCGGTAGTTTATTTAATAAGCACCAATTTGAAATCTTGTCCAAATTGTGCTGAATTCTTTCACAGTCCTCAACATTCCTAACCACATCAAATATTTTTAGATCGTCCGCATAAAGAAGGCAGTTCACATCTATATCTATAACGATATAGGTACCAAGATATCACTCGATACTATTCTTAATAATAGAATTTTTAGAAGTGGTTGGAGGGACCATCAGAAAGTGCCATCTGCAAGAATTTTGCTCAAAACCTCTGCAAAGGACACGTCAGACGACTCAAAAAAGAAAAAATTTTTGCTCAAAAAATGATACCTCCGGCTGAAAATTTGCACATTACGTGTTTGAAGGTCACAGATAACGTATGTAAATCGTCAGACGCCTAGGTCGCTGCCAAAGGGGTGTCAGACGCCCTCAAAGTTGTCATTTTTTTTTTCAAAAATTTGTTTTCCTTACCTCCGTCTGACGTTTTAACAAATTGCAACAGAGACCATTCTAAGCACAAATTAAAATCGTCAGACGAAAATGCCGCTGCGAAGTCCCCCTACAACGTTCACAAAGTTCCAGCCCGCCTGAGAGGTATACTTTTTTTTTCGAAAATTTATTTTCGTTACCTCCGTCTGATGTTTTTACATATTATCCTAGAGACAATTTTAAATACATATGTGCTTGTTCCACTTATAATGCGATCGTGAAATGTAGTGTCTAGGAATCTACGTATCACTATCGCGTTATGAGCAGGACAACCATCCTGTTGGTACCAAATCTCTTCGAGGTCAATGCCCAAAGTTCGAGCGGCCAGAATAATTTGTTCACGTAACAAATTCAAATATTTTTGTGCTGTAAGGTTGCCGTCGATAAAAAAGGGGCCAACTATTGAATTACCTAAAATTCCAGCCCACACATTGACTTTCTGTGGGTAGTGAGTTCGGTGAGGCATACTTAAATATTTATTTTCCCGGGACCAATATCTAGTAACAGATGCATTGTGACGACTATGCAGCGAAAATGAACTTTCGTCAGTAAATAAAATATTTTTAATGAAAGTTTCATTTTCGTTCGCCTTTTCCATCATGGTCTCACAGAATTCCATACGTCGTATAAAGACATCGGGAAAAATTTCTTGTATGACGGCAACTTTATAACAATGATATTTGTTACTTTTTAAAATTGCCCAAACCGTGCGGTCAGGTACATCGAACCCGGCAGAGATTTGCCCGCTGGAACAGGGGGCATGTGCCTCCGTAAAACTACACACATTTATTTCCCTCTGTTCCCGTTCGTCGCTCATCTGTCTGCCATCATTGTCACCACCTTCATTATTACATTTTCTGCAAAATTTTACACATCCAGACGATTCAAGCTTATGAACAATGTTCAAAACTGTTTGTTCCGTCGGAACGGGTCGATCCTCAAATGTAAAAACAAATCAGGCGACAACTTCTGCAGGCGTATTATTTCCAAAATACCATTTAATAATTTGCACTCGTTTTTCCGTTGTATAAATCGTCATTTTAAAAGAGTTACCTACGATAATACTGTTTAACGCACACGCAATGGCTCAAATAAAATAAAAATCTGAAAGCTACTTGTCTTCTAATCTCTCTCCTTTCCAGATCACAGTCATTTTAGGTGGAGATGTCTAGGCGAATACACTGCAGTGATGGGATAAAATGGGGTAAACAAGAAAATGCGAAATAAGATGAAATCCAATTATTGATTAATACGGTTTTATTTGCAATTGGTTTCTTGTTAAAATAACTTGATTAACAGTAGTTTATAGAAACATCATGATTTGTTAAATTTATTTAGATTTATGCTGCGTATTTTAACATGGCGAAAAAAAATAATTTACATTACTCCAATGGGGTAAACAAAATTGGGGTAAACAAGAAAATGCGAAATCAGATGAAATCCAATTATTGATTAATACGGTTTTATTTGCAATTGGTTTCTTATTAAAATAACTTGATTAACAGTAGTTTATAGAAACATCATGATTTGATAAATTTATTTAGATTTATGCTGCGTACTTTAACATGGCGTAAAATAATTTACATTACTCCAATCTCCCCCAATGTCAAATCTCGGCATGCTTTTTCTGCAACAGGTCAGAAGTCCCTCCCACAGTCTACACGTGCGCGCCTCCCACTAAATTGAACAGGCAGGCAAATATGGGCGTCAAAACATAATCTTTATCTAATTATGAAGAAGTGACAGAAACAGAATAAGTTGACGTAAACGTATCACAAAGAAAATTCAGTACAAGAGGAAGGATTATCAGGACGACTAAAAGTAGCTAGAGAGAAAAGGTGGCAACAGCGTAGGTTAAATCTGTTTCTTTTCAGCATATTATTTGTCCATTTGTCTTCTCTTCTACCTTACATTGGCATAAAATTCTCTCTAGGATAATATGTAAAAACGTCAGACGGAGGTAACGAAAATAAATTTTAGAAAAAAAATTATACCTCTTAGGCGGGCTGGAACTTTGTGAACGTTGTAGGGGGACTTCGCAGCGGCATTTTCGTCTGACGATTTTAATTTGTGCTTAGAATGGTCTTTGTTGCAATATGTTAAAACGTCAGACGGAGGTAAGGAAAAAAATTAAAAAAAAAAAAAATAACAACTTTGAGGGCGTCTGACGCCGCCCCTTTGGCAGCGACCTAGGCGTCTGACGATTTACATATGTTATCTGTGACCTTCAAACAGGTAATGTGCAAATTTTCAGCCGGAGGTATGATCATTTTTTGAGCAAAAATTATTTCATTTTTGAGTCGTCTGACGTGTCCTTTGCAGGGGTTTTGAGCAAAATCCTTGCAGATGGCACTTCCTGATGGTCCCCCCAACCACTTCTCAAAATTCCAGCCGGAGGTAATATCGTAGTACCTCCGCGGCCGCCAGCTCTCCGTCTATAAAGAATCTTGTGATTACCCACTTTACACCTGGAACAAATACAACTGAAATTACAGGCTATCAAAAATTAAAATATTTAATTTTCTTTCAATTAAATCGTAATAAAAAATAACTAAGTTGGCTTTGTCAAGCTTTTATGTTGGCTTATCAGTCGGTAGCAGCAACTGCATTTTTTCCACATTCTCCGTAAATAATTATCATGTCCACTCTTTCATCTCTTGTATAAATTTGATGGATTTTAAATCAAATTAACAATAATTATAAGCAATTTTAAAATGACAATGAAAACACATATCGAAATTAGTTGACTGGGTGACGCGACGGTGATAATTTTTAAAGACCTTTTTTTGAAGGCGGTTCAATTTTTTCTTAAAATTTGCTATTTTCCTACTTACACATATTTTTGGTCCTAGGTATATGTCTGATTTGTTGCCTTTCTTTTTTTTTTTTTAATTTGTTTGAATTAACAAAACGATGGTATATTGACTAAATAAGTTTTTATTTAAGAAAGAATTAATCATAAAAACATGTTACCGATTAAATAACAGAAGATGGTCCAAAAACATTTTCACATTATAAGGTTTACCTAATTATAAATTCGAATATATGTTATTCATGCTTTTCAATCTTATTACAGAAATAATGAGGAAAATAAACAGATTAATTAGACCTTCTTTATGTGAAAGTGGGCTGTTATTTCTACACAATAATATGGGCATTAAAAATAAAAAGATTAGTACCTAATAAAAATATATCCATAAACTTTGACTGTCCATTGCAGCCATTCCCCACATTTATTTTCGGTATAAATTTACTAACGTTTGCAATTATGCTAATTTTTTTTATTTGGCGTTGGTAAAGTCTCACTTAATTTAACTGGATGTTTTTATGAATTCATAATGGGATCAAGAAGAAAATTTTTAATTTTTATGGTGGAAGCATGACTGGAATTTTAAATTTTAAAATAATTTACATAGCGGAGCGGATTAAATTATTTACTTTCATTATCGTCATTAGAAAGTTCACTCTTTACAGTCTCGTTAAATTTATACTTGGAAAATTAATTATGAATTATATTATTTTCATGACCATCTTTAACCAACTAAATGCTACTTCTACGTTTGGAAAATAAATCATGAATTATACAGAGGGTTTACTGCCAAAAGATCGAATTAACGAAAATACAGCTTTAGAGGAGAGACAAAAAATGTCACACAAATCACTGTTTATTATTTGGACAATGACCAGTTCTTATTATTACATGTATGATATAGGCTTTCTTCGAGTGCCTATCTAAATTATTAACGATACTGTTTAATAAATGTCTTGATGAAAGCAAATGTCCTGATCTACTTGAAATAACGGAAATTTTACCCTTAATCATTTTTGTCTTATAGCGCCTGCAACCGTTAACCAATAATTAGTAAAATATTTGAAATAATAATAATTAAACATAAATTAGTTAAATACTGTGAGAATAAGCATATTTTTTTCAGATGCCCTGTCCGGGTTTCGAAAAAATTAAACTACCGCTAAAGCTTTATACTAGCAATAGTTGAAAATGTAGTCGAGGGTTTTGACATGGGCACAAACTCCATGGTTACAATGTGCAACCTCACTAAGATTTTCGACTGTGTCAGTGCAGAGATATTGATGCATAAATTAGGATACTATGGCATGAGGCAAAATATGCTTGAATTTCTTTCTTCACATTTATCCAATAGGCAGCAATACGTAAGTCGTAATGGTAATGAGTCTGGGCTACCACCTATTAAATATGGTGTTCCGCAAGAATCGGCTTTGGGGCCTATTTTAATCTTCTACATTAATTATGTACTTTTCTCTTCTATACTGTTCATTGATGACATCAACCCCATCCCTTTTCAGGGGGTGGAGTCCACAGGTACCTTGAAACGGTTTTCGTCCAATAACTCGAAAAGTGTCACATATTTAGCCGAAAAGTGCTAGAGACAAAAATAAATTCCATAATCTCGAAATGAATTTTTTTTAGAATGAATAATAGACGAAGTATTTAGTTTAAATGTTAAATATCTCAGAAACTATAGCACGTATATAAAAAATGCCAACAATCAAAATAAACGATTGTTAATTAAACTTTCTGTAGAACAAAAAACAGATAATAGTTATGACAGAAACAATATGTCTTCAAAATATTTGAATAAAGAAAGCATCGCCATTTTGTTACTGTAGCTAGCTAGTAATTAAAAAAGAAATCTCAGTTACTATTTTTTGTATGGCATGATCAAGATAGATTTTTTGCCCATTTACAGCACTTGCTTTAGAGAAAATTGCACTTTAAACTATATTGGTAGTTTCGAGAAATTTTTTTTTTGCAAATATTTCAATAAACATTAGTTTTAGCGAAAAAATGGCAGAGACCAAAAATAAAGATTATAACGTTAGTCGCCAACGGAGCACTAAAATGACCAAAATTTTTAATTTAAGTGCTAATGAATGGATTTTGATGAAACCTTGTGCAATATGTTTGTAATGACGTTAATAAAAAAGTTAACAAAAATATTAAAGTAGGAAATGATCGGAAGGGGTAGAAAATATCCCTTTTATCACAGATTCCGTAACTTGTAAAATTAGGTCAAAAATGAAAAAAAAAAACAACAATATATTTAGCTTTTTTGTCCCAAATAAGATGTTTTTACTCTTACGAATTTTTTCGAAAAATGCATATTTTTCGAGATATGGCCACTTTAAAAGTGGAGGAGGGGAAATGTAAAGTTGAAAAAAAAAATCAGAAAAAATTCAGGTGAATGTATCCTCGAAATACAAGACGTTGTTTTATTTGCAACTTCTTTTTTTTCCATCGAATGCATGGCTAGAGCAATGGTAGCTATTTGCACAGAATTTGCAACTTCTGTAAAGTGTGTTTTCACCGAGTTTTTCCGAAAAAATATGAAAAACTACCTCTTTCTTTGGAATTGTAGCGCTTTAAAAATACGTATTTTAAAATTTTTGTAAAAGACGTATGCATTGAGGTCTTCTAAATATTTTTTGTCTCTTGGGATTTTTTTGTAACTTGCTAATTTTCCGAGTTACAGGCAGTTTTTCACGATACATTTTTCCGGAAAACTTTTTCACATTTTCAATTTAAAAATTATATTGAACCTTTAAAAATGGTATAACTATACGGGTGTTTCGAAAAGATTGGGACAACGCTTAGCCGTAGATACTTGACATCAAAAGTCGATTTAACTCAAAAAGTAGTGGTCTAACTCTTTTCGTTTTCAAGATACAGGGTGGCAAAGTAAAAAAATTGTACTCGTAATTTGTCTCTATCTTGGAGACTATTATACGTATCTACTTCAAAGTTGGTAACGACATGTTTGTCAGGTCGCTAATTACAAGGGTGATATTGCCGATGACATATTTTATAGATTGCGCTAGTTACAGGACTTTTACATGACACTTTAAGCCATAAATTTTTTGAGGTTAGGTTTTGGACATCGTCTTCTACTATAATCGAAACGCAAGTCAGTTTCCTACTTGTTTAAATGCGATAAAATGCACCCTTTCAGAGAAATACGCGATTTGCAACTTTATCGCACAACAGTTCGAGGAAATTCAATTATACCTACCTAAAAGCGGTTTTCTCATCTAGTAGGTGTACGTCAAGTATGATGTCTTGAAGTCGTTAATAGTGTTTGTTGTAGATACGTATAATATTCTCCAAGATAGAGATAAAATATGAAAACAATTTTTTTACTATACCACTCTGTATCTTAAAAACGAAAAGAGTTAGACCGCTCCTTTTTGGTAAATCAACTTGTTTTGATGTCAAGAGTCTACGCAAAGCGTTGTCTCAATCTTTTTAAAACACCCCGGGTGTTGAATTTTTTCGAACTGGTGTGTGACAAAGTTGAAAATCGCGTATTTCTCTGAAACGGTGCATTTTATCGCGTTTCTTTAGGAAACTGAATTGCGATTCGATTATAATAGAAGACGATGTCCAAAACTTAACCTCAAAAAAGTTATGGCTTAAAGTGTCACGTAAAAGTCCTGTAACTAGCGCCATCTATAAAATATGGCATCGGCAATATCACCATTGTAATTAGCGACCTGAAAAATATGTGGTTACTAAGTTTGAAGTAGATACGTATAATAGTCTCCAAGATAGAGACAAATTACGAATACAATTTTTTTACTTTGCCACCCTGTATCTTGAAAACGAAAAGAGTTAGACCACTACTTTTCGAGTTAAATCGACTTGTTTTGATGTCAAGTATCTACAGCTAAGCGTTGTCCCAATCTTTTCGAAACACCCTGTATAGGTTTCATATATTTTTTAATAATATATATAAATTACGCCCATTTTTAGAATTTTCATGTATTTTTTATATGCAAAAAATGTAGTATATCGTGCAAAATTGCCTGTAATTCGGAAAATTAGCAAGTTACAAAAAAATTCCAAGAAACAAAAAATATTTAGAAGACCTCAATGCATACGTCTGAATTTTTAAAAATTTTTGAATTACGTATTTTTAAAGGGCTACAATTTCAAAGAAAGGGGTAGTTCAGAGATTGCAAATAAAACAACGTCTTGTATTTCGATGATACATTCACCTGAATTTTTTCAGATTTTTTTTTTCAATTTTACATTTCCCCTCCCCCACTTTTAGGAATTTTAGAGTGGCCATATCTCGAAAAATATGCATTTTTCGAAAAAATTCATAACAGTAAAAACATATTATTTTGGGGCAAAAAAGGTAAATATATTGTTTCTTTTTTCATTTTTGACCTAATTCTACAAGTTACGGAATCCGTGATAAAAGGGATATTTTCTACCCCTTCCGATCATTTCCTACTCTAATATTTTTTTCGCCTGTTTTATTAACGTCATCACAAACACATTGCACAAGATTTCATTAAAATCCATTTATTAGCACTCAAATTAGAGGTGAACCCTCCCCCGTAGACCGGACTACGTGAGAGTGAGGGTTGTGCTTTTATTAAAATTATGTAGGATTAATAATTTCGGAGATATGGAAGTTTAAAGATCATCAAAGCATCCGAACATTTGCATGAAAAATTATTTAGTTTAAATGTTGAATATCTCAAAAACTATGATACTTACATTAAACATGTTGACGACCGTAATTAAAGATAATTAATTAAGCCTTGAAATAGGCATCGTTTCTGTAGCATAAAAAGCAAAGGAGCTATGACCGAAACAATGTCCGTATTCACATTTTTTAAATAAAAATATCGCTATTTTCTTTACTGTAATTATTCAGCAATTTTAAAAAATCCTTGAATACTTGAGCATCTAGCATTGCTTAGATGCTTAAAATTTTTTACCCGTTTAAAGCAATTGCTTCAGAAAAAATTTCCAATCGCTGCACCATACTGAAGCCACCTTTTTGTATTTTCAATTTTGACTTCAGATTCATAAAAGCAACCTCAAAAACATAAATATACCACGTTCCAAAAATAAATAAGCAAAACATTTTCACACATCAAGTTTTTCTATTTAGGGGTGGTTCCCACATCTTGATTTATATAGAAACTAAAGATAATTCTACTACAAAAACCATTAATAAAGAAGTAATCAAGTAATCATACATTTGCATTATTTCTAAATTTTGCATATTTTTTCATCTCTAGGCACTGTAGTATATTGTTAACATTTTAATCAGTTTTGTTATGAATTTTTAATTAAAGAAAATTAACTAAAATATCTTTATGGACAGCGTGAGTAAAGTTGCGATTTTACCACCCAGTGCAACAAGGTTATCACACATTCGATATAGTCCTTAAAATTTAACTTTTGATAGAGATCGCTGAGAAATTTTTTTTCCGATTTATAACGCAGAACAGGAGCAAACATTTAGTTGTATTTCAGTTTTACCCTGTGTAGAGAAAGTATTCTTGATAAACTAAATCTCATGACACACAAACACAACATTATGAAACACTTGAGTAAAGTATTAATGAAGCAAGTATTCCGAGACCCGAATAAACCCTTACTAGTTTACTTTATGTTTAAAATGTTAAGTTCGCATTAAGTATATTTCAAATCCTTTAGACTTTAGAGGATCATCAGACCATCACAAACCACACCCCATAAACATAACACTAATGATTTTCGTGAAGTTGCCATGGAGGAAACAGGAACTGTCATCGCGGACGAATTAAATTTTATTGTTATTTGGGTATAAAGTGAAAACAGAGATGACTACATAATGAGGGGGAGCAGCATCTAAACAATAAACGTACGTCTCACCACCCTTTAAGAAAGTTTAGAGCAAAGTCAGGAAGTGCCAAGAATTATTGGGAGATAAGTAGTCCCCTTTTAACTACATAAATTGTTAAATGCAGACTCTTTTGATCTTTTACTGAAATAAGCATGTTTCCGATGCGTTCCTTGATCTTTATCGCATTTTCATTTAGAAAAGGCAATTTATTACTCCTCTAGTTAGCGAAAACTCTACATCTAAGTAAGAAGTTGAAAATAAGTAATTAACTTTTGAGTACATTTTACTTCTGTAGAAATAAACTAGAGTAAACATTAACTACTTTTCGATGTATTGACTATTGATATAAATGTTGCACCTACTATGGGATACCGCAGATTCTTTGTAAATAATATTAGAAATAATATTAGACAAATAATATTAGACATTTTTAATTTTATGACACCAACTCGGTAAAACAATCGTCAGAAAAATAAAATAAAAAAATTAAGGGAAATTATATCCAACCCATTTGTGTCTCGAATTCGCGCCCTTGGATTTCGAGTAAAAAATGTAACCACTAATTATATCACCACGCACTTTTGTCTGCGTAATGTCTATAGTACGATGTATCTAGATAAAAGTCATATTTTGACGGTTACATATTATATTATTATTAAATGGATTTTAGTAAAATATAGAAATAAGCAAACTAAAAACGTACTCTTCGCCTGTTCACTGAACTTTTTATATAATACTTGTTACACATTCTATAGGACACTCGTCGCAGTTTTTTGTAAATAATGTTAATTTTAGACATTTTTAACTTTGTAGTACGAACTTAGTTGGTAAAAGACTCAGTGTAAAATAAAGTAAAAATTAAAAAAACCATGCCAAACCCCATTTGGGTTTCGAACCAGGGACCCTTGGATTCCGAGTCAAAAGCGTAAGAACTACCCCACCACCTTACACGTAAAAAAATATAAATTTTTGCATTGTAAGACACGAGCTAAAATCATATTTTCACGGTTGTATATTACATTATGAAATGTATATTTGTAAAATATATAAATATTCAGATAATAAAATGAAATTTCATTCTACCAGATTTCTATTCAATTACAAAAACATAAAAATTAATTTTTTTTTCAAATTTAAATCATTAATAACATTTTTCTTCAAGCGTATTAAAATGTTTAAATTATGTCACCAAAAATAGAAGTAGAAGTAGGACATTGTTTTACAAGTAACAAAATGTTAGTACCGAACGCCACCGTAGTGGACATTGTTTTACTAGTAACATAATGTTAGTTCCGAAAGCGCCGCCGTAGTGGGTATTGTTTTACTAGTAACATAATGTTAATACCGAAAGCCACCGGTGGCGTGCTATCCACTAGCCACTTGTCATATTGTGTCAACATGTAAGACTGTAGTTTGAATATTTGTACATTTATGATAAATAAATGAATTTTTGCATTTTAATACGCTTGAAGAAAAAATAGTATATATTACACGGAGTAGAACGCCTTTTTTTGTGTTTCGCCCAGTTTGCGGCTTCGGCTTCGCCTCAGCCGCAAATCCTGGTCTCAACACAAAAAAGAGTGCGTTCTACTCCTAGTAATATAATATACTATTTTATTTACCGATCGATTTTGTTCAAAAACGATAGGGTTCTTCCTCTAGCTAAATGTATGGTCAGACATAGCTACTTTTGCTGCGCAGTTTTAGGGTTGCAGATGCAAAAGTTTCGTATCGTGTTCACATTGATCCTAAAAGTAGCATGCAGCGGGCAGTTTTTTCTACTGCAGCTACCGGTCAATTGCAGTGACGTTCACACACAACACGCTGTTTTTGCACCATGCAACCAGATGCTGTATGTTAGCCATTAGCTATTGTTCCTTCACATCTCACTGTGTTCGTACCGTAATATACGTAATAAAATCCGATTTGTGAACTGTAAAATATGGATAACGAGACACTAGCTACAGTTTGCTTATTATCTGTACTATTAAAATGAAGATGCCGACGCCAGACGAAAATTGGAATTTGAATGAAAGAATGGATAAGAAATAGATAAAAGTTAGAACTTTTGAAAGTTGTTCAGAATTCATTCAATAACACAATGATATGAAAATTTTTTGTCTGCGATCGATATTTACGGTTTTAGAAATGTGCCGATCAAATGCAATATACTCTTCGTTTTCGTATTTGCGAAGAGTATAATAATGATAATCAATTATAAAACCAAAATTATGAAGATAATTTTTTTTAATTTAAGTGTATAATACTCGCTTACCGGAGGGAAGTATTGTAATCGTGAAAAAATCACCCTTCGAGATTTCACCGGATTTTTACGTTTCAGAGTACGTGGATTACGAAAAGTAAAGCCATTTAATTCCGTCAGTCTGTCTGTCTGTTTGTCTGTTGGCGCTTATCTACAAAACCATTTGACGGGAAGGATAACACAGCCCCACAAAAAAAAAGTTCAAAGCAGCGAACCAAACCCATGTATCCTTATGTACTTTCGGTCGCTGAATCCGAATTCGGGGTCAAAAAAAATCGTACACCCCTAAATTCATTAGCTAGAGCCAAAAAACACCCCTGAAATGGGATAAAAAGAAGATTAAGCTACGAGAATAGTTGTTACTTCTTAATCAATCGAATTATACAAATTAAGGTTAAACAGCAGCGTACATACAATAGAAATGAAACACCAGGGAGGGACGAAAACTAGCCCCCCTATATAAAAAAAATCGATCCAAAACAGCAATGACTACTGAAAAAGCTCGAAATGTCTAATTTTTGTTAAAGCGTTAAGAAACTACATCAGATCCGACGTAATCTTCATAAACTGCCCCTATAGAGTTGAGAACAACCACTCCCAAGTTTAAAGGACACGAGAAAAACAAAAAAAAAAAACGTAAAATGCAACAAGATTTCTATTTTCATAGATGCTATGATTGGCTGAAATCGCGTAGTACTCTAAAATAGAACTAGAAACTTACGTACCATCAACATTCTGTACTGTCAACCCTCAGAGAGTGTGATGTAAGATTTAACTATAAAAAGTTACAGTGAGTTCTATAAAAATTCGAAACACCTGCATTGTGTGGAAGAGAGAAGAAACTAGACAATGTTCGACGATGTGCTTGAAAACCACCCCCACGGGGTTGCGAGATACTACACCTAATCTGTATAATTCGATTGATTAAGATGTAACAACTATTCTCGTAGCTTAATATTCTCTTTACCCCATTTCAGGGGTGTTTTTTGGCTCTAGCTAATGATTTTGGGGGTGTACGATTTTTTTGACCCCGAATTCGGATTTAGCGACCGAAAATACATAGAAATACATGGGTCTGGTTCGCTGCTTTGAACTTTTTTTTTGTGGGGCTGTGTAATATTTGGTAGATAGTTGACGCTACTGCCAACAAAAAACTGGAAACAGTTTCGTTGAAAAATATACAGGGTGGACCCCCTAAAAAATATAATTAATGGGAAAAATGGCGGAACACAGTAATATTTAACATGTAGTTAACACAACTGTCAAGGAAGAAAAATATGAAGAAAATACACAGGGTGGTCACTCAAAAAAAAAATGTGACGGAGGACGATATTTTGCATGTAGTTGACACAACTGTCGGAGAAGGAAAATATGAAAAAAAATGTATAGGGTGGGCACCCTTACAAAATTTTTAAAAAATGGGACGGGGACAGTAATATTTCGCATGCAGTTAACGCAACTGTCAAAGAAAAAAAATGTGAAAAGTATACATGGTGGTCACGCTAAAAAAATTAAAGAAAAAATGTGACAGATGGCAATAATATTTCGCATGCAGTAAATTCAACTGTCTAAAAAGAAAAATATACAATACTAAAATAATTTATGAATCATAAAACGTCCGGCAAGACATTGCCAATAAGAAGAATAAATAAAAGTGTGAAAAAAAGGGAAGTTTTTGATAAATACCTTTACCGATTTATTTACTTACTGATCGATTTTGTTAAAAAATGGACAATTCTGGACAACTTTCAATAATAAAATTTCCCGATAAAAAATGCCTAGCACCAGAAAATTGGAAGAAGGGTGGTTTCTCCGGTTTAGTGAAGGATAGGTCATCGTGTTCCTCGCTCTCGAAAACGTAGAGGTAGATGTCTTGCAGTCCCAGTCACATAACTTTTGGGGTCAAAACTTTATCACAAAGGACTATAATTGTATTTCAGTTATTTCGTTTATAGTGTACAATAGTAAATATATTCATGCGTAACAAGTGAGTGAGGCGTGATGCACCTGGGTTGCCGCTGTCAGGCCAAGAGATTTACAGACGACTTGCAGTTTTTCGAGAATTTACATTTTCCTGGCGATTAAACATGTATTTGCGTGTACATGCTAGTGGTTTACAATAGTAAATGTGAAAAATGATACAAACAAAAAATAAGGAAAAACCTACTTAAAATAATTAGTTTTCAGGAGATAAAACAGTACAATTTTATGTGTTGTTAAAAATAGATAAAAGTTAAATATGACGATGATTTGGAGGTAGAATACTCGAATCAAGATAAGGAAGTAGTCAAGACGAATCTGCGCTGATCCCCTTATTACAGATAAGGCCGTGCCGTAAGAAAGATAGGTCAGGCTTTGAAATTAAATATACTCCAATTAACAAACCTTTACTCCTTGAATAAACTCAAGCTAAATGTGTACAAATTATTTTTCCCGTTATTGTTTATTATCAGTTTGTAATTTATTATTATAAACGTAAAACAGCCATAGTTTTATTTATATTTCATCCACAATATGTAATACAATATTGGTGAAAAGAGATTTTTAGTAAACCGTTTGGGTGCTAAATCTTGATATTTTTTTATTATTTTTTTGCATGGAGGTAAGAATCAAACAATTGCCGACTGCGTCTTATATTTTCAAATAGACTTACTAGTAGTACACAAATTTTCTTTCATAGGAATATGAGAGATATTGGACATATAACGACTAAAATTGTAACATTCATAAAAAAAAATAAATACTCGTGTTAGTTAAAATGAGCTATGAAGTTCAAATTGGTGATTTAGTATTAAATACTATTAATACTTTCGATGGAACTCAGTAGTTTTCTAAAATAGTCCCTCAATTCTAATAATATACTACATGATTTCGGGGTGACTGTCCCCTCTAAATATGCCACTGACCGGAGCTTCATATGGGTAAAAGGGTAAAAATCATATTTTTGTTGATTAATCAAAAATATTGTGAACTATCACCTCCCGAAATTTGGCCGTAAAATTTGAGGATACTCTGTATATTACTATTTTTTTAAGACACTGGGATGTCGCACGCTTCCAACGGAGTTGCATTGAATTCCATTGTACCGGTGGTGTCGCTGTCGCCTGTCTCGGTCGCTGTCGCTGTCGCATGTTGCGAAAGTCTACCTTTTCAACTATGGTTGATTGAATTAAAACAAACTAACAGTAGTGTATAATAAAATCCATAGTTTTACACACTCTGTATAAGCAGTTTACAACATAGTAATCGATGAAAAAAAGCAGTTTTCAAAAACATTTGCAGGATCTCTGGTGTTACGTAACATTTAATAATTAAGAAATACGTTTTACAATTTAGAAAAAATCAGTTTTATCAGTATGCACCAGGTACATATTATAATTACATTTTATAGCAAGTAAAACTTAATTCTAATTTTACTAAATGTGATACAATAAAGGCATAGAAACTTCGATTCTTTAACTGATTTTTTCCTTCAGTATAATTAATTGAAATTAAGCTTAACAACAATTCCTTAATTTTTTTGTAGATTTACTTTAATTTTCAATGTGGTTCATTAACTGATTCGCTATAGTTAACTAATAATTTTATGCCGTTCGTAAACCGCATTGAAAATGATGATTTAAGTGAAAACTTCAAGCACAATAATATACCCTTTATTGTGGCATTATATAATAAATTACGACCCAAGCCCTCGTCGATTTGCATTTTCATCAGTAATTAATAAAAGATTTAACATCACAAAGGCACTGAACCACCGTAATACACTTCTTTTGTTACCGCTCTCTTGGTCGTTGGATTCGGAATATTACAGGAAAATTAAGTTTAGCTAGTAGATTTGAATGTAACAATGCCACATAATATATAGAATATCTTTGCAAATTTAATTTGGATCAGGAATCTCAGAAAGATCGAGTTGCATTGGGACTGTTATTTATTGTGAATGGTATTACTTTGCTTTGTAGCTATAATTAGTGATAGAATCAAGTGCAGTAGCTAATTATGTTCGCTCATTAATTCATGGACCTGATTGAATGGATATACGGCTTAGTGTAAGAAATATGAAAAAATGTTTTAAATAAAAGTTATTTTATTGCCTGTTTCTAAAATACTGTCAAATACACAATATATAAAAAATAATTATGTTTTTTCACAAGTCTGACTTGACACAGTGGTCACAGGACTCGAAATTACTTAGCTACGTCAGGCATTCCACAGGGCTCAAACCTGGGACCTTTAATGTTTTTAATTTTTATAAATGGTATAACGTCAACAACCAATTGCCGAATTTAATCAAATGACCAAATCAGTTTCTAAGTTACTCGGATTCTTTGTTAGAAAATGGAACTGTTTCTCAAATGTTGAAAGTTTAAAATTATTATATTTTACATATATTCGATCGAAACTAAAATATGCGGCACTCATATGGTTTCCTATATACCATTTTATTAACTGAATCTATGCAAAGGAAATTTCTTAAGTTTGTGTTATTTATAAATGGTTTTTATCCTCCGCAATGCACTTTTATTAGATATGTTTTATATAATCTCACTAAGCAAAAGAAGGAACTGCATTGCTCTTCCTTTTGAGTACAATATTGCAAATGATATTATTGACTGTCTGTCCGTTATTAATAAGCTTTGTTTTCTGGTTCCTCGCATGAACTCACGTGAAAATTACTGTTTTTATTGTCCTTTTGGTCGAACTAACCTCATGCGCAAATAACCAATTTTTAATGCCTGTTATACAGGGTGCTTCACGAGGAAACGGACATGCTTCAATGGTAAATAGAGGACACCGAGGGAAATCATAAATAATCATAGAAAAAGCTAGTTGGATTTTCGTTGCTGAAATACAGGGTGTTTTATGTATTTTTGCCAAAAGTTCTTTGGGTTGTAACTTTGTAAAGAAAAAGGAATAATAAGTTCATATTTGGCTTATATAATATTCTAGTGGTCCTGAATAAGTACTTATATCACACACAATAAAAATCCAGGTCCGGACTCAAAAAAAAAGTTTTCTTACCCTGTATATATATTTTTTTAATTACAATAGTACATAAAAAACTGAACAAAATGGCTTCATTAATTTTTTTGCCACACTTTTTCCGCTTTCGAAATAAACTCCAATAAATAATGCAATATGAGACTTCAGAAAATATCGAACGATAGAGGCAAAAATGCTTCCACTGTTAAATTAGGCATTTACTTTTTATTTTTCAACAATAATTATTATGTTTTAATCACCAATTTTTATGAATGGGGTAAAATAAACAAAATAAAAAATAATGTTAGGGGACACCGAACAAAGAATCTATTTCATTCCTTTTCATTTATTAAAAACTAGTATAACAACAACATAACCTACTTATTAACAACAACAATAATGGTAACTACTAAATTGCGTAAAAATAATGTAAACAAATAATGTAAATAGCAAAATACCAAGAAGCTATGAGCAGAATAATTATTATACAAAAAACAAAAAATTCAGACATCAGATATTGGTATAAAACGTATTTACGAATTAGAATCATAATCATCTTTTATGTTCAAAATACCCCCGATCAGCTTCAGTACATTTTCTAGTGCGGTTCACGAGATGTCCTATTGATCTTCCTATCACATCTGGATTTTCCTAATTTCGTTGGAGTAATCAACAATCCTTTGAATTAACTGATCCTTGTCATTTATGTCCACATTGTAGACTTCACTGTTTACCATAAAAAAATAATCTACAGGATTGAAATCTGGAGACCATGTCGGCCATACATGAGGACCTCCCCGACCAATCCATCTGTTTGGATATGTTTCATTTAAATGATTTCTAATTTAGTTGGAGAAATGAGGTGGGATTCTATCATGTTGAAAGAACATACCTCGGAAATTTACATTTTTTAATAGATTCGGTAACGTAGGTTGTAAAAAATTAAGATTAACGTTACCAGTTAGTGTACTTTCAAAAAAATGTGGTCCTAACAAGTGACCGCTACAAGTCCAACCCAAACATTGATAGAGAATCTATGTTGTGAACAGCATTCACGTCTTGCATGTAGATTTTCCTGGGCCCACATGTGAGCATTACTAGAATTATCGATACCATCCCTTGTCTCGTCTGTGAATAAAGTTCTGTAAATTACTCGTCGATTTTCAGATAACCTTCGACAAAAATCAGGCGATTGACTTCATCACCTGGCGCAAAGACGTTGTACTAATTAAATATGGGACGGACAAAAATGTTCTTTTTTCAATATCCTCCATATCCTAGTGTAAGGAACGCCAATCACAGAATTAATTTTTCGGGTACTTAGACTTGAATTTTAATTAACCACATGTAAAATATTATTTTCTAAACTTACTTCTTGTCTGATGTTGCGTTCCTCAACTGCAGCTGCAGGAACCTTTCCATGTACTCTGGAATAGTAATATACGGACCCAAAAGTTTTATGGTCAGGCCGTCACCTGTTAGGAAATCGTTAGGAAACCGTCTTTGATATTCCTTCTCTGCTGGCCCGTCATTTTCGTTACAATAACCGTAGATCAAAATTATGTCAGCACATTCTTCGTTTGAAATTTGGTACCGCATTTTTGTAATATTCACCGTTCTTCTTATTGTTAATAGGTATGGTATGTTGCTCTTTTAGTACTTAATAAATGAGAGGAATGAAATAGATTCTTGATTTATTATTCTATTTATTTTACCCCCTCTGTAAAAAGTGGCAATCAAAACATAATAATTATTGCTGAAAGAAAAAAAAAAGTAAATGCTTAATTTAATAGTGGAAGCATTTTTTGCGCATAACATTCATCGTCATTTTCTAAATTCTCATATTGCGTTATTTAGTGGAATTTATTTTGAATGCGTCAAGAGTGTGGCAAAAAAATTAATGAAGCCGTTTTGTTCAGTTTTTATGTACTTTTCGAATTTGATATTGAAATTTAAAAAAACATATACAGGGTATTGTTTTCTTGAAGAGCAACAAAAACATTTTTTTTTTCGAGTCAGGACCTGGATTTTTTTTGTGTGTGATACAAGTACTTATTCAGGATCATTAGTATATGACATGTGCCAAATATGAACCTACTATTCCATTCTTTTACAAAGTGACAACCAAAAGAAATTTTGGCAAAAATACATAATAAAACACCCTGTATTTCGGCAACGAGAGCCCAACTAGCTTTTTGTATGGGTGATTATGTTTACCCTCGGTGTTCTCTATCTGCCATTAAAGCATGTTCGTTTCCTCGTGAAACACCCTGTATTTAATTCTATATCTGGCGTCTGTGACATTAATCATGATAGCTTATATGGGATTACTTGTATCTTACATATATTTTCTATATTTACTCAATATCATCTATCTAACATTTTTAAACTCTTTATAAAATATAAAGTAAGAATAAGCATATTAAGTTAAATGCCTAATCTATTTGTAATATTTCTTATTCCGCGTCATTCTTCATGACAAGTTTAGCTTATTCTGAGAAGTTCTTACGAGTCTGTGTAATAAGAGTGGACAGTAGAGCAAAAAATGAGCGGATAAACGTTCCTGAAGAGGCACCGTCGTTTACTACGTTCTACCACACTGTAAAATATGAGAAAGCCGATGATATAGAAATAATCGATGGTCCATTTGTTGCCATCGATTATTCTGGTAATGGTACACAGATTTATGAAATTCTTCGTGCTTTCCTGTAAAATTCCATATAATTGTGTAATATACTGATGGGCAGGTTCTGTAATTCACCGAATTAACTATGCATTTGTACATTTTATTATGTAATTTATACATAATTATATGGAAAATTATATTAATTGAAGTAAAGATACATGAATGTGTGTAATTTTAATTTACTTTTTGTTATAAATCATAGATAAATATGTTTAACTTTACCCTAAAAGTCTAAGTTTTTTAAAATTGTCCTGTAAAAATAAAATAGTTATGTATAATTGCATAGAAAATTGAAGTAATTTTTAACTTGACCTTCAAAGCATTTTTACATCCATTTTTTACAGTACACAGACCTACTATATTTTAGATTTTTATGGTTTTGCCGCTTATAAGAGATCAATTCTTACTATCTTGACCCTACATTCAACGAAATGGGAATGTACGAAGATATCGCTTTGATATCTTATACTTTGTTGAATGGCTGAAAAAAAAAACACTTAACAGGTGGTAAAGAGACCTTCGACCCGTCGGGCACGATACAGCTTCGTCCCGCTGGTATATTATGATATTAGTGTATATTGCTTATATACAAAAAGTAAAAACGAGCAGTATAAGTATGATAATAATTAATACAACTATTTGGTTTAATCAAACAGGTATAATTATTAATATAATAAATTAATAAATAGATAACAGTCAAAACAAATTATGGAATTTGTGATTCTCGTAAATTGGAACGCCAATGGGTCTACTGTCTATTCTTATTGCACGTAGTTATAGCTATAATCAGAGTTTACAAATAACGTAGAGGGTGGTTATAGTTATTTATGTACCAAGGGTCGTAAGTGCACTTTCTTTGGTCGAGAATACAGTTTGCAATCAGAGGCCCGTAGGGTCGAGGTTTGCAAAAAGAGACCAAAAAATCACACTATACGACCCCAAGGGCGGATCTTAGAAATTTCAATAATTTTTTTCTCGTCTGTGGCTCATGGGACCCATGCGAAATATGGGAAATAACATCTTGAGAAGCCCTTCTCTAACGATCCCTAAAAAAATTTTGAAAAAGCAGTTTGCGAAAATTTTTTTCAAAATTCGGTTACCCCCGCAGGTCTAGGGACTCCTGTTTAAAATTATTTTTTTTGTCATATGCATTTTACTTTTCATAAAAATACAACAATATGTTTTGAAGTTTATGAAAATATTTTCATTACTAACTGAAATACAACGAATTGAAATTTTGTGATTTACAATTTAACAAATCACAAAATTTCAATTCGTTGTATCTCGGTTAGTAATGAAAATATTTTCATAAACTTCAAAAGGCATTGTTGTATTTTTATGAAAAGTAAAATGCATATGACAAAAAAATAATTTTAAACAGGAGTCCCTAGATGGGGGGTAACCGAATTTTGAAAAAATTTTTCGCAAACTGCTTTTTCAAAATTTTTTATGGGTCATTAGAGAAGTGCTTCTCGAGATGTTATTTCCCATATTTCGTATGGATCCCATGCGCCACAGTCGAGAAAAAAATTATTGAAATTTCTAGATCCGCCCTTGTACGACCCGCCGCGGTGCATATTATATTTTTCGTTATACCCATTAAACTAAAAAAAAACTTGAGAAAAACTAGCGGAAAATAGTATATTATTCAACGAGCATATAATGATGGCTATTATTCACGAGGGTGAAGTTTAAGACACGAGCCATAGGCGAGTGTCTTAAATCACCAGAGTAAATAGTAGCTATTATATGCGAGTAGAATACTATACTTTGTCCACGACAATTAAATATTTTTCATTAAATTATTTACTGAAGAAATTTATAAGTCTCATTTATTTTTAACATTTTAATGTAAAATTATTGTAAATAACGTTGACGTTTAAGTTCAATTTGACAAGCCGTTCTTTTGACACAACCACATACTCAATAAAAATTAAAAACAAAATTGTATGATAAAAAATTTTGTGAATAGTTAAGAAAAGTAGGTACACCAGTAGAACTAATTCTGAGAACGAATTAGAATTTTTGGCAATTCTCCAATGCATAACAGATTTGTTTACTGAATTTCTGGCCATGGATGCATAGAGGTGATTTCAGCAGCTTTGGTAGTGTTTGGCGGTTTTCATATATAATTTCCCTTTTTTTATTTTAGACAACTAACAAACTTAAATGAACGAGATAAATATGACGCACAAATTTTGACGTTTTAAATCAATAACCAAATTACGCTTTGACGCATTGTCATAGCTTACTTATAAAATACAGTTTGTAAGCGCGTAGGTAAATGGTTTCAAAAACAATGTTGGAGATTGCCCCGTGTTACTAATACATGATGCTTTGAAATAAACTTACTAATGTAATTTTTGAGTGTTCATTAAAGTACCTCTTCGACATGTACCATTTGAGTGCTTCCTAGAAAACTTAGAGAAACAACACTTGTCTTTTGGTTGCTGCAATTTTGACATTTTAAATTTTTAGTAAAAAGTCACTAACGTCATTTCTTATAAACAACTGACTGTCCTCATTATTCACTAGTGAATAATGAAATCATTATTCACTGCAGGGAATAATGAATAGCATTATCCTTGAGGAAACACACACATAATGAGTACATTATTTAATAGTCGTGGACAAATATAATTATTTGAGTAAGATTTCATATTTGCTAAGCAAATAGTAAAGGTAGCGATGCTTGGAATATCCATGGCAACCAACAATAAAATCAATTTAGAACGCGGCTTCTATTCAAATGACAACTACTGTCAAGATAAATTAAATCATATTATTATAATAGCTCTGAACAGTTTTGAAAATAATGTCGAATATAGAAGACATAGTAAGTAAGGTTTGTCTGGATTTACTTCCAAAAAGTTAAAACATTTCATTTAATACTTGTTATATAAAAGAGAAAATTTTCAGATATTTACTTTATTTCCAATGGAATTGGAGTATACTTACGGAGGTATGACGAAAAAAGATAAGGATAAGTGAAATATTGTCAAGAGTAAAGTAGAAGTTATTTGAGGGAAGATTAAAAATGTTACGCGAGAGATGTTTCTAAATTCAACGAAAGTTGACAGATCAGTTTGAACATTGTATCTCAAAGTTGATATTTTTGTCATAATTACGTAATTGTACAAATTCAACCAAAGTACTTGATTTACTGAATAACATTACTTACCATACCCTTCTATTCTGTAATTGAGTAGTTCGCTTGTAGAATAGTGTAATTTAAATAAATAAATAAAACATAAATAGAAAAAAATATCTGTGTCACATGTGTTGTTGTCTTTCAACTGCTATATATTTTCAATGTAATTCCTTATTTTTTGTGTTATATTTAGCTGTATGTTCACAGAATTGAGTACTACAGGTGCACCAGCGGGGCAACGCTACGAATTTTTTACTCCTGCCAAAGCCATGTTCCGTCAAATACCGGCCATCATAATTTTTTTAACAATTTTTAACATTTCTGTCAATTAACTTTATTTTATTACATATTTATGTACAGGAGCACGCCGGTCTACAATTAAGGTGACAGGAAATCATTTTCCATCATACTTTAATGTCAATAAAGAACACAAAAAATCTCATCTGAAATGCTGCTGCCAAACGTTGCCCCGTTAACAAAGTGACAGGAGTTTGCCTTGTGGATAAATTACATTGAAAAAAAAAACTAAATCAAGTTTAAACAAATGTAGTAACTAAGTGTCGTGATTCAGTATTATAACGTTATCATGGAGATCATGCTCAAAAATGTTTTGCTTTAGGTGTCCTCATAGAAAAATCAACTGTCCAGAGCGTCCAGACCATTTTATAGGACCAAACTGTCCTAACCAGTTTCTAACTTGCATTTTGTTATGATGCTAGTAAATAAATTATGCACTTTGGTTGATTTTGTACAATTACTTTAATCATAATTAAAATATCATTGAGATTCCTCAAATTTTATATCTGAACTTTCATTGACTGTTACAGGGCCTTAGCCCACTTATACAAGGGGCTCCAAAAGCTGCTTAGCCTCGAACGCAGGGTAGGGTAGTCACCCCGTGCCCTGAACAAAATTTTAGTGTTTTACGTGCAGTATCCTCTCTACAATACACTGGTGGGGAAGGGGTCTCACACGGCCGACTAGTCAGGTCCTTGGGGGTGGTTTCGATAATTTGGTGGTGCAGGGTGGTCAAAATGTAAAGAGAACGTCGTTTCTAATTAACCCTTTAATACGATAACTGGGTACGTAGTACAAAATACACAATTAACGATAGTTCGGTAAGTAGTCCAATACAATATAATCAAAAGGGTGTACTAATAAGTGGGGCCCATACGCTTAACCTAACATATCTTACAAACTAATAAACATACGAAAAGGTCCCCAGGTAGCAGGGTGACGTCATTATGACGTCTTTTAAAGGTGATTTTTTCGTCGCCGACGTTATTGTCCCAATAAATGACGTACCAGAGACGTGATATTTATAACGTACTTCTGACGTCATCATGAAGACGTCAAATACATGTTTCTTTTAGGTCATTATTTTGACGTCATTAATAAATGACGTACCAGAGACGTGATATTTAAAACGTACTTCTGACGTCATCATGAAGACATCAAATACACGTTTCTTTTAGGTCATTATTTTGACGTCATTAAAATGACGTGAAATAAATCATTATAAAATAAAAACAAATAGAAGTATTTAGTGACCAGTTCAATTTTTGCCACATAGTAATAATAATTTTGTTTTACTATTTCTAACTAGGTATACAGCTTTTAAACATATTTAAATAAAGATGTTCAATGGTTCAGTGAGTTAAGTGTTAGGTTGCAAGTCAAAAGGTCCGCGGTTCGATCCCTGCACATTCCGGTTTTTTTTTTCGTCAAAAACTGGAAAAATGTTATAATGAGAGGTTTGCATCCTCTATCGCAAAATTCACTGATTACCAATACGTCATATTGGCGTCATATGTATGACGTCATATTGACGTCATATATATGACGTCATTGGGCTGTGACATTGTGCCTTCTTTTTCACGTCCTTTTTACGTCATGCTGAAGGTGAAATTGACGTAATTAATGCCGAGAAAACGACGTCATAATGACGGCACCTTGCTGCCTGGGGTCATATATAAGAAACGTGACAAAAAAACCGGATCCCTCGTTAGAATAGGTAATGTGATTCCGCTTACCTTTGGTAGTGTTTAGATACCTTTTTCCGTCCTACCAGGGTAGCGTAGCTCGATGTGAGGTGGTAGACAATCTACGTGGAGCCTAAAGTACGTGACGAGATCCCCAGTACCATTCAAACACAAGATGACAGGTAATAATCCATCAGCTGGGCACCATACTCCGGACTAGAAGTCGAATCCAGAGTCAGACTGGAAGTCCTTCGTAAAGTCGTAGAAGTTCCAAGTAAAATCATAACGTAGCAACTCCAAATAACCATAAATTACCAAACGGATATCAATGCTCGTAATATAACAAATAGCTTTAACAATCAGACAACAACCAAACGAGTAGACCAACCAACAAACAAGCAACCAACAAACAAACAGCCCTGAGATGTGATGTGGGCTGCAAGAGGTCCTTTGCCGTCAAAATGGTACTCCAAAGTCTTGCATTTGGACAACGCCACGTGCTTTAGAAAATTGACTTAATCCAGAAATCCGTAGCTGTATCTCCTCAAAACCAGATGGAAATACGACTAATCTCGTCGTGATGAATACTAAATCCCATAAATGGAGCAAAACTTACAATATTGCTAAAACTCGTGTTCAGACGACTCAATCTTCTAGCACGCCATGACCAAAATAAAATGTCCCCCTATCAAAAATCAAGTTCTTCTCACTTCCGACGGTACGTTCAGAATTTCCACTTTACGGTATAACCCACAACTAGAATAGATTTTCCTAACTTCGTTCATATCCACAAATATTATCATAATATACTCCGAAGGTCGTCCTCTCATAAATCTATCCACCAAAAGAAGGTTTAATCAACAATACTGGCCATTGTAGAAGCTTTAAAAGGGCGTTTTTGCAATGCACTCTCTTAAAGAATATCTGAACGCACTCATCCAGGTATTTCCTATATCAAAGCGCATTTAATGGCCGACGTTAAATATCAGGTAGCGCTATTATGCAACCAGTTATACTCTATTAATATCTATTTGGCCAGAGATGGTACCAATATGCTCAAATGCACAATAAAATATGTGAAAATAACGAAAGTAGTACCTAAAATTCAGGCAATTACTAAATGTGAAAATAGACTATAACATGACATTATAGAAACATCTTTTAACTGTAACATTTTTAATCTCAAATCAAAAAAACTATATTTTATTCTTGGCACAATTTCACTTTTCCTTATTTCTTAACCACCCTGTGCATTATTTAGAAATTCTGACTATGGTTAAGCGCTTCTCAGGATAACCAATACTTTTTGTAAACAATGACTTTTTCTCTTAGAATGCGAAATGAAAAAATATAGCTAGATCCATCCTTGGAACACACTGTATACGTGAACGCTCTGTGTATAAAATTTGTTGCTTATGGTTCTCTTGTAATAACCATCTCATTTTCATTAACGTCTTTATGAAAATTAACTGAATCAAGTATTAAGGAAGAAGTTAAGGAAGTGGGGGTATACGATTACCATTAATGACTCTATAGGGGGATGTCCCTTGTATAAATTGGCTTAACTGCCTAAAGATTTATTCTGCGGATACGTTATTTCATCATAATATGTCGTCTTTGATAAGAACATGATTGACTTGCTGGTATCGCTTTTATTATGTAAATTATATGGTCAAAAATATTTCGAATGGAATTGTTTTTCTGCAGCAATTTTATGGTTTGAATTTGCTTTAGGTGTGACAAGTGTAACGAGAAGTTTTGAATTAAATCTGTCTAATTGCTTCATATAAAATTTAAGCAATTTATATTTCAATGTTGAAATTTTCTGGTATTTTCCTTATTATCTCCAGTCCTAGTTATCACAGTATTCTCATCGCAAAAATTATTCGCGATAAAATTTCGAATAGAACTAGACCTATGAGAAAAATTTTTATTTATTTTTTAATTTGCAAAAAAAAATAAAAGCCACTAAAAATTACATTTTAACGAAAGTTGGTGAAATTATGCCCTTTATTGAGCTAAATCCCGCCAAATTTTAGACCAAAATAGCTATTTAAACGGGTAAAAATAAAAAAGATTTCGAAATTTCAATCGCTTATTGTTTAAGTGCAACTGTCGCATGAGGACAACTTTTTTATATGTATCTTACAATGGCATTAAGAAAAAGAAGATCTTCAGTTAATCCGTTTCTTTGAAATTTGTTTGTAATTTTCAAAATTATAGTTATGAACAAATTCAAATAACTCGTCGAATTTTTCGTCAAACCAAAAACGGTTAACGAATTATTAAAGTAGATAAAAAAACAACAGTTTTTATAAACAATAATGATCTACTTGTTTGGAGCCGAGATACGTTACCTTTTACATTTAGGTCACTTATAAATAAACAGATTCATATTTCTTCTTGAAGATTGGACTAGTTGTTGTCCAATGTTTACATTTTTGTGTCTGTTAGTTGAAAGTAATCCAAAATTACAATTTTTAAAATTACATTGAATAAAGTGAGCATAACGCACATTTACAATTTTTTTTTATAACTTTCTTAATTCTTGTCGTGAAAAAGGAAAACCAACCTATAGCTTCGGTATTTTCTTGAAGGTAAACAAACTAAAGGACTTTTGAAATAAAAATACAACTAATTAGCAATAACAAAATTTATTGTTAAGATAAAAGGAATGGTAGAGCAATTGACAAATCAGGGGTAAGCAAATAAAATTTGTGCTTGGATTACTTTTACAAAAATCAAACGAAACAAAAAAATGTACAGAGAGAGAGACATACTTACAATATACTAGAAAGGTAAACAAGATACGGTAACGTAAAAAGATAAAAACATACTTGTTGATAAAAGGCCACAATACACAAAATATTACTGAAAAGAGAAATGATTAGTTGGCCAACGTGTTTATCATTAAATGAACAAGTGACATCTTATTAATAAACCAATTGTGGTATGTTAAATTAAACAAATCTCTAAACGTAAATAAAGGTAGTACATAAAAATGTAATACATAGTAGCATTTTAAGCTACAAAACATATACGAAAACGAAAGATACAGAAAATTATTTACAATTATTAAACATGAACTATATTAATAGTTTTTAAGAGACGAAACGAAATGGACCCTCGCGAATACGAAATGTCGCACAAAACACGGTACATCGAACAAAATGGCATCTTTGGTCCCGACGTTAAGGGAATGCAGTCCGGAGCTTTTCGCATTTACCAACAACACAAGACAGAAAGATAAAACATACTTACAGAACTTCTAAGAGATGAAGGCACTACAAGACTTTACAAACTCAGATTTATAGGTCGGTACCAGCTGTAGCCCAAGAACTGCATAACGATTCACATTATAGGTATATTACACTAACTTTAAACTACTTTCTGATTACTTTACTTAAAGCAGCTAGCAACACTTATTATTTTAACTTCTTATTAGTTGGTATAATTCACCGAAGAAGTTAAATCTCATAACTAACTACATACTTCAATTGGCTCAAATTCTAGCCATAACTTTTAATAACAACAACCTCCCGACTTAAAGCCGATATGGCGTGTTGTCTTGTGACGGGCGATATATCACTAACTGTGATTTAATCACTGATATTAAGAAATCACAGTAACGACTGTTAGTAGAGTTCGATCACGACTTTCCGTAATTCGTTCCCATGCCGTTGCAAGTTCCATTCAAAACCTAGTGCTTTTGCTTTATTACCAATCCATACATTATGCATATCTGCGGCAGCACGGATTACCAAAGTAGCTAATTCACCATTCACCGTCTGTCGGCGCTTATTTAGGGAACAATTAACAATTTCTCCCGTATTATGAGAGTCGTGATCACACCACGTTTTAAATTCACTGATATAAGAAAATCACAGTAACGATTTACGTTGTGATTGAAAAATCACGATATCGCCCATCACTAGTGTTGTCCCACCAAATCTGTCATGGCGCTTCTTAAATTCTGTTTATATATTTTCCCCCGGTAGGGGCTACAAAGGCATCATTGAAGCGTCAACGTTCACCAATCAAAATCTCTTATACTTTATATGGTAGTATGATCTCAGCGGCCGCGAGCTCTCTCCCCTCACCGTAGGATTTAAACAAATCCCGCGTATCTATAGTCGGTTTCACCAAACGTGCATACTAGGCGCTTATAGTCGGTTTAAAGAAAAATTCACGTTACAAACCTAACCTGAACAATGATTCTTATGTTTATGTATACAGCTTTGCAAAACTTTCAATATTACTGATACAATAAAAAAAAATGTGCTGCGATCAGGATTTGAACCCTAGACATTCGCCACCAGGGTCAAAAAGGGCTAATCATCTGACGACTAACACCAGGCCAAACCATAGACGTATTTAATGACATTCCGATCTCTAACATAATCACTAAAAACACGATCCTTGGGCCTTTATACACTAACTTTTAACAATTGTGCTTCTGGATCGTCTTCAACTAGCTGAGACAAAAATATAAGAATTGGAAAATAATCAGTCCAAATTTTAAGAAGAAATATCGATTTGTTTATTTATAATAGACCAAACGCAAAAACTGACATATCTCAACTCCAAATGCAAGTAGATCATTACATACATTACATTAGAAGAATGTTGTATGCTTCTTTCATGTATTTTCATAATTATCGTAGTGCTAAGGCTTTTGGCGGAGCTGGTGACCTGGCTGCTGGTTTCCGCGTCTTCTTCCCCGTTGACCTTGTTGAGTGATTGACGTTTCGATCATCTTGTCGTGGTCTTCTTCTGAAGCGAAATGAGCTCTACTGGACTGAGCTCCTCTATTTATACAGTTATCAGGAGGCGTGTTCTGGATCATTGCTCATCTGGAACATTGACTTCCACAATATTGGTAATGGTAGTCCGGTGTCACGATTATAGTTATTTGGATGTTTATTTATTTCAATGGCTTCTCTGTATCTTCTTGGTTAATAATTCCAGGTGTTGTATAATTCCTTTGTCTCGTCGAATTTTATCAAATGACTGGGTCTTCTGAATGTTCGGCAACAGCTGATTTTGTAAAATTTCGATTGTTTGTTAATGTGTTCTTTGAGTCTGGTGTTTATATGTCGTTTGGTCTCTTCGATGTAAACTTGTCCGCAGGAACATGGAATGCCATACCGGGTAGCTCAGCCGATAGGGACACTCTTGTAACTTATGAATGGGCAAATTATTTTTTTTTCAAATTTGGTGTAGTGATATGGAATAAAATTTCCAATTATATGATGTAAAGAACCAAAATGGCTGTCTTTCGATTTCGATGCAATTGCAAAATAATAAAAAAAATCTACATATATTTTGAAAATCAAAATAATATTTGTGGCATCATATGGATTTTGTCCAGCATGTCCGTTGTATCGAAATCGGAAGTCGGCCATTTTGGTTCTTTACATCATATAATTGTAAATTTCATCCCAATTTGAAAAAAACCTATTCGCCCATTTAAAAGTTACAAGAGTATTCCTATCGGCTGAGCTATCCGGTATACTCCTGATATTTCCAGTTCTTCTAGACCATGATATTTGGAAAATGTTGTGCAACCTTCTGTTTCGCATTATACATATGTTACTTTCATGTTCTTTTTCTCCAAAACTCTTCCAATCCTATCCATACATCCTTGTATATATGGTAGGTAAGATGTTGCCATGTATTTCTTTTTTTCTTCTGTTATGGTTGTATCTTGCATCTTTATGGGGTTGTCTACGTCCTTCGGTTTTTATCCACTATTCTGTGGCGTCTTTAAAGTTCGATATTCCTCTGGGAGATGTTTTGACTCCCAAATTTGTTTTGCACTGTGTACCAGAGTGTTAATGACGGCCTCTTTTTGTGTTGGGTGGTGGTGAGAGTTAGAGTATGTGTGCGTCGGTTTTCTGTATACCTTGTGTCCTAATCCTCCATTGTTCTCCTTATACACGAGCACGTCCAGAAACGAGAGTGTGCTATATATTCCTATTTCCATGGTGAATTTAATCTTTTGATGTAAGTTGTTTAGGTAGTCCTCGAAGTTTTCCCGCTCCCCAAGGTCATGCTGCCATGTAATGAAAGTGTCGTCCACATATCGAAACAACCATTTCGGTTTTAATTGATAGTTGCCCAGGGCGTATATTTCAAATGCTTCCATGCGAGTGCTGGTGATAAAGGTGAACCCATTATTGCTCCATCTTTTTTTATATTCCATTGAAGTTGAAGCAGGTCGAGTTGATATAAAGCTATATCAGATCTGCTAAGGCGGTATCAAATCCATTATGCTGGAATTCTTCCCGAGCTAGTTCTATCGCCTCATTAACTGGTATATTTATGAAGATGTTGTGTCAATACTTACTAGTATATCTTCCTGGTCCACTGTGATGTTCTTCAGCTCTTGTATGAAATGGTGTGAATTCCTGATATGATGTTCTGATTCAATAAATGCTTTGAGTATGTCTGCTAAATTCTTACTAATGCATGGGCTGGTGAATTCACTGCACTTACAATTGGTCGTAACGGTACTCCTGCTTTATTGATCTTGGGTAGGCAGTAGAATTGTGGTATCCTCGATTCTGACGGTATTAGTTTCTTTTGATGCTCTATTGGTATACAGAATTCCTTGATTGCCTTTGTTACTTGCTTTTCGATGCTCCTTGCGAGATTTCTTGTGATTTGGACATAAACTTGGTCTACTAACAAGTTTAGTACTTTCTGCTGATAATCTGCTCTATCCATTAGTACCGTGGTATTTCCTTTGCCTGCTAGCAGAACTGTTATGTTGATATTGTCCGTGAGTGTTTTTAGGGCCTGCAAGACAAGCCTTTTGTTATGTTTGATTTCGTTGGTTTGGCTTGTTTTAGAATAGTCGCTGATGCTGCTCTAATTGGTAAAGAGTTAATTCCAAAGAATTTACTACGTCTTCCTTTGGTATTGATCTTGGAGTATTGTATAATTGAAACCATTGCAGATAATTGATATTGTGTCGGCATCTAACAGTAATGACGATATGTTTATGACAACTCTGTTGCTTTCTAATTCCGGCTGGTCTGGGTGCTGTTTGCTATGGAGCTTCTAGAACTTTTTCTCCTGTGTTTCGATTGATTTATCCGCCGCTGCCCTAGCCTTGTTGGTGGAGAGTCGATCAATTGTTCACCATGTATCTTCATCTAGGATGCTGGTTAAGCGAAGGTGGATTTTGTAAAACTGTTTGGATACGTCATCTAGTTATCTTCTGTTATCTTGGATCCGTTTTCTCAGCAGTGGTCGACTGGCTCGGTTCAAAATTGTTCTGGCCTTCCTTGACTGTAAATGGTGTCTGATCCTCAGGAATATTGGGATGAACTCTGTTTTCCTGCATTGGCGTAGAAATGCTAGATGACATAGTAGCTTTTGCCTCCTAATTCGTAGTGTCTCTAGTCTTCTTGTTAAATGGAAAACTTCCTCCCCGTGGAATCGTGTTATCTTGGTGCTAAGGCTATTTCAATGGCCTCTCTGTCTTCTTGGACAATAATTCCTGGTGTTGGCTAATTCCTTTCGCCGAATGTTATCAAATGGTCAGTTTCTTCTGAATATTCGGCTACCGCTGATTTTGTAGTATTTCTATTCTTTGTATGATTAATGTGTACTTTGAGTCTGATGTTTAAATGTCTTTTGGTCTCCCCGATGTAAACTTGTCCACAGGAACATGGAATGCTATATATTCCTGGTGTTTCTAGTTCTTCTGAACCTTGATATTTACTAGTCAATGCAATTAAACAATACGCGATTGAAATTTCGAAATCTTTTTTTTATTTTTAGTTGTTTAAATAAATATATTGTGCTGAAAATTGTAGGGGGTTTAGTTCAGTAAAGGTCATCATTTCGCCAACTTTCGTTAAAATTGATGCATTATTAGATTATATTTCTAAAATTATCCAAAAAAGGCAATTTTCAGTAGTTTTCATTTTTTTTACAAATTAACAAGTAATCAAAAAGTAGGCCTAGTACTATTCGAAATTTTATTGAGATGCGATTACAAGGACCGGAGATGATATGGAAAATTTCAAAGTTAAAACGTAAATTGTTTAAGTTCTACAAGAAGCATTGGACTGACTTAATTCAAAACTTTTCAAAGCACTTGTTATTATACCTAAAACAAATTAAAACAAAAAAAAATTGTTGCATCTAGAGAATTTCCTATTCACCTATTTTGATGCTTAGTTTGACTTCGCTATTAGTGTAATTACTACGGAACTCATTCTGTATTTATTTCATCCTGTTTCGTGGTCCTTGATAAAAAGATGATTGAATTAAGCAAAAAAAGGTAGACCAAAATTTCTGTCACGAACCAGACCGCACAAACAAAGTGCGTTCGTGCTCGACATTATGATGAAAAGGCCATAAAAAATCTTTTACTGCTAGACAAAATCACAGTGAAATATATTACAGTGCCATAGGCGTGTGAATGTTCATACATTTGCAAACGTATTTTAATTAAAATGCATTGAAACGTTTAAGATAAACTGCAAATCTGCCTTTGAAATTTCAGCTGGATTTAAAGGATGTAAAAGGTATGCAGACATTCCGTTGCAATTGAGGAAGTTCTCAGTTATAAATGAAACAAGAATGTAAATTTATTGAAATAGAAATGCACTTTCTTGTCTAGTTCTCCTGGGAATTGTTTTTAACTTGTATATTTTCACAATCAGTACAGTACCTAGAGAAGAGAACGATACCAAACAGAAATAATGTCATATGTGTTGATATTTTTTAAAGGTGGTTGTCGTAGTAAGTAATGTCGTAGTAAGTGATATCTTCTACAGTTTCTATACATTTGTTCGTACCCCCCAACCGAAAAATTTAGTATTTGAAAAAGTATTGCTGGTTTATTTTTGAAGTTTTCATTTTTTTGGAGTTGCTGATTACGAATCTGAACTCAAGTTTAAAGACTTCAAATGACGGCTCCAATATAGTGGAATTTTTTATAAAGCAAATGATTTAAGCGGACAAAGAAAATTGAGCAGCTAATTAACAGCCCAGTCGATGAAGGTATATTTACCTCCAAAAACTTACAAAATTAATATATATTTTTTTTAAATGAATTCGTGAAAGTGTATAGAATAATATCCTGAGTTTACATTTCGTTCGGATGCAGAACAAGAAAAAGTGAACAAAAATTTTTTTCACCCATTTTTTCAAAACTTTGAAATTAGTCAAGCTAGAGAAAAATAAAAAATATAGATGTATTTATGAACAAAAAATGTTGTAACAAGATTTATCGCTAAAGCCAAGGTATTTCCGGAAAAACATAGTCAAGTAACGTTACAACTCGGAGCGAGATCCATGCGTGCGCCCGCTTGAACACGGATGACTGTGACACCGACGCACTGAATTACATGACACTCAATCAGAATTTGTTCAATCTATATGAATGTTGGTTCATTTAAAAGATGGAGATTGTAGCTTTTCGATGCCTTTTTGTTTTAAACAATACAAGCAAAGGATGGATGGGAAAATTATACCTATATTATCACGTCCGAACTCAATCGTCGCAATTAAAAATAGAGAAAAAAATAAAAGACCTTCAAAAAAATTCTTTCTTCATTGAGAACTGTTAAAATGTATGTAGACTTCATGATTATTATGGTTTATTAAGCTGTAGTAACATGGATTCACAAAAAAAGTACATATCAAATCATTTTAATTTCCTTGCTTGATGACTTTTTTGATAAATATACATAATGGAGGCTGTAAATTGACCCATTGGAAAAATAAAATATCACTATTTCGGAGAAAATATATATTTTTCGAATGTTCAAAGACAAATTCGTTTACTTGTATGCATTTTTTAGAAAATATGACCAATCCCATCATGATCAGAAATAGCGATTTTCACGATCTTATCCTTAGAACTCCCTATAGGGTGCGGGAGCTACGTGGCTTTTTCGGAAACTCATCGTACAAGCATGTTCTATGCGTTGATTAATTCTATCGAACTTAAATAACGACAGAATAGACTTCTGGCATATTATGTCAGCCCGTCGAGTTGGCCATGGTTCAAGATATAAAAATCAGTGAAATTATATCATCGTTACAAGGCTAATTTTTTTTGTGTGTACATATTTTATGTTTAGAATGAATAAAATAAGATCACCAGAAAGTGTGGGCCGACAGGGGGCAGCCAGAAAAGTCAAAGGTGTAAAAAACGGAGTTATATAACATGATCGTTACAAGCTTTTTTTTTAGGCTGAGCATGCTTATTTAAATGTTTTGAACACAGAAAAAAATTCCCAGAAAGAAACTCGGCTAGCCAGAAAGAAAATGTTTAGGATTTTTGAAGAAAATTGGATTTCTTTCGCATATTTCATCGTTGCAAGTTCTGGCTCCTTTTTAAATCATAAATATAAGCTCCTTCAACAATAGAATAGCCTCCCCAGAAAGTTCTTAGTGTCAACAAAAGTATCATAGGCTTGTAAATATACAGGAATTTAACGCTTTTGGCTAACTTGACTTCGTACCGTGCCTCAGATGTATTGTATCATTATTACCTTTCTGGCTGCGCCTCCTGACAGCCCACACTTTCTGGCGATCTTATTTTATTCATTCTAAACATAAAATGTGTATATACGAAAAAAAAATGATATCATCCATTAAACCATAAAAATATCTCAAAGTTCATAAAACGATGATGTGCCGAAAAAACCACCTTGCTCCCACTCTAATAGTTTTGAATATAAATTCTGGAACTTTTCCAATACATTAACAAATGTATAAAGAATCCATTGAATACAGTTGAAATGTGGAAAGGTGTACCTGTAATAAATACAATACAGTAAATGCAGGTAAAAATTCATGCGAGTTACGGCGCTGCAGATCTGCTTCGATCCTGCGGCTATGTGTGGTGTTTGTGTATGCGTTCATAATTATATATTTTCCCTCCATACTCACTACTGATCCTCCTATTCACTAAGAAAAATGTTAAAAATGTGTAAATAGAAAGAGAAAAAAGCTTTATTTTACTCATTAAAACACCTAAGAATTTTTAGAGGTTTCATAGTATGCATTTAACCGTGCGCTTGGCAGCGCAGAGTGACAAAGTTACTTCACCATTTTTTCCAAGAATACCGTGGCTTTAGCGATAAATTTTATTATGGCATTTTTTTGTTGAGAAACACGTGGTCTATCCACCTGTATTTTTTATTGTTACCTACCTGGACTTAATTTCAAAATTTTGAAAAAAATGAATGAAAATAATTTTTTTTTCACTTTTTTTATGTTCTACATCCGAGCGGAATATAACTTTTTCAGGATATTATTCTATACACTTTCTCGAAGTCATTAAAAAAATTATTCATTTTACAAGTTTTTGGAGGTTTTACTACAAAATGTTCTCCGTCGTCTGGGCTATGACGAAAAACAGTTTTTACATTTTTTCATTACTGACTATTTATAACAAAATGGCGGCAGACATTTAAAGACATACATTGTTTAGATAATAACTTCTTCATTTTTTTGCTACAGGAATAAAATAAAAATTTGAATGCTTAATTAATAAGTTTTCATTTTGGTGTTTAGCATTTTCGACGTAAGTGCCCTAGTTTCTCATATTTATCATTTATAAATACTTTATCATTTATAAATTAGAATAAATAAAGTTCGTATTCAGTTTATAATACTTCTTTTTGGTATCTCCAATACTTTTCCGTTAAATGTGACACTTTTTAAGTTACTCGATGAAAACCGTTCCGAGCTACTCGGTTTCTTAAGCTAAAAACGAAATTTTCAAACTATTATAAATTAGAAACTATCAATTTATATGAAAAATTGGATATAACCTGTTTTCTCTTAAAATAGGATTCTCTTTCTAGTCCACTCAAATTAGGAAAAAAGCGGAGAAAAATTCTGAACAGCAGTTTCTCTGCATAGGATGTAAGTATTCAACTTCTAGAACAAGGTTTTGCTTATGCGCAGAAAAAAAAAAGAAATGATTTTTGAGATATATACATATGTAATACATTTTTTCGTGTTTTTTTTTTTCATTTAGACGTGTATATCTCGAAAAGTACGCGTTTTTAAGGCTAAACGAACATAGGTAAACGTGTTCAGAATACGACTTCCTACAATAAAGGTTCTATACATTTTTCCGATTATCCCATTGGCTTTTCCGGAAAAGCGATTTGAAACAGATATATATATATATATGTGTTTTTTTCGTGTATTTTTTATTTTGAATGCAAATACCTCGAAAAGTGCGCGATTTTAGGGCCAAATGAACATAAGTATACTTGTTCAGAATGAGATTTCCTGCAAAAAAGCTCCTATACATTTTCCGATTATCCCATTGATTTTTTCGGAAAAGCTTCTTGAAAAATATATATATTTGCTATTTCGTGTTTTTTTTTTCATTTTGACGTATATGTCTCTCAAATATATAGAACTATATTTGTAGGAAATCACATTCAGAACAAGTTTAATAATGTTCATTTAGCCTTAAAATGAGTACTTTCCGAGATATATATATATATATATATATATATATATATATATACGCGGTAGCTCAATCGTTTAAGGCGTATTGAGTGGCGAATAATGCTGATCGATTGCCTACCGCGCTCTGGGTTCGACCCCCAGCCCCGGTATAGACAACACCGGTGGGTGTGGATGTGTGTCTGCGTTTTTTCAAATGTGTAACCCCCTTCCGCACAGCCTTGGCTATGGATTCGGGGGTTGTCTACTATCTGTGGTGTGTTTTTTTTTATATGTCCAAATGAAAAAAAAAATTACGAAAAAGCAACTATATATATTCGACAAGAAGCTTTTCCGGAAAAACCAATGGGATAATCGAAAAATGTATAAGAGGTTTTTTGTAGAAAATCTCATTCTGAACAAGTTCATTTATGTTCATTTAGCCCTAAAATCGCGTGCTTTTCGAGATATTTGCATTCAAAATAAAAAAAACACGAAAAAACACATAGATATATTTTTCAAGTCGCTTTTCCGGAAAAACCAATGGGATAATCGGGAAAATGTATAGAACCTTTTTTGTAAGAAACCGTATTCTGAACTATGTTCACCTATGTTCATTTAGCCTTAAAAATGCGTACTTTTCGAGATATGAAAGTCTAAATGAAAAAAAAAAACACGAAAAAACGTATATATATGTATATATCTCAAAAATCATGTCTTTTTTTTCTGCGCATAAGCAAAAAATTGTTCTAAAAGTTGAGTACTTACTATCTATATAAAGAAACTGCTGTTCAAAATCTTTCTTTAAAACGACGTTGTTTTTCCTAATTTGAGTGGACTATTCGATTATTTTTTTGGGTGCCATGCCACGAATAGGGGTGGCATCCACCTCCTATAAAATGGCCCGCATAATATAGAAACATTTCTTTGATGTATTTACGATCAAATGATCAAAAAAAAACAACACATTTAATCAATGGCACTCTTTATAAACTGTAGTTACTGTACTAATTTCAAACTTGTTTACAATTTTAGGAAATAAAACAACTTTCTTGCTTATAAATTCATAAGGTTAGTATATTTAAGCATGTGTGTGTGTGTGTATGTGTGAGAGAGAGAGAGAAAGTGATTCGAGAGCAACTTATTTTTGGTCATAACATAACTGCTTTCTTAATACGAGATGGCACATAATTCACTTTTCAAAAAATCATAAAATATACATGTGTAATTTTTAAAATTTTATTTTATCGTAAAACATTTTCTTATAATAGTTGAAGCAAGTTCCAAAATTATTTTTATTTGTTGCCTTTTTTTGTTCTATTGCTAAAGTTTAATTGCAAACGTAATAGGTTACCACGAGAATTTTGAGAATAAAAGTAAATAAACGTTTGTTATCTACTTAGCGAATAGTAAAAAATGTATAAAAAAAATCGAACCGTCTCCAAAAAAATATTTCTAAAAAGTAAGAAATAAAATCGGTACAAAAACATCTAATTTCAAAACTACGTTTTGCACCGATTTCAAATTGATATTAGGCAATAAGGTACACTTACTTGATACTCTTCACTAATAGGTAGAGAGATATTTGTAAATTTGAGTGAAATTTTATTTTTTTTAAGGCGGTTCGATTTTTTTTTATTTCTTCAACCTTTTTAGTTATTATTCTTTTATTTATTTAACTTCTACATAATGAAGGAAATATTATGAAATTCTCTTAATGTTGGGCACCATGTGAATGTTACAACGAAAATAATACCCTGTTTGTGAATTAATTGAAATTACCGGCGACTTCGCCAAGTTTTTTTTTACAAAGTGACACCGTCAGAAAGGCTTTGTGTCATTATACTTTTAGAAAATTAATGCAAATTTCGTCCATAGTTCAAAAGTTAGGTAGTGACAGACGGACCGACGCGTAAGCGAGAGCAATAGGGGGTCCTATAGCTCCCTAAAATACTATTTTTATAGGGCGTTTTTTATGGCTTTAAGAGTCAGCTAAGCGGCTATATTAGTGAGGAGCAAGTCAAATGAAGGGACATTTTCCTAATAAGCAAATTTTAGCATTTCTTCGGCAACTCTGTAGTATTTATTCAATTGCAAGAAAATGTTTTTTCAATTTATAACATTTTGTCAAACACAGCTTACGTCTAATTATCCTTTTTAGTATAGTGCTCTTTAGTAAATGGAGTCACAGTTTATATAACTTCAGTCGCACTAACTTTATCCGTAAACAATAAATGCCTGCACTAAAACAATTTGGTGCCCTGAACTTTGAAATTTGATACCTCTGTAATTTTTCAAGATATCCAAAAATTATAAACTCACTATTTTTCATAATCTTCAAACTTTTTTTTAGTCTTAATAACAAAAATTACTGTTCTTCTTCATTAATATCAGACTGCTATCTTATCGCCTATTAAAGCTTGAGACGCAATACATCCTGATATGACGAACTATTAAGACCTTTCAGAGGTGTACCGCAGTGCAAAGATACATTCTAAAAACTAGAATTTAAGATCGATCTAGTCGGCTTGCTGATTCTTAAACAAAAACATATTTTTTTTCAAGTTCGACCCTGTATTTTTAAAAACACAGCACTGTAACTGGTAGACCCGAATACTGCAAATATATGCGTAAAATAACTAATCGGACAAAATATTAACGAAAGAGAAGAGGTTCGGCAAAATTTCCAGGTTAATAAAATAGATAAAAAAATATATATCTCTAGTTAAGAAAATAAAAGGAAGTTCACTCATTTAAAGCTATTCATTATGCAAGAATATAATATAACAAATTTATTTCTCCTTCAATCAACAAATCTACTGTAAAACGATATCTATAATTTGTCATTACTAAAGTAATTAAATCTTTCCAAGGAGATAGATACAGTTTCCTGGGGCATTAACCAAAGCAGTAAATCAAATTCTCGCATTCGAACTATTAGTAAACAATGTTTACCACCCGATCGCGACCTCGTTCTTGGTTTGAAGCATTTGCAGTGAGGATATTATTTCTGCTTGCATCTCGATATAACACTAGTAACTAATAGTCCGTGTGCCAGTCAATATTTTGGTATGATTTGGCGGGGCAAAATAGTATTATAAATTGCCGCATATCTGTCTTCAAAGTTGAACATTTCAATATTGCGGTTATTTCAAATGGATAGACGAATTCATGAAGCTATATCTCATTGTTCGAATCTAATGATTTTTAAGCTAAGTTCAGGATTTACCATTAAACGAAAAATATGTCTTAGCTTTTTTCCAAAAAACTAAAATGGCGGAGACACCAAAAAATAAAAAAAATGCTATTTTTTCCGCAAAATGGCCCCTATTTTTTGCCATTTGTTGATTTTTGAAAAATATTTCTTGGATGAAATATGTAGCCTAATGATTAATCTACGGTTTATAAGAATCCGACATTTTTTTTCTGAAGAGGAGACAACGCCAATCACAAAGTTTCATCGGTAAAGCCAGAGATGAAGTGGGACGAAGGGTAGGCAGTGTGGCTATTATATCTGCACGTGGCGTCACAGCTCACCTCAAAAATATGTGTTTCTTAAGATTTAAGAGTATTACGCAGCTATTATTAAAATTTCTGCCTGGTTCCCGTATTTTCAGTTCAGTGTACTGTTTATAACGTTCTAAATACTTTGTCCTAATAAAATAGGATTATTTTTGTGGGTTGGAAATCTAACCTGTAATTAGCAGTCTATTTTTATTAATCAACGATATTGGAAAATTATTTACGTGAATTTTTAAATATTTGCTTGGAGCCAGTACGGCTCCAAGCTAAAAATGCGTATACAAACATTAAATGTGAGAATAATCTTGAAAAACTTAAAATTTAAGGTTATGTTGGTTACATGATGCAGACGCCCTATTGTAGTGCTGTAGGTAGCACCATCTATTAAAAAGCACAGTACTAAAAATCTTGACTGGAAAATAGCAGTTTTTAGCCAAACGGCTGGCATTATTAAACTGAAAAAAGATATTCATGTAAGTAAATGAATACTACATTTCTATTAAAGAAAGTTTTTAGCTAAAATTCTTTTATTACGAAGATCTCTCTTCACATTGGCCCATTGCCGCCTGCTCCCCTCTGATTTCATTGCCTTGCTCCCTCTTAAGCGAGAAATGGGCAATTATTTATTAGAAAAAAGGTGTTTTCTGGTAATAAAGATGAATATTTCTGGCGTAATATGAAAATATTGAAGTTTTGAAACTATCTATATTCATATGAAATTACTGAGAACTCCCAAATAATATAAAGATAATTAAATGTGTCGTATTAATAGAAAATATTACACAAACTAAAAACATTTTGGCATTATTTCGATATTCTTAATAATCAAACACATGTTTCTTAATAAATAAATGGCCATATCACACTTTTAGTAAACATTTTCGAGTTTCTAAATAATAGCGGGTTTATACGTGCATGGATTTAGTGGTGCCAGTAGATATTGGTACATCAGTAAAAAAATATTACACGTATAAACAGTTACTGGCGAGAACTGGCGAGCAAGTCTTGACTTTGCATGCATTGATGCATGCTCGCCAGTAACTGTTTATACGTGTAATATTTTTTTACTAGCGTGCCAATATCTTCTGGCGCCACTAAATCCATGCACGTATAAACCCGCTATACATGCATTATAGATAAAAGTTACATATTTTGTTAAAGAACTTTTTTCAAAAACCAAAAACAACAAAAATAGAAGCCATTTTGTGCAAAAAATAAGCATATTTTTCCTTTTTAGTTCATATCTCGAGAAGAATTTCATGAACTTATTTGCTAAACATAACACCAAAGGTATGCTAAATGTTAATTAACAGGTCATAATAAATTGAACCGGATTGCGGAAACAGGAAATGCCACATTTCTCACAACTTCACAATCGATATCATTGGCTGGAACAAGTTATAATGCATCAAATATATCTTGAGCATCTGCTTCAATACATCATAGCATCTCAGATTGAGGATTGTGGATAATTTTCAGAAACTAATAATTTAATTTCTGTGTACTAACATTAATTAATCCAACGCTGTTAGCGACTGAAACCTCAATTTATTATTATTTGAATAGAACAATACCGAAACTACTTAAAACGTCCATAGATTATCGGGTTATACGTTCATTTGTTTGTAATAGAGAACGAAAATAAAGGAAGGCATTCCTTAATGAATCGATGTTATTTTGGTTGAATATAAAAGAAGCATTTTTGTGAGATTACTAAAGAATATTAGGAAAGCTTCGATATTATATAACTCTTTCTTATCGGTTTTTTCCATTCCTGATTTGTCCGATTTAACCTTCACCGAAGGCTCCGTGAAGTTTACCTCATAACTTTCATATTTTAAAAATCTTATCAATATTTAGCAAAATTCTCTGTAGTTATTCATAAGATATAAGTTACAATTTTTAGAACATAAATTATGAACACACAATAAAACATATTTAGATATCAACTCTTCGGAAACTTCTCGACTTCACTTTAGAAAATGTTGTCTAAAGAAATTCTTAAATTAGAGGCCTCTATAGCTTTTCATTAGTGGATATAGACACTTAAAATTTGGTACACAGATTGGATTTAGTATACAACCAAAGGAACAAATCTTGGCAGCTGCATAATATTTCAAAAAAGAGGAAAACTTTTTAATTCTCTTACATTTAAAATGTAATTCAGTTCCTTTCGTGAAAACGAAAATATTAAAGAAATAAAATTTGACAGTATGGAAAGTATGATAGTGAAAACATTTCAATTGTCATCATCTCTCAGAGATTATCAGCTATAATGTCCCAAGGGCGTTGATAATAATTTCATCACAGTTTCCGAAAGCACGTTGCTTGGTAATATTCTGATGACGTAGGAGGGATATTACCTAAAAGCAGCATGCTTGAGGAAGCTTTGATACAATTTTGAGCTACTTATCAACGTTCGAGGGGCATTCGCATAGAAAATTTTTTGCAACTTATTTTATTTATTTACTCAAAACTATTTTTTAAAAAGACAATTATTAAAAGAGAAATTTGTAAAATGAAATTGTATTATTGGGCGTGTTTTCTTCTATTATTATGTTTATCAAGTCGTAATTATGACATTGTCAAAAAATAAGTTTTAAATTATTGAACTATCAAACTGGATGAAACAAGTGCTAATTATGACACAAGTGATGATTATCAGTTATAATGTCCCAAGGAATTTGAAATATGAAATAATTCTATCAGTTTCCGAAAGCACGTTGCTTGACAATATCCCGACGACGTAGGCGGAGAGATATTACCTAAAAGCAACGTGCTTGAGGAAGTTGTGATAAAATTATGAGCTATTATCACCGTTCGAGGGGCATTCGCACAGAAAATTTTTTGCAATTTATTTTATTTACTTGTATCTAATTCATAATTTCTGGTGCCGCAAAAGCCCATAAATGTATTCCAGATGTACTTTTTACAAGCTTTTATTTAACTCATCTTGTTAGTATGGGTCAAATCATGCAACTGAATTTTAAAACAGTTATCCTCAACCGATTGAGCTGAAATTTTGCATACACGTTTTGTTTGGATGACAGCTAAGTGACGTCATTCTAAATCCAATATGGCGGACTCCCAAAGACGGCGAACCAATTATTTTTTAAAAGTTTGTGTTTAAAAAGTTTTTTTTTTAATTATAATTTATTACTCTTAATTGTATTATATGGCGTGTTTTGTTTTCCTCTATTATTATATTGATCAAGTAGTTATTTGCAGTGCCAAACTGTAACTGTGATATTGTCAAAAATAAATTTCCGTCATACCTCCCTCGTAAGTATACTCTAATTCCATTGTTTTGTCGATCGTAAATGACGCTTTATGTACCAAATACTAGTTGCCATTGGCAACGGGTCGTTATTTTTCATAACGTCCCTAGGGAAATAAAGTAAATTTGGGGAAATTTTCTCTTTTATATAACAAGTATTAAATGTTTTAATTTTCTTAGAAGTAAATACAGGCAAGCCTTACTTGCTATATCTTCTGTATCAGACATTATTTTCAAAAATGTTCAAAGCTATTATAAATACGATTTAATTTATCTTGACAGTAGTTGTCATTTGAAGAGGAGCCGAGTCCTAAATTTATTTTATTGAGGTTGCCATGGATATTCCAAGCATCGCTACCTTTACTATTTGCTTAGCAAATGTGAAACCAGACTCAAATAATTATAGCTTTCTCAAGTTTATTTCTAGTTTAATGATTCATGGGTATTACGAAAAATATATGAACCGCGGGTCGTACATTGCGATTTTTTGTTCTAGAATACTTGAAAACCTCGGCCCTACGGGCCTCGGCTTGCAAACTGTATTCTCGACTAAAAAAAGTGCACTTACGACCCATGGTACACAAATAACTATATTGAACTGTCAAACTGGATGACATAAGTGAAAATTGGCCTAGGGACATTATCAGGTATAATATCCCAAGGACGTTGATAAAATTATGAGCTATTTATCAACGTTCGAGGGGTATTCGCATAGAAAATTTTTTGCAATTTATTTTATTCGTTTGTTCAAAACTATTTATTAAAAACATAATTATTAATGTCCCTAGAGCAATTTGTAAAATTAAATGTAGATTAGGTATTATGTATTAATTACTTCGTGTGTTTTCCTCTATTATTATATTCATTAAATCGTTATTTGCAGTTCCAAATCGACATTGTCAAAAAATAAATGTTAAATTATTGAACAGTCAAACTGGATGACATAAGTGAAAAGATCCCTAAGGGATCTTATCAGTGTAATTTTGTTCTGATTGGTTGTTTCAGCACACGTGATTAGAAATAGGCGACTTTAATAGGATTGCTATTTGAGCTAAAAATATTCAGTGTAATGTTGTTCTGATTGGTTGTTGGGCGAATTTAATAGGATTTCTATTTGAGCAAAAAATTTTCAGTGTAATGTTCTAACTGAATGTACACGTGATTAGAAATGGGTGAATTTAATACCATTTCTATTTGAGCAAAAAATGATCACTTAAATTCTTTTTTTTTTTTAATTTCAGTCAATATTCATCAATAATATTTCTCAATATGTCAAACTTAATGCTTCATTTTGTTATTATATTATCATAAAAATAGAAACAATTAATGATAAATTTCATTTCATTTTATATATTTCGTCATTTTAAATTATTACTTTGGTTCGATACTATTCGAATACATTTTTATATTTAGAAACATGCTGGCGAACCTGCATTGGAGACAAGGTCATGTTATTAAACAAAATCATCATTGACCTTATTAAATGCCGACGCGTTATTTATCGGGGGTATTTAAACAAAGAAGTAAATGAGGATAGGGTGTGATACTACTCGGACACTAAAGGAGGTTTCCGAACACGTAAGTTTCTACCCGGACATCGAAAAGGCCCAAGGCGCTGCCCATTGGAAGCATCCCCAAGAGCTCCTCCGTGTCGAGGAATTGTATACCTATACATTGTAAGTTTTTGTATTTTTATTGTTTTTTATTATTTTATTGAATTAATATTGTTACTGTTACTACTGATTGGATTTAATTTTCAGCTCTACCTCAGATACTTTAATTCCTACAATTTAAGCACACTTTAGGTGTAACAGTATTTATTTTTAACACTTCAGAGACGAATACGGAGCCAACAAATCATTGACTATCTCACGTCTCCTGTCTACTTGACGTATGAGATTGCCATCTCTAGGAAAACTTTGTTATTATTTTACCGATAGACTTTCTTATATACTTGCTACTCTAATGTTGATAAATTGAGTGTAGTGATAGCTTTTCTTAAAGCACATCATATATGCTTTCATAAAATTGTTTCAAATACCCCATTACGTCCAAAGTACATTTTAACACGATGTAGTACTTGAATAGAGGCAACATCGTACTATTATAGCCGCTTTGATGGAGTCATATTAGTACTACAGTAGTTAAATCTAGATGGCGCAGTTGCTATTTCATTTGCTTAACAAATATTTGCGAATCCAGTTGCCGAGGGAATTCTATATACGAAAATACTTCAGGAATTCGTCTAGCCATACGAGAGCTCCAAATGATCGAATAGTCAAGAAAAATCAAAATTTATTACAGTTGATGTAATGAATGTTGCATTCGTTCTTCGAAGATACATTTTTTAATTATCGGGAGACATTGACAAGCCAGTAAAATAATAATTCGAGATTATTTTAAAAAGCAATCCCATTCCCTCTTTTCTTGTGATTTCAGGTACAATAGACCTTTTTTAAACAGCAAAGAACTAGACTTTTCTACACCTTGCGTAAATGCGACGAATCGACATCTGTCGATTTTGAGGGATCTTTCTCACAATTATAAATGGATTTTCAATGAAAGTCGTCAACGTCTAACTTCAGAGCATTTAGAAAAGTAGAAAAGATATAAGTAATATACTTTTATTCTTCTGTTAGTGAAAAATACAAGTGCGTTTGTTAGTTTATTGTTACATTTCCTAATATACCCAGCTCTCTTCTAGTGAGTGTTTATAATAATTTTACCTTATTAACTTTGGACGTAACGGAATTCATTAAAAAAAAAAAACAAAAAAAAAACAAAGTAAGTTATTGTGATATACCTGCATGAAAATGTTTACGTGCTAACCTAAAGACAACCCTAATCCTGGTTTTGACGCCAAGAAGATGTGAATTCCGAACCATTGATATAACGCACTGCCTTTAAAAAAGACAGACGAAAAAATTGCTTATTTTACAGATAACGGATTCAAGCGTAGCATTCGAGTATGTATGGGATTAATTTCTTCTTATATCTTCCTATTAGATTAGAAATATAACGTCACGGGCAATAATGGGCTCATTTAGCACTTTTTTAAATTTGATTAAAATAAATAAATAAAATAAAAATGCCTTTATTTAACCTGGCGTGGTGTCAGCTCACAAAGCTGCTATAAATGCCAAAGATCTTATCGGAAAGATCTTATCATTTTAAGACCCTGTGCAAAAAACTAGAATTTTGTGAGACCTACAAATCGTCTAAAAAAAATCATAAAAATGGACCGCACCCGCTTTCGAGTATCGGCCGTGACGTCACTAGATAGGAACCCGCTAGCCGAAGCGGCTAGCTGCAGCGCGTTATTATAGTTTCACAATATTACAAATTGTTAACTTAAGCAGTGTGTTTTGAAACTTATGCGTGCTTGTGAAGAATTTCAGTTTATCAACTATTTTCACCGATTTATATTACTATCCTCTAACGTCACGATGTTGGTCGCACCGTGCTCTTTAAAAGTCATATATTTCGAAAACCACATCGAATTCATCTGAAATTTTCAATATCGTCTAAATTTAAGTAATACTTTATCCACAAGAAGTAACAACTACCAAATGAAATTCATTAAATGAGCCCATTGTATAATGTACAATTTATTTTTACTTACGTTACTGTGTGGGGTTTTAGTTTTAGTTTTAGCTGAACTACTCACCTGAAAAAGAAAAGATTATTATACTACCACGTTTTCTTTCAGTAAATTTAAAAAAATATGTTAATTAGGTATATTGATATATTTTCTACAAATGTATATTTACTGATAGTGATGAAACATAATTTGTTTATAATTTTAAAGTCAACAAAAGTCACTAATCATGACATTGAAGTAGTTTCAATCCTCGCCAGATGATACCAACCGTTTTACTACGTTTACATGGTTTTAAAGTTATTACATAAAATGTTTAATCAAAATTATTCACATTAATATTAATATTGAAAAATACACCAAGTAGATTTTGCCCAATTATAAAACATTGACTAAAGAAACTACGAAAATAAACAAAGTCAATTAAACGTATAAAAAAGGACAACACGATTCCACGCTAAGCCGAGTTATTCTAAGCAATGCGTGGCAATATACCATGTAAACAAAGTCGTAGGAGCACGTGGGGCAATACTAATCTAAGTGTTCTCTAAATGTAAACGAAATTAGCAGGTTGATAATTTTGAGTTGGTACTTTTTAGGAGGTCGTGCCGTGCAGCGTTTGATATATTGGAACCACTACACACTGTGTACATAAAGTATGGAATAAATTCATTAACTATGAATACGCAAATATGGCAAAGACCTCGAACAGGTCGATTTTTATTATTAATTGCGCAACTTTTGCTTTGGGTTTTTTTGGCTATGACGTCATCGCTGCTTCGGTTATGACATCACTTCCCTTTTTTAAATGGCATTTTGGGACTCTGTATGGAAATCTGAATTTAAAAACCTATACTACTCAGAGTCTAGAGTTTACAAGTTCGGAGCTACAGACATTTGAAAATATTCTTTAAATAATTCCTGTTTTATTGTGATATGTGTCCCTGCTTTTTCGATGACACCATAAATGGACCAAGATATTTTCAATTTTTACAAGAATATCTAATCCTACTTTAGTGACCTTATTTCCGAGTAAAAACAATTGTACAACTCCCGACGAAAACTTATGGTATCAGCAAGACGGTGCACCTCCGCATTATGCATTAGCTGTTCAAAGATATCTTGATCAAGTATTTCCAAATAGGTGGATTGGAAGACGTGGTACTGTTGAATGGCCACCGAGGTCACCGGACCTTACTCCGCTGGATTTTTGCCTTTGAGGTCACCTAAAAAATGTAGTGTACAAATGTAAACCTGAAAATATTCAAGAATTAAAAAACAAAATTAGATTAGAATGTAACAACTAGGGATGCAACGGATAGTGTTTTGGCTGGATACCGAATACCGGATATCCGGCGTACTTCTTATTCCGGATACCAGATATCCGGCCAACTATCCCGCTTACATTGAAAGTTGGATTGAAAACACGTTTTAGCAAGATCGGTGACAAAAAATACTTACTGGCAACTCTTCTAGACCCCAGATTTAAAACAAGTTTTTTTATATAAGAATCAGAATATCCCGTCAAATTATTCTGCTGGAGGATTAAAATAATACTCGTGATGATTCATATTCAAGCAGTGATAGTGAAAGTGGTTCTTCTCCTTCTAGTAAACAAAGTAAGAGACACACAAGATAATGTTACTGCTGATATTCAATTAAGGAAGTGGCGAAAAAAAATAGTAGCGTTAATGAAAACGTTTCGGAGAAAAGTTTAATGGACAAGAAAATTGATTATTATTTGAAGGGTCACGGATTCAAAGAAATAGTGACATGGTGGTACATTAACTCCAATCAGTATACACTTTTATCGAAGTTTGTAAAAATACACCTTTCAGCTCCTTGCAACAGTGTAGTGAGAGGCTCTTTTCAGAAACTAGCAACGTATACGAAAAGAAACGCAATCGTCTACTCGTTTTTATTCACCATCGGTAAACTTTAAATATTAATTTAGTAACTAATCTATAGATATTGCCAGTTTTTAGTAATAATTGTAATGCAGGATAAGTGAAAAATAATAAAACTGTTTCATTTATTGTACCACTTTTCATTTTGTAACTATCCGGTTTTGGCCAGATATTAGGTCACGAGCCGGTGCCCAGCCGAATAGTAATAAAATGGCCGGATGGGCCGGATACCGGATAGTAACCGGATATCTGGTGCACCTCTAGTAACAACATTTCTCAAGAAACTATGAATAAAGTTCAGCAAGAATTCATTGATCGTTTGGCACAAGAAAGATTTCAATTTGAGCATTTACTTAGTTAATTCCTTATGTTATTATTTACTGTTCATTTGCTATTTTATTGTAAAATATCATAATAAAACAGGAATTATTTAACTTCAAAAAAGAATATATTCAATTGTCTGTAGCACCGAATTTATAAACTCTAAACTCTAAGTTGTATAGGTTTTTAAATTCAGATTTCCATAGAGAGTCTGAAAATTAAAAAATATACAGGGCGTGACATTAAAAAAAAGGAAATGACGTCATAACCGAAGCAGCGATGACGTCATAGCTAAAAAACCCAAAGCAAAAGTTGCGCATATAAAAATAAAAATCGACCAGTTCGAGGTTTTTGCCATAATATTTTTTATTCAGAATTAATGAATTTATTCCATACTTTATGTACATAGTGTATATTAAGAGGTAAAGAAACCACTTTTTGAATATTTCTTATATGTATTTATCTTAAAATAGAAATCTGATTCCGCTAACTTCTCATATAAAATATATTTTGGCAAGCTGCCCTCATCACTAAGCAGTAAAAGAAGTATATTAGCTAATGTAGAGTAAACGATCATATTGTAAATATGTAAATATGCGAAAAATATGGGATTTTGATACGAAAAATAACATTTTGCTTTAAAAAATGTATTTCTTGACGTGTAATTCAAATAATATTTATTATTTTTAAACGCAAAGAAATTCATAGTAGTCTTCTACCAAGATTTAAACATCAGTTTAATTTTAATATAGTCAAAGATATGACATTTATATATCATATATATGTCTGTTGGTTGATTATCACTCTCTTGCACAATCTCTTCAGACTTTCAGGGGATAATAGCAATTATTACTATAATGATAATAATAATAATATTTATTTATTTCAGATATTCACATTGCAGTCAAAGGTACAAACCAAAAATGAAATATCGTCAACAAAAAGTTCGCCTATAACTTAGCTAGTCTAATAATACTCTAAATCTATCCCGTTTTTTTAAAAATCTATTCTCACATTTTTTTTTTAATTTTTCTTGTAGTTTACTATAGAATCTTATGCACATGTAATGCGGATTATTTTCTGTTATTATTAATTCATGTACCGAGTATTTCATATTACTTCTCCGTGTCTCATAGAAGTGAGGGAATGAGGATACATCTTGTGAATGATAAATTTATATTCATTTTTAATCACAAACATTAGACACTCATAAATATACAGAACAGTAAGATCTTGTTTTTTCTAAAACTCGCATACAAATCTCATCTGTCAAGTTATGCATTATTCTTACAAGTTATTTTGTATTATCAATAATTCTTGAAAATTATTATTTCTCCATAGATCATTCCTAATCTAGCGTTTGATGCGAAATTTATAAACATGATTTTTCTCTTAAATATACAGGGTGTCCCAGCTCTATTTAGACAAGCATTATCTCGGAAACGGTTAGACATAGAAAGAAATGTTTAATAGAAAAGTTATTCTGTTTAAAAAAGATGCATTTAACCAATTTATTTTCAAATGTACAAGGTGCCTCAAAAGGGCTGTACAACTTTACTTTTTTAAATGGAACACCCTGTATATTTTTGTATTTTTGGATTTTCCTTTCATTTCCGAACAAATTTTATTATTCATATCCTATACCTATCAGTAACCATTGTTGAGATATTTGCAGTTAAATTTTTCGGATAACATTTTTTTAATTAACATAATTATAAGGAATACTACAATACAAAAAACAGTAAATATTATAATTATTATAAAAGATGCTCAAATTGTCGCCCATATTCTATTTGATACAACTCATACCTCCTTAAAAGTTCTCGTGTACAAGAACTCCTTAATCCTTATGACATCTGGGGTTATTTGGCAAGCACGAGTTATCCTATTTTTTAAATCATTAAGATTATTTGGTTTCTCAGCGTATACAACTTGTTTTATTACCTGATTACCAATCCAATTCCCTCCAAATCTCTTAGTCAAGATATGGAACATGACTTAATCAATATTAATCCATCGATATATCGTAAACCGTTAATGATAGGTATAGAATAAGGTTAATAAAATTTGTTCGGAAATAAAACAAGAATCCAAAAATGTAAAAATATACGTTTTAAAAAGTAAAGTTACACAACCAGTCGTCTTTTTGGGGCGCCCTGTACATTTGAAAATAAAATGGTTAAGTGTGTCTTTTTAAACAGAATAACTTTTCTATTAAAAATTTCTTTTTATATCCTGCCGTTTCCGAGATAATGCTTGTCAAATTAGAGCTGGGACACCCTGTATATATAGATAGATAATCCAGATATTATAAAAAATTGTATTCAATCCTGTGCTTAAAATATTTGATGTATAATGACCAGTATAAATGCTTATTAATAACATCTAAAAATGTTGTCATTTACTGAGTATTTAATTTATCGTTTAAAATATTCACCGTTTATGCCTGCAGTGTACTGAATAGTATAATATTCATTCTCTCAACGTTTAGAAAAATTTAATTTTTAGCATTAACATATTACTTGAATTTATTATATAAAATAAAACGAATCACCTGTGGTGTTTATTATTTAATGCAACAAAAATATCTTAAGTATTATAGTCAACACAATTGCCTTCATTAAATTCCCATCCTTAATTCTTTCTTTATTTGTTTCTCATTTAATGAGAAGACTGCGCAAAACGCTGAACGTTTGAGAAAAAATATACAAAAAAAAATTGTGACTTTTTATTCTCCTCCTGTTCACAATGTATATATTTTATTCTACTTGTTCTATTTGCTTATTAGTTTTATTCTATTTGGCTGCCATTTCATGTATGGTACATGTCCTTTAGCGGATTTGGTATAGTACATTTTATTAGTACATTTTCTTTTTGCGTTTTAAGTTATTTATTCCCTTTTTGTTCATTACAGCAGCACTTTTTATATGTAATATGGGTTTCATTCCCGGGAGCTGAAACTTTGGACAGTGGTAGTTTGTGACTAGAGATCGGGAGTTTTATCTCGGTGCCAGAGACGGCTCTCATATAGACATAATTTTATATTGCAAACACCTCCTAAAACATTCATAAAAACGACGAAATGGTGAAATATTCATCACTGCTAACTACAATGTATTTTTGGTAATAAATTAAAGCTATAAACGGTAATGGCTCTTACAAAAGCATATAATACATATCTAATAAATAAATAAAAAAAAATTTGAATCAAACACATATTTTCCTCTTCTGTTTTTTTTTTTCGCAATAAAATAAACCATTTTTATATAATATTAAATCATACATGACAAACAAAGTTAAGGACTAATGGCATAAAACTGCAATGTACCGTGTGCATCACAAATGTACACAACGTGATAAAGTGAATTTTACTTCATTTTAAAATGTTTATACGTAATCTACTTTTAACGGAAATCTACTACATTTGTGAAACGTACTGGCAATTACCTAAAGACGTAGTTGATTCTTTTACAATTGCAGTGTTGAAGGCATTAAATCCTGACCAAGTGCAAACATTAGATTCCAATGTACGGTGGTACTTTTATGTTTTTTACTAACGCTATTTTATTATCTCCTTTAATTAGGTGACGCCGCCGCCGAAGTTGTGAAACATTGCTTTGACAAAATCCCCTTTACTATACCTACACTGTGGCAATTCTGCGCATTTACGCCAACATTTAACAAAGGTATTCTCCATTTCTTGTTCAGAATATTCTATTGTACTAGTTTGAATTGATTTTACAACAAAATTATTTATTTAATAAGGCAAAAATTTTAATTCTAACAACTAATCTTCATTAAAGACCTAAGTAAGCCATGAAAACAAAAGTTATTGGAAGTATCAATTTATTTCATTTAAATTTTTTATTTTATTTTAATTTATTTTACATTATTCTGAACAAAAACTGAAGAATTTTTTTTTCATTTGCGAATCCATTTTAGAGATAAAAATTATTTTTAGTTGAAAAAGTTTGACCTTTAGCTAATATCTTGAAACCCTCTCATTAAAATTTTTTGTGCCCGTGGAGTCTCTTGATCGAGGTGTCAGAAACTATCACTGTGCAAAATTTCAGCTCAAGGCACAGTGGGCCACAAAATCGAAAAACCTGGTCAATAGCGAAAATTCGAAAGAGGATTAATTGTATTCGAAGTAATATTTCTGCAGTTATAAATATTCAGTTCATTACGTACCGGAAATTCCAACCGTATTGTCGCCCATTTTCACCTGATACACCCTAAGAAACACAGCGTTCTGTTGGCGTACAGTTCTGAATAGTTGCTTGCCACATTCGATAGTACTATTCGATATGACAGTAATTTGTGTAATTTCAACCAAAATATAGTGAAACTTTACCAAGATAATTTATAGAATAAGTATTTTATTTTGTATACATTGATTGCTTGTGAAATGTGATACATTCGGTCATAAAATTGTGTTAAACGGGGTTTTACAAAGATAAAGAAATAAAGATTAATGGATACTTTTTGTTTGAGCTACAAAAAAAGCACAACAAGTTCCGAGCATGATCCTTTCACTGGTCTATTTCTTATAGTTTTTTCAAATTATCGTACAAAATTTAGAACCCGATTCGTCCCGGTTTGGAAGTAATGAGTAATAATTTGGTCAAGTACGAGGTGTTAAATATACGTACGACGCGACGACGCACGCTCGGTAACTGCTTCGAATGACTATTTTAATTTTTTCTACGGAAATTTCAACAAATAAATTTGGTAGCTATTTTCCGATGATTAATATCTTTCACAAACACGGATTTACTTAATGGACTATTGGTGTCTTCAGACCCAGTAATTTTTTCTAAGAGAAATCTACCCAAAAAGAAAATGGTAACCTTTCCTAAAGAAGTTCTCCAGTTATTGAAAGAGCCAGAATATCATGTACCCGTGTTAAATCGGCTGATAATACTCAATCGACTGACGATACTTAATGGCCTGAAAATATTGAGTTGAATATTGTCATCTGGAATCAGTACCGATACCAAAGATGAACAAATATGAATTTGATTATGAACTCTATGTTGTAGAATAATAAAGACATTTAACTATATTGCAATCTAATCCAATATGTGTTTTACCAACACCACCTAGAGATTAAAGCCAGACAACCAACTGACATGACGTCACGCTTCAAGGGCTGTCAAGTAGTCAAATGACTCAAATGACCCGTTCACGAAGATTCGTTCATATGACCCGGTGGGTACATGGTCATGGATTAGAGAGACACAGCTCGCGATGAGATCCGTTTCGAAACAACTTAATCGTTCATTCCCGTGTATCGGCGGCTCCTTTGATGTCTTTTCTTTTGTATTAAGCACTTTCCGCCGAAAATAATTTAGTGTGAGTAGCGCGGAACTTTTATATTTTTTTGAATAAATCAATAAGAGGTACCGACACTATTTAAAGACAACATTATGAATTTCCAAGTTTATAAATTATGACTGCATTTCATCTCCCTGAATTATGAAACACTTTGAAAATAATATATTTTCTACAAATTCAAAACCTAAACACGGGATCCAATGTTTAATAATAATCAATAATTAATTATGTTTAAACAAGTTGATTTGAATTGAGTTCATTCTGTTAGTTCTCGTTCATCGCACACCGATCGTGAATATCTTAGTAGAAAATTAAGAAAATATTATCCGAAGTTCCGTGTTCGGTCAGGTCATATGAACGATAGGGTCACGGAGAGTGATCGAATCGTTCACGGGTCTTTTGGAAGATCCGTTCATTGTGAACGGGTCGTTCATGAACGACACATTACTACTGTCAAGTGTAGTGTCAAATAAAACAAATCGTTGTATTTGAATTTTAGTAGTATTGTATCTTATTGTTTATTCTGTGTTTTAAACGTGTAAATGTGATCTAAAACCCACTTTAATAAAACAGACAACAAATAATACATTCCAGTGATAGTTATAAAATATTTAATTGCCGTGCAAAATGGTAAACAAATGCTGCTTCCTCGCTGTACTGGTAATTATGCCACCGGGGAAAAGGTCACGTTTTTAAATTTCCCAAAGATGAGAAACTCAGAAACAAATGGATTAAAGCTATTCATCGAGAAAACTTTAAAATTTCTATGCACTCTGTGGTGAGTTATTATTTTTAAGTCCCGTAATCTAAATCAAACGAAACTAAAATTGAGGCTAGGTTTTCACTTATTTGAGTGACCAAATACGCTTTTCGTTAGTTAGTTTTGCCTCAGAATGTAATTAGGTACCTTTTTACTTTATAAGAATTAGTAGAAGCAAATTAGAAGTGATTTTTATTGTTCTAATTACGTCCAAATGTATTATGTATCTCAATATCTAAAACCTTCCTTCCGTGACGTCACCAGCTGGTTGTGTGGCTTTAATCTCTAGGTGGTGTTGGTTTTACATGTTCAATACACTATTTTCTAGGCGACTTGTCCATTTTTGTTTTCTTAACACTTACTTTACTTTTTACATCCCCGCAAACTACTCCCCATTACCTTTATTTTTATTTAAGTAATGTTTCCATGCTAAATATATTCATTTTTAAAAAACTGGCCCATTCTTAAATTATTTTGCCACGTTTTTCGCATTTTCCACCTCCAAAAACATCCCTCCCAATATTTTTTTTTCCAATGTTTTTTCCATGCTTAATGCACTCTTTTTATAGACCAGTGCCAAACCGGTTTCCAGAGGCCAAAAATCTGAAAAATTCTTAGCAGTATATGGGTGGTGGGAAAATTTAGGATTAATGGTATATAAATTGGGACAAATCGATTGGACCGCAACAGATAATCGGAAGTGGGGTGGGGGTGCGAAAAGATGTGTTTTTAGGGGTAAAACGTGGTTTTTTACGATTTCTGGCAAAAGTAAACCTTCTATCGAAAAAAGTTTAATGTAAAAGTTCAAATATTTTTTTATGATTGATGTAATCATTTTTAGGCAATTTAACCATGTTCAGAATTTTGGCCAGGCTTTTCGATTTCTGGGCCCACTGTGGCAAGAGAGTGAAACCCAAATTACATATCAAAAATGCGGGGACCTTTATAAATATGTAATTTCCTGACATTTTCTGAAATATTTTCATTACCATCAAAGCGATATAATTTGGATACTAAGAAATTATTTGGTTATAATTTAAATACATTTCTACCCAACAGTTCTTATATTTTTAAAGCCGTAATTCAAGTGCATGGTTAAATGGTGAATTTCAAATGAATGTAAATCAGTTTTAGGTGAAGTGTTCTCTTCATTGACAAGAATACAAACGGTAGTTGCTTGTTCACGAAAGCTTTGTCCTGCTTTACAATTACAACAAGTGTCAGTTACTGATCGATTCGAAATCAACTCTAAAGAATAGCACGGGATAATTGGAAACTAAGGGTTTACAAAATAGTAACTATCGCTTCAGATTAAATAATTAGTAGATCTAAAAAATATATTATTAGATTCATATCAATAACATTACATGTATACAAATTGAAAATTGTTCGAACATTTAAATAATTTTTAGTAATAATAATTACGTCTGGTGGCATCCCGCTACCTGTCGCGGTTGCCTGTTCAGTGCACAGCCTGTAGCATTCCGCTTAGATTAAAAAGCCTTTTCAATTAAAATCTAATAATGTACTTTATTTTGGTACACACTGTACATTATATTCACCATCCTTAAATTAAATAAAGCCCAGACATTTAATTATTTGATAATAGCTATTGTGTTTAGATGTAAGGTATACCTTTTTGTGTATCTATATTTAAACAGTATATTTATTTCTTGCAGCTCTTAACAAATAGGGAACTTGCCCAAAAAATAAAATTGAATTAAAATACTCAAAATCGTAAACTAACATCATTAAAAACCCATAGACAACAAAAAATTAAAAAAAAAAAAAATTCCTCCAGAAATATAAGCGATTAAAATCTGTCGGATTTTACCCACTTCTGAAACGTGACGTCAGAGGGTGAAAGTCGGATGACGGCGTCAAGCGACACCGATTCTGCTTTTGCATGCTCATTTGTCAGAAACAACTAGCAGTGAACACAATCTACCTAAAATTCGTTAGAAAAACATCTCAATATTCTGAAATGTCACAAAATGTCACTTTTGATTCGTTCGTGCCGAGCCGAATTTTCGAATTTCGCCGTGCAATTTACGATCAGGTTTATTTGGAAGCCTTCCTCTTTACGTCGCGACATCGTACGGCCGTGGTGTTTTTCGAAAAATATGAATGTGTCAAGATTGCATGTTTTTGCAATTTTTTCGGCTCCAAAATGTAAGCTGTTTTTTGCTATTTTTCGCAGATATCTCCGAAACGGTGGGAGTTAGCTCGAAATAAAAAATAAGGTCAAACGAGTATTTTCCATTACGAATTTTTTGCTATCACCAGACTTTTGATTTTTTTTTTTTTTCGTTTCGGAGATAACTACAGAAATGTCGGCCACGTACGGCAAAAAATCCGAATTTTGAGCTTCTACAGTTGGCAACTTTTTAATCTTGGCTCCTACGCCAAAACACTACTCTAGCTAATTTATATGTAATTAAATTTGCTAAAACTCATTTTTTTATTTTTTGAATTCCGACACAAATTAAGGAATTAGAGGGGGCGGGATTTGGGACTTTTCTTTTAGATAAAATTTCTCCATTTTATCACCGTAATTAATCGGTAATTAACTGAAATCGATCTCATTTCCGATGTTCACTTAATATCATGTTCTATTTTGACGCTTCGTTAATCTCGGCCCTTCGAAACAAAGACTTCTGAGAAAAATTATTTTTTTAAGATTTACATACACTTTATAGGGAAACGTGTAATTTCCTACATTTCCTCGAATATCTCGATAATTATCGGTTTTTTCGAAAAATTTGTAGACAGCTTATGTAAAGAGAATTAATTGAGCTTTCCGATACTTTTTTAATTTTTTCTCTAACATAAAAAACAAAAGACTTATGACCGAATATGCGGACGTCTCAAAGCCAACCGCCGCCCAGTCTATTAATTAGGGTGAATGGCTAAAGTAACGCCATCTGTTGAATACCACGCGAGACTAGTTTTCACCCGGTGACGTCACTTGCTTTTCGAGTGGTGAGGATTTCAACTTTAATTATTTATTACAAAGTAAGTACTGCGATTTAATAGCTGATATTCGGTGTGGCGTGTTTTTATACTTAAATACACACTTTAATGAAATTAAAAAAAAATGGGAAAGTTCCCCATTGTTTCACATATAACGCAAGGAAACATCGCTTTATTTTAGTCGTTCTAATAAATCGACTTGGTACAATTTGTCGATCAAGGTTATATGACTTATTTTACTCAGTAGTGTATTGAGTTGCCTATATAATATAAGCTGTTTTCTTTCTATTTTAATTTAATATGGTAGTTTGTGCAGTAATTAGAGTAGGGTGAGAGATTATTTCTTGTGGGTCGTGTAGAATGGAAAGCCATTTCCAACTCTACAATAACAATAATAAGTTACACTCAAGATAAGATAATTGAAAGACATATAGAGTGTCAATTATATAGTCTAAATTATAATTACATGCACTACCTAAATTATATTATCTAAATTTAGGTAGTGCATCACACAACTTTAAGGTAATTAAATCTATTTAATTGATTTATGTACCCGATTTGAGCAGCTAGAAGCCATATTTTTCATTTGTGTAAATTAATTTACACATACGTTAACCTTTATCTTACAAACCATGTACTAATAATAGGCTGGTGCCAATACCTTTTTGAAAAAAAAAACAATTATTAACAGGAAAGGATCAACCGGAAAATTTAGCTGAAGTTAAAACTAAAAGAAAAAACAAAATTTAAACACGAGGTACACTGAAATTGTTTAGGGGTGGAAAGTGGTTTTTTGCAATTTTCGGCAAAACGTGACTTCCTAGCGAAAAATGTCCTTCTTCAGGATATTATTCTATACACTTCCACGAACTCATTAAAAAAAAAATAAATATTCATTTTGCAAATTTCTGTAGGTAAATACCTTCATCGACTGGGCTGTACGACTTTCAGTAGGAACGGTGCATTGCCATGAAAAACTTAAGTTTCAGAATGTTTTTGCCCATTTTCTTCAATTAAATTCATTCAACTTTGGTAATATTACACTGAAGTAAATTCTTTCATTGAAATTTAATCCATTATTTACATAAATAATAAAAGAATATTTTTTGGTTTTTCTCAATTTTAAGCGGTTTCATGAAAAATAAACCATCAACATAGAAGACCATTGTATAGTAGACATTTCAATGGTTAAAATGAGCCCAGATAGAATATTGAAACCGAAAAAACATCAATAAAGTTTTCCGTGGAAAATTTTGTTTTTTTTTTTCGGAAAATGTAAATATCTCGGAAACTACTTGTTTCCCAGATTCCAAAAAAATCATGCTTATTTAATGCAAAAAAAAATTATACTTTCAAAAAATATTGAATTATTTTTACGAGAAAAAAATAAAAAACCGAAAAATCGGTTTTCCGCCATTTTCTCGGAAAATTTGAGGTTAGGATGAAAAATGGCTTGTATGAAAGTTTTAGATTTTTTTTATTATCTACAACTTTTGTGAAGGACATTTTCCGCTAGGAAACCTCTTTCAACCCCTAAACAGCACCCTTATTTCACAATTTCACTTTATTTCGTGTTTAATTTTTGTTTTTTCTCTTCATTATAACCTTAACTAAATGCTCCGGATGGTCCTTGCCTGTTAATCTTTTTTTTCTTTTCAGCAATCAAAATCCGCTTTGGTACCAGCCTATAAGTATTTTTTTTCTTTCTTTTCTAACGCAGAGGTTTGCTGTCGAATTTATTTTTATATCATTGATGTCGATTTATGTTTACTATCGAATTTAATCATTTACATCACTAATATCGAGTCAAATATTTTATGGGAAATCCATTTAGTACTTTCAAATTATAAATTATACCAAACCATATTTATTTTGGAGACGGGTATTTATCGAATGCCAATGTAGTTATTGTCATAAGATACATCCAAGTAAATTTCTGTATTCAGGAGTTCCAAGTATTTAATGTAATCTGGTCATGGTCAAAGTTAAATTAGCGGTAGAAGATTTACAAGGAATAATTCAGTCACCTTTTGAGTTTGTGAATCCAGTATAGTCTAATTAAGTTTAGTTCAGTAGAGTCAATTTTGTAGTAAATCAAGTTCAGCACGCGTAAGGCAAAACAGATGTTCCAAAGTAACAGATGTATGCCATGCCGCCAAAATGGCCGACTTCCGGTTTCGATGCAGTTGACATGAAAATCAAATTTTTAAACGGGACGACCTGTATATTTTTGCATATTTGTATCCTGTTGGCCAAAATACATATGATGAGACCCTCAAATATAATTTTGATTTTCAAATAATTTAGATTTATATTTTTAGTTTTAATCATAGAGGACCGCAATTTTGCCAAGATTGTTAATAACTGATCCGCAAGCACCTTTAAAATATCTGTTGATATACTAACACTAAATACGATTTATTCTTCATTAAGTTTAACGATATTGGTTTTCCTATGGGACATACTGTTATTTAATTAGATCTTTAAATTACGATAAAAATTATATTCATAATGTCTACCTTCTCTTTGTACAGTTGATTTAAAAAAAAACTGGTACACTTTCTTTTAGCTATGTAAATCATTCGTTCTTTGATTGATATTAATAATCTTACAAATGTCACTTTGACGTTAATCAGTGGCGTCATTATTAAAAATGGTTCGACATCTAACAGATATTCAAAAATTTCGAATTGTTTCTAAAATTGAAGATAGTTGGTCTATAAGAAGACTTGCTGCTGAATACAATGTGAGTCAAACCACGATAATGAGTGTTAAAAAACAATGGGAAACCAACCAAATGGTATCCCGTAAAATTGGTTCCGGTAGGCCCAGAAAGAGCAATAATCAAGAAGATGAAAATCTTATAGATTACCTAAGAGAAAACCCTTTTCAGACTGCAGTAAATGCAATTTCAGAGACAAATTTCCCGGCTTCCGTGTCTACTGTTTGCAGAAGAATAAAACTACAAAGCGACTTGAAGAGTTGTTCAGCGGCTAAAAAATACAAACTTTCAGAAGAAAAGAAGCAGGGTAGGATTATTTTTGCACTCAACTATATAATCAATGATGAAAACTTCTGGGAACAAGTTGTCTTTTCTGACGAAAAGGTTTTTAAATCCTGTAACGATGGACATGTTCGCGTATATAGGCCTCCATCCACCAGATACGACGAAAAATATACTTTCGATCCACAAATATCAGGAAGGTTTTCAGTCAATGTCTGGGCTTGGATGAGCCTAAATGGGTTAAGTGTGTGTTGGAACAGTGGTGGTCATCTCAATTCCATTAAATATATTGAAATATTAGACAATATTATGTTGCCGTCAGTAATAGAGGTGTTTCCGGAAAATAATTTTATTTTCCAACAAGACAACTGCTCCATACATACGGCCCATCGTGTCAGGCAATGGTTTCTTAATAAAAACATAGAGTTGTTACCGTGGCCATCTAAAAGTCCGGATTTAAATCCAATTGAAAATGTTTGGGGACTAATGGTGAAACATATAAGAAAATTAAATAACCATCCAAATAATGCCCAAGAATTGGAAGGGATAATTGAAGACACTTGGGAGAACTTGTCGCAAGAAGTTGACCTTGCAAGAAATCTGATTTTGTCCATGCCTGCAAGACCTCAGGCAGTTTTAGACGTTAATGGAGGAATGACAAAATATTAGTTAATTCTGTATTACGCAGTTGAAGTTCATTTATTTTATTTTTTTTTATTGTATTTTTATGTTCAGTTTGCATTGTTTACATTTTTTTTAATCTCAAGTGGTATTTTTGTGTTCTTATTTTAAAAATAGAATCATCATTATTCAGTTAGTATTTTAATTACAACCATTAGTAGAATTATCCGTAACAAATATTATTTTTTTAAACAATAATATGGCAGGCTTGAAAATGTTTTGAAAAAAGTTATTTTCTAATTATTTTTTAAAATTCCATTTGAATAAAATAAAAAAGAAAGGTTTAATAAGTTTAAAAACACTAAGAAAACCGGTCTCCTCCAAAAAACCCAGGTCCGGGGTAAACCACCTCTTCTCCACCCCCCCCTTCTCCACCCCCCCTCTCGACATGCCTGGCCAGCCCTATTTACAGACATACGCACACAAGTAATTATTAAGATTTTCGATTACAAGAGTTGTACCAGTTTTTTTTTTAAATCAACTGTACTAAATATATAATTATAGTTATTAAGGTACCAAGGGTGTTATAAGGATAATAACGCACCGAGGTCGGCAGTGTACAATCCCGAGGGCCTCTGGCCCGAGGGAGTGTACGTCGACCGAGGGCGTCATTATCCTATAACACCCGTGGTGCCTTCAACGTTTAATGTCCTGCAAGTCTGTTATTTAATTCGAATTTTTTTTTTTGACATTTACGATTTATTAATTTCACATGTATTATGTTCAGAACGATTTGATTTAAAAGAGAGTAAAAATCAAAATTGTTTGTAAACGCCACCATTGCATAGCAACGCATTTTGTTTGTCAATAACGCTATCATAATTTGCTTGTTTTGGGTTGTATTATAATTTTATAATGCCCTAGGGCGTTATAGATATTCATAACGCCCTAGCGCGTTATTTTTCATTTAATGTATCTCAAAATAGGGTGGTTATTGTAAAATAACAGACTTGTAGGACATTAAAAAAATAAGTGCTCTGATATTCGATTTTTTAAAATAATGAACTAAAAATTAAAAAATCTATATTTATTGAAAATCAAAATAACATTTGAGGGTCAAATCATATGTATTTTGACCAGCAGGATCCACACAAGCAAAATATACAGGTTGTCCCATTTAAAAATTTGATTTTCATTTAAATTGCTTCGAAACCAGAACTCAAGTCATTCTGGCTCTTTACATCATAAAATTGTAAATTTCATAAAATATCAATACAACAAATTTACAAAAAATCGATTCGCCTATTCAAAAGTTACAAGAGTGTCCCTATCGGCTGAGCCACTCCTTATAATGTGTGATAAAAAGTATTCGATATTTTCAACTTTTAAGCCCCATGCCGTAATCAGCACAGAAAAAACTTGACAATGTAATGAAAATCGCTTGCGCTATAATAAATCTGCAGCAAACAATAATATAATTAATCAGTAATATTAAATGTTTATATTTTTTTTCAAAATCAAACACCATTTGCATATTTACTAAGAAGTAAATTATGTGAATAGGCTATCTAATATTTCCATTCTAGACTTGAGATAATCGAAGAGATTTAATTTGACGATTACACGCATTATTACGAAGGCGTAGAAGGGCCACTGAATTTTTTTTTTTAATTCCGACTTTAATCTCGGAATTCTGGCTTTAAACTCGGAATTCTGACTTTAAACTTGGAATTCCGACTTTAAACTCGGAATTCCGACTTTAATCTCGGAATTCCGACTTTAATCTCAGAATTCCGACTTCAATATCGGAATTCCGACTTCAATATCGGAATTCCGACTTTAATATCGGAATTCCGACTTTAAACTCGGAATTCTAACTTTAAACTCGGAATTCCGACTTTAATCTCGGAATTCTGACTTTAATCTTAAAGTTCGTAGATTAGAGGTGGAAATATGAGACTAATGTTTGAAATGCGTCGGTGTAAAGATGAAGATGAAAAATGGCTATTATGATCTCTCGAAAAATTCATCCTGTTTTTCTTAATAAAAGTGCACGTCAATGACTGACATACATTCTGTTTTACTCAAGAAAGACGTAGTAGAGATCTTTGATACCGGTCCACATTTGATTGAAATTGGATGACTAATAACTTAGCTACGAATGTGTTACCGTGGAAAATGGGACACATTGTACATCAATCATTGAAATTTTCCATTTTATTCAAAACAAAGGGAAATTAATTACCAACACATGTCTTGACAGAACTAACGTATTGTTTATTTTAAATGAAACAAACACTTTTGTTTTCCATTTTACTAATTTGAAAGATTGTAAATATAGAGTAAATAGGACAAACAGTTTGTGATATAAATACTATATTTTATATATTATTGAAAAGCTTTTTTACGGCCTTTCATATGATGTAAAAATATATGGGGTGTTAAATTACATAAAACCCAAGTAAAGCTCATATCTCCAAAATGAGATGTTCAGTAGTTTTTCTGACAAGATTTTTGGAAAGTATACGTGATTTTCTACTTTAACTTTTATTTATAAACTTCTTCACTCAACTTCAAAAACAATGAAATTAAATGGAGTTTTAATGTTAGCGAGACCACGCTGTACTTTTCCAAACAGTTTTTCAAATAAAAATCTGAATAACCGTGTATACACAGACGGATTACCAGGATACAGTGATTCAAAAAATAAATTAACAATAAAAACAAAATAAATTATGTTTCCTTATATGGATTTTGATATTTATTTTAAAAAAGTTTAAAACTGGAGTTAGTTATAGAAAATTTGATTCTCATCTACATCTTTATATTAACTAAGTTTCGTCTAGGAGGTAATAGAAACTAAATACCGAAAATAAACTTATTTTCAGTGCCATTTTGTTAGTATGAAGGTGGGGGCGATAATGTAATCGCCAGGAATAAATTATTTTATTGTTATTGATGTGTTCAAGAACCGCTGCCTGGAAACAAATGATACTAAATTTGCACTCCAGTATGCGAAAATTATAATTCCTAGAACTTCAATAATATAATATTTAAAATCGTCTACCCCAAAAACCAATAAAACGATATGCCACGTTGGTAGTGGAGAAGGTGATGGTATTGGCTTCAGATAGTGGCTTCATCGCTACATGAACGTTTTTCAAATAAAATCATAAATCCGACTTTAATCTCGGAATTCTGAGATTAAAGTCGGAATTCCAAGTTTGAAGTCGGAATTCCGAGTTTAAAGTCAGAATTCCGAGATTAATCTGGGAATTTCGAGATTAAACTCGGAATTAAAAAAAAATATTTCAGTGGTCCTTCTACGCCTTCATACATTATAAATTTATGTTTTAAAAAAATTTTTTGTAATGAATTCTTAACTTATAATTTGACAAAGGAAATTAATTTCTACTCTTATGTCCAAACCCGCGTATCGCGTATTGTCGAGTTAATTTGACAATTATAAAAATATTTCATCATCTCCTTCCTACGCTTTCATAGTATATCACCTATATAAAATTTATAGACAGTTGCCTTTATTTTTTATTATACTCCCTTCATTGTATTAGAGGCAACAACAAACCGCTTTGGAAGTATAATAATATAATCAGTAATATATTTGAATACATAATTTACAACTTAAAATATATTAACACGTAATATCGTTAAGAAGCTTAATTGGAATCAAAACCACTGATACCTGAACGTCATTCCCTCTCAAGCATACTTCATTATATTCCCAACGATGATGAAATTGAAATTACCTAACTTAGGAGTATTTCACAATTTCTCCTTAGGTTTGTCTTTACCGCTAAATTATTAATTGGGTAGAATAGGTATACACAAAGTTAATTATTTAACTTCTAATTTTCGAATTTCGGTGAATAATTACGTACATATACAAATTCAAGACAATTCAGTTAGTTCAAATAAACATCGTTAACTGGCAATGATAAAGCACAATAATATATACTGGGTGGTTCAATGCGTTGGTTTTTGGTAATAAAATCTATAAAAATAATTTTTTTTTTTTTGTAGTTATACAAATTTGAATTGAATGTTTGTTTCAATTACAAATTCCTAATGGTTAAATCATTTTTAATAATTGTGAGGACTAATTAAAATATTACAAAGGTGACTACATGACAAAAATCCACATGTTTTTTCGGATTTTCTGAAAAATAACATCAAATTAGCAGCAACGGGAACACAATGGGAGGTAGATAATTGCCAGAGTTCCAACTGAAATACAGTCCAGCATAAATCTGAAAGCAACAACACTGCTTTGGAATCAGTAGAGTGTAACAGATTGACGCGACTCTCTGTTGAAGAGATACGAATTATTAACTGTAAGACGTTTGTAAAGAACTAGGGTCACATTTTGATCACAATAACACCAAGGAATTTTTCCAAGCATGAGTGTGCTTACACGTAAATTGAAATTCAAGATGTGGTCAAGAACCTCACCGGTACTCTATGTAATGACAGATCAGATTACACAAGCCCACAAAAAAAGAAAATGGTCTGCGCGGGGGTACTGACCATGGGCCGCTGAACACGAATCTGACCTTAGTTTTTCCCCAGCAAGTCAGGTTTTTTTAACAGCAAATAAGGCTGTTGGATCGTAATATTGCTCATTTAAATCAGACTCCAAGAGTTATTCAACTTGAAAACTTCAACCTAATAATATTGTGGTATTTCAGTATTGACCACATAACTTCTTAACCCCTCAATCACAACACCCGGGAAATCTGATGAAAATGGCGTAAAATCTTGATTGGGGAGTGAGTTGTGACCTCGGATACTTGTGCTTGAGTGTCATACATCTACAACTTCATGACCCCATGACCTTAGCATCCCATAACCCTGAAACCTTTTAACTCTGAAGGTCCAAGGGAAAAAAATGGAGATTCTAAGTAGGGGAATTCGTGCCATTGTGACATTAGAATCTTGGAATCAAGCACCCTATGGCGCCTTAGCTCTTCAACGGCAATCCCTCTATCCTCATAACCCTGAGGATTCAATGGAAATATAGGAGGCTCTCGATTGGAGCATCAATTAGATTGTGCCTCGGAACCTTGTTACCTTGTTACCAAGTAAATCTATTCTAGCAGCATTCTACTACATAGCCCACTAACCCCGTAAACCCATAACTGAATAACACCGGAAATATAATAGAATAATGTGTTCCGAACATGGGAATTCATGAGATTGTGTGACCACTCTATTTTTTTTTTGGCCCAATACCGCGAGAAGCTTTTTGAAAGTGGTCATCCAAAGGAAAAAGATAACCGGTAATAGGACTATGAACGTGAACCTTCAATACTGAAATCAGAAGTGAAGGCAGCCACGCAAAAACTAAAAACTGACAAAGCAGTTCGGGTCGCTAATATCACGGCCGAGGCATTTAAGTTAGTTGGTGAACGTGGAGTGAGAATCCTCCACAGAATACGCCAAAGGGGGACAGGAATCTGGTCCGAGACCGAGAACATTAAAACCACCCAGGCATGCCAAAAATAAGTGATCGCCAGATAGTAAACAAGATGGTACACCTTGAAGCCAATGTAAACAATAACGGCAACTGCGAATATGAAATTCGATGAAATGATAAGATCGACAACTTGCCAGTTGAGCCAAATTTGGTGCTATAGGAATACCCATCCCGGAAATACGGCCCACAAGATGGCTTGTCAGCAGGGCTGGCTCTAGGTATTTTGCCGCCCCGGGCACAGTTTTGTTTTGCCGCCCCTCTCTTATATAAATAACTGGGATCAGGCGGGGTAGAAATGAGACAAAATGACAACTTTAATTTTTAGGTTGCTTAAAATCGAGTCATATTTAATGAAAGATTGGTATCATATGTAAAAATGACAGGAAAAATTATATTTCTATGTATTTTTTACTAAAAAGTACCGTTAATTGATAAACAAAAATAAACAGTGTCTCATTTTTACCCTCCAAGTGGGGTAAAAAAGAGACAGTTGAGGGCAAATGAAAGACACGTGATTTATTCCCATTCTTATTGACATCGTACAAATGGAAGTACAAAAATAATACAGAGGAGGGTTTTTTCTTTTATGTGTAATTTATTCAGATTTTTTACTAAACAAGAAGGGGCTTGCTAGCTTCTCCTAAATTAGAAAGCTGAAATGTGCCTGCTTCAGTGTGCCCATTTGGTCTCTTTATTCTCTTTTTTACCCCGCTTTTAATTCTTTCGTTAAAATCAAATTTTTCCATGATTTAAAACTAGCAGATTAATAAACTTGATCACAAAATGTGAAGTACGACACTTCTAGTTGACGTCTGCCAGATATGGACAATGCAAATAGAGAAAAAAAAAGTACTAAGGTGCGTTCAAAAATTTTTTAAAAGTGAATTAAAGAATTTACTGAACAATATTTTTTCCCGTATTAAAAGTAGGCATAGGACCTGACTGGATAACATAAATCAGTTCTGAATGTACAAAGCAAACTTGAATAAAAAATTAAGTTTAATTTATTTCAATCTGGGTTGGATATCACCTTGTCTTTTATTTACCCCGCTGTCTCATTTTTATCCCCATCTTTTCAGTCCGTTATTTTTTATAACATTTTAAGAGTCGCCTACTGAATATTCTTGATGGTTTGTTTTTTTAGTTATAAGGTTTACAGCAATTTTTGGATTTTCAGCAATATGATTACTGTATTTAAAAGGGTAAAATAAAATAATTGAAAAAATTAGCCGTATTAAAACTTAAAAAAAATACCACACCATAGAAATTAGACAAGAAATAAAATCACATATAAGAAATGTATGTATGTAACCTACTTTATATACAAAAAAAAACTAACAATAACAAATTATTTATATAAAGTTAACATTATTACTATTACTATATTAGTGAAACAGTTGTTTCCTAGCTTTTTTATATTTTTTGGTAACTGTAGATTTGAAGAATTTGCCGCCCCTAAAATTTGCCGCCCCGGGCAGCCGCCCGCTTCGCCCCCCCCCTAGAGCCAGCCCTGCTTGTCAGCATCATAATTTCCCGAATCTTCTCTTTTTTTATCATATATAGAATTGTTGATGGTTCAGAGATATCCAAAAGACAAGAAGAGAAGAGAAGACACCATTCAAAACGCTGGGATGATGTCACTATCAAAATGATGGGAAATAACTTTGATGAGAGCGTATGCCTGACAGGCAACCGCGATATATGGCGTTGTCAGACGTGCTATGCTCCCAAGAGTTGCTACAAGAGTAATGCATGGATTACAAACTATCAAGGCATTGAGAATAAGAAGAAGAACCATCTCCACATAATGTTACTTGGTTGATCAAACGTACTTCGAGTACACTGTTCAGTGTTCTGGTGTTTGTGAAAACCACTTTAGGTCTACAGCCAAGCCAAATGTTCCAACTTTCCTCCAGGAAAACAAAAGTAAAGACCTATAAATTTAAAAAAATATATTCCAAACCTTCAAGACAGCTTGGTAAACACCCACAGTTCTATACCTCATTTGCATATTATAAACACGCACTGAGCTATTTATAATACTTAGCAAGAAGTTATGAAAATCGTCCAATGAGATTGATGTAAATTTGAAAAAGTCGTGATTAACAGCATGAATCGAAACATATTTATTTGGGGTTTTAGTTCTTACTTATTGCTAATTTAGTTAAGTTAGAGTCTTTAATATATATATGTCGGTACCACAATTCTAAGTTTGCTAACGAATTTATAATCGTTGGTTTTTTCACATCTCGTTAGATCTTTTTCTGCACTGATTTGACTTGTGTATCTAGAAAGCCTACTTTTCTCTCTTTATTGCGGTGAGAACAATGTTATTTAAGTGAGTCATGAGGAACTGTACATACTTCTACCGTAAGTAGAGGCACCTAAGACAAATACCAAGTGATCATTAAAAAGTGTTTGTTCCTTTTCTTTACTATCATACAGAGTGATTTATGAATTTTGTCCAAAAATTGTTTTGGTCACAACATTTTAACGGTTAATCCGATTTGCCTCATTTTTTACAACAATGTACACTGTTGCCTAACAACCATCATACATATCCAAAATTAAAAAAATTCTGGGACGGTTTCAAAAAAAAATTGCTGGATTGCTTCGTATACGATAGTTCGCCCTGTATATGATTTATCTAAAACTTGATATGAAATTTGTATAGGACACAAATAAGTATTAAAACCTGAGTATTTGAAATTTTTATCACACTCTCAACAATTTTTTTATTAACGATCAATTTTAAAGTCAAATGAAAAGTTTGGCAAAATGGAATATTTTAATGTATACTAATATTTATTAATACAAAAATTTAGCTAAAAAAAAATATAATATAATAAGAATATCTACATACCTCGTGCCTAGGTTTAATAAGTACCATCATTTTAATCAATATCCAGACCAGGTCTTAAAAATGTGGCTGATGTGGTTCATCTAAAAAGTTGCCTCTGAATGTGATTTCTCCAATTAGTCAAATTGCTTCCAAAAAGGACAGAAATAAGTAGTCAAATTTGTGTTACCTAACTTTCCCCCCATTTAAAGTGTCAATGTTCAGTTTAAGATCAATTTTAACGAAAACTGTAAATTTTTCGAAATATTTTTAAAAGCCATCATATTCAAATGCAAGCATTGAATTTAAAATAAATACAACATACGGATCTACGACCTTTAGTGCTTGTTATTACATAGGTACTTCCATTTTATTTAATTTTCAGACATTGCGCATCCATTATTGTTGAATTTATAGAGAAAAGTGTATTGAGGCAGATGGATTTCACTTTGGAAATCTTTTATAATTATGGCATTTATTTTTTTTTTTGTTGAATTTCTTCTGCAATGTTTAAGTTGTTTTGATATTTTCGTTATTCCTTTTCTTTTCTTATAATTCTTAAATACATACGTATTGTAAATAAACATGTAAGACCTGGCCTGGAAATTGACTAAAATGATGGTACTTATTAAACCTAGGTACGAGGTATATAATATTTTTTTTTAGCTAAATTTTTGTATTAATAAATATTAGTATACATTAAAATATTCCATTTTGACAAACTTTTCACTAAAAAATGAGGCAAATCGGATTAACCGTTAAAATGTTATGACCAAGACAATTTTTGGACAAAATTCATAAATCACTCTGTATCATAGTAAAGAAAAAAGGGAACAAACACTTTTTAATGGTCACTTGGTATCCGTTTTAGTTGGCTCTACTTTCGGTAGAAGTATGTACAGTTCCTCATGACTCACCCTGTAGGTATAACATTATTTCTCATTCTTAAAGCTGTGTATTTGATGTACATACAGGGTGATTCATAAGGAATGGGTAATATTTTACCTGCAGATTCTATAGCGGAAAACATTACTTAATAACTGGGGGTGAAATATTAATACTTACTGAGATACAGGGTATCAAAGTTATAAAAGTAATTCAGTAATGTTATATTTCAGTTATTTTTTCACACATGTACATAAAAGTGGGTACAATTAGGTTTTTTGACGCGAGAAAATCGAATAAGCTATCATTTTTGGTATATCACATAGAGGGCGCTACGTAAGCTATCTTGGTTTAACAGAATCCGCCATAACATTTTTATACTTCGATCATTTATAATTTCATTGCAATTTTTCTAAGTAAACATTACTTTTAATCAAAAAAGAGGTGAGATGAGGTACGGTACCGGTTTCAGTGGCGAGACCTCGATCGGCGAAGTTAAGGCACGCCGGGCGAGTCCGGTACTTGGATGGGTGACTGTATCTCATCTCGCCGTCCTGGATAAATGGTAGAGTAGCATTAGCTAAACTTCGCCAGGACGTTAAAATAAATAAAGCAATTAAATAAATAAATAAAATAAAAAATACTGTTTTTATCTTCAAAAAATGCACCCTAATCAAGATTTTTATTTTTAGAACATCCTGCGCATCAATAAACGTTTTTTTAACTTTTTTGCAGTGATCCTCTCTTTCCATCTGAAGAGGTTAAAGGGTTAAATAAAAAATTTGTAATGCGATTATAAATGAACGAAGTACAAAAAATTTATGACGGATTCAGTTAAACCAAGATAGCTTGTGTAGCGCCCTCTATGCGATACACCAAAAATGATAGCTTATTCGATTTTCTCACGTCAGAAAACCTAATTGTACCGACTTTTATGTTTATGTGTGAAAGAATTACTGAAATATAACATTACTGAATTATTTTTGTAACTTTAACAGCCTGTATCTCAGTAAGTATTAATATTTGACCCCCAGTTATTCAACAAAAAAAAAAAAAATGTTTTCCGCTATAGAATCTGCAGGTAAAATGTTACCCATTTCTTATGAATCATCCTGTATATAACACATAAAATATTTTGTAGTAAAGCTTTGAGAATGAAAACAGGTTCGGTTTCCGAAATGTCATTTGTCAAAAAACGCCATCTAACTGTTCCTTTGATGTAAGACTCACAGGAGTAGAGGTTATTTTCTAGTAAGATACTGGATAACTGTATTATTTTGTAAATTTCGCGTATATTATTAATAGAAAAAAATACATGTGGCAGAAAATCTCAGTAAGAAAAACAGAAAAATAAAAAAAAATATTTTATAAAATAAATATCAAATAAAAAAAAATAGAAATACCTGTTTAATCAGTTTTCCAAGCATTAGTAGAAAAAAAATATGTTGTGTGTGTAAGAAAACTGTTTCTTTCTATACCTACGGCATATTTTTACTTCCACATCTACGTAGTGGAGTGTGGAGTATAATAACGGTAAAAAAAAAGTAATTATTTTTTGTTTAAATAGGCTTAGAATGTCACGAACTGTCGAGATTTTAAGTTTGAACAAAAAAAAATGTTACCTGTTTGTCTGTTCTTTGGTATGTTTGTCATTCTCTCTAACTTTTTTGTGCGCTCGATTACTCTGGAATCGATTATGATATTGAGTTAAAATTTGATACATCTATGTATTCTAATGAGATCTGGAATTAGATTACATTTTGATCTCATTCCATTGAAGGGTTGGAGGGTAAATAATTAAAGCAAGCAAATAACAATTTACAAAATTGGGATTTAATATATATATATATATGTACGAAAAGCCAAGGCCGCAAATTTATTTTGGCATCAGCCACTCCCACTATCACCCCCATTGCCACCCTCACCCCTTATTAAAGGGGGGGGGGGGGGATTAAATTGTGATTTAGTGTGTGTACAAGAACCGACAGCCTCATTTTATTTTTTTTTTGCTTCAGCAACTCCCACTACCACCGCAAAAACAGGTATTTTTAATCCTGGTAATTTTCGCTTGGAATTTTAACATTCATTCTCATACATTAGTGCATTGACCATGACAAATAATTCGTTTGATAGGTTCTTAACAATATTTTGTATCGTGATTCCATGTGCACTGACCTGTTAAGAAAAACTTAATAAAACTTCGCCGAAGGATTTAAGTTAACCTTTCTCCACCCACATCAAAATATTTACGCCTTGAGTTGACCATATATTGTGGGAAACTTTATATTTCTATATATATATTAAATATGTCTATATCCGGATCTGACCAAAACCTCAACGAAATATCATGCTTCTAAAAGTATAACGATTTATTCAAGCCAGACGCCGACGGAACACAAAGAAATAGGGAGTCGCCTTAGAATAATACCTCTAGAAGTTTCAAATCGAATAAATCTATTCAATTGAAAAGTTTTCGCCGACTAGAGCCAGTGCGGTATCCAAATATATAGAGAATTTTACTACAACGGGAAAGTGGATTTTAGAGAAAAAATCTTTGTAAATATTTCTTTCAGATGATCGATTTGGAATACAAAAATTAATAATGTGGTGTAGGCCAGTCACCTGGGCACAAGTTGTAACAAAAATCGAAAAAAAGAGTAAATTTCTTTTTGAGGGATTTAGCTGCCATCTTGGAAAATCCACGCGTAAGGCAGTACTTGTGCTGATCTTAAACGGCTTACCCAATCGAAAAAACTAGGTATACACAAAATCTTTTTACCATGACATTTTCAAGTCAAAATGAAATTAAACGAAGAATTTCATGGGAAAATGTCAAGAATAATAAAATGTTCAAAATCAATTTTCTCAACTTTTCTATCTCTTGATATATTTTCAAAAAATGCTTCATATACGAGGTATGTTGCAAATAAAGCGAAAAATGGCAAAAAATTGAAGATTTTTGAATTTTAAAGTGTGTTGCCTCACCTGTCACGTGTGCGGATAGTTGGCATATGTTTCTGTACATCCCAAACTATACTCTAAGAAAAAAAATTACGGGTAAACGACATTTCGCACCAAAAAGCTAACTGGCCTATATACCGGAAAATATTGCTCAATTAAAATCTTTTTTAGGTTTAATTAATTAAGTATATTATAATAAATTTGTGCCAAATTCAGCTACAATATTACGTCCATTATATAATCTATTGAAACATAACACTTCTTGATATTGGGTAGTCAGGTACCAGCTTACTTGTTGGTGGGCCGCTGTCGATATGCCCTCGCAAAGACTCCTTATACATGTATAATGCATGTCGACTAGAGAAACTTATTGGTCTCGCACCCCAGAGCTTTAATGAGGACTACTTTCGCACTTTCATAATAATGAAATTTTTTAAATGTAATTTAGTTCATTCATTAAAGTGTCACTCGTTCTCCATCTACTTACGTGGTTCACTATGAGGTGCGTCAAAATAGATATCTTATTCAATTTCTTGATCGACATCCTGGTCAAATGATTGTAAGTCTATGTCATCAATATCACATGATTCAATATTATCTGCCATGTTGCCATCATTTACAGGTAATCTGTTAAGACAAAATTATCTTTTGCAGTGTTCTTAGATACCCGAGCATTTGAGCTCAACTTTTCTACAGTCGCAGCATTATCATATTGTTTAGTACAATTGCAAGAAACTGTTTTCAGGAGATCCTTAGGAGCAGGTGGTTTCATTGTTAAGACAGTAACTAGAGTATTTTTATCTTTATTCCAACTCTGATCCTTTTCAGCGTTCTTAGGACACCCACAGTCCAAATCATAAACCTAATGAAAAATTCTGTGAGAATGCTTCTTCAATAGGTGGTAGAGATTTCAAATTTAATGTAATTCTCGAAGCACCCTAGCAAAACAACGAAAGCAATACAAACACATAACATAACCATGAATACACCACAGAATATAGATTCAGACTTTTCCCAGTATTCGAAGCATCATACAGAGAAAGGAAGAAATTGCACTTAGTTTAGGATATTGCTATTATCAGTCCATTCACAATTGTTGAACATATCTATTATGTTGCGATGTTTTTTAAATTCCTGTACCAGTTTCACAATTTTACTTTGTCAAAACAGTTCGGAGGATGTGTGGTACCCCCAAAATGCGTGAATGAATAGCGATTAAACCGAACCTAGCATTTATATAAGATTTATTATACTTATTTGATTTACTTAAATAGGTACTTAGACCCAGATACATTTTCTTTAATGATCATCTTAGTAAAGTAATCTTTGTTCAGAAATCCCTTTTATAAAATGGTCATGCTGTATATAAACTATATTTTATTATAATTTTAAAGCAAAATGTTACCAAGGTTTTTGAATAGCACACAGAACACAAAAATATGAAGATGTACGAGACATCGAGCAAACCTTCCGTAGATTAGGTAATACATCAGTTTTACTTTAAAATGGCATTGTATATTTTTAATACTATTGCGAATCGAATAAAAGTTGAATATTAGAAACGACAACTTCACTTAAAATTCTAGTTCTATTTTAGAGCATGTAAAATAGTATTGTAGAATATTCCCTCCAGAAATTGGGTCATCCGTTATACAGAGTGATCGCCAGTGGAGTGTAAACCATCATATTTTATATAATTTTAGAGCAAACTGTTGGCAAAATTATTTTATGACTAAGCTTACAAAAGATACAAAAATGTACAAGACATTGAAACTGCAATACAGTGTTGCCTCTTTTTACGTATATTAGGTGATATATCAAACTTTCCTGAAATGTTATTAATATATATATACAGTATGACCACAGTTAGAGTGGATAAGATGGTAAACTTTTTTATGGAAAATGAATTCGTGATAAAAATTTTGCATTTGTTAAAAATATGATTGCCAAGGGATAAATTAATGTCATGTGTTCAGAAATTAAAAAAATCTGAAAATTATGTAAGAGTAAACAACGTTCAATTTTAACGATATGAAAAACCGTCACTAAGAAGAGTTTTTTGGAATTAAAATTTATGTAAAAATTCCAATTTATGGATAAATCTGCCTAATTAGACTTTTTAAAAAAAATTTATAAGTATCAAGTGGTATCATGCGGTAAAACTAATTATACTCGTAATTATATTAAACTACTTTTACTTTTAACAGCATTGAAAACATTTATTAGTAAAACTAAATCAAATTTTTAAAAAATATATTATTCAAATACGTCTCCACCGTGTTCCACGCATTTTTGAAAGCGAGTGTAAAGTTCTTTGTAACTGTTTCTAACTTCTAGTAAGGATATTGACTGAACAGCTTCCCTAATGCGGTCTTTCAACAGGTCAGTGTTATTATTTAAAGGCCTACTGTATACAATTTTTAGTAAAAATCCATAGGGGGACCTCGGAGGCCATGGATTTGGGCCATACCGACCAATCGTCGGTCATCAAATTTATTCCGTATCCAGTTCTCAACATTTGCCGCAGAATGATCTGGGCAACCATATTGTTGAAAATAAAATGAATTGAGGTTATCCAACGGTAAATTTTCTAATTCATTACTGCAAAAAGTTTGCAGCATATTCAAATAACTATTGCCGTTACAAGTATCTTCAGAAAAATATGGCCCTATAATTCCATGGTAAAAAGTATTATCGCCTATATTGTATTCTGAAATTTGGATTAACATCACTCCAATATTGACTATGGTGCTAAGATACAATCCCATTAGTCGAGAAGGTGGATTCATCTGTATTTTTGTGTGAAAATTACTACTCATGCTTCCAGTCCACAAACAAAAATCAAGACGTTTTGCTTCGTCGCCTGTCTCTAAAGTGTGGTTGAAAATCTTATTGTGTTTTAAGATTTTTTGAATCTGATATTTCTTAACCACTTCCAAATATTCTGCTGTCTTCTTAATGACAGTTTGTGATGTTCCACTATTGACTGTAATACTAACAGAGTCATATTTTTTCAGATCTTGATATTTTCAACAACCATCCAGTTCTTAAAAATTTCTGTACTAATTTGTGGCAAGTCGACTGTGCAACACGTACAAATTAAAATCTTCGATTACTCTCCGATAGCAAGACACCAATTCCATAACACTCTATTAGATAATTTGTTTGCTGTAAAGTTAGCGTTTTTACAATAGTTATTAATAATGAAGTAGAAAATTATGTTGTACAGTAAAATGACAAATCGAGGGTAAATAAATGTCACTGTAAACCACAAGTCAACTCCTCAGTTATACAGTTTTTCTTTCAATTTTCAAAATAGTAAAGTTATGATTTATAAACAAATTGGAATTCAGAAATATATTTTTCTGATTAATTTTCCTAATAAGTTTTTTCAATGCTGTTAAAAATAAAAGTAAACATAAAAACATAAACACACCACAGATAGTAGACAACCCCCAAATCCATAGCCAAGGCTGTGCGGAAGGGGGTTACGCATTTGGAAAAACGCAGACATACATCCATACCCACCGGTGTTGTCAATACCGGGGCTGGGGGTCGAACCCAGAGCGCGGTAGGCATTCGATCAGCATGTTCGCCACTCAATACGCCTTAACCGATTGAGCTACCGCGCCGGTTGTAGTAGTTTAATATATTTAATAATTTTTGTAAGAAGAAATAATTTTTATTTTCCTGTAAGTTTTACCGCATGAAACCACTTGATACTTATGAAAAATTTTAAATAAAGTCAGATTAGGTAGATTTATTAATAAATTGGAATTTTGACAGAAATTTTAATTCTAACAACTTTTCTTAGTGACAGTTTTTCATAACATTAAAATTGAACGTATTTTACTTTTACATAATTTTCAGATTTTTTAAATTTTCTAAACACCCTGTATATGGCATGTTAACTCAATCATATTTTAAACAAAATCCTCTCTAACTATGGACATCTGTGTATTAGGACTATTATGAAACTAATAAATTTTGTAGTCGACGTTGCCGACTAAATATATGCTTCATATTCACTTTAAAGTCAAAAGTTACGAATGTGATTCATTGAAACGACCATTAACAAAGTTTAGAAAGCGTGTGAACAGAAACGTCTTTTAAGTTGAAACCGCTAACTTTAGTAATTCAAGGTAAATTCTTCTTCTTATTATTCACAACGTGCCAGATGTTCTGTGATTCATGAAAATTATTCTAGTTAGCCTACGCTTACTGTATGGTACGTCTATCGGCATTTGTCGTGGTTGCCTGTTAGGCGTACATACTCATTAAAGTTCTTTCCCATCAGATCTTTGGTGATATCAACCCAACGTTTTGAAGTTCATCTTCTTCGCCTCTTGTGTCTTGTAAATTAATGTTATCATATGTATAGAAGTATTTCCGTAAGATCAAATATTCAACGTACTTTCGTTTGGATAACAACTTTTTCTCTCTCTTTTTGTCGCTCTGCCACCTTTTCTCTCTCTCTCTCTCTCTCTCTCTCTCTCGTTCTGACTCTTTCTATATTTTTCTCTGTCATTCATTCTAAATGTCTGTGATGCATGTATCTCTGATTTATTCAGTGAAAAAACTATATATTGCGTTTGGAAGGAGTATAAAGATTATTCTGAAGAAACTGCACGTTTTCTGAAAAACTGGCTTTAGTTTTCTTGGAATTAGCAGCTTTTGACAGAGAGAATCTTTACATTATAGCTTTTCTATGCATAAAAATAGACTGTAATGAGATAAGGTCTACAGATCGAATGAAAAGATGTTTTGTTTCTTTTGTTCCTTTATGTGCATGCTTTCCCTGATGCAGCACAGACAGACAAAATTAAATGTATATAGTAAAAACCACATGTTAGGAGAATATTGTTTTTACTGTATAAAACATAGATACCTACACAAAATAATACACTAAACTAAACATAACTAATCTACATCACAGTAAATAACAACATAAAACCTCATTCCCAGACACTATGGTATAAAATATATGATTGCGTGCGGTAGGCATTGCTGCCACTTCCAGGTATACAGCTGAGCCTGCTACGTCCACGCTGGGTTGGATTAAGGTCATGCTTGTTGCCAGCAGCGAGAGCCACATGGCGCATGGTAAAGGAATGTGGGATGGGAGGTGTAGGTATTTGTGAGATGCGTTACCGCATTGTGTCGTGAGGGAGCGTTTAAGCTCCCTTTTTTGTGTGTTTGGTTCTGGACTTCTGCTTATTCTGACTCTTCTTGTGAAATATCTTGCCGTGTTGTGTCGTAATATGGAGTGTTTTTGCTCCTCTTTTTGCGTTTTTGCTTCTTCGAATCTTCTTTTTTCTGAGTCTTCTGATTCCTCGGTTACCGATTGTGGTAAAGTATATATACTTGCGATTTGTTAGTGGTGTTCATTTGTTGATCCTGATCCTTTCAATTGTCGTTCTCCACTGTAGCATGGTCTCCCTATTTTTAGTTTGTTGCTGTGCGGTGCTAGCGCTTTCTTCAGTAAATGTGTTGGATCCCTTCCTTGGGTATATCCCCAATACTTCATAGCGTATATTTCTATTATGTTGAGATGTTTTGTGTCGCTGTTTTCGTCTTGTTGTTTTAGTTGGACGATGCCCTTTCTGCTCTTTTCAAAAACTTCTTCTGTTGGCTTTTGCTGTTGCCCTGTTTTTGACTCCATATATCATTGTTGTCCGTATGAGGCTATGCACATACATTTGGTAAGGTCCCATGATAGTTTGTTTTTCTCAATGAACGGTATGTTACCCTTGTGCCGTTTTGATTCTCTCCTTTACTGTTTCTCTCCGCTCCAGCTGGTTCGTCCGGTCTGTTCCTAGATACTTCAATTTGTTCGGCATTCTTAGGAAATATTCATCTATTTTGTGTTCCTCTCCGCTGGTCCAACTCTTCTTCTTCTTCTGCATCTATTAGGAGATTATCGACGTATGTGTGTGTTTTCTTAGGGAATACCATTTTTCTGAAAGAAACCTTCACTAGCTTCGCTAAAGTGATGTGCGAACTCAGCCCTGACACAGTATATAAACATAAAAAACATAAACACACCACAGATAGTAGACAACCCCCAAATCCAAAGCCAAGGCTGTCCGGAAGGGGGTTACACATTCGGAAAAACGCAGACATACATCCACACCCACCGGTGTTGTCGATACCGGGGCTGGGGGTCGAACCCAGAGCGCGGTAGCGAGTCGATCAGCATATTCGCCACTCAATACGCCTTAACCGATTGAGCTACCGTGCCGGTAGCAATATCAACAATACCTCATTAATTATTTCGAGTTTAATTTTAATTATTATCACTACCGTGATTTCTAGCATTTATTCCTTGGATGGTGGCTTATTGGAGGGTCTTCTTGTATTAATTTGATTCATTCATTTTTTGCTTTCTCTTCTTCCTCCAGTTTATCTCCACTGTTGCCGTGGTATACCTCTTCTCGTGTATGTGTTATCATTTTGTCTGTATGCCTCCCTGCCGCCGCTTTACTGCCCCTAACGCGTTCCCCCGTTTCTTTGATTTTGTGGTCCTATGTTCTGTATTCGATTCATCATTCTTGTGTATAGATACCATTTCCTGAGAAAAACTATGCATTTCCATTGAACTGCAAGAAATTCAGCCCCCGGCGTATCAAGCCAATAGTACGCCACTGATCAAATTGTCCATTTATTACCCAAGTCAACGCTTGTTTATCTAAGAAACTCTGTTTTTCTTAAGGAATAACACCAGTATTGCCTTGCTATAAATTTACGGTGACAGCGGTCGATGCTTTCATAATCACTTCTCATACTTTCGAAGAAAGTCGTTTGAATCAGCCCCTCACCAGTTTATTACAGCATTTATGATGCAGAATGCAACACCACAAAAACACACTCTTTTTAATACAAATACAAATTATGTACGTAATTAATCACTAATTGAACCTCCCAAGATATGTATTATTCCTCAAACCTGTCGCTTACTTGACAAAAAAATATGCAACACCACAAAATCACACTCTTTTTAATACAAACACAAATTATGTACGAAATTAATCACTAATTGCACGTCCCAGGTATGTATTATTCCACAAACCTATTACTCACTGTTGACCTTAAAAATTTGCATAAAAAACATACAACACCACAAAACACATTCTTTTTGATACAAATATAAATTATGTACGAGATTATCTATTTATTCACTTGACACCTCAAAAGTTATATTTTTTACACTCTGTATTTAGCTAGGGCTTGGACCTAAAAAGCATTGCAATGGTTTTATCCGGCAGACACTTGTTAATCATTAAGACATAAATAAACTTAGATAAATAAACTTGGGTGGTACTTTAAAAATGAGAAGATACTTAGCTTATCTATTCCTCTTGTGTATTGCCTGGTCCTTTAAGCTTGTTTCTTTATGCATAGCACTGCACTATCAGTTCTGCCACTAAATACTCTATATTAGTTATTTTCAAATATTAATTCTGTTTCAATTTTGTTCTTTTGTTGTGATATATCTATTTGCGCGGAATTCTTTACTCTACAAATTCACCTAATTTTTATAAAATTTAGCGGACATTTAGCGGGCGTTTTCACGTTTTAATGGCAGCGTTTTTCGGACGCGTCCGTTAGCTCGGAAAGAACAATTCGAACTCCGACACTATGGTATAAAATATAAATACACAAAATAATAAACTGAACTTAAATAAAATTAACTAAACATACATCGTAGTAATAAAACATCATGCTGAGACACAATGGTATAAACAAAAAATACACAAAATTAAACTAAAGTAAACTAAATTAAACATACATCACAGTTAATAACTTAAAGTAAAACTTCATCAGGATGGACTATAAACATATATAAATATAACAAAAAAAATTAGCGTTTACATAATCAGAAGTAGCAATGTGGTGTGTAAAACGAAAATATGTTTTACATATGAATTTGCAAGCTGGCTGTATACATTTAAATATAATTCCAGGAGCATTTTGGTGGTAACATTGGTGGCATTCATGCGTATGCCGTGATTAGTGTGACAATTATTACATTTAAATACCATATTTTGCTTCATCTAGTTAAATATACTTACTTGTGTTTTGTAGATTTATGATATACTTGAAATTTAACGAATTAATCACCGCCAGAAATGATAAATGCACATTAGAGACAAGTTTTATGATTTACTTCGTTGTAGTTGGCAGTCTTCATCGCGTGGTCAAATTGTTAACAAAAAAGTTTTGTATATTTCCATGTGGCATGTATTTTTACATGTATTTGTCTGTAACGATTTCTTATTACATTATCCTAACAGTAAAATTCCATGAATTCTAATCTAATGAGGCTGTAATTTTACGCGCACTTTTTTCAGTGTAGATCATAGTAAGTTATATATGGCACATATTTTTGTCATTTCCTAATAACGTTTAATTGGACATTTATTTCAAAAAACGATCAATTTTATTCAAGTATGCAGGGGTGATACGCTCATGGATAGAGCAGCTAGTCTCTTGAAGTTTATTTGGTAGAATAACTTTAAAGTTGTTTGGTATCCAAGGACAGGTGTAAAACTAGCCGATAGGTATTGGCATTGGCCAAAGTCTGGTTCAAAGTAAGATAGACTGCCCATAGGGAATTGTGTACAAAATGGGTAGTTCTAGATGTCGTATATCTATTTTTTTTTTAATTTGTAATAGTAATGGCTAGGGAATATAGGGTATTCACTCCATTAGCTCAGTTGTATATGTATGTACTGAGAAAGATTAACAAAAATATCAATTACTTAATAAATAATTAAGTGAATGTGTATGTACACTATTTCAAAATGTTTTATTTACTAAAATAACCTGAAAACTTTAATAGATTTAGTGAAGTATACAGGGTAGATTCCAGCGTCTTCAAAATACGATTTCTATCTTTGTTGATACAAATTTTTTGAGGATTTTGGTTCTTGTATATACATTAAATCAAAATTTTAATTTTTCCCTCCCTTTAATAATGGAGGTGACTGATGCCGAAAAAATTTTGAGACCTTGGCTTCTCGTACATATACTAAATCTCAATTTTATGGACTCTTATTTGCTTGCTTTACCTAATTACCCTAATTACCCCCATTTACCCCTTAACCTTCAATGGAATAAGATCAAAATATAATCTAATTCCAGATCACGTTATAATACCACCATACGTGTACCAAATTTCAAGTCATTATCATAAACGGTCCCAGAGAATCGTGCGCACACAAAAAAGTTACAGACAGAACGTCAGACTGACAGAGAGACAGATTTTTTTCTCTCAAACTTAAAATCTTGACGTTTCATGGCATTCTAAGCCTACCTGAACAAAATAAATTTAATTTTTTTTTTTACCGTTGCTATACTTCCACTCCACTACGGGAATGTGGAAGTAAAAATATGCGTTTCCAAATAAGACTTACTTTTTTAAGAGCAAAAATGTTTATTTACACATCAAAATAAAAGTGTACTATTTTTGTAACAAACACAGGAATTCAAATGGAAATAGGAAATTCATCCCAACAACTACTTTCAAATACTCTTCTGTGCAAAAGTTTGATTAACCTAAAATATACAATTGAATTTTACAATAACAAATTATCTATAGCTCTTTTTAAAATTTACACTTGTCTATTAAAAATTATATAAGTATGGTATATACAGGGTGATTCGTGAGTATAGAGTTGTACTTTACCAAAAGATAGATAACAATGAGGTGATCTTAAATCCCCAAATAGTAATGACTAAGGCGGCGCCCGTTTTCGAAATACATTTATATTTTTTAGAAGAATTTTCTTTTCGCCATATATCTGTAATGTGTAAACGAAATCCAATGAAATTTTTTTATTTTGGTTACAGTAGTCATTCACCATTAAATTCCTGGGATCTTAATAAAATATCAGGGCCGCACCCAGAAAATTTTTTTAAAATTATTACTAGAAGATAACACTCTGTATATTGTTTATAAAATTTTTGATATTGAAATTATACCTACAATTACGCAGATATACGCGTGCTTGTTCATCAAAACCGCGATTCCCACGACGAGAATATTTCCCCCACACCTGTTAACAAGGCTTCGAGATTCTACTTTCTCATCTAGAGTGCTCAGACAAAGTCAAACGCGTGTCATGAAACATCAGTAAATGTAATTTTTTTTGGAGTATTAAGTTTACGATGAGGTTAAAATGTCATTCTTCCTCTTTCGATATCGATATCGTATGGTCTTCCCACTCATGTATTCACGAAGATCTGATCGTTCAAAAATTACTAGTTTTGCTTATTCTGCCATATTTTATCGAATACGTAAATGTTTCACGGCCATACCGCAATGGTCAAAGTGACGGAAATCCACAGTTTAAATCCTGAACATATGTTTTTTCTTCTAACATGATATAATTTTTTTTATCACCGTTGTAAAACACGTTCAAAAAGCTACAATTTAAAAAGAAAGTCCTAGAGTGACCACATGGCAGTTTTTTATAAAGCTTTAAAATTTTTTCAGAAATCTCGTTCTTCAGGGAAAATAATAAATAATCTTATTTGTAATTTTCCATAATTGTTTACACCTACAGGATTTATCATTTCACCAAGTTTCATTAAAAAAGGCAAATTATTTTTTTAGTAATTTCGGTTCATGTAAAATTAATTGTCTTTTTTTTTTAAACAAAATGACAGATCGGATTTGGACTTTTGTTATTTTATTCATAATTTTATTTACAAACATTTTGATTTTTTCTTTGGCCTGATCCGATGAACAGAACCCGAGATATTAAAAAAAAGGGACAACATCATAATTTCCAAGAGACAATCAGATCCAAAATTAGACAAAACTTTATTGTAACTTCCTGATAACATACATATTGCATTTCCAGAAAAAAATTACCTCCCCCCTTCCAAACGATCGTTGAAATCTTAGTTATAATAGTTTTATTCGACTAAATCTGGTGCTGACCAAAAAGTTTATACATAGTCTTCGTTTACTTTGCTCTCTTCGGATATGCAGATAAGCATTATTATATGGCACACGACAAGCGACGCACAGGTATAATTTCTACTTTTATATACATAGTAAGAGTGAAATTACTCAGAGTAAATAATATACCCCGAAGAAAGACTTTCACATGTGTGAAATCATGTCATATCTGGCAGAACTTTGTCACTATATGAAGCATGTTGTTATTTTTCTTAGTCTCTAGTAAATGTTTTTGTCATAATTCAAATAATTTGTGTAGTAACGATTGTTTCTTATTAATAAGAAAACATCGTACACGATAATCATCTGCTGACCGTTTATTAAAATGCTCTACTTGTAAAATGTGTGTTAGGTATTCAAATTTATGTATATTCTAGAATTCTATTTTTAAAATATATTATTATAAATCATTCACGGAAACATTCAGGGATATCCCGCCGTGTCGGAACATACGCCGTGGAGTGAGGATCACAGTTGTTGCTGATGGAAAAGCTCCTTTCCACACAAAAAAATGTGGAAGAGGCATAAGTGTAAAATGTAGCTAATTTTTTATTTCTGTAGGATGGAGCAAGGAAATTACTATTATCTACGGGGTATCCCAGGAATATTGGACAATGCCTTAGAAGTGTATAATTTATGTCAAAATAACATTAAAAATACCGGCATATTTTTTCCAGCGGATTTTACTTCCACATCGTGGAAGTATAGTAATCATAAAAGACAGAAACGCTTTCAAAAAATTTTCAAAAAACATAGGCTTGAGAAAGAAAGAAATAAAATTTCACTCGGGTTTACAAATATCTGTCTATGTATTAATGAAAAGTAGCAAGCAACTGTAACTTATTACCTAATATCAATTTGAAATCGGTGCAAAAGGTATTTTTAAAATCAGATATTTTTGTACCGACTTCAAATTGATATTAGGTAATAAGGTACAGTTCCTTGCTACTTTCCACTTATAGGTAGACAAATATTTGTAATACTGAGTGAAATTTTCTTTCTTACTTTTTAGAGATACTTTTTTACGATTTTTTAAAATTCTTTCAACCTTTTTGGTAGCTTCTTTTATTTATTTACCTTCTACGTAGTGAACGAAATTATTTTGAAATTCTCTTTATGTTGGGACCATGTGAATTTTACCAGGAAAATAATACCTTGTTTGTGAATTAATTAATATTACCGCCAAATCTTCTATTATTCTCGTAATATGAAGTCGGTAAAAAAATTGTTACCAATTCTGTTCACCTTACACTAGATGTAGCTTTATAGATTTAGTAGGGGGTAAATCGGTAAATTGGGATCTAATGTATGTACAAAAACCAAAGGACTTAAAAATATTTTTAGCCCCCATTATTAAGGGGGATGAAAAATATAAAATTGTTATTTATTTGTGTACAAGAACCAAACCAAAAACTTTTTTGACATCAGACATCCCCAATACTACCCCATCGCGTTATTAAACGGGGATAAAAACAAAATTATGATTTAGTGTGTCTACAAGAACCGGAAATTTGGATGTGGAAGTAGTGATTCCTTAGGCAGCGGTTCTTTATTCCTAACTTCCAAAGTACCTTTATAAAATTTGGACAGTATACACACATAGTAAGTAAGCCTCTGTGGTTCAGAAATATGGGTTCTTTCGTCTCGTATTTAGGAGACCAACACCTCTAATGCTTTTTACCGCTAAACTTTGACAGCATTCACATTTTGTTTGAGTTTAACGTGACATTTTAAAATGCCTTAAACAATTTTCTATTTAAGGATACTTCTTTGCTACCAATAAAATGACACGTTTTTAGAAAAGTTTATTTTATTCATCAATCAGAAATGTTCATTCATCATGCATTTATTGTGTTAAAGAACCCCACACAAATCTTAAGGAAAATAGTTTTCGATGGAATTGGCTGAAATTGCAGTGTGTTGTAAATATTGACGTCCACGGTCAAATGTCACAATGGGTACAACCTTAAAAAAATGCCAGTTTTCGAGTTAAATCTTCCTTCAGTCTAGTAATACCATAGTATACAGGGTGATTTATAAGAAATTGTACAACACTTAACTGTGCATATTAGGATTTAAAATATTCAGATTTAGCTAATCGTGCCTTAATGAAATGTTGACAGGTAAAACGATACAGGGTGTCATATTTTAAATTTTATTTTCCTTTGTAATTTAATTAGTTTTTTTTTTAAATTTCTTTTGAAAATTGATGAGTGGGAGTTATTGGGGTAGAAAATTATAACATATCTTCAATTTTCGTCTAGCTCCTCGAAGGAGCTACGTACGCAACGTTTAATGTATTAAAGGGGCTGTAACTTTTTATACGTACTTTAACGACAAATTCGCATAAAAATAGTATTCTTCTGTCATTTTTTTGATAAAAATGGGGATATACTTGTTTCAAGTCTCTAAATACAACAGTTTTTAGGAAAAGTACAATTCAAAAGTTTTTAATAGCTCTTGAAATAATACTTTTTAAAAGTAGGTGTTGAAGCAGCTTTATAAGCAGGTGTGTTTGAGCATCAGTAAATATCACTTAAAATGATAAGTCCCTAACATAACGAGAAGAGCACAAAGAATGAAAAAATTTTTTTGTTTTTATCGTGAAAACGAAGAATTTTTTATATAAAAAAGTTTCAAAAAAAGTGGTAAAGCATAAAATTGTGTATTGAAAAGTATGGAAACATTTTTTACCTATCTCTAATGGAAAACGTGTAAAACGCGTTCAAAGTAAGCGCACGAAAAATTGTTACCTATATTTCTAAAAATCCATAAAAAATCGGAATAAACATTTTTTCAGGTTCTGTTCGTAATAGTATATTGTGTATTTAGATGTGAAAGCAATACATTCCCGGACGACGCGCGACGATGCAAATTGTTGGCCGAGGCGCTAGCCGAGGCCAACAAGCATCGAATTCCGGGAATGTGCTTTCACACCGAAGTACACATACTATTTTTTCTGAAATCACAATCAATATTATTATAAATTAAGGAATTTGTATTAATGCATAAAAGTTCTTCATTACAATAATAATAATAATAATTATAATTTATTGGTCCGTTCGATCAATATACACGGTATTGGACAGGTCAGATAAATACATTACATTAATGCAAAATGAAATAGGTATTAAATTAGTAATTTTTAAAAACATCCATTATTTAAAACGTTAATACACGAATGACAATTTTACACACTAAACAAAATTTTACACATGTAAATATATTAGTAAAACTGAATTATCTAAAAAACTGCTGATCACGCATCATCCAGGTAATCAGTCACTGTATAATAAGATTTATTAATCAAAAATAATTTTAGTTTTTTTTTTGAAGTGGTGCAGTGGGATTGTTAACTTTATATCTTCAGGCAAATTATTATAGAATTTGCTTCCAGCATACGATAGGGTCTTTTCATATGAACAAGAACGATGTCAGGGTACTCTAGGAGAGAACCATGTCTCGTACTATAATTATGATTGGCGGTATTAACTTGAAACGTATCGATATTTTTTTACATTATGAATATGAAGGGACGGAAAAGTTAATATTTTGTGTTCCCGGAATACTGGTTGGCACGAATCTGTTGGTTTTAATGAGAAAATGAGCCTGATAATTATTTTTTGGGTAATAAATATTCTATTACAATTGCCAACAGTGCTATTTCCCCACAGGATAACATTATATGAAAGCACCGAGTTAACACGTGCGTGGTAAATATTAATCAGACTGTTTGTGTCGACAGAATTTTTTAAATGTAGTATAGCATGGTAACTACTATTAATTTTTTTACAGACATGGTCACTGTGACATGTATAACTTAAGTTAGCATCAATATAAGTACCCAAATACTTATTAGAACATGATATTTCTATCGTCACATTATTGACTTTTATATCGAAATGATGATTACTTTTTTCCCTATTGTAAAAATTCATGGCGACTGTTTTATCTGCATTGACAATTAAATCGTTTTTCCAACAATATTTAGTAATTTGATTGGAAATAATATTAAATTTATTTTGGAGGTCCGCTGGATTTTCTGCATCAATTCCTAAAGTGACATCATCTGCATACATTATAACACAATTTACAGAAATATATGTTGGTAAGTCATTAATAGATAATAAAAATATAAGAGGACCCAGCACAGATCCCTGTTGAACACCAAGATGGGTTTCATATTTATCAGAAAAAATGTTTCCGATTCTAACTGATATTTTCCTATACTTAAGATAAGAGATTATCCTAAAGCCTATAGCATATAATTTTTTTTCAATAAAATCCAATTCAAGTCAATCAAAAGTTCGTGACATGTCGAAAAAAGTGCTCCCACTGATTTATTATTTTCAATACATTTGTATACATATTCAGAAAATTCATATATTGCGGTTTCTGTAGATCTACCACTTTGACTCTTTGTTATTATATGATATTTATCTAAGAAAGACATTATTTTATCATAAATTACTCTTTCAATAACTTTACATAACACAGTTAGAATAGTAATTAGACGATAATTTTCTACACAGGTGGAATCAAGTTTCTTGAAAATTGGTACAACTATACCAACTTTTAAGTCATAAGGAAATTCTCCAAGCTCAATAGAACGATTTACTATATATGTTAAGGACTTTGCTATATAATATTTTATAGTTTTTATTATCTTGATAGGAATACAGTCAATGCCACACAAATCAGTATTTTTCTAATTATCTATTGCAGCAATCATTTCTTCCTCGGTTACCGATGTAAAAAAGAAGGAATTTGAATTAGTGACCCTAGTAGTACACTAGTACACTCTAACTGCTTACTAATAAATGCAATTTTAATGTGAGTTGGTTTGTCTGCGTGTATTTATTTACTGTCTAATATACATAAAAAAACCGTACGGGAATGTTTATCGTTGCTTGACAACGGATCTTTTCCGGTCTGTTTTCTGATAGTTTCTTATTAGTATAGGACTAAAATACTGGAATTGTGCATTTTTCGATCTGAAATCGCGCCAAAAATGCCAATCGATTTCCGAAAAGGACGTTTATTCTAATATTAAAATCACCACATTTATTTGTACAGTTGTTTTAGAAGTGACTATACTATAATACTTGAAATTTTCCTTTCTACAACCTTGTTATTTAACCGCCATATCCTCTCTCTTATTACTATTTTTGAAATCACCCGCCATAGCAATCACAATGGCGAGGTTTACAACGCTATCCATGTGAGAGAAACGTTCAATGCCATTTCGTACCTCCAGAGTTGGTCAAACAAAAAATTGTAATACAAAAGTTGTCGATAATTACTTGCTTAACAATTCAGAACCTTTTTTTGGACAAAATTAAGGATTTTAAAAAAAGTCAAAAATCGCATTTTTGCCAGCTATTTTCTAATGCGGCAGCTTGAGCAAAACTTATTTTTGTGGAATATATAGGATTTCAATCAGAAGGTTACAGATACTATGTCTACAAATTCCCTTGATTGCCGTTTTTTTTTTCTAAAATAAGCTTACAGGGTGTAATTAGTTTCATGTCATTAAAAAAAAATTGGTAATGGTGAGCGACTAGACAATTAAAAATCCTATATGACTTTTACTTCTAGGGACACTTTGAAGAAAACTGACCTAGCTCAAAAATTTGAATGTTACAATAGAACACATTTGAGAACCACTGCTTTTCTGGGTCAATGGACGTATACTTCCGAATCATAGAAGCCTCTTTTTTACTTTTAAAAAGTCATAAAAGTATAAAGATTACCGACTTTGTCCTCGCCGCCGGGCGGTCTCAAAGCAAGAATCGCGGCACTTTGATGGGGCCGCTTGAATGAACTTTTTATGCCAATTATAAAAATGTAAATAGTTCGTTACCTCTTTCTACACAACCACAAGCACATGATGGCGGCAGGGGTTTAAACAGAGGAAATAGTTTACATGTCTGTTTTTTAATTTGGAACAAAATTATTGGAGCTTTTATTGTTGTTTATAATTTATAAAATTTAAATGTGATTTATAAGCATTTGTAACAAATAATTGTTCTGTGTTAAAAGATTAAAAAATGAGTAATTATTTCATGAAATTGGAAAATGAACATTTTGACGTCTGAGATACGATAACAGAAAATAGTTACGTGTATCTTAAGTTAGGAAAATTCTGATTTTTTCACGAATTGCGCGCATAATTTTTTCCAATCAGGTATCGAAAACTAAAAATCGAGTCACTACGGCAATCAGTGTAAACAATAATAAACAAATCTGAGCAAAACAGCGAATAAGAATAATAATAATGCCTGTATTGCCCAACAGGTAACACCCAATAACAGAACAGCTCTCTCGGTTTGTGACAAAATCACAAAAGTTGCTCATAATAATAAAGTTTAAATACCTAACCCAGCAGCGACTTTCATTTGAAAGTGACAGCAATGGAACAGCGCGGTGGACAGGCCTATTCGAGAAATATAGAACTTACCAATAAATTATTGTTGATTTACAAAAATTGTTAGAAATGCCCTCCATCTGCATCAATACACATTTCAGCACGTCGAACTAAGGACATACGCATTCAGTTCAACACATTTAGTAAATTAGTATCATTACTTATGGTTTCTATGAACATTGCTGAAATTATTCCAAAGTGTCAATTCAATCACGTAATCAAATATTTAACGACTTGAACGGTAAATCAATAAAATAAATCTTAACTATAAATACAGTGGCCCAAAATTCAAAAAGAACAAATGCAACATACAATGGTGTAGTGAGGAAGGACTATCCATAAATCCTCACAAAAGTACACTTTCACACGAAAAAGATCCTTGGGAGGCCTAAAAGCCCCAAGGCTCAATGGAGTAGAAATTCCATTTGCCAGTGAGGCTAAATACCTAAGAGTCATTTTTGACCAAAAACTGACATGGAATACCCACATCCAAAAAGTCACACAAAAGGCAACCATTGCCCTGGGAAGGTGCAGGCAGATGTGTGGAAAAAACTGGGATGTCCCTATGGTTATATACTAGGGTCGTTAGACCCATAATAACCTATGGATCGATGGTATGGTGGACCAAGACACTGCAGCCGGGAGCAATAAGACTATTAAGTGGCGCACAAAGGCTTGCTTGCCTGTGCGCCACGGGGGCCATAAAAACTGCTCCCACGGTGGCTTTGGAGGTCCTTCTAGATCTGCCACCACTACACATTTTCATCCAGGGGGAAGCTCGTTCGGTGTTGCACAGGCTAATGCAAGGCACAACGCCCATAAGGCAGCAACACGGTACAGAGCACCAAAAGTTATACTCAGAGCTGAAGACAAACCCCATTCTGGGAGTACCCACGGACAACATGGTCCCAAAGTATAATAAAAACTTTCAAATCAAAATACCAGACAGAGAGGATTGGAAAAATGGCCCTCCGATATCAGCACAAATAGTCTGGTACACCGACGGCTCCAAGACAGAACATGGAGTAGGAGCTGGGATTTACGGGATAAGGTCGAAAACGGAAATCCCGATAAGTCTAGGAATACATGCTACAGTATTTCAGGCAGTGGTGTGCAAAGGAAATAACGAGGCAAGGAACTGTCAACCAGTCAATTTCAATTTTTTCCGACAACCAAGCGGCGCTAAAGGCAATCGATTCCATGCAGGTCGACTCAAGACTAGTATGGGATTGTATTAACGCCCTTATGGACCTAGGAAGTCAGAATAAAGTGACCGTGGCATGGGTACCAGGACATGAGGGACACAGGGGAAATGAAAAGGCTGGTGAACTGGCTCGGAAAGGCGCATCTAATGCTCTGGTAGGCCCCGAACCCTTTTGTGGCGTGGCTAAGCCATGCAAACGATCATCCATAAATAAATGGGTACAGGACAAATCTCTAGAATGGTGGAAGAGTTTCCCGCGACAGAGACAGGCTAAAGAGTTCATTAAAGAACGGTCGGCCAAATTCACCGAAGATCTACTCTGCCAAAATAGAAAGGCCATTAGGATAATAGTGGGTCTTCTAACTGGACATTGTAGGCTCAATAGGCATATGAATCTAATGGGCCTGGCAGATGATGCAACATGTACATTCTGTCAAGAGGAAGAGGAAACCTCAGTACATGTGCTGTGCCATTGCGAAGGCCTAGCCAGACTGAGTTTCCAAATACTTGGTGAGGAAAAAACAAGGGCAGATAGCTATACTAAGGAGCCCCTATCAAGGCTATGGAGTCTGGTACAAAAGACAAAGCTAGATAAGGAACTCTAAACGAATTAGATTAGGAGCGCCACAATAGATCCAAAGAGGTCGCGGTGGCTAAGGCCAAGCGGCCAGCTCCTCCCTTCAATCTAATCTAATCTAACATACAAAACAACGAACAGGTAGTTTGTGTGCATGCACTTAGCCAAGTAACGATAGAAACTAAAATATTGCTTGCGATTAACATAAGGGAGAAGGAAGAATACCTATCTGCACAAATGTCACAGTATCATGCACGACCAAAACCCAGCAGTTCTCAAACATTTTTATTAAATATTTTGGAAATTTTTGATTATTTTTTTTTTCTCCAAAATTATGGGTTTAGGTTTTTTTTGTTTGCCTAGACGTTCTCCACCACCAGTTTTTTTTTTAATGACATGAAACTAATTACACCCTGCATAGATTAGACTGACACGTTCGTGAAGTATTGCATCATATTCTTGGAATACCCTGTATAATATTCAACGTCTAAATATATAATTAAAATAGTTTGACCCTAAGTTAACAGCATACAGCATGTGTTTAAAAAAATAGCGTTCCAGTTAAATTACCATTACTTAAATTAGAAATGTAAAACTGTCTAACAGTAACTTCAATATACCGCATTGAGTCCAGTGCAACTTTATGAAACACACTACTGCATATCTGTTTTACATAATATCGCCTAATTCATATTCTCCCTTTGCCGCAAAGGTATTTTGTAATGTCATCTGGTCATGTTATGAGATAAAATAAAATAATACTCGACTCATTAGCCGGAAATACATGTTTGTGGCCTTAATTATTTTATAATTTTCTCGGTCAACCACTACCCAATATGACACTTTAGGGCGAAGCCCCTACGTCCATTAGCTGGGGATCAAAATACAGAAGCAAAAAACACATGTTTTAAAACATAATCATGTTTTACAAAACGACACGTTTAAATTTGACATCGGATGTTACTGGTGCGTACATTAGATCTGAAAAATATATTCTGAAATTTAATTACGTCGATATTTTTAAAAGTATTTTAATTAATTTAAGGAATACGTGTAAGGTGGCTTTTATGGAATTATTCCTTTATTTTATTAATTACAAATATACAGGGTGATTTACCACCACATGCGGAAAATAGAATGGTGTACTAATTTTCTATGTGGCAAAATTTTAGAGTGATCCGAGGTAATTTAGTAATTTTTGTTGCATTAAAACTTGCACTTATACGCTACTGTTATTTGTCTGAGGACAGTAATAGGGCAGTGAACTTACTTGGGAAATAACATATCGGAAATATTTACATTTCCTTAATTGGCATAAAAAGTTAAGTTGGCGTTTGCGGTCAGTGCCGCATTTTTTTGCTTTCGGTCGAACAGAAGGCAGGTACAAAAGTACCGCGAATGTTTGGTGTTCTTGCGTTATAGACAGATTTAAGTAATTATCTTTTATATTCACTTGTATTGGGCCACAATGTCCTTCAGACTTATTTTGCTATTTTTGTAGTATGATTAAAATGAAAAGTCACTTTTACCCTCTCCAGCTTTGCTGTCAGTCCCAAGTCTGATAAAGGGGGAAGGGAAGTGATATGGCTGGACCGCGTTACGTCAGATTGGTTAAAGTCAAAAGCAGCGCATTCCTACAAAAAAGTAAAATAATTTTTTTGGTTATATTTTTAAAATTTTTCATTTTTAACTCCTTTCGGTGGGGACAACTTGTTGATAAATTTTCCGCATGTTGTGGTAAATCACTAAAACTGAAGACCAAAATTTTAAATTATTTGCAGTGGAATCTTTGGATAAGTGTCGCAAAATTAGAGTTGTTCGTATTATTAGAAACTTAAAATGTAAGAATTTAATCCCCGACAATTAAATACAAACTACATTTATATCTACTTATATCAACATAACTTTTAAATTCTCTTGAATGTTATATTTAGTCGTCTGCGTATAAATGTTTTTTCTTTTCGTAGAATATATGTTTCTTAAAAGATTTCCTTAGTTATATTTTCTCTCGACATTTATTGTATATTTTTTAATCGGCTACATCAGTTCCTTATATATTAATATTATTTTCAAAATAAGCTTTTTTAACCACGGTATATAAATATAATGTCTGTAACAGGTAGCACGATAACCATTTCATTGTTGGAAATATGGCGGCAATAAGCTGATAAAACTCACTTAAAAATAAATTAAGTGCATTAAACTAAATAGGCTATTAGTAGAGGTCCTAAGCCGACATTGGGCCTCCCCCCACCACTTTATGTGACGTCACGACCTTGACCTTGGGTGACGTAAGCGTCCTTGGGCTGTGCACGCTCTTGTACCATATCACTTGACCTTGAAAAGGTACGTTTGCCAAGCACACGTTTTGTGCCTTCGTGGCCTTGACCTTGGATGGCGTAAGCGACCCTGAGATGTACACTACCCGATCTTGTGTTAGACTTGTACCACATCGTTTGACCTCGAAAAGTACGTTTGTCAAGGATAACATGTGTTGTGACGTAGCAGCACTTTGCTATAAAAGAGTGAGAGGAGTTAACATGTAATCATTCTTAACGTTAGACTCCTGTAGTAACGTAGCAAAGATGTATACGTGTATTTGTGGTGCTAGTTTTACGCGAGGTGATAATATGCGACGCCATCAGAGGCAAGCATGTAAAAACTTAAATCAAGATGGTCCTTCAGCAAAACGGCCAAAAGTGGATTCAAACCCTTCAACATCTGCAAGCTTGCAAACGTGTAACAGCTGTAATGTGACTCTAACAGCTAATCAGATGCAATCTCATAAAAGAACATTGCAACATAGAACAAACTCATGTGTACCTTTGATGGATGGTGTAGAAATTGTTCGAAGTGCCTTCAAATATAGAATTATAACTTACCGAGTGCACAGTGAAAATGAGAAATTAGACTATATAATATTTTTCAACGAAATTAGCCCTAAAATATTAAATTTATTAGAAGAAGTGCTGTTACTTCACAAAACAGTAAAAATAAATATGGAGATGTTTGCCAAATACATACTGCAAACTCAAGAAATATCAGAAATGAAATCATTTAATACCCCTAATAAGATTTTGGACCAGAGTATGGATTTAGGCAACTTTCTCGATACCTTTGTGGACATGATGGTGACACAAACTACAGAGTTCCAAGAACGTGATTCCGGTATGTAAATATCTGTTGATGTGTAGAATAATGATTAATAACTGCATATTATTTTTTAGGATGGGCCCTCGTGCAAATAAAATTTGTTGAAATAAATGTAAATAAGTACAGTCCACTGGGTGGTTCATCATACATCAAACTACCAAAGTTCATAGTAAATAAAAGGGCCATAGTGAATATAGAAAACCAGGATCAGTATTGTTTTGCTTGGGCTGTAACTTCAGCGCTGTACCCCGCAAATGGTCGAACATCTGACATGTCATCTTATCCACATTATTCAAGAGTTTTAAATTTGACAGGTATGGATTTTCCAGTTAAATTGCGGGATATTTCAAAATTTGAAGAATTGAATAATATATCGGTTAATGTATATGGTTTAGAAAAGAAATTTGAGAATAATAGAGTAAAGTATGATGTTGTCGGACCTTTGCGTTACTCTGAGAAAAAATTGCGTATGCATGTTAATTTGTTATTAATTTCCGCGGAATGTGATGAGGATCATCATTGTACGGTAGACTGTGCCAGAACTCACTATTGTTGGATAAAGAATTTATCTAGGTTAGTTTCACATCAAATTTCTGCTCACGAGCATAAAAAATATTTTTGTGATGGATGCTTGCTGTATTTTAGTAATGAGCGTCAGTTAATGCTTCATCAGAAAAATGATTGTAATCATATTTATACAACAACACCATCGACACAATTTCGGATTGATAAATATGGGAAACAGGTACCGGAAAATATATTAAAATTTGAAAATTTTGAAAGGCAAATGCAAGTACCATTCGTAGTGTATGCTGATTTTGAATCTATCCTGAAACCAATAAACACATGTGAGCCAAACCCTGAATTCTCTTACACTAACAAAACTTTCATACATGAGCCGTATTCCTTCGCATATTTCATAAAATGCTCTTTTGATAATTCTATTTCCAAGTTTGAACTATACAGAGGATCTGATGCAGCTAAAGTTTTTGTATCGCGTATAGAGTCTGATTTAAGAGAAATTTATAATATATATTTAAAAGATATAGTTCCAATGACTCCTCTGACATCATCGGAGAGAGAAAATTTTAATAATGCAACTGTTTGCGGTATATGTGAGAAACCCTTCGAAGAAGGTCATGTAAAAGTGAAAGATCATTGCCACGTCACTGGTAAAATAAGATTCGGTGCTGCTCATTCTATCTGTAATTTAAATTATAAAATACCAAATTTTATTCCGGTTATATTTCACAATATGAGCGGATATGATATACACCTATTTGTGAAAGAGTTATGTTCTCATAAAGACAAAATTGATGTAATACCACAAAACAAGGAAAAATATATATCTTTTACAAAACACCTTTATATGCATGATTATGTTAACAGCAAAGGAGAAAAGAAAAATAAATTTTTAAAATTACGATTCATTGATAGTTTCAAATTTATGTCGGCATCACTACAAAATTTAGGAGAAAATTTAACCGACAACCAAATGGTTATGACTAGAAGCTTTTTTGCTGATAATGTAAAATTTAATTTAATGCGACGGAAAGGTGTATTTCCATACAGTTTTGTGGATAGTTTAGAGAAGTTAGATAATAGAAAGTTGCCTTCCAAGCAGGAATTCTATGATAACTTAAATGAAACACATATATCAGATGAAGATTATGAAAGAGCTAAAAATGTATGGAGGTTGTTTGAGTGTCAGAGTTTGGGCGATTATTCAGATGTCTATTTAAAATCAGATGTGCTTCTTTTATGTGACGTATTTGAAAATTTTCGCGAAATTTGTCTGAATAAATATAAATTGGATCCAGCTCAATATTATACAGCTCCAGGTTTATCTTGGGACGCTATGTTAAAATTGACAGGAGTGGAACTAGAACTATTAACAGACATTGACATGATTCACTTTTTTAAAAGGGGTATACGTGGTGGGATAAGCCAGTGTTCAGAAAGGAAGCATATTGCGAATAATAAGTTTCTACCTAATTACAATCCCAATGAGCCATCATCATTCATTACTTATCTAGACGCCACGAATTTATATGGACACAGTATGTCTCAGGTAATACCTACAGGTGCATTTGAGTGGTTATCTGAAAGAGACATTATCGATTTAGATGTTACCAATATTTCAGATCAAAGTGCACGGGGGTATATTTTTGAAGTGGATATACATTACCCTGAAGAGTTGCACGATTTACACTCAGACTTGCCATTCTTAGTGGAAAACGTTATACCGCCTGAATCAAAATCAAAATCATCGAAATTAATTCCAAATTTGAATGATAAAAAGAGATATGTTGTACACTACAGAAACTTAAAACAAGCCATTAGAAATGGTTTAATGGTGTTAAAAACACACAGAGTGCTTAAATTCAATCAGTCGCCATGGTTAAAAAAATATATTGATTTGAATACAGAAATGCGAAATAAAGCAACCAATAAATTTGAAAAAGATCAGTATAAGTTAATGAATAACGCGGTTTTTGGTAAGACAATGGAAAATGTCGATAATAGAAAAGATATTAAGTTAGTTACTCACTGGGGTAATCAAAGAAAAACTATAGGTGCAAATGCACTAATAGCTCGTCCAAATTTTAAGTCATGTACAATTTTCTCCGAAGATTTTGTAGCAATTGAAATGGGTAAATTGAAAGTACTGTATAACAAACCAATTTACGTGGGCTTTTGTATACTTGAATTGTCGAAGACGGTTATGTATGACTTTTTTTATGATGTTATTAAAAGTAAATTCGGTCATGATTCTTCGTTGTTGTATATGGACACAGATTCGCTAATTATTAAAATTTTTACCGACAATTTTTACGACTTTATTGTACAAAATCCCGAAAAATTTGATACGTCTAATTATAGTGAAGGAAATAAATTTAATATTCCAAAAAATCCATCAGTGCTCGGAAATATGAAAGATGAGTTCCCTGAGGATCCCATTATCAGCTTTTATGGCACGGGGGCAAAAGCTTATTATGTACAGTCAGTCCGTAATGAGCTAAAGAAAGCCAAAGGTGTAAAAAAATCTATTATTAAAAAAGAATTAACGGTAGACGACTACAAGAAAGTCGTTGAACAAGGCGGTTTAATATTTCGAAAAATGAACACATTTATAAGCCATTTACATGATATTTTTACAGAGATTCAGAATAAAGTAGCTCTTTCTCATCATGACGACAAGCGTTTCATCATTCCTAATACAACAAAGACTCTGCCTTGGGGACATTCTGATATAAGATTCTTTCAAAGTGAGCCAAAGCAAAACTTTGAGTGGTTAATATCAGCCGTAAATAGTCTCGAACGAGGTGTTGAAAAAAACAATGATAATTTAGATTACTTGCAACAATAGCAGAGTTAAGTCAGTCTAATCATGCTTTTAATACTTAAGGCAAAGATCGGCAAACATAATACAAAACTGGAAAATTCATCCCAATATTTTACTTAATCAGAAAGTAGTCAATAATTGTAACAAATGTATGTATTCTCTTATTATTCGTTAATAAAATTTGTATATAAATTGTTGTGTTTTTCTTAATATATGAGTTCTCTCAAAATAAATGGTAGTCAGATAATGTAAAGCTATTCACTATTTAGTTGTACTGCTACTGCATCTAGCCATTTGCTCCAGCAGTGGTTAATTTCAACCAATAAAAAATAAGAGTGGGGTGAAGAGTGGGATTAATTTACAACCAATGAGAATAAGGGTGAGGTGTGGAGTAGGGGAGTTGGTGGGGTGAATTCCTCACGTTAGCGTCACTGATGCCGAGGAGGAAGTTCTTTTCATCTTCAACTTTTAAGTCGATCAGACGTGTTCGTGCTTTTAAAGCTCTAATTCTTTAAGTTTTGTATTCCTCTGTGGAAATTTATCTCTAAAAATTAGAAATGGAAGGTACAAGAAGGTCTCCATCACCAATTGTGAATACCCTGACGGCGATGGCATTCGTAGCCAACTACCGACCATCGCAGGATGATATTGTGTTACCCACGCGCAATAATGGCGGCGGCTCACAACGGCTACCGATGGCTAGCAATGACTTTGGTGACATCCAGGTAATTTCTTATTTTAATTAAAACAGAAAGTGTGTAAGTTGTGAAATGCTTAATATCTAAATAATATTTTCTTTTCAGGCGGATATGTATTTTACCGAGGAAGACCTTAACAACATCGACCCAGCTTTTTTGCGTCTCCTGGATGAAGTTGAAAATACGCCTCAGTCTGTCAAGAAAGGTCAACCAGGGAGCAGCAATGTCGGCGTCGGTACGACTGCAGCGTGTCAGGGTGAGTTGAGTGTGCCGAAAAAAAAATCTCGCTCGATCTTCGCCTACTGTTACGAAGAAGGTATTCATCGATGATGATGATTCTGATTTTGAACCTTGCTCGAAACCCAAGAAAATTAAATCAGCATCTTCGTCATCGAAGAATAAAGTTGACGATGCACAGTCAAGCCTTTCAAAGACTTCTCTACCTATGAAGGCTGGTTTAGTGGTCAAGGCGAAACCCTTGGCCTCTAAAAAATCCAGCAACAAAAGGACGCTGGTAGGGAAATCTAAGAAGGTCGATGATAATTCAATTCTACGCAACATTTTAAATGAGAATAAGTCTGTACCAGCCCTTCTAAGTCCTATTAAAGATAATCCTAAAAATGTAAAATTTGACATATCAAACAAAGGCAAAGGGCTGGTAAATAAAACTGCTCCAAAAAAGTCGGGTGTGAAAGAGATGACTGTGCCTCGTAAACTTACCGATAGCAACGGTTTAGAACAAGCCACTTGTTCTAAACCGTTGAGACCGGAAATTCGTAAGAGTATTCCGGTTGTGAATCGGAATGATTCCGATTCAGAACCGGAGATTTTTTCTCAAGCCGACGATAGGAGTATCGTTAACAGTTTCGCTAATCTGTACGCGAAACTTAAAAGAGAGGCAGCGGAAACAATGGCGGCTCGACAAGGCGATGCGCGATTGATTACCTCTGCTCGAGATATGATAGAGCGGGGTAATACCATACTGAGAGAGGTAGAAAATCGCAGGATCGCCGGCGAGCGAATTAAAAAGAGATTGAGGGAGATTGAGAAAATCTTGAATATCTGATGAGACTTTTGCTCATCAAATATTCAATTTTTTTCCCGCGTGTGAGTGTGTGTGTGTGTGTGTGTGTGTGTGTGTATGAAATCGGGTAGGATAATTTTAAGCACATTTTTAGTATTGTAATTTTAGGATAGTTTTTAAGTGAATTAAAAAAAAACTAAAAATTAAACAAAAAAAAAATCTCGTATTAAAAAGAAATAGTTTTAAGTCTTTGTTATTATTAGAGTAGTTATTTGTATATATATATAATTCTTTTTTTCATTTTCTTTATAAAAATTTTATGTAATAAATAATTCTGCAATATCTGTTTTTTTTTCCATGTTTTATTTAAATTAAATGTATAAAGGAAACCTAGGCATATATACACATATATACCTATATTTATACAGGTCATTAAAAAGACAAAATTTCCTCAAGGTTACGCAGGAGAATGCGTTATTTGACTAAAAATTACAAAATTTTCGCCGCTACGCGGCCTCGTGGCGCGAAAGTCAGCTATGCTGTCTTTCTGACTTACGCGCCTCTCGCCCGCTTGCGGCTAACATCAATAATTTTAAATATGCATTTTTAAATTTTTATAATAATACTTAGGGATGTTACAGTTTAAAGCTTTGTAATATTAGAACGGGTATATTTCTTATTGAATAAATATGAATAAAGTCAAATAATGAAATAGTTGATTTTAAGTCTTATAATACCACAATCAACATGATGTTAGCCGCAAGCGGGCGAGAGGCGCGTAAGTCAGAAAGACAGCATAGCTGACTTTCGCGCCACGAGGCCGCGTAGCGGCGAAAATTTTGTAATTTTTAGTCAAATAACGCATTCTCCTGCGTAACCTTGAGGAAATTTTGTCTTTTTAATGACCTGTATAAATATAGGTATATATATGTGTAAGATATATTATTTACAGTATACTGGACTTCAACAATTTACTGAACTATATGTATTATTATTTGTAAATAAAAAAAAAAAAAAATTCAAAATACTGATATTTTATTTCTTACATAACTAATATAAATAAAATATAAAAATATAAATAAACAATATAAAAATAAAATAAAAATATGTTAATCTGAGTCGCTGTCATCCATTGGCACTGTATCTACAGACCAAGCCGATGGCGAAGAGGGTCTGCTGGGCGGTTCTTCCTCGGAGTCGCTGCCACCCATTGGCAATGTATCGACAGACCAAGCCGATGGAGAAGCAGATCTGCTAGGCGGCTCGGCTTCCATGGACCAGCTACCACTATCTGGATCCTCTTGATGCCCCAAATCTTCGTGGTGGGACACCAACACCACCCAGCTGCTGCTATCAGGACCATTCCCATCGTAGGAGTGCGCAACTCTAACGTCGTACTCCCAGAAAGACAATGCTGTTTCAGTGGATTCGCTGGAACTCACAACATTTTCTTGGGAAGCCATTTCTCTTCCAGCTATGCAGTTTAACTGAGGACCAAACGGTGAGGAGTTTCTCATATAAGCACACCCCCACTCCACCACAACCAACATAAACAAGCCTTGTAGATAGACAGTTTAATCCGTTTCTGCATCGGATACAGACGGTGAACTTTCAGAGGATACTGCTTCTGAGGACGTTTCGCGGTATCCATTTGTAGTGCTGTCGGCCGGACCCGGTGGCTCCTCTGTAACCCACGATAAATATGAACACCACTCACCGGTTTCAGGATCTTGATATCTTACTACTTCGCACCATACCAATGGTACAACATTCGATAACATCAAATCACTGGTAGAGGATACGGTTGGATCTTGGTTTGTGTCCATATTAAATGCAGAAACTCAAATGAAGAAGACTATACTATTTCCTACTATTAAGTCGATTTACCCCCACTTTATTTTGCTCTTAAAATATAAAGTAAAAAACAAACATTTTCATAAAATAGACATTTATTTACAAAAAGAATAATATATATAAAATTATTTACAAACTGAACTTAAATTTACCTAAGGACTAATATATAAATTTACTTAAACTAAACTATTTACATATTTACAATTACAATACTAAACTATTTACAATTTCTGTTTCTTGTTATTATTGCAAATGTTGCAGATTTCCACTGGTCTCATTTGGTGCAGCGGATCTCTGCAACATTTGCAATAATCTCTCTCCGCGTCCGTCAGACGTGTTGTAGTGTGGTAATCGACATGCCGATGCCATGCTATGTCGACACGTCGCTGGTAGCCCATGTAACACTCGTAGCACATATTATATTCTGCACCACCTCTTGTATCCACAGCCACATACGTCATAGTGGTGCAGAATATCTCACCCCCGGGGTGTCCTCTTAGGAGATACTTGTCCTTGAACTCCACTTCATCCTCTTCATCTGAGGCATCTGCAACGATGCCATCGTCGTCAGAATCAGCAGGTCCCCCTTCAAGTACGATGCCATCATCGTCTTCCTCATCGTCTTCCTCGTCTCCTGCGAGAACACCCTCGTTGGCTCCAGCAACTTCCCCTTCGGCTCCAACAGCGTCGACATCGACATCGCCTTCGACACCAGGCGCATCTGCATCACCCTCATCGTCGCTCCACATATTGTTGATGAGGTCCAGCTCTGCCAACCAATCCAAAAACTGCAGGTTGGCACATCCCCTGGGTGCATCAACCATAAAATTTGGTACAGCAGCCATTGTTAATTAAAAAGTGTAAGGGTAAACGTAAACGAATAAATCTGTTGAAGTGCTGAAAATCAACTGAATCATATCACGTCTCCTCCTCGCTTATATGTAGCCGGCGACCTTGGCCTTGAATGACGTCAGCACCCTCAACATCTATTAAATGCGAATGAATACGAAGAGGAGCACAGTTATTTTTCTGCTTTCGTACTGCATATACTATAAAGTATTAACAAGTGTTAAAATGCCTTTTCCAAAAGAGTGGGAATCCAAACCAACCATTGCCGCATACCCATATAGTACGTATAACCAAATTGTGTGTCATAATTGTTATGTGTCCTGGCCGAAGGAGTACATGAATTCATGTACGGGATTGTGTAGAAAATGTAGAGAGGCGAATCCTGTGCCAATTAAGAAAAGCCAAGGGGTTCAAGGAAGAGATGCAGGCGAGCGCCAAGAAAATGAATGCCGCAAGTGTCTGCAGCTGTTAACTCGCACAAATTTCGGAGTAAGCAGAGATGTTTGTGATGTGTGCAAGGTGGACCATCCATTAAGGCAGCGGTGTCTCTCTTGTGATAGGTATAAAGACGATTGTTGGAACAATGTGTGTAGGATGTGTAGAGAAGATAAAATATTGTGCGAGAATGTTGGTCATTTTTATGGGAGTTTTGTGCATCACGAAAGAAAATGCTGGTGTTTTAATCAAGAAATCCAGTTGTTAAGGCATGAGATTAATTCATGGAATTAAAGCATGGAATTTTATGAAGATATAAAATTTCTTTCTTTATTGTATTTGGAATTAGAATAATTTATATTTTGCCAATAAAATATATTTAAATAAATTTGTTTTTTTTTTCTTCTATTAACTTACTGATATATAAAATGTAAATAATGTTACAGTGAAATAAAGAAAATAATGAATTTTAGACATTTAAATAAAACACATTAATGTCGTATACATATTTTATTACTATACTACTGATACACAAGTAAATATATAATTGATTATGCATATTTTACAGTGTTTAAAATTTAATAAACTACACAACGTCCATTTTGTCAATCCAAGAGTTGTGTTCTTTGGAAAGCCCCATCCATTTAACAAATATTCTGTTTCCTTTTTTCCTTAACACCTTCTCCACTAGATATACATCGGGATATTTAGTTTTTTGTAACTCCATTTCATAAAAACATCCTTTAATTGGTTGGCCATACATATCTTGAAGCTGATAAGTTGTTGGGTTAGTTATGTTTATTTTTACAATTTTAAAAAGTTCAGTTGAAAAATTGACTGTAAAACCTTTTTCAAATACACCTTTGTATGCACTTATTCGAACTACGTCACCAACATGAAACTTAGGTTTTAAAGCAATCCTAATATTATCATAAGCACTCAATTTTGTGGATGGTTTTACATCAGCAGGCTTCATACCAATCGTGCGATGTACTTTGTTATTGTACATATTTGTAACGTTGGCTAGAATGTCGAACCATTTGTATTTACCTCTAGCTGAGAATTCTTTATATAACCAATTTTTTAATGTCCGTATCACTCTCTCCACAACTGCTGCTTTCTTTGTACTATACGTCGAGTAATGATTAATGGAATGTTGTTTCATTAAAGTGGAAAAGTGTTTGTTGTAGAATTCGGTACCCTGGTCGCTTTGAATATTCTTAGGTGAGTAGTTTGATTTTTGCAAAATGCTCCTCATGCCCTTCGTAATTTCAATTGCCGTTTTATTTCTTAAAGGTCTTGTCCACACATATTTTGAGTAGCAGTCAATCACTACGAGAATATATCGATAACCTTTATTCTCATTAGCATATGGCTGCATTTCAGCCAAATCAATTTGCCATAAATCACCGTAACCCTTGATGATTGTTCTTCTTCTACGGAAATTTTTACGGGGTAATCTGTGCAGCTCCTCCACAATGCCCCTTTTTGTACTACTAATTTCCATGATAACTTCTTGATTCCAATGGGGAGGATACACCTAACTGGTAGATGTTTGCCAATAGACTAATCTCTAATAAGTTAATTCTTCTAATTTAACAAGTTTCTCAATTAAATTATTAATCTGTTTAGTGTTTAGAATAACTGCATTTTCAACTTCTTTATGTTTTTTGTCAGTATCTTTTTGTATTTGTTCATTAACATACTTTTTCATTGCTGCAATAACTTCTCCTTTTTTTCTTTGCATTTGATCATCAACATACTTTCTCACAGCACCACTAACTAAGCCAGCTTGATCATTAACTTTATGCATTTGCTCATTAACATACTTTTTCATAGCTCCACTACTTAAGTCAGCTTGACTATCGACATACTTTTTCATTGCTGCAATAATTAAGTCACTGATCTCATCCATAGCCTTGTGGATTTCTGCAAAGAATGTAGCAAAGCGATTTTCAACATAGTTACGTGTTACACCATCCTTACTATCTACTGGTTCTCCAATGTTCTTTAAACGTTTATTCTGGATATCAAAGTGATTATCTGTGGTGAGGTTAAAGCCAAGACCTGGTGGACCGCGTACGACTAATGATTTATTAGCGCCGCCTCTTCTACGTCCAAACTTGTCAATTGTGTTGTGAACAGGTAGCATTTCTGATTACATCTGATCTGATTTAAGTATTTCACAATATATTATACTTCCCAATTAGATATATTCACAGGGAAATTTAATAAAATCAATTTTTCTTTTTTTATTTAAATTATTTCTTCCTACGTTGGACACTCCTTACTGGAATTAAATTTAATTTCGCTAAAAGATTATTTTTTCTTCTCTCATTTCCTCCAACAAACTAACTATTTCATTGTTAACACCACTGTTACCTGCCATTTTTGAACTATACAGCAGACGTAGACGATCTACCAACTCTTTCGGTTTATTCCAATAAACATAATCCACACCTCTACTATTGTATAATTTCTTAATAGGCATACCCGAACCTTTTCTAGATCTTGTCATTACTGTAGGAGATAACAGTGGTTTTATAATTTGACTGAATTTTTTCCATTTCTTTTCATTCAAACCCAGACTTATATCATAACGGTTATACGGTGCTTTTGTTTTATTTAATATTTGCCGATATATTTCACGCTCTTCATCTCCAGTAAAAGTCTCATCACTACGTAGAACTGATGGATGTTTCATAAATATTACATCATACAACTTAGAACTGCCAGGATACTTTCCCACTCGCTTATTACCATACCACAAGGTGATATTTCCATCAGAAAAGCGTATTTCGCTATTACCCATTAGTAGTTTATCTGTGTTGGGATCTAGACGTACACCGTATATAGTATCATATTTATGATTACCAGACTTTAAATTTTCTACATGTTGTTTGATCACATCACCCTTTTCTGCACTGCTAAGGATACTTTCTGAACCTGGGGTACTCATTAACGATGATCTTGGTGGCGTTTCCATAAAATATGCTTGACTTGCATTATTCTCATCATCATCACTAGTTTCAGATGTAGCTTTAAATACACTGGTACTAGCTCTTGCACCCCATGGTGTTTGTGTTGGCTTTTGCGTGTGCGTTGGCACATTGTTTTGTGATTTTACCTTTGAAGCGGATGATAAGACTTTTAAAGGTGTGGTTATAGGTTCATATATCTTCTCCAGCGTTAATTTATTCTCAGCATCTCTATTCTTGAGAGAATTGAATTTCTTACGTACGGAGTCGGTAGCCTCAACTAATTGACGTTTCAGACTTATTTCAGCTCCCACATCTCTATCCATATTAGCTTTCTGCTTAATTTCGTCGATGTAATACCGACGCTGTCTGCAGATCGATTGAAGTCCTAATTACAATTCCTTATGGATATATGAAACTATCAAGTCCTTTCCTGTATCTTCCCTCATTTACTTCTCTATCTTTGTCAATTACAAGAAACCCATATCTTTCTTTCCAACATTCTGCACACATTTCTTGAAATAACTTAAAAGATACGTCTGGTGAGACATGATCAGAGAAAATGTGATGTAAATTCATGTCATCCTGCTTGAACAATGCTATAAAATTTGCGTTATCCCTCACTAACTGCTTTGGCACGCGAGAATATGTTTGTGCCAGATAAAAACAATCTACATTTCTATGGCGACCCATTGAGAAAAACGCACGAATTACATCTTGTTTTTCACATATAACATCATCAAATATAAATATAGAATTAGGTTTAGCATCGGATGGCTCCACTATATCTGCATTATTACTGAAGGTGTAAAATCCCAGTCCCTTAATAGGTTCTAATATCTTGCGCAAATACTCGTACTTGGGTTGATATAGAGACTTTGAATATAGGTAAATGTTTGCAAAACGAAGTCCAAGGGGGTGAGTAAGCAGAGATATAAGTAAATTTGTCTTTCCACAGGCACTTGGACCGATTAATAGTCCACGAATAGTTGTGGGAAGTAATGGTCCATGGCGCGATTCGACTTGTAACCCACCTCCAACTTTTTCGTCTAAATTGTCTACAGCAAACTTCTGTCTCTGCTTTACAATACGCATTGTAGCACGGTTGAAGACTATATAAATAGATGTATGCATTACAATTGTTATTTAAATGTTGTCAGTCAAACAGCACACAAGTAAAAACCGCCATTGTTTAAAGGCTGGTAGAGGGGTAGTAAATTCCTTAATAAATAAGCTTCCATTTGAACTGCATTTACCGGGAGGTTATCAGTACTGCGGCCCCGGTACTAAATTACAAAAAAGATTAACGCGAGGTGATCCAGGTATAAATAAGTTGGATTCTGCGTGCAAGCAACACGATATTGCATACGATCAAAACACGAACGATTTAGCTGCCCGACACAAAGCAGACTATCAGCTTGAACAAGCTGCTTGGAAACGAGTTAAATCCAAAGACGCAGGTATAAAAGAAAAGGCTGCAGCGTGGTTAGTTACTACCATAATGAAGGGGAAACAACGTCTCGGTATGGGATGTAGGTCAACATCTCGTACTACAAAAAGAAAAAATATAATTAAAAAGAAGAATAAAAACAGGAAGAACGTTAAAAATGTAGCGTTCGGTGCTGGAATAGTGCGCAAGGTACGTGATGATCTACGTAAGGTCGGTGGCAAGCGGTCTATTGCTAATGATACAAAAAAAATTGCTCAAATGGCGCTTCAAGCAGCACGGCGTCACATGAGGGCGGCTGGTGGAAAACGCAATATTCGTACACCTCGCATAATACCGATTCCGAAAGTTGGTGGAATTCTACCTTTAATACCTATTTTTGCAGGATTATCAGCGTTAGGTAGTTTGGCTGGAAGTGCAGCTGGTATAGCTAAAGCTGTAAATGATGTTAAAACAAGTAGAGAGGAATTGGCCGAAAAAAATCGTCATAATAGACACATGGAAGCGATTGCTCTAGGAAAAAGTGGCAAAGGATTATATTTGAAACCGTATCGTAAAGGTCTGGGTCTTTATTTAAAACCACAAAGTTCAAAAAACTACTAGACACCCTACCTCGAAAACCTCTCACCGACATCGATCTTAAATATTATGCTGAGAAGATGAAGGTACCATATTTTCGAGGTATATTTATGCGTGACAATCTACCAAATTCTGGACCACATCATAATGAATCCTCCATCATAAATTTGGATAGTATAGATGGCCCTGGAACACACTGGGTGGCATATAAAAAACGTGGCAGTTTAGTCACATATTTCGATAGTTTTGGCGATTTACCCCCGCCAAGAGAACTAGTCCAGTACTTGCGCAACGGTTCAATGTCTACAAATAAAATCTACTATAATTATGAGCGCCAACAAAATTTTAACACAGTGTGGTGTGGTCATTTGTGCTTAAAGTTTCTTTCCTCAAAAAATTAAATAAAAACTTTTCAAATGGAATCTGTAACACCATCAATGGATCGAGAAGCAATTAAACGGATGGGCCACTCATTGATTGCTTTCTCTAGACTACGCAGCTTATTGAAGATGAGTAAACAACAACTTTCAGATATGCCTAAAGAGGTAATGATTGCATGTGCCCCTAATGAAATTGCGTTAGTGTGGGATAAGTTACCCAGACATCTTCAGGATGATATTGACATTTTAAAATATCAGTACTGTCAAGAACATTATTCTAATGATGAAAATAATATCGATGTTAATGATGGCTCACCACCTCGAAAAATATTTTGCTGCTACTGTAAAGTGCACGAGGTGAACGTGGTGTCAAATAATGACATAAATGTATCTCCATCACCCCTCAAAAAAAGAAGATTAATCCACAACAATTGCTGTAAATCACAATAAATTCATGCAGCAATCTCCAAAAACATCAGTCATGTCACACACCTTCACTTTATCAAGCCGCTCAAGCGTGCTCAGTGCAGAATTTTATCCACCCATTGAACTAGATATGGGTAGTCGATATGGACTGGGATTAATTGGATTTTATTCATACAACTCTATATTTAATGTAGACGAGACAAACAATCGTTTTTGTTATAGAGAGCGTCCAAAACTACCCCTTGTATACAAGCATATACCATATGGAGCCTATGAAATTGATGAAATATATCGAGCAATACTGAAAGCTATACCAGCTGATACAGAGGAAGAAAAAGAGAAATTATTCCGGCTACGAGCAAACAACAATACGCTGAAGTGTGAAATTTGGTCAAAATATGGAATTGACTTTTCACAAGCAAACTCGATTGGCAGTTTGTTGGGATTTGAACCAACATACTTACATCCAAACCAGAGCCATGAATCAACACTCCCTGTTGATATTATGAAAGTAAGAATGGTACGTGTGAATTGCAACATTATTTCCGGAGCGTATCTGAATGCCCTAAAATCCCACACACTCTTCGAGTTTGATATTGATGTTGAACCTGGATATAAACTTACCAAGGAGCCAGCTAACATCATATATTTACCTGTTAGACCTGAAGGACGTCAGTTTATCGACAACATTACTCTGCACATATTGGATGACAATGGAGATTTAATTAACTTTCGAGGTGAAAAGATTATTGTGAAGCTAGAATTGAAACAATTTTAATATTTCGAGCAAAAATGGGCTTTCGATATAATCAGAAACGATTGGCACATTGCCAATATAAAATGTTTAACGATAAAAAGAAGAGTGATTGTAGAAACCAATTCATTCAGCGTATACCTCTTAAACAGTTAAGACATAGGTTGTCGGCTAAGGACCGTGCATTTCTTCAATCTATTGGATTAAAACTGAGAGAAAATTAAATAACAATGGCAGCTTTTACATCTAGTGAAAAACTTGAAGTGTTCGACGAGCCCGTGTTTGATAAATCACTTGCCAGTTTACATGAGCATACGTATAAATCATACGGATCACCGTATTATAATAACTCGGATGAAATACGCATTCCTGTCAATTTTCAAGACCTTATACTCGACATTGCAGAGAGTTATATTTATATAGAAGGAAAATTTACTCCAAGTGATCTTACCAAGCGGTGTTATTTATCCAATAACACACTAGCTTTTCTCTTCGATGAAATCAGATATGAAATGGGTGGTGAACAAGTGGCTGTCGTTAGGAAGCCTGGTATCACTACCACAATGAAGACTATGGTATCATATGGACAAACACATCTCCGATCACTTTTAACTGCAGGTTGGGGTCTGACCGCAGAGAAGCAAGACATTTTAGATACTACCAGTCACGTATTCAGTGGTAGGCTGCCTCTTAAATACATCATGGGTTTTGCAGAAGATTACACAAAAGGTGTTATAAATGCAAAGCAGGAATTAATTTTAATCATAGCTCGATCTTTTAAAGATAGTTACATTGGTGAAGTTGATGCAGATCTAGAAATTAGCAAAATTGAGTGGAAGATAAAACATATTGTGCCTGAAGATAAACAAAAGCTTAAACTATTAAATAGAATTAATAAGGGTGGTAATTATGCCATAGTGAAGGTGGCTTACCGCATGTGGGATCTATATGAGCTACCTACTTTGCGTGATACATCGTCTGACATATGGGCTGTTAAAACCACTAGCAGCCTTGAGAGACCTCGATATATCATTATCGGATTTCAAAACAATGGCAATTCCAATGATAGAACCAAGGACGTCACGCAGTTTATATCTGCAGATATTAATAATATTCGACTATATCTGAACTCTGAAGTATTTCCATATGAGCGTTGGAATTTGGATTTCGATAAGAAACTCGACTCCGCAGCATACTATGCATACGAGAACTTTCAACGTAGTTACTATGAACCATTGATGGATCTGGGAGAATTCAGAAAATCCCCATTATTTGTCATAGATTGCTCCTGCCAACCGGATGCAATTAAATCATCCACTGTAGACATAAAAATAGAATTTGAAACACGAAAGACGAAGTTTCCTGCACAAACTCGTGTATATGCGCTTATACTTCACGATACATATTTAAGATATAGTGCACTGGATGGTTCAGTTCAGTCTGGAATTGCCGGCGCTAAATAAAACTTTCTTTTATGATGTCATCATTAAGCAACGAATTTCCTACTTTGATTATTGACTTACAAGGATTTCAATATAAAGAGAATGTGTTTACAGTAAAAGAATTGGCTGTGATGTGCTGTAACACTAACCAGCAAGCACATTACTTTTTCAAGCCACCATATCCTTTTTCATCACTAACCCGAGGTGAACAGAATCAATATCGATGGCTACAGAACTACTATCATGGCGGTGTAAAATGGAGTGATGGATATATTCAACTGTCAGAATTTCCGATGATACTTCTACGGCTTTGTCAAAATACAGCTAATAATTATGGATGTAATGTATCACCACAGGATGTTATAATTTTATGCAAAGGCAGACTAAAGAAAAACATTCTACTGCATCATCTAAGATGGAATAAAATCATAGACCTAGATGACTGCTCCCCCTGCATACCTAGTCTCAAATCTTTGAGTGTACCAAGATGTATGGAGCATATTCAGCCCAACAATAGTCATTGTGCTCTTGCAAATGTTCACTATCTTAATAAATGTATTGTAGATTTAGATATAAAATTTGAATAAATATCTTTAAGTTTATTCATATTTAGTATTAATAACACATTTTTTTAGATATGTAGCCAAGAAATAGGGAAATAAAAAATATAATCTAGTAATGTGTTTCATTTATTTCATATTTATCCTCACAATAAAATATAGTTCAATATTGCATTTTAATGTACATCATCAATTACAATTTTACAATTGTTGTGTAATTCTAATTACTATACATATTCACCTCAAAATGAAAAAAAAAACAATAATTGATTAACTACTAATTGAGTTGTCTACAGCTTCTTCATCAGATTGGTCGAGTTGATATTTTTCAATAATTTTTTTAGGTAGATATTTTTCTATATCATATAGAAAACGTTTTAAATCTATTTGTACCATTTGCTCACAAAATTGTTCTAAATTTAAAATACCGCAGGAATATTTGCCACACAGGTTAGCACCAGTATTATACATTTCAGAATCCTCCTTAAGACGTTCAACTTGTTCAGCATCGAAGCAGAAATTTAGATCATAGTTTATAGCATGCAGAGAATCCATACTTAGATCACTCAGTTGACAAGACAGTTTTTCAATGGCCGAATCAATGTCTTCCGCCCTTGTCCACTTTTGTGCCGAATATTGCATCCACATATTTGTTGGTTGTGGTAAAGCTGGAAATTAAATAAATAAATTTAGAAAAAATATAAAAGAGAAATTATAAAATTACTTACATGGGTGCTACTGATGAAAAGTAAATAAATAGAAACTAAATACTTGTGGTACAAGTCTATGGTGACAAGAACCTACTACAACTATGCCTGATTCGATATGAGCTAATGAGTGATCTAAAATGAGATTATATTTTGTAATACTTCTACCGCAACCATTATTTCACTATACCCTATTTACTAACTAGATAATATTTTAAAACATTTACATATTTTCTGATATATTTAATCAATAAGTTTGAATTTTAATAGTGACCTCGATTTGGCACCGGCATATATGGGAGAACTCTGTCCTAAATACATCAACGCGTATTTACCGTTAGATGAATTTATTTCATCCATAAATGCACTTACAAGTTCTGCAATACGTTTAGGTAAAAATGATTTAAAAGTAGTATTTGTATCTTCGTCAAACAAATTTACTAAAATCGATTTACCAAACCGTGTATTAAGCATCATCATTTTCTTTATGATGTAAACTTTATTTAAGGTTAATGATGAAATAGGTTTTAATTCTAAAACCTCCGTGTCTTCAATGATACGTTCATTAAGAACTGATAAATTGATATTGGTATTCATATTTAAACAATTGTATACAGTGAAAGAATGCCAACTAATTATATTACAAAATTTTTCTTACTTGAAATACTTAAGATCACAACACTACCAACTTATTAACTGTAGCCGAATCAGACTAAATATGAGTTTGCTCTTACAACGTATTCTCTTTTATGGCAACGTGCTGCTACGTCACAACACATTTTATCCTTGACAAACGTGCTTTTCGAGGTCAAGCGATGTGGTACAAGTCTAACACAAGATCGGGCAGTGTCTACATCTCAGGGTCGCTTACGCCATCCAAGGTCAAGGCCACGAAGGCACAAAACGTGTGCTTGGCAAACGTACCTTTTCAAGGTCAAGTGATATGGTACAAGAGCGTGCACAGCTCAAGGACGCTTACGTCACTCAAGGTCAAGGTCATGACGTCACATAAAGTGGTGGGGGGAGGCCCAATGTCGGCTTAGGACCTCTACTGCTATTCCTAAGAAATAGTAAAAAATTTAAAAAGGAACAAATTTTCTGAAATTCTTCCTGGAATTTAGTCTATTTTAACTTAAAAGTACTTATTCAAAAATATTCAAAACTTTTCGGCATATACTTTAACAAAAGTATTTCATTTTTCATCATTTTTTAGCATTTTATAGCCGCCATTGACTCTGTCGACTTGCAGTTTGGTTTATGACAATTTGGATATCAGATTCGTAATCAGCGACCTCGCAAACCCCCGAGCTCGCCCCCGAGTAACAATTATGTAAATTGGATAAGAAAATAGGTTTTATTTGTAAGTTTTATTAAGCTTTAAATAAAAAATGGCCATTTTGGCTAAGCTCAATAATTTTGGTGAGCATAATTAAAAAATCGGCTCCCTTACGTTTTTGGAAATTAAGTAACGAGTATTTAAAAAAAAATTATCCCAATCGGTTGCGAAACAAGTGCTCTAGATAATTTTGACAAAAAAATCACGATTCGTGCCATTGTGCGTCGTCCCCGCAATAAGCTGCCACTTAGTTTAGGCTAGTGCTTCGGTCTCGGCGAGACGAGACCGAAACTGGGCCAGTCTCGTATCGTGCTCGGGACTGTGCGTAAAGTATCGAGCTCGTTATCGGTCTCGTACCCGAGACACTCGGGTCTCGGTGCCCGTAACTTTAAACATCGCATATACTCGGCAACAGTGCAGCGGTGTCGCAGTATCAAATTGCAAATCAAAACAAACAATTTGTGCAATAATTTTAAGTGTCTTTTTTAATTGATAAAATCAAGAATATTAAGATGCCGAAACGCTGACGGAACTGGACTAGAGCTGAAAAAGAAAATGGTGGAAAATGCACCAAACAAATTTTCTTCATATGTCTAAGATGGCACGAGATATTTTCAGCGTGACAGCTACGTCAGTACCTTCAGAGAGATTATTCTCCAAAGCAGCCTTAGTAATACGGAAATACCGAAGCTGTTTAAATAAAGATTCTGCCAGAAGTCTTCTCTGTTTGAATTCATGGGCAAGTTGTGGACAGAAAAGCTTTATTTTTTTTTTATAATATATTTTGTTATTACGTACTAAAATTATTTACGTATTAGATACATTATTTATTGTTTTTATCTTATAATTGCGAGTATTAATAAACTCTTTTATTTATTTTAAGTTCTCTTCCATAATTCACCCATAAAAAATTATTTAATGGACACAATATCCCTTAAAGATACGTTCTTACAATGCAATGTGAAAAACACTGTAAGCATCTTCCTCTATATTTATTTTAATTTAACACTATATTGTTAAGAAAATATATTTTAAAAAAATGCACCGAGACCGATATTGAACGAGACTCTCGGGGGACCGGTGTCGGTCTCGCTCTTTGTCTCGGCCGCAAGGTTTCGGTCTTGCTCTCGGGCTCGGCGCTCGTTACGAGACGGAGAACGAGACCGAAAAAATCTCGGTATCGTCAGAAGCACTAGTTTAGGTAGACGTGCATATTAACTATCCCTATGTAAATAGTTTTTCATAAATTATTTGCACCTATACTTCCGGTTACGTGTTCTCTAACTACAGGTCTATCAAATTAGTGTTGTTCAGTGTTGCTATTTTAGTGGTAACCACAAGCTTTCACGCTATATTAGAAATAGTATATCTGCACAGAGTAATGCGGAGTGGATGGACATTATTAAATTTATGATGAAGTAATGCAAAATGAATTAGCAGCTTTTAGGTTGTATGCAAAACAATTTCCCGATAAGTACATGCCTAGTCATAAAACTTTTACGGCCGTGGTTCAACGTGAACGTGATAGTGAAAATTTGCAATCAATAACGTATTTCGCTGTTAAGAACACATTCTAGATATTGTGGCAGGAAATCCGCACGTATGTACAAGGCAGCTTGATCGACAGGTGTCTGCAGGGGCGGCTTAAGGGCCGGGCAACCTGGGCGGCCGCCCGGGGCGCTGGCCCAGAGGGGCGCCAAACCGAGGGAAAAAATTGTTTAATTTTTGTTTGTACCCTTTTTATTATTTTCTTTGGAAGAAAATATCAAATAATATCAGTATCTATGTCAGTTAAAATGGTAATAATGCAGAACAGTCGAATAACATTAAAACTGCCTAAATAATTCAAAAATGCCATATAAACATTCTTGTTTAGCTGTGAGATAACTAACTACTCAGCTCAAGCTTCCCGTCCTATTATTGACTGAGACGGAGTCGATCATTAAAGATATTGCATAAACAAAGGCCGGCAACATGTACTTTCATTCAGAAAAAAATCGGAATACTCAGAAAATTGTTATACCAACATCAGCTGTTTGTATTTCATATCTTACCTAATTTGCTGTTTATAAATAAATAAAATAAATAAATGGCAATTTATTTTGTATGAAATATTAAAACAATAAAGAGAAACCTTCCTCTAAGTAAACTTATATCGGTGAACCTCTCATTATAATAGCATTCAGATGGTGTAGACAAAAAATTTTATATTACAAATTAATTACACAGGTCTACAAAAAAGGCCTTGCCCTAAAAGGATCTCATCTAACTTTTCTGTAGTATTTTGAGGCACTGATTTTGAACAAAAAAATTTCTTTCTGTCTGTTGGGACAGTTTCCTTATACCACCCAATTTGTTTTTGTGCAAAACTGGTTTCAGCATGTCAAAATACTTTAGAAAAGTTAGGTCAGAACCTTTGGAACAAAGCCTTTTTTTGCTATTTTTTTTATTAGATAAAATGGGTGTTATAGAGGGAACTGACATGATAGAAAAAAATGCTGTGTCCAAAATTGCCTTCAGCGTCTCAAAACACGTCTCTCAGGGAGGGGCGCCAAAAAGTGCTCCCGCCCGGGTGGAAAATTTACCTTGAGCCGCCCCTGGGTGTCTGCGGTACCCCAACCAATAGTGTCGCTTATATAGGATGGAATGTTTGCATTAGTATGACAAAATTTTGCCCCAAATGAATTTTCCGGTCGATGGACAAAATTTAGATTAGTTGTTGTAGCAGCAGCAGGTTTATTAATTAAAATTTTAAACGAATAAAACTTCAGTTTCAAAACTTCATTTTATTTAATTAAAGAAAAGATTACGTTAGGTGAATCACTAATATCCATTGGCATTGATGACGGTCTCGGATAACTAGTCGAGTCGAGCAGGATTATCGCTCTTTACCCTAATCAGTCATCGCTGTAGACTTGGACTGGCCTCGTGAGGGGCGAGCTAACTTATTTTCCAACAACACCACTCACAAATGTGAGCGAAGTTGAGAGCTTCCCCTGTCCTGGCTGATGGACTTTGCTGGCTAAGACCTCTTTCGCTCTTCTGTCTTGGTGTTCTTTCTTCGCCAGCTTGTCACTCCCGGGGTTAGTCATCGGTCTGTTTGGAAACTGTGGATTGGCTGGGATTGATTGCTGGTACACAGAATGTCAATTGACATCTTACCATCCCGATCATCGGAGGGTAGGATGAGCTGTATAGCTCAAGGAAGTGCGGGCCTAAGTGCTTTCGTAGCACTTTCGGCCTGCACGGAGCTTAGGTGATGGTTCTTGCTTGGTACCTGCAGGTGGGTGGGTGGTTGGATGGTTGGGTGTTCGTCATGTCTCTTCTGGTGATTTCTTCATATGAGGTGGAATGGGTTGCACTCACCCGTTATCCAAAAGTTGAATCTTCGGCCTCCTGTGCTTCGGAGCGTCGCGCGTCGGCTGGATCGTAGTCAGTTGCCTCCCTGATCAACGGATCTCCATTCTCCTTGGCAGGCAGGTTGTAGAGTTTCTTCGCTCTCTCGGATGATTTCAGTGACTGGGGTGTGGTCCAGGTCGCTGAAGATGTCTGGTGTGCGTACGAATTATGGTGCGTGTACCACCGTCTTGAGGCGACGTTCTACACTGCTTGGATCTTCTTGAGGTAGATGGTCGGTTGATAGCCTCATGCTACGGAGGCGTACGTCAGTTGTGGCCCATGAGTGACCTGATAAACCTGATCTTATTTCGTAGGTTGAAGGTAAGGTCCTTGTTATTAACATTGCTGTTATCGATTTTATTTATGCGATTTTTTTTATATTCCGCACCGCAATTTTGGATTTATTGTCAGGTGTTCTATTCGGTTTAATTTCAGTACAGTCAATCACATCTCAGTGACGTGCAAGGAAATATTTTTAAATGATTGAAAGCGTTTCTCATATTCTTGCACTATCGTTTTTGTGTGTACAATGCACAATCTCTAACGTTTTCAAGAAACAACTATACTTCACTTTTTACGCGGTCGTAGGATGACAAGTTTACCGAGCAATAGTATAAAAGCAACGCATCGTTAAAACAGACAAGGCTTATTCGTAGAGGGTCATTAATCTAAAATTACGAAAAGGCATGTTTATTAAATCTCTCATCTTTTATACAATATGACCGCAATAATTTACGTTAGTCATACAAATCAAGTTCAATACTTTCCTTGGATCATTTCATTGTTCTAATCTTAATTGCATATTAAATAGACAATTTAGCTCCATTATACTGTAAATATCTCTTTAACTTCGTAAGTAAGACACAGTTGGGTGTGTAATTATAAATGTCTATTTAAATAATGTAATTAATAAAGTTACATTAACTAGCTGAAATAGACATGGAATCATGAAACTAGAGTTGCAATGAAAATCATAAATTACAGTCATTACAATCATTATTTAGTAATATTGTCAAGAACTGAATATTTAAACATATTTTCATGTTTATAGTTCGGCCTCAAAATCAAATCAAAATCAAATCAGATTTATTCCAATTTCTTTTTGACGCTCGTTTTCGTGTCCAGACCGACATCCGCTAGCCAAGGCTCCGCGGCAGTTGAAGGGCTGGGCGAGAACGAGATCGAGGTAGAATAAAATAAAGCATCATAATTACCCTACGCTTACCTCCTAACAGGTTCGTTAGGGAAGTAAGGTAGTTTTATGTCTTACGACTTTACTAACACAACTGAAAAATTTAACAAATATAACTCGTTGTAGAAAAAGCACATGCACTATTTTAAATTTGGATAGTTGAGACAGGAAATCAACTCACTGAAAATACCTGCTGTAGACAATGAAACGCAAAAAGAGAAAGGCTATGCCAAGCCGTTGAACTTTAACGGGATCTGGAACTAGATTATATTTTCATCTTATTCCGTCGAAGGGTTGGGGGTAAATTGGGGTAAATGGGGGGGGGGGGTAAATATGTAAATCAAGCAAGTAAAAGCCATAAAATTGGTATTTAGTATATACAAGAAAAGCTAAGGTCTCAAGAAATTAGCCACCCCCATTACCACTCCCACCCCATTATTAAAGGGGATGAAAAAAATTGTGATTTAGTGTGTGTACAAGAACTAAAAACCTCAAAATATTTTTTTACTTTGTACATGTGAAATTCTGTAACAAAACCATAGCCTCCGATTTCTCTTCGTTGACCTTGATTTTCCTCTGGTCATAATACGGCGTTGCCCGCACCATGTATGCTTTAAGCAGCATGTTAGCTGCCTGAGCGCTCTGGCTATGTGTATATAAGTCGGTTTTCATATTAAGTTTCTTTCCTGTTAGATTTTGTTTAAGGGCATTCTCTGCTACTGTAGTACTATAGCTATAATTATGCCAATACATACTGCTGTCCTATAAGTGCTACTTTACCGGAGTCAGTCTGGAATGTAGCACTTGTCGGAATATGAAAAATAAATAAATAAAAAAATACTGTTTACATTTACAGTAACAATATTATAATAAAGCAGCATCGTGGTACTGCTGCTATCTTACTAAACACTTAGTTCTGGAAGGAGCTCGAACATTCCATGTGAAGCTGCCTCTGAAGCAGTTTACACAAACACTAAAACCGAGGGGTAAACCGCATATAAAATATCTGTACACTAATACCACTTTCCATAGTAATGCCCAATAATACCTGAGTATTTTGTGATAATTCCTTAATAATACTTGAGTAAAATACCCAGGTTACAAAAGGTAAAAATACCTAATAATACCTAAAAATATCTAATAATACCAATACCCAGTAATACCTAATAATAAAACGATGTTAAATTTTATAGTAATACCTGGTATTTCTTAGTAGTACCCAGTAATAACAATTAATATCCTTATTCAGCTAGATTTAATACCTAATAGTACTGAAAAATACGTGGTATTATCATAAGAATACCTAGTAATACCGAGCAAATTATTAATAATTAGTCATAGTACCTAGTAATACCTAAGAAATACCTAAAAATACCCATTAATATCTAAAAATGCCCAAGTAATACCCGGAAGCTGTATATCAAAATACCCCTTCGACCAAGACATTTGACCACTGAACTTAGCTGGTTGCTAAATTTTGTTCACCTTTGGTCTTCAGCCGCCAACTGGGGGAAAAGGTGACGTTGCAAAGTGCTATTACATTTATGTGTGCATGCTTTTTTTAGATTATACCCATAATCCATTCAAATTTTATCATTTTAAATAGAATAGATTAGATACCATAGTTCGGAAAAAACACACAAGTACGACTTTGTTAAAAAATATTATTTTGGGTATTCAGCAGATAACTTTCAAAGAAAACATTCGTTTCTTTCATATACCTTTGGTGCAAGTCTGACCAAAAAAGGAAGATCGACAAGACTCCCCCTACGGTGACTTGTCGACCTCTTTCATACACCTACCATATCTAAGATTCAGCATGAAAAGCAATAAAACAACCACTCTTTCTATATATTGATGATTCAAGTCTGATCATGCTAATATATATAATATTAAGTATCTCTAGCCCTACCTAGAGGATACTACATCACAATCAAACGTTTATTACATTTCAAAATCAAGAAAATACTAAAAAGCACAAAGAAAATAGTTATAAAATTTCGCTCACCGCATGCATGTCCAATAATTGAAGTATTTCATATATTTTCGATGGATTAATTCCTTTAAACATTGTACAATATTTTTCGTTCTCTTTAGAACTCGTCAGAATGACATAAATCCAATTCGAAATAAAAGTGACTATTGAAAATAAAAATGAAATATTTTCATGTCAAAAAACTGAGAAGAAGACATCTATTTACTTGACAAATATATTAAAAATAACAAAAAACAAACATTCCTTTAGAGCCCCAAAACTCGTCTAGTTTAATAAATAAATACCTATTATTTCTGCTTACATCATTGTTAAAAAATATTATTTTGGGTATTCAGCAGATAACTTTCAAAGAAAACTTTGCACCAAAGGTATATGAAAGAAACGAATGTTTTCTTTGAAAGTTATCTGCTGAATACCCAAAATAATATTTTTTAACAATGATGTAAGCAGAAATAATAGGTATTTATTTATGACTTTGTATTTTTCTTGCTGGGTAGGAAGGTTCTTTGCTATGTGTTATGTGAAGTCTTAGAAGGGATGTGGATTTGAAGCATTTGAATAGACTCTATGAAACCATTCCATAGATAATGCCTGGCCAAATTGTTAGTCGTGATGTGCTTGTTTTGTGATTTTTTTTGCCGAAAAGGTTTAGGTGGGTCGTTAAAAATGAATCGCTATTCTGACAGAATTTTTTCTGTACTTTCCAAATCCGCTAATAGTTTTTCAGAAATGCGATAGAAAAATGTACTTTTTTGTCAAAAATGAGGAGGGTAAATTTTTTTCCGAGTCCGGCCCTGGGTTTTTCAAAACCAAGTAGGCCAGCTGAGGAATGTTACTGGTAAATTTCATTCGATTACATCCAACCGTTGTAACCTTTGAATTTTCTTACCAAATGCATAAAACACCCTGCATCTTCTTAACCAGAGTAGCCAAAACATTTTCTTCGTTGGTGATCTAGACTCGCCTTATCTATTAGGCTATGGCACATTCCTCGGCAATCACCTGTATAATAATGACATGGTTGAACGCGATGAGTGCATTCAAAACCATGATATTATTTTAGTATAAATACAGGAACTTTTACTTCCCTTGCTTACCGAAGGAAAGTATTATAATCGTGTAAAATGACCCTCCGAGATTTCTTCGGATTTTCACTTTCAGAGTACGTAGATTACGGAAATTAAAGCCACTTAATTCCGTCAATCTGTCTGTCTGTCTGTTGGTGCTATATCTACGAAACCACTTGACGGAGAAGGATAATATTTGGTGGGTAGTTGACGTTACTACTAACGAAGAACTCGATACAATTACGTAAAAAAATATACATAAACATAATTAATGGATTGAAATGACGGAACACGGTAATACTTTACATGTAGTTAACACAACCGTCAAGGAAGAAAATTATGAAAAAAAATACAGGGTAGCCACTCAAAAAAAAAAACAAAATGTGATGGACCACGATAATATTTCGCCGGTAACACAATTGAGGAAAAATACGAAAAAAAATATAGAGGGTGGTCACTTAAAAAAAAATTAAAAAATGCTACGGAGAATATTTCGCATACAGTTAATACAACTGTCAAAGAAGAAATATATGAAAAAATAATATACAGGGTGATTATCAAAAAAAAAAACATTAAAAAACGTGGCAGAGTACGATAATATTTAGCATGCAGTTGACAACTGTCGAAGAAAAATATGAAAACAAATATGTACAAAATTTCTAAAAAATGTGACGGAGGACGATAATGTTTCGCATGCAGTTAAAATAACTCAAAAAATACAAAAAAATATATATAAAATGATAATGAAAAAATGTGACGGAGAACGTTAATATTTGGCATGTAGTTAACACAACTGTCAAAGAAAGATATACAAAAATGGTACAGGGTGGTCACCATAAAAAAAATATGAGAAATAATATTTTGCATGTAGTTAAACACAACTAAATAAAATATGCAGGGTGGTCACCCAAACAAAAAGTTAAAAATATGTGACGGAGGACCAAGAACCATAAACAAAGGGAGGATAGCCAGTTCCCTATGCAGCCACGTTCGCCTCTTGCCGGCAAAGCTGTGACGTCACGTCAAGACCTAAATCTGTTGTTTACGTTTCTAACGGCATTGTCCCCCTGTGTTTAGTGGTGTGATTATTAAGTTTTGTCTACTTATTTAATAGTTTATCTTTGTAAATCCCATATGCACATCTTCGTGTGTGTTTTATACGTTTCTCTGAGTTATAAAAACATTCTTGATTACTAAAATTGCGTGCAGAAACAGGGACATACTATTGCTTGCACTATTTTGAACCTTTATTTAAAAGACAGTTATTATTATTAGTGTTCTATGGTGATTTTGTATATAATGTAGAAGATAAAAGAAGCTTAATAATTCGTGTATTAGATTTACATATTGTTATTATTCAGATAGAAGTGAAGAAAAATGCCGCGAACAAAGTGTGCATTGTATGACTGCAATAAAAATCACACGTATTGTACAAAGAAATCTACTGGTCAAAATATAATTTTCCACGTTTTTCCAAAACCCAAAGATCTTATGTCCAAAACCATGAGAGGTGAATGTCTAAACAGGTGCAAAAGGCAGGATAAATTTAACCTAGATACAAGTAGGATTTGTTCAGTTCATTTTATGGAGACCGACTGCAAACGAAACTTTGCAAAATGAATTACTAGGTAAAAATACATTTTGTTAATTGTATGTGAACCTACTTTTCCTAGATGTTTTGTTATACAGAGTGTTAATTATTATAATACATACTTTTTATAACTGAATATTTTGTTTAGATCAGTTTTATCAGATTTTTCTGTTTTTTTTTATTATGTATGTACCTACTTTTCCCAGATATATTGCGTGTTAATATTTATAATATGTATTTTTCATAATTTATTATTTTGTTTAGATTATTTTTATCAGATTTTTCTGTTAGAATCCACTGTAGACAAGATAATTTTTTATCAGATTTTTTTTATGAATCAAGGATCAACATCTGCCGTATAGAAAAACAAAAATGTATGTTTCCTTGAACAAGGAATTTCATTTCCATGACTTACTTTTAATAAATCTGAATTTGAATTTATTTTAATAAATTCCTAGATGTTTAATAATAATATTTTTATTTTTCTATACGTCGCACAGTTTGGAATTTTGTGGAATGTGAAATGTGGGTGTGTGTGGAATATACGATATTTTGATAACCATCTTAATTTCTGAAAGTAAAATGATCAAACTTCATAAGCATATATATATATATTTTTTATCAGCAACATTCAAAACATCCAAACAAGTGTCGTAAACTGTCGTGTTTTCTTTTTCCCGCTATACCAAGTAGGGATAAACTGAATGGACATGCTTCAACTTCTTAGTTGAGTAGAAGTGTTCCTGCGGTTTATATGGGTTTTAGTGACAATATTATTTCAAGGGTATTTGAAGGTAAGTGGCCACATATTTTTTTTTTTTTTTAGTAATCTATAAGACCAAAAAAGAAGATAAAAGTTTAAGCTTAAGATAACATGGAAAAATTATATTTTATAAATAAATAACTAAACTTTTAATTCATACCTCCGCAGACTGCCCTCAACTCTTATATTAAAAAGAAAGATTAGTTTGTGTACTTCTAATATCAGACAGGGCAAAGATGGGCTAAGTCGGATAGAGATCAGGAGAGATTTTTAAAACAATGGTTCTTGGCTTGACGGTAGTTTCCTGCTGCCTGACATTGCTTCCTTGGCCTTTTTTATTAATGTGCCCTGCTTTGCTGGAACACTAGAAAGTTCTTTAACTATCGACGCTGAATCCCTTTTACCTACTTTATGCAACTTTATTGCACTTGCAAATGATAGTTCTTCATGAGAAGCAGAATTAACGAGATGAAGAATTTTACGTTTCTTACTTTTTTATCTGGACTCTTCAAATCTTTTTTGGGGCCTACAGCATGTAACAGGGGCAATATTTTCCTTTGAAGTAGAGGGTATAGCTTGATAAACAATGTCAGGTAGCAACAAACAAGCCAAGAACCATTATGTTTTAAAAATCACTCCTAATGTCTATCCGACTTAGCCATCTTTGCCCTATCTTCCTGTAAAAAATAGGTCCACTGACTTACGAATGCTGCTCAGAATACTATTTGCGAATGAGTGGTTACCTAACTTTTGTAAAATATAAGACATTATGGTATCTGACTTGCTTTGCCTGAGATTGGAGATCCGTATTTAAAAAAATTGACCATCGAAAAATTTCGACACTCATTCTGAAATTAAGAAAAAACTAGTGAGAGCGCAAGCTCGCGCAACTTTTTCTTTCCAAGTACACAAACTAACCTTTTTTTTTAATATAAGAAGTTGGTATGAATTAAAAGTTTAGTTGTTTATTTATAAAATATAATTTTTCTCAAGCTTAAACTTTTATCTTCTTTTTTAGTATTATAGAATAATTTTAAAAAATTGTATGGCCACTTACCTTCAAATACCCTTAAAATAATATTGTCACTAAAACACATATAAACCGCAGGAACACTTGTGCTCAACTAAGAAGTTGAAGCGTATCCATTCAGTTTATCCCTACTTGGTATAGCGTGAACAAGAAAGCACGACAGTTTACGACACTTGTTTGGATGTTTTGAATGTTGCTGATAAAAAAAATATATATATACTTATGAAGTTTGATCATTTTACTTTCAGTAATTAAGTTGTTTATTAAAATATCATACACTTGCCAAAATGGTATTTTGTCCTCCTAGATTACGAAAATTCCACACTGTGCGGTGGATGTTGATCCTTGATTCATAAAAAAAATCTGCTAAAAATTATCTTATCTACTAATATAATTTTGTCAATTTTTGTCAGAAACTTCCACGCATTGCCTGCTTGCACTGTAACTCGCATGAATTTTAGGAATTGTAAAGCAAATTAGGTTAACCTATTGAAAAGAAAAAATACGGATTCTAGTTCAAGCAAAAAAAATTCAAAAATTAAATAAAATAACAAACTGAATAATCAACAATATATTATAATTTGACACTGAGTGGAAAAAGAAAAAATTGCTGCATTCTTGAAACTTTTCACACACGTTTAGTTCACGATATTTACATACAAAGAATACTGAAAATGTTGCATGCCTCAATACTTATTTCAATAAATTGTGCGTGTGCGTTCATATTATTAAAAGAATATGCTCCGCACAATACATTTTAAACGGCAGCGCGCTGGAATAGGGCGCGCGGCTACGTAGTAATGGCGGCACCATGCGGATAGATTTACTTGACCTAGCTCTCCTTGGCGTTTACGGTTCTTGAAGGACGATAATATTTCGCATGCAGTTAACACCACCGTCAAAGAAATAAAATATGAAAAATATACAGCGTGGTCACTCTAAAAAAAATAATGAAAGAAGTATGATAAACACTGAGGGAAATTTTGAGTCAATACCTTTACCTATTTCTTTAGTTATAATTTAGTTTTAAACATCCCCAGATGATGCCTATATCGTTGACGAAACGAGCATTAAGTTATAAAGTTCAAGTGTTTTGGAAACTACTTTAAAGGTGTAAATACCTTGTAAATTAATATTAGTTTAACAATTACTGATTCAGTGACAATTACTGGTTCATTACCTCACTCTTCGTTTTCGTATTTGCATTAACATGATTAAATTGTTTTGCACTTTAAGGATGATTTTATTAGAAGGAGTGGAAAGTTTATTTAAGCAGTACATTTCCTCCTAAAATTAGTATTTCCTCTGCAAAGTTGAAATTATATAAACATTATTTTTTCTTAAGGTTCTGAAGTAAATTTTTAAATGAAAAAATTAATGTTCAAATTAAATAATCCCTGCTAACCGTCGGTTAAAATGATAATAATTAAATTTTGCGTGATACAACCCTCTTAACGAATACCACAAACTTTACAAATCGACCCAAATTAAATATCCCAAACTACCAACCTTTTCAGAATTTTAAAGCGTTGAGGGATAATAACTTTTAATAAATTAGCAAAAGGGCTGGAAAGTTTCGAAACATGCCACTTACAATGAGGGCACATTTTGCGGTTTATCTTTTTCTCCACATGAAATTTTGTGAACATTCGTCTCTTTTTCGTAAATGAAAAGAGATGACTTATCCTCGTAACAGGATAATATGATGGGTACATAAAGTAAATGTTACCCCAACAACCGTATAACTTGGTGTATTCGTAAAACTTTATTGTACACGGTATTGCCTAACATGTGGAATACAAATTATGAGGATTATCTAACGAAAGAAGGGACTAATTTTAATTCATTATTATTCCATGTTAATGAATAAATAATTCTGTTCAGCGACTTCATTACCCTTAACCTTTACGGTTATAAATTATATGTCAAATTTTATAATGAAATCACTCCCAAAATACATACATAATCATTTTTTACTTTTTATGTGATATTGATGATAAATCATGAAACATAATCAAAAATAAAAGATAAGACAATGGGCGTGAACAATAAATAGTGCAGTCACTTGGTATCAAAAAGTACCCAAAAACTTCGGACTAATTTTATAGCTTTTTTCTGCGGATTCTTAAACTTTAGGGTATCAACTTCAAATATTAAATAGGAATAGATGTGTTTTTACCCCCAAGAGGGTGAAAGCACATCAGTCAAAAAATTTATAATTAACGAAGTACTGTGAATAAATTAATGAAACTTACATTATTTACGTTTTTTGCTGATCACGAATGTGAAGTCAGAAATTAAAAATTTTAAGTTGCACCCTCAATATGGCCGAAATTTCATCACAATATTCAACAAATTACCAGACCAACTAAAAGAAATTAGTGCATATAATAAATTTAAAAAACAAACGAAACTCTTTTTTATTGAGAAGGCTTTTTATTCAATACAGGAATATTTGGACAGTTAGTCTTCATTCAAGATGATACATAAGACGTTTTTGTATCTTTTATTTTGTGTTTTTTTTCTTTATATTATATTGTCGCGATTATATACTTACATATTATATTTTATATCTTGATTAGATATATATTTTATATTTATAATTATATATATATATATATATATATATATATATATATATATATATATATATATATATATATATATATATATATATATATTTATTCTTGACGTGCCACATGTACATAATTATGTATCTACTTAATGGCCAATAAACTATCTATCTATCTATCTATCTATCTATCTATCTATAAACGGGGTAAAATGGGTGAATTAATTATTTTTTGTTTAGTTTGAGAAATTATTACATTCTTAGCAGATTGTAAAATTTTGAGACATAAAACTCTTCCCCCAATAAGAAAAATAATTGCTTTTCCCCCCTAAGAGGGTGAAAACCTAAACCTCTAAAGTTAAAAAATAAGTATAGGCCGTGCTGGGAATTTATTAATGAAACTAATATTATTTATGGTTTTGGTGATTACGAATTGGGATCGGGTCATTATGTTAAGGTGTAGCAAATTAATAAAACAATAATTAACATTTTCAAATTTTATTTACTATACAGGGTACGCCACTTAAAACTCCCCAGACTTGTAACTTTTTTATTTTTGAAGCGATGAGCATGCTGGGCACATCAAATTGTAGACATTTTTAAAGCCTTTAAACATGCATACAGAGTGATTTAAAAAAAATTTGTTTGAAAATATTGTTAAGAAATGAAACTTAATTTCTTTGAATATTTTTTTACCTCACCCTGTACATGAACTGTGTTAATGTTTTCTTATAAAGGTTTTAATTAGCTTCAATTTATGTTATTAAAAAAAAATTTAATAAATATTTTGCAGTTTCCGATTTAGTAACTACATTTTAATATACGTTTGTTTTTAAAAATATTCATTTCTTTTGTTTCTTGTTGCTGTTTTGTTAAGTTCAATATTGTTTGTGATATGTCTTTTACAAATAAAGCATAAAATTATTATTTACATTCTTTTCAAAGTTATTTTTAAAAAAATCAGTTTGAAATCGGAAAGAGTGTTTTTAATTTATTGCTCTAAAACCAAGAAGAATTTCCAATATGACGTAATAAAACATAAATTGAAGATAATTAAAACGTTTATAAGAAAACATTAACGCAGTTCATGTACAGGGTGAGGTAAAAAAATATTCAAGAAAATTAAGATTTCTTTCTTAACAATTTTTTCAAAAAAAAATTTTTAAAATCACTCTGTACATATGTTTAAATGCTTTAAAAATATCTACAATTTGATGTTCCCAACATGGTCGTCGCTTAAAAAATAAGAAAGTTACAAGCCTGGGGAGTTTTAGGTGGCGCATCCTGTATACGGATTTAACCTAAATTTAATATAATTATTCATCTTCATCAATAATTTTCATCTTCATACATATTTACGCAAATACATATATGCATGCGATGTCCAACGACTTAAGTAATGTGCGTGAATATCAAGAAAGTATGAAAATCATGATTATTGCTTTGTGATTGAAAATATTGTGCGATTATACCGTTAAATGTGCAATATCGTAATTTGCTAAAATGAGGCGCGTTCCTTATTTCGGTCATATCTCCTTTGCAATTAACGCTAAAAATCATCCACCTCTTCGTCAATTAAAAAAGAAAAAACGTTAAGAGTTAACTTCAAACACTTCTATCCCCTAAGCTATTATTTTTATCAAAAAAATTTAAAAATTAAAAACAATTTTTTGTCTCCAGTAACATTCAGCTAAGATGCTTCCTGCCAAGTTATTTCACCTTAAAGCCAAAATAATTCATTTATTCAAAAATTCTCAAAATACATTAAGTGTAAAATCTTTTAGATAATGTATCCATCACGGTCAAAAAATTTGAGCGTATACATAATAGTCGGGACTAACAAAAACAACGATTTTGAATTTTTTTTTCAATTTGGTAATTACTGGAACCAAAAAAATCCAAATTTTGCCTCTATTTTCCTTGTATTATTTTTGATTTGCAGATATCAAAATTTGTCAACAAATTTTAATCTGTAATAAGCATTAATTCGGGTCAGGGTACATGTTAAAAGGTTTTTTGATCCAAAGTTATGACTGTTTGAAGAGCATGACCTTTTCAGGGCAAGCGCGGATCTAGAAATTTCAATAATTTTTTTCTCGTCTGTGGCGCATGGGACCCATACGAAATATGGGAAATAACATCTCGAGAAGCACTTCTCTAACGACCTCTAAAAAATTTTGAAAAAGCAGTTTGCGAAAAATTTTTTCAAAATTCGGTTACCCTCTCCAGGTCTAGGGACTCCTGTTTAAAATTATTTTTTTTGTCACATGCATTTTACTTTTCATAAAAATACAGCAATACGTTTTGAAGTTTATGAAAATATTTTCATTACTAACTGAGATACAACGAATTGAAATTTTGTGATTTGTTAAATTGTAAATCACAAAATTTCAATTCGTTGTATCTCAGTTAGTAATGAAAATATTTTCATAAACTTCAAAACTTATTGTTGTACTTTTATGAAAAGTAAAATGCATATGACAAAAAAAAAATAATTTTAAACAGGAGTCCCTAGACCTGGAGGGGGTAACCGAATTTTGAAAAAATTTTTCGCAAACTGCTTTTTCAAAATTTTTTAGAGGTCGTTCAAATGCACGTAATATTAACTGTGTAGAGAAGTGCTTCTCGAGATGTTATATCCCATATTTCGTATGAGTCCCATGCGCCACAGACTAGAAAAAAATTATTGAAATTTCTAGATCCGCGCTCGTTTCAGGGTTACGTTCAAATGCACGTAATATTAACTGTATCTCGGCAACGCTGAGTCTAAACAAATTTTTATTTCATGGATTATTTTTGTTCTTTCATAAGCTAATTTTTTTCTAATGACAAACTTTTTCGAAAGTGTGATCCTCTTTGAAAAATCAGTGTTTTTGCTTAAAAATCAACGTTTTCAACCTTCTGTAATTCGACGGGTATTCAAAGAAAAATAACGTTTTATGGGGTTATATGGAGTAGAATTCGACGATATGCACGTTCCAATAGACACTTTTTTTCGAAAGTTAGTGAAACTCACCCCAACAAAAATGACCCTTATTCCTTTTTAATGTTTCATAACTGACCTATTTTGAATCAAACTATCCAAAAATATTTGAATTTAAAACTGCTATAGAATTAGTCCGACGTGAGATCACTTAGTTACTGTACTACAAACACTTTTAAAGAGATTGAAATTGCTTCTACAACCGGCCTTATTATCCAAATCTAATTTACTAAAAGTCTCAGACACTAGTTGAAATTATACTTGAGAACAAATGTAAAATATTAAAAGTAAACAAACATAGGTTGCAATCCTACTGCCACTTATTAACACTTTACTAACACTTTACTCGAACACGTCACAATTCACTATTACGTGGTGTCACTAAGAATAACTACACAGACAATATTATACCCGTCAATCTCTGCAATAGTTTGCTTAAACCCAGAAAAAACTAATATAGAGCTTTTTGGTATAGATATTCCCTGAGGCCTCAGATCCAACATACTAAAAGTCCCGAAAAGTGCCCCTTCCAGAACCCGTTTCTTTTCACCCCAAATTGTGCAAGGGCTATTTTCTAGAAGACGATTGATTTTATTAAAAAATCATAAAAGGATACTCTTTTATAGCAGGTGTTTGAATTAGATTTAAAAATAACAAAAAAAATCAATTTCTCAAATTAAAAATAATAAATAAGTATTGTTTTGAACATTTTTGTCATAACTCCAACAACCTTCCTATTTATTACTTCCACATCCAGTGGAAGTATAGTAACGACAAAAAATTTTTTAAAAATTTTTATTGTTCAGATAGGCTTAGAATGTCACGAAACGTCGAGATTATAAGTTTGAACGAAAAAAAAATTTCTCTCTGTCGATCTGTCCGTCGGTCTGTCTTTCTGTCGGTCTGTCTGTAACTTTTTTTGTGTGCACGTTTGCTCTGGAACCGTTTGAGATATTGACTTGAAATTTGGTACACATATGTACTTTAACGAGATCTAGAACTAGATTATATTTTCATCTTGTTCCGTCGAAGGGTTGGGGGGTAAATTGGAGTAAATTTGGGGAAAATAGGTAAATCAAGCAGGTAAGAGTCCATAAAATTGGTATTTAGTATATACAAGAGAAGCTAAGGTCCCAAAAAAAGTTTTGGCATTAGCCACCCCCATTAACACCCCCACCCCATTATTAAAGGGGATGAAAAAAAATTGTGATTTAGTGTGTGGACAAGAACCAGAAACCTCAAAATATTTTTTTACTTCATCCACCCCCACTACCACCCCCCATCACCACCCCCACCCCGCTACCCCGTTTTATGGGTTTTTGGGGTAGAGGATTTCAAATATTATATTATTAAAGTTCCATAAACAATTATTTCCACATACAAATTTTTTTCGTTGTGAGTGACTTGGATAAAAAATTTGGATGTGAAAGTAGTGATTCCTTGGGCAGCGGTTTTTTTAAGCTTTTAGGATTAAACAACTGAGTACAAGAACTTAACCTAAATGTATAAACGACCAAATGCATTTGTAGATCCTTTTCTTCTTCAAAGTAATTTCTGTAGTAGGTCAGTCCGTATGTCTTAAAATAATTAGTGGTAATGAAAATTTATTTATTTCCATGCCATTTTAAGTGCTTGTGAGGAGGTCTCTGAGTGTGCATGCAGATTTCTGACATCTGTTGTTCCGGTCCAAACGCTGCCATCTTTAAAAAATGGTTGAGTTTCTTTTTTTTTTAATTCTCTCACTTCCTGTCAATGTTTTGAAAAAATATAAACACAGATTTTTAGAGCCTGAAATTGTTTATAATTTTGATCCTTTTACTTTTTTTCGTAGGATTGATGTTTTTGGTAATTTTTTTACATGTTTATACTTAGTTTCTTGTTTTTTAGTTTCTTTTACTTATTTTACTCCTTGTACTTTTCACTGACCTAAGCTGGGCTGATGTAGATAGGCACATAGTTTAATAATATGCTCAGATAATACCACTGGTAATACGACCCTTTTATTCCTGAAGACTCTGGTAGAGCTTTGTCCCACTTTCTAGCGGCTTGTATACCTGTGAAGTATCCGAGGGAAGTACTGAGTAAAATAATAATTAATTTTGTTATAAAATAATTGATATTTAATTGGATCATTCCAACATGACATACAATACGCGACTGGTACAACTACAAGTTTATTATAAAAGGTATATAAAAAGTTAAAAAAAAAAACTACACACGTACTCCACTTAATTGGATCATTCCAACATGACATACAATACGCGACTGGTACAACTACAAGTTTATTATAAAAGGTATATAAAAAGTTAAAAAAAAAACTACACACGTACTCCACTTATCAATTAAATTAACTATAAAACATACAAGTCCTTTGAACAGAAAATCATAATTTTTTTCCATAATTATTAATTAACAAAAATTAATAATTAGATATATAACAATATCAGCGTATACGCAGAAGCTATGTAATTTCAAGGTGAGGATTACGTAGTGGATATACCATCCTTCGGAGGGGATGTAAAGCAGTATGTCCCTCGTCTATGAAATGTTAAGCAAGATCCCTGCTCTTCGACAGAGAAGAGGCTCGGAAAAATTTCCAGATTAGGGTAACTCGTCTCCTGGCGTCGGCGATAGACCTTGGTAGCAGAAATAGGTTGACGTTAAATAAATAAATAAAATAAACCGTAATGAAAATAGTGTTAGAAGACAACAAAAACAAAGAAAAAAACAAGCTAAAAACGTACTCTTGGCCTGTTCACTGAACTTTTTATATAATTGTTACACATTCTATAGGATACTCTTCGCAGTTTTTGGTAATGTTAGTTTTAGACATTTCTAATTTTATAGTAGGTACGAACTTAGTTGGTAAAATACTCAGTGAAAAATAAAGTAAAAATTAAAAAAAAACTGTACCATACCCCATTTGGGTTTCGAACCCGGGACTCTTGTATTCCGAGTCAAAAGCGTAAGAACTACAAAACCACCTTACACGTAAAAAAATGTAAATGTTTACATTATAAGACACGAGCTAAAATCATATTTTCACGGTTGTATATTACATTATGAAATGTATATTTGGTAAATATATAAATATTTAGATATTAAAATGAAATATCATTTCACCAGATTCCTATTCAATTACAAAAACATAAAAATCAAAAAAAAATTTTTTTTTCAAATTTAAATCATTTATAACATTTTTATTTACCGATCGATTTTGTTAAAAAACAACAGGGTTCCTCTAGCTAACACTAATTTCAGTACAATCGGATTTTTCTTTCTTGCGTGCTTACAAGAAACGTGCCGGACGGACAGACGGGCAGACGGACAGACGGGCAGACGGACAGACAGACGGACATTTTGAAAGTTGTTTTTTGTCTGCGAGCGATATTTACGGTTTTAGAAATGTGCCGATCAAATGCAATATACTCTTCGTTTTCGTATTTAAGTAAAGTAGGTTGAATGTTTTAAATTGTTAACTAATGTTAAACTCGTGCAATTGCAATGAGTTAAAACTTGAATTTTTTCTAAACTATTGCTTATTATTCCCAAATGCATTCAAAGTAGTGCATTAATATCCAGATATTATTTATTTGGCTATTTTTTTAAAAACAGATTATTATTATTATTGAAATAAATTAATTTCAGAATTGCAGATTGTCTATGAGACATATTATTATTTTAATTTACAAAATTATGTTCCTTTTACCCTGAAACTGATACATAAAGAAATCCATGGGATTTAACTGACTTACATATTTATGAAACGGTTTGTCGAGAGCTACTGAAGTTGGTCAACATTTCGACTGACCTCTCAACTGCTGTATTTCGGCATCCTCTTATTCCATAAGGATGCACTGCTACATTTTTGTTTCATATAAATGTACATCTAGTACGGCCCCATTCTGTTTCAGAAGCGTCTGCAGAGAGATATGAGAATTGCTAAATATTTAAGAGGGTGACTTTTCAGGATCCGAATAATTGTAAGTTTAAAGTTTAAAAGGTGCTGCTCGCACGTGCTGGAATTAAAGTAATCTGTGATTTAAATTTAAACGTTTCTGCCAGAATTAATGTGAAAGATAAATGCTTTTTTAAAGTTTTATTTGAAAAATTTAAGTTTGCGCTACGGCTCTAATTACTCTCTTAATCAGGTGCAATTAATTTATATTTTACTTTACTCTTTAAAAGTAAATCACGAGTGTAGTCATTTTTCAGCACCGCCTGTTTTAGTTTTGTTTTCAAAAATAGTGTCAAGCAGAAATGTCATAATTTCCACATTTAATTATATTTATTCGGGAAAGTTATACTGCAAGATTTAGAATCTTTTAGAGTCCCAAGTAGCACATAGCGTACAATATAAGCCTAGTTTTCATCTAAATAATATGTTTAGGTATCATATATACGTCCACATGTCCGTCCGTCAAATAAATGTCTATAATTAATCTAATACAGTAAACAAGATTAGACAGCTAATAGACGCCGTAAATAGACTACTGGTTCCTTCAGAGAACAAATAAAGATTTAAAAAACGTCTAAAACATGTATTGTTTAGATATAAGATACAATATGCCTCTATACTGTACGTTTAAATTAGACGTGGATATACAGTGTGTGCTATTTAATACCGCAACACCCCGTTATTTTTGAGTGTTATCTGAATTATTAAAAAATGTCTAAATGCAAATCTTGCAATTTCTCTTTGATTAAAAGTCGACGCAACAAAGTCATAAAAGATGAAAATGAGGTAAACTTATACCGGGTGATTTTTTTAGTTGGTACAGCACCTTTTCCTCGCTTATTATTAAAGATAGAGTTTTTGCAGCCATACTTAGTAACATTTTTTGCATCTAACGCACTTATTAAAATTTTTCTGCTGTTTCTCGTCTAACCAGAAGTGACGTCAACTTTTGATTTTCAAATGAAACACTATAGTTTTTCTTTTGGATTTCAAAACTAGATTTTTTCTGATTTAGAATATGTAAAAAAAGTATTAGGTTAGAGAGGAAAGTTTTTGAGATAATGCGATTTTACGATTTCAGGTGTTGAGAAGCACTAAAAATCGAGTTACCTATGGAATGATTTTGTGGCAGATTAAAAATGCCATCAAAACGCGTAGTAGGCGCATGTCAAGTCAATAGAAGTTTGCGTTGTCATCTTTGAATTTAGTATTTCAAACAATAAAAAACAAACAAAACAATAAACATGTTTATTTCAAACAGTGACAAAAATTTAAACATGAAGCTGCAACAACAAGGAAATTATCACAAATATTTTTCAAATAAGCCACCATTTTGATCTAAATACATTTCAGCTCTTCTCTTGACACTTTCTGTTGGGTTTTCAATAAACTGGGGGTTCATCTCTTGGCACATTTCACGAACACGTGCTTCCAAAGCCGCTCTTGTTTCACGTTCGAATTCATTCGTTCAAACATTATCTTTAATGTGACCCCATAAAAAATCCACTGGATTGAGATCAGGGGACCTCGCTGGCTATCTAATCGGCCCGGAGGTTCCGATCCACCTGTCCTCAAAAATAACTGTTAGAAGACCGTCCACCACCCTTGCATTGTGAAGTGGGGCTCCGTCTTGCATAAAATAAATTTCTCTAAGTGCTGCCAAAGGTAAATTATCTAGATAATTTTCTTCCAAGAAAGGCAATGTGTTTTGGGAATAAAACGCTGCATTGAGATTTTGATCATAAACAACAGATCCAATCGGTTGGTTGTTAACAAGTCCAACCCAAACATTGAACTTATCTGAAAGTTGCTGGATTTAGTTAAGTGTAAGTTAACCGTGGACCAGTAGTGTGCGTTATGTCGACTGAAAATGCCGTTATTGGTAAAACTGGCCCCGTCACTCCAAATTACTTTGCGCCAAAACCCCTGATTTTTTATCATGAACCATTCGCAGAACACAGTTCGCCTGGGAAAATATCCAGGAAGTAACTTTTGATGTACCGAGTATTTGGAAGGATGCTGCCCGTATCGTTTCAATATTTTCTGGATGGAGGAATATGATATGTCAAACTGCACTTCTAGTTGACGAAATACCTGAATTTTCCGTAACGGCCAATAGAATATTTAATTCATTATCAATTTTGCCTCGTCACATAGCAAGTTCTGTTTCGTTTATCTTTAAGTTGTCCTGAAGTTCTTAAATTTGTAATTATTTTTTTTTTAAATCGACGACCAAGTCTTCTTTTCTCGGGATATTCCGCATTGAAACTACGATAAGTTGGTAAATATCTTTGACTATTTTGGTTAAAAATCATTAAAGAAATTTTCATCTGCATAATCATTTTCCATTTTTTTCACTAATTTTTTGTGAACTGACGCCAGAAAACTTTGAAATGCTAAATTCAAAGAAGACAACGCAAACTTCTATTGACTTGACATGCACCTACTACACGTTTTGACGGCGATTTTAATCTGCCACAAAATCATTCCATAGGTAACTCGATTTTTAGTGCTTCTCAACACCTGAAACCTTAAAATCGCATAATCTCAAAAACTTTCCTCTCTAACCTAATGCTTTTTTTACATATTCTAACTCAAAAAAAAATCTAGTTTTGAAATCCAAAAGTGTTTCATTTGAAAATCGAAAGTTGAGATCACTTCCGGTTAGACGGGAAACAGCAGAAAAATTTAAAAAAGTGCATTAGATGCAAAAAATGTCACTAAGTATGCCTGCAAAATTTCAAAACTCTATCTTTAATAATAAGCGAGGAAAATGTGTTGTACCAACTAAAAAAAATCACCCGGTATAGTGCTGTTATAACGAAAGACATTGCTATAGGCGATATTTTGTGTAATAAATGTCGATTAATACCATGTGGAAGTTCCAGTTCTAGTAAATATTCGGCAGAAATAGAAGAAAGAAAAGTGAGTAGTGAGGACGAGGTAGAAAACGAAACTGATTCCGAAATTGTCTTTCATATAGATTGTGATAATTACGTTGAGTTACCTATAAGGCGAGTCATCTCTACACATAAGTATTGTATTATATGCCAGTCAGAAGTAAATATTCATGTTATACCCCGCGAAGCTACATCAAGCATTTGTAATGAAAAAAATGTTTATACCTGAGGGGGATCGTTGCTGTAAAACTCATCTGATAGCTAATAAATTCTATGTAGATGAACTTTCGAATCTCCGTATTTATTCAAACACCAGTAGTGTCAATGTTAACGAAATAAGTGCCCTGCTAAATCTTATTTCGATTGACTGTGATAATTCCCTTTCCAATAGTTTAGCCAACTGCACCATACTGGAAGAGAAATTAAAAACATTCACTGGACTGACTTGGGAGAACATTATTTATCTGAGAAATATATTAACGTCGATGAGAGATACAGATTCTCGTAGTGTGACGCAAGCTTTAGTTGTATTTCTATTTAAGTGAACAACTGGAAGTTCAAATCGAATAATATCATCTATCTTTGTTCTAGAACGAAAGCAACAAGTGTCCGAGTTTTATAAACAAATATTAAAGGGTTTTGAAGTAGATATTTTACCACAGCATTTTGGATTTACTGCAAATACTAGAGGCGATCTAATTAAATACCATACAAGTTATATAGCTACAAAATTGTTAAATACCGACCACAACCAACTGGCACTAATTTTTGACGGCATTTATATTCGGTACGGTAAAAGCAGTAACAATGAGTAGGTACCAATGTAAATCATATTCCGGTCAAAAGAAGTAAACCATTTACAATATGTACTACGGATGGTTACATTGTGGATATTGCCGGACCTTTTTATGCCACCAAAAATGACTCGACGATAATGAAAACATTATTGACCGAATCTGCTGATTTGAAACAGTTATACAACCTAATGACTTATTCATTCTTGACCGAGGTTTTAGGAATGCTCTGGAGGATATCAGCAATAGAGGCTTTATTCCAATAATGCCAGCCTTCAAAGGACCACAACTGACAACAGAGGAAGCTAATGCTTCTAGAAAGGTTACCAAAATACGATAGGTTATCGAAGCAATAGCTCAAAAATATAAACTTTTACACAACACTATGTAGAATAAGATGCTTCCGGATGTTAAACTCCTTTGCAGAATTGTTGGTTTTTTGCACAACACATTTAGAAAAAGACGACTGTATTCGGATAGAGAATTATGTGACGATATTACTGACAGAGTAAATAACAGAATGGATGTGCCAAACACTCTTAGTGAAGAAGTCACTACAAAACGTTGGAATCGACGGAAGAAGGCATTTAGACAATTAGTGGCTACAGATGCAATGGATTTTCCTCAACTCAGTAAACGTGACTTAATGCTTTTTTTAACGGTTCATATCAATTGTCACAAGCTGTAACATATTTAGCAGAATTAATTGACGACGAAAATAATCCTCAAGTTAGATATGTTAAAGACATGCCAAATGTACTAAAGATGGAAGTGAGATCTCGTCACAAAAACAGTAAAACCTACCACTGTTACTTAGAATATGTCCATCACGGTTCAGACTACAAAAGTATTTGTTGGTATTGTTGTGATTGTCCTAATGGTAATAGAACTGTCGGCTTCTGTTCACATATAGCAGCTATCATCTATTACCTATCACATGCGAAATATCTTTCAAGAATATTTAGACCGGCTGAAATATTTTCTAAAATATTTGACACAAATAATACCAATGTTGTCATAAATGATGATAGTGACGAAGATTGACAAACTAGAGCAGAAAATATGAATTTATATACAGTATGTACAGATTTGACGATTCATAAATGGGTACCACAATTACTATATATTTTTTTTGAAAGTGTTCTACCTTTTCGATTTTAGTGAGACGACTGGTGGTACAAGAAGGCATTAGGATCTATTTATGCTAATTTTTAGAAAGTGGTCACTCAATAGAAACCACTTGATATAAGGCTTCGAATACGTTTTCTATTATTATTATTATTACTGTATATAAGAGTTTAACGCAACTAAGTAGTTGCATAATATTCTTCAGAATGTTAGCTTTCAATCATTTTTTTGTTGATCTCTCTAAGTTAAGTAGTATACGAGATATAAATTTTTGAAAAAAGTCCCAATTTTTAATTTTTTTTTTAAATATCTCCGCAGCAGCTGAATGTTTTTATTGAAAAACCTACATACATCGTTTACCCATTGGCTTGCCTACACGACACCATTGATATTATAGGCAATTCCTCTCGGGGGAAGATCGCCCATTCTTATCCGGCTATACCCTTTTCCAAACAGTCAAATAGAGCTCATTAAGCACTATAACCTCAAAAAAAAATTAAATCGGGCAACACGCTCCAAAATAACGAGGTTTTGCGGAATTAAATGGCACACACTGTACATTAAATCTGTTTTAAAATAATAAGACAGCATTTTGTGTTACTTACTTGAATAGGCTACCTATCCTCTCCCTCTACCAACTTTTGAATATCTTGGCATGTAAAAATCAATGTGCTCCGATGAACAATAAAATAGTACTTTTTAAGCTACAAGGGAAAACCAGATGCAAGAAGAGAAGAGGACACCTTCCAAAACGTTGGATTGATGTCACGAAGGAGTTCGTGAGAAGCCGGTACGACGTCGTAGAGAAGAACAAGAACTCAGGAACCTTAAAGCTAAGCACTAATGTCCCAAAATTAAATAAAATACTTTTATATTATTTTCCGTCAGTCCCAAAACCAAAGTGCCTTCATAAACTTCTGAGGAAGTTGTGTGAATCTTTACCTAATCAATTGCTATTGCACGCTCTTCATTATATAATAATTGCGATATAAATGTCCTATGTAAAAGACATTCGTCGATTCAATTAAAATTTTCATATTTGCTTTATATAAGATTGCATAACATTATCTGTATTCTTTGGATCAACCAATAAATGGTATTATTTGAACTGTTGCATTTTACTGATTGATTATTTTTAAACTATTTATTTAACGTCGGCCTATTTCTGCTACCAGGGCCTATCACCGACGCACAGTGGAAAAAAAAAGCCTTTTTTGGACAAAAATCTGCCTACAAGTCAAATCTTAATCAATTTTCATCTACCTTGGCTTAAAATGTAGGTTATTGGCTACACTTTCAGAGTATACTGCCTAAATTGCAAACCCCGATTTCCTAACCTCAAAAAATGTATCAAATCTGTCTCACTTTTTTCTATTTCTACAAGTCAAATCTTGATCGATTTTGACAATCCTGGGCTTAAAAGGCAGGTTATTAGCTACCCTTTCAGTGCATGCTGCCTACATTGTGAACCCCGATTTCCCAACCTCAAAAAATTTATCAAATATGAGAGTAATCACTTTTTTCTATTTCCACAAGTCAAATATTGATCAATTTTGACAATTCTGGGCATAAAATGCAAGTTTTAGCTACCCTTTCAGCGTATACTGCCTAAACTATGAACCCCAGGATTGTCAAAATTTATCAAGATTTGACTTCTAGAAATAGAAAAAAGTGATTACTCTCACATTTGATACATTTTTTGAGGTCAGGAAATCGGAGTTTGCAATTTAGGCAGTATACTCTGAAAGTGTAGCCAATAACCTACATTTTAAGCCAAGGTAGATCGAAATTGATTAAGATTTGACTTGTAGGCAGATTTTTGTCCAAAAAAGGCTTTTTTTTTCCACTGTGCGACGCCAGGAGATGAGTTCCCCCAACCTGGAAAATTTGCCGAACCTCTTCTCTTGAGAAGACTAGGGATCTTTTACTTGCATAACATTTAATAGACAAGGAACCGCCTGCTTTAGATCCCTTCCGAAGGATGGTATATCCACTACGTCTTGAAATTACATAGCTTCCACGTATACACTGATATACAAGCCGCTAGAAAGTGGGACAAGATTGCTGTGTTTCCCAAGATGGATTTCACCCATCCAAGTACTAACCGCGCTGAACATTGCTTCACTGGAGTATCGAAATACAGCACAGTGAAGACGCCCCTACGCTCGCCCCCGTTACTGATTGAATGATTAACTTTAAGTCTTTCCCTCGAGGGCTTTCGTGTGTTAGGTCTGAGTTGAATATCGGGAATTTCCTGATCCCGCAAGTTTGTAGTTTAGTACACTGATTGGATCACGAAAGCTCGAGAGGGACTTTTTATAACAGTGATTAAGAGATCTCTAAGCACAGTTAGTTTCCTACACAGTGTTAGATATATAAGCTAAAGTGCAACGTCAGAGAAGCCAGATTGGGAGAGAAGATAGTTAGCAATCTACGGTAAGTACAGCTTTTACCTTTCTCATCTATCAAACATCTCTTAAATAAAAGAACTTAACTGGGAGTGGAAACAACCACGCATAATCAAATGCGGGAAATAACAAATAAATTGGTATCACGTCCATCAGACGCTATGTGTAAGGTTCTTCTACATGGTCACGAAAAGAATAAAATAATAAACTAGGTTAAACCCATCAACATTCAAATGAGGATGTATAGTACTCCTTTGTTTTTATGAACTTGTCTGGGAAAAGGTGAGACCATTTCATCAGATTTAGATTAGATTTGAAAAAGGAGCTGGCTGATTGGCCTTGGCCACCGCGATGTCTGTGGATCTATTGTGGCACTCCTTGTCTAATTTTACTTAGAGCTCTTTATCCAACTTTGTTTTTGTATCAGACTTCATAGCCTTGATAAGGGCTCCTTGGTATAGCTAACTGCCCTTCATTTCTCTTCGCCAAGTAGTTGGAATCTCAGTCTGGTTAGGCCTTCGCAATGGCACAGCACATGTATTGAGGCTTCCTTTTCCTCTTGGCAGAATCTGCATGTTGCATCCTCTGCCAGGCTCATTAGACTCATGTGTCTATTAAGCCTCCCAGCAAACAAAACTTGTTGATATTATATAACCTTGTAGTAATGGGTTACATTAACAGTATTTATTAATGTTATGTTAATATTATGACATTTGTTATAAAATAATAACATAATCATGTTACAATGTGTTGTTATGTTTTAGTAATATAATAATTTTGTAACATTTAAAGTTCAGCCAATATAACAAAGTTATATAACAATGTATGGTTTAATAATATTTTTGTTACATAAAAACTCTTATAATGAATATATAACTTAAATAATAAAAATTGTATAACTATTATGTTGAAGTTTGGTAAATTTATATTTAAAAATGTTTGTGGTAAGGCGGCAGACTCTGGCATTCGGCGGAGGGCGGAGACCATTTTGCTCGTGTTGTCGTGTTTTCACTAAGTTAAGCTCAACATCCCAGCACCGTTATGTAAAAACTACAGTTGTTTTGTGCTCTTCGATTTAAATTTAGTTAATATTGGTGATCAGTGTGCATTGAAGAAGATAAGCAGGTATATAAAATATATTATAATTTTTATGTCTATCAAATAAAAATATGACTTGTTCAGTTCTAACCTCAAATCAAAATATGGAATGAAAATATATTTAACAAAATAATTGTTGAAACATTAAAAAAGGTAAAGTCACTTAGTCATTTATCCTGTCACGAATCATCAATGTGTAGAAATTCAATTGAAAATGTAGATAATTAATGTCAATCATAATTTTCCTGAAAATGATATTTTATTGAACTGAAAATGATATTTTTACCATTAAAAGCAGTTTTTCTCTAAAGTATTCCATATTCAGTTAATAAACGACATATTAAATTAGGTACTTTTGAAGTAACCATCACCATTTTCATTTTCAATGTTCTTATGTAATATTATAACTGAAGTTTTCTGAACTAAACTACCTACCTATATTTGACGGTATTGTATTTTAAAAAATATACATTATTATTATATTGATTCCAGAAAGAGTGGAAAGAAGCAATTCTGGAGATAATATTCTCAGCATACTAATTTATTTACTAATGAAAGTGTCACGAAATGCTCAGGAACGGCTATTGGAATAATTTAAAGCGTTGACCTGGAAGTTATCGCGGCAAAGAAAGGTGAGGAACTTTAACCAATAACTATATGAATATCTTATTAATATTGCTATCATTGTTTCAGAAGTTTTTGTTGCAAGTTTTTCATATGTGATGCAACACACAATAGAGCAGATAACATCAGAATGGTTTCGCTTAGCAAAACAGAGGCATAAGAGGGAAAAGAAACACAAGGCATCTTTTGAGTGCAGAGGAATAACAACATTTGACACCTGGAGTCTGTAGCTGTAGGTTTCTGGAAAGCCAGTGTGCGTGCGTCTAGTTTGACTGGAAATTTGTTATACAGGTTTTTGCATAAGTATTCTTAGAAGAGACAAAGAATAGAACTTACCAATTTAATAAAAAAATCTAAATAAATCTTTGTTAGAAACTAAGTAATTTCAACACATATTAAGCAGATAAATGAAAAATAATCTCAATTTATTGTTTTTTTAATATTGTTCAGTTTTGTATAGAAGTAATACAACTATTGCAAGTTTTATCCATTTTTACACCACTGAACACAATTTACAATTTTGTTCTACGTGAGTAATTATATTTCCATGATATTTAACTACATATAGCAAATTTAAAGTTTCGAAAAAAAATTACAAATATGTTTTTTTTAAATTTTGTGAATCTTGTGCCTAGTCGAAGTTTGTCGACACATTTATAAAATGTCCTACCGTCTGGACTGCTTTGTATTGACAATGCTTGCATATTTTGTGTTACAGAGATTGGATGAATATTTAAAAATTTCGTTTTGTATATTTTACACGGTATATTTAAATTCATGTCATTAATTTCAAGATGTAGTTTTGTGCCCAAAGATATTTTTAAAAAGTTTATATAGACAAGAATTTGAAATGCTTCCAAAGGAAGCTGCGGCCTGGGATCCCCGGGTGAAACGAAGGTCAATCTTGTCTCAGTACTGAAGTATGGGACCTAAATAATAATTTAAGGCATGACTATGCAGACCAAATTAAGAACTTTTTTAGAAAAATTTACGATTTAAATTTGAGACAAATAATTAAAAAATGAGCTGCCTTACATAACCTATCTTTTTGTGAAAATACTACTACTAAAATAATTTAAAAATAAATATTTTTTTCAGAACAAGGGCATATCTGCAGATTTAAAATTTTGTTGACAAATTTGAATTTTTTATTTATAAAATTTCAATAGGGTGTAATTTCGTAAAAAATCTACATTTTTTTGACGAGATGTGAAATCCTTTGATGAATAATGTTCGCTCTTATTCTGAAAATTAATACCTATTTTATAGTAGCTATGAACATGTGAATTTTTTTCAAATATAGATTTATAAGTCTCACTGCTTTTTTAATAATTATTACTTTTGAATCCATTTCCTGGTAAATGGGATGTTTGACATGTTCAAAAATACATTTTTTAGCGGTAATCTAGTTTTGCAAAGTTCGTCTGGATAAGTTAAAATCAAATATAGAAGCATGCTTCTATACCATGTGTCACCTGGAATGTTTTATTCACTATGTAAATAAATTTAAATAGTTAATTTAAAATAACACGAAAAATTATATGTGTGTGTTTATTGAATTGAAGTAATATTCAAATATGCCAAAAATCACGTAAGTACAAATGTGTTTCCAGTATTTCAAATTAACGATTTGTGTATTTAAAATTGGGTATATAGAGTGTCACACTTAAGAGTGTAACAAACATCCTTATAACTTTTTTCCGATTTGAAACAAATTTTGCTCACAGAATAAATTAGGATTTACTTGGGGCTAAAAAAAACATTCGTCCCCTACAAATAAATGCAAAGACAAGAGCGAATGTTTTTTTTGCCATAAGTAGATCCTAATTTGTCCTCTATTTGAGTAAAACTTGGTTCAAATCGGGAGGAAAGAAGTTATAAGGGTGTTATACTCTTAAGTGCAGCACCAGTGGCGGCTGGTGAAATTTCAATATTTTATTTGTTTCTCGTCTGTGGCGCATGGGACCCATACGAAATATGGGAAATAACATCTAGAGAAGCACTTCTCTAATGACCTCTAAAAAATTTTGAAAAAGCAGTTTGCGAAAAAATTTTTGAAAATTCCCCTGGGTCTAGGAACTCCTGTTTATTTTTATTTTTTTTTTGTCATATGCATTTGACTTTTCATAAAAATACAACAATGGATTTTGGAGTTTATGAAAATATTTTCATTACTAACAGATACAACGAATTGAACTATTGTAATTTGTTAAATAGTAAATTACAAAATTTCAGTTCATTGTATATCAGTTAGTAATGAAAATATTTTCATAAACTCCAAAATCTATTGTTGTATTTTTATGAAAAGTCAAATACATATGATAAAAAAAAATAAAAATAAACAGGAGTCCCTAGACCCAGGGGAGGCTACCGAATTTTCAAAAATTTTTTCGCAAACTGCTTCTTCAAAATTTTTTAGGGATCATTAGAGAAGTGCTTCTCTAGATGTTATTTCCCATATTTCGTATGGGTCCCATGCACTACAGACGAGAAAAAAAATGTTGAAATTTCACCAGCCGCCACTGTGCAGCACACTGTATATTTGGTAACAGAAGTATATAACATTTTGATAAAATCATTGTTTTCATTATATAATAATAATATTACAAAATCTTAAAGATTATACTGCCATAACATAACTGTTATATATATTTATATAACTGTTATTATAACTAGTTATATTAATGTTATATAATGTCTCAGTTAGTCTGAGTGGGAAATAGTAACATTAGCGTTATAAAATTACTTTGTAGGTGTTACATAACTCGTTACATTTAAAGTTGGTAGGGTTATATAACAAAAATATTTTAAATATATAACGATGTTTGCTGGGCTACAATGTCCAGTTAGAAGACCTACTATTGTCCTAATGACATTTCTATTTTGGCGTAGTAGGTCTTCCGTGAATTTGGACGACCGTTCTTTAATGAACTTTTTGGCCGATCGTTCTTTAATGAACTTTTTGGCCTGTCTCGGTTTTGAGAAATTCTTCCACCACTCTAGAGATTTATTTTGTACCCATTCATTAATGGGTGTTCGGTGTGGCTTAGCCACACCGCAAAAGAGTTCGGGTCCTACTAGGGCCATAGATGCGCCTTCCCGGGCCAGTTCATCGGCTTTCTCATTTCCCCTGTGTCCCTCGTATCCTGGTACCCATGCTACGGTCACTTTGTTTTGAATTCCTAGGTCTGTAAGGGCATTTATACAATCCCATACTAGTCTTGAATCGCCTGCATGCAGTGCCTTTAGCGCTGCTTGGCTATCGGAAAAAATGGCAATTGACTGATTTACAGTTCCCTGCCTCATTATTTCCTTTGCACACCACTGTATAGCGGCCACTTCAGCCTGAAATATTGTGACGTGTATTCCTAGACTTACCGGGTGTTTCATTTTCGACATTATCTCGTAAATCCCAGCTCCGACTCCCTGTTCTGTCTTGGTGCCGTCTGTATACTAGATCGTTTGCGCCGATATTGGAGGACCATTTTTCCAGTCCTCTCTGTCTGGTATTTTGATTTGAAAATTTTGTAGAAGTTATACTTTGGGACCATAGTGTCCTTGGGCATTCCCAAAGTGGGATCTGTCTTCAGCTTTGAGTATAACTTTTGGTGCTCTGTTCCGTGTTGTTGTCTTATGGGCGTTGTGCCTTGCATTAGCCTGTGTACCACTGAACGAGCTTCCCCTTGGATAAATATGTGTAATGGTGTCAGGTCTAAAAGGACTTCCAATGCAGCCGTGGGAGCAGTTTTTATGTGGTAGCGCACTGGCAAGCAAGTCTTTGTACACCACTTAATAGCCTTATTGCTCCAAGCTGCAGTGTCTTGGGCTCCCAGGTATTTAACTTCGCTGGCAAATGGAATTTCCACTCCATTGAGCATTAGGGGTTTTAGGCCTCCCAAGGCTCTTTTCCGTGTAAAGGTGACGACTGTAGTTTTGTGAAGATTTATGGAAAGTCCTTCCTCACTACACCAATGTTTAGAGCACATTGTGAACGCTCTGATATCGTGTTCGCAAGTCGCCCCTCGACTACTATCGCTAGATCATCAGCATATCCTAGGCAGTAGAAGCCTTCTACGGAAAATTTTCGGAGGATTTCGTCAACAAGGTTTGCCCACAGCAGTGGAGATAATACCCCTCTTTGAGGGTAGCCTGTACTTACTTTTGCCTCAATGGTAGCCTCGCCTAGCTTGGTTGGATATTATTATCCTTTTTTCCATTACGTTGAAACAGGGCCGCGAATTTCTTGAAAATGTGATTCAAAGGTGTGCTTCTAAAGAATAATTTCTGGGATGCATTTTTATACATCCCCTCTCCATTGAATATCGACGGAGTTATTCTAGTTATATTTATTTCATAAACTTTCGTACTTTTTATTTAGTAATTTATGTAATATAGGCCAATATCTTCACAGAGACGTCGATAGTTGCTTCGACGTCGAGATTTGCTTCGAGGTTTCTATAACGTATAATACCATAAAAGCTTTAAAAGATTTTTTTTCTAATTTTATAAAATGCTTATGATAATATATTCCAGCTAGTAAGCCTTTGTATATCTCAGAAAATAAACAAAAATGAAAAAAGTAGATACAGATATTTCACTGATAAAATAAACATAAAATGTTGGATATGAGAATCAACCATTTGGAATTGTGTTTGTATTACAAAAAGAAACTGGTAAATATGATTTGTAAATATGCATAATACGTATACAGATAATACTATATTTATTTAGTTTGAGAAAGAGTCAGCAGTGATCTCGAAATATGTTGGCACAGCAGGTGTAATTGAACATGTCCCATTTCCTCTTCATGTAGGAATTTATTTCAATGAAGTTTTGCAAAGCCAAAGTACTCAATAAAAGGCACTGAATATAACGAATTACAGTTTTTATGACTTTTGCGATGACTGAAACAATTTTGACCACTCTGAATTTAATTTATAGCCGTGCCGTATCTCGTTTGATGAGGCGTACTAGAGATTTACCATATTTTTGACAGATTGTATCAGTTGTATACCAAGATATACTAGGTGTCCCAGAATTACTTTCACAGGCAGTACCTCTGTCATTTGAAAATACAAAAATATAATAATAATAATAATCGTCTTTATTATTTTATTTCAATTTACATTTTAAGGGGGTTACTATCATAGTACAGTGATAATAAATGGTGAAGTTCAACCCCTATAGTAGAAATTCTACTACAAGTTTGTTCTTTCACTTAGTGTAAATAAAAAACCTGCAAAAGGTACGAAAGGCTCCACTTGATAATGTAGGAGAATGCACTACCGGGCGTCAAAATGACGCGACACCAATTTATTTCTCAGGGGGCGCCAGTCGCGTATTACCCCGTTCTTCTACCTCCCAGGCGGGTTCGAGATAAGATGCACTTCGATAGTCGAATAATAAACCAAGGCTGCACTACCACAGATCGGTAATGACACTCTCTCTGGACCTGAATTCCCTCGTTAGGGGTTTAGGTACCTCTTAATTTTCTGAATTTTTGCATAAAAAAATCCCAACCGAAGAATTTCTCTGCGGAGGGATTAATTTTTGTACGTGGAAACCACGTTTTGGTTTGTTAATAACGGACTCTATTTCTCAAAAAACGCATAAAAAAATCCCTATCGAACCTCCGTAAAGCAACCAGAAGGTCGAGTGTTAATGTGAATTAACTCGACACATCTGGTTTTCGATACGAATTCCAGGGATTATAGACCGTCAACAGGCCTCAAGATCAATTAAGAAACAATAGTTCAAAGAATCCGTTTATTTAACAGAAATGGTTATACAAAATTCTCAAGATAAGAATCGTGCCTTCCCCAATCAAGGTAATGGCTTTCAGACCATACAAGCGAGAGCGCTTACACTAACGATCGAGTAGGTAGAAAAGATTCATGCATACCTTCTCAGAATCAAAATGCGAGCTTTTTAGAGAAGTCTGAGACTATTTGTAATTCATAATTACGGCTGACTGATATTAAGTTAAACAAGTTTTACTAAATGAATTTAGTTTCGCTAGAGACTACTTAGCTTTAAAGTTCTTGTATCGTGGAGATTCACGTACTCAAACACATTCGTGAGGACTTATACCTGCATAAGTTTAATGGCGTTCGATCAGTCCACGATTTACTTGCTCCTATGCAGTTGTTCAATATTATCGATATGGCAGCAACCCACCTTCGAGCGACTTTTAGGCAAAATTGAATTTTTGGTTTTTTATGCACAAGGCGTTTTCCTCTGTAACTTTGTCATTTGGAAAGCCCTGCTATTGGCTTTCCTATCATTGCTTTGTCTGGACCACTCAACGCGCTTGACCAAATTGCGATCCGCTGAGTCAATCCAAACTCTTTCTATGCGAGAAACCGGCCTTGTGCATGTGCATTGATTTTTATCAATTTTTGCTTATCGGCATTACGCCGGCTTTGTCAAAATCTTCTATTTTGCCTTTTGGATGCAGTGCATCGCTAAAATTTTATGCTCATACTTTAGAATTGGGCTTTCAATGACCGTACATCAAAGGTCAATGTCTTTGGTGGAGGAATAAAAAATAAAAAATGTTTCAAAGTATATTTTCGTGGTACTTTTTAAACTGACTTTGTGATACTTTTGAAAAATCTATTTTAAGACCAATTTCGGCGTACTTTTGAAAAATCAATTTTCAAGCCAAATTTCAAGGTAGTTTTGAAAAATTAATCTGCGGGTGGAATTTTGGCGTACTTTTGAAAGATCGATTTTCAAGCCAAATTGCAACACAGTTTTGAAAAATTAGTCTGCAAGTGAAATTTTGGCGTACTTTCGATAAATCGATTCCTGAGCCAAATTTCGACGTCCTTTCAAAAATATTATTATTCAAAGTCCAATTTGTGGTACCTTTGAAAAAGTACATTATTCATAAATCTTTGTCATTATATACTTTTGCTCTCATATCCTGAACCAAAAACATTTTTCCTAAGTGAAAATTCGGTGTTTCTTCGAATTTTCACCTGGTCATTTCCAACGCCTTACAGAACCCAAAACGGTCCTTATGGACTGATCTGTGCCTCTGCAGACTCTTAAAAATGTCTTTAAATGACATTTTTGCCTAAGTCGAATTTTGATTCTGTCTTCAACTTAGGACGATTTTGGAGAGTTCTACAACAATAACACCCCTGGGACCATGTTGCCTCTTGCAACCCCTAAGAAATCACCCACAATATTCTTTTTCAAATGACACCCTGCATAGCTAGAGCCTGAATTCGCCCTCCACGTCATTCTGAGTACAGTGATATACCGTACTTGGTATGTTACAGTTGTTTAACACTTACTTCGATAGTTACATATAAGATATGTTGCAAAATCATTGGTGTATGTGACGGGTTCTGGTCACGTAACTCCTGAACCAATGTAGCGATGCATTCTGAATGACACTCTTTCAGAATTTTTTTAATAGCTGCTCGTGATTGACTTGTCCCTTAAATTTCAAAATACAATCCAAACGGGGATCTTGTAGATATTGCCATCATCTAGAGACAACTAAAACTGTATCATTTTCAATCATCTCCAGATGATGTCAACATGGTAGGCAAAATGTTGTATTCGAGTGTAGTGTTAGTGTGTGTGGAAACTACTTTATCATTTTTTATACCGAAATAATAAAACGACTATAATTTACAAACAACTTTATTTTAATATTAGTTATACAATATCTTTGATACGTCAAAATTCTCAGAATTATAATTTATACTATAACGCAAGAGAGATCGTTGTTAAATTTAGTCATCATGAAAAATATTCGTTGAACTTTAATATTAACACACCATCTAATGATTACGATGAAAAAGAAATAGACACTGAAACCATGCGGGGAACAGGAATAGGAACTATCGTCCATCATGTACCTGATACTCAACATTATATTGAAGTTTGTATAGACCAAAATCTCTATTTATAATAAGTGAGACGAGTAAATATTTATATTCCGAATATTATTAATATGTGGTGATATAAAGCGACCGAACGTTATCTTTCTAGATAGCTGGGTTATTCGAACCCTCAAGATATGGTATCATAACTGAGTTGGACGTTGTCGATGTAATCAATCACTGTCATATTTCCAGCAGCGAAGACTAGAAGGGATATACTTCAAAACAAATTGCAAATACTAAGACGTGGGGTAAATTATTTCTTTGAATAAATCAACAGTAAAAAAGTTTAGATTAACATTAGAAAAAAGAGGGGATGGAAAAACGACGTGTGTATATGAAATATATATTTACTCAAAATAAACACAGTAGGTTAATATACAGTAAAGACACTACAGAATTAGATATATCAATTCAGAAGAAATATTGATAAATAGTATTAGACTCCTTCATTCTCTAACACACAGCAGGGACATAACATCCTTGCTTTCAATAGCAGACACGTGCTAATTGATCATTTGCAATAATTATCAAATCTGTACACAAAATAATTCGTTGATTGTAACAAGCCAACAGTAATAGACCAGTTGGGTGCTGTTTCAGAGTGGATGCACGTGACGTAACGCTAAAAAAATTTTTTTGGATTCTTTGTACGATAGAGAATATAGATCCATGGGTCGCGCCCCCTCGAAGGTACCCGCTTCATTGTTCAAATCAACAAAATATGATTTTTATATGAAAAATGCGTATTTTTTTTTACGTTTGCACGAATAACTTGGAATCTGAGGGTTTTAGGCCAAAATCTCATTAGACAAAAGTTGTTCGCAATAAAAAAATACACAAGATATGTGGGTTTTAATACCCCGTTTTTTCAATTAACCATGTTAAAATGGACCCACGAGGCATACTGAGGGACGCCAGCCGTTGGCAGTTGCGGCACATAAGCGTCGATTTAGGCAGTCCATGGGCCTCTTGATTTATGACCCCCCCTACCCCAGGCAGCTGTGACGCTTAATCCTTATACCTGCGCCCATTATTAGCTCTCTACTCGACTCTAATAGTACAGCAGCTCTGCTACTGTCTATTACTGAGTGAAAATATTCGAAAGAATTGCCGATACAATTTATTATACGCTACCTTATCTAAATAAGTTATTTGAAAAATTATATTTAAAGCTGTAAGATACTCATTTATAATTGTTACTAAACATCAAAATAATATAATAAATACGAATAACTTCACGAATTTTGGAGATATGGATACAAGAGTGATTTGAAACGCCGCTACCCCGATTTAAAAAAAAAAATCACTCAAAAATGTTGAATAGATCGAGAGAAAATCGAGTTTTAGAAAACGCGAGCAGTTTGAAGCGCTCGAAACGCCGAGCCCGCGCGCGCGTCAGAGCTCTTCTCCATGTAGCTTTTAATGTTCTTATCGTTGCTCTAAATAAATGTTCAGTTTGTATCTAAATAATAGAAGGTTGAAGCTTTGAGAAACTTTTTGAAAAATTATAAAATTTTGTTTATAACGTTTGTAATTGTTTATAAATTTTATACGTAAATAACTCAGCAACTAATAAAGCTATCATGAAATTTCAAAAACGAATAGCTTTGTTGACTCAAGCACTATCAACACCAACTTGCAGAAGTGGAAAAAAGTTTAAATCCAGAGAGTTATTCAACTTTGTTTAACATTAACAAATTGAAAGTATTTTTAAAACACTCCCATGACTCCCAAAAAATTAAAATGAATATTCTAGCACCTGGAATCGATGAATAGACCCCCCAGGAACCTCTCAAATTTTTTTTGGCAAATAAAAAATTTTTTTCAGGAGTCCAGCTATTTTGCAAATAAGAGTACTCATTCATGCACTGCCATCTTCTCATAACAATTAAACAAAAGCCGCATGAGCGATCGCCCTGAAAATTTTATGGCTTACTTATGATATATTGAGGTAACTTGAGCTAAAGTTTTGTTAAGCTAAGATGATTATTAATAACTTTAAAAAATTCGAGAAATTTCTTGCATTTCTTCGATTTTTTTTTATAAACAAAACGGGATATTAAAACCCACATATCTTCTGTATTTTTTTATTGCGAACAACTTTTGTCTAATGAGATTTTGGCCTAAAACCCTCAGATTCTAAGTTATTCGTGCAAACGTAAAAAAAAATACGCATTTTTCATATAAAAATCATATTTTGTTGATTTGGACAATGAAGCGGGTACCTTCGAGGGGGCGCGACCCACGGATCTATATTCTCTATCGTACAAAGAATCCAAAAAAAATTTTTTGAGCGTTACGTCACGTGCATCCAGTTTACACTGAGCTTTTACAGCATCCAACTGGTCTATAAAGGATTTTTTTTCTACCGACCAGAAAATACACCCTTTCTGGATACATTTTCCACCAGAAATTAAGGTTTTCCTGGGCTAGACCGGAAAATGGGCATCATCATTTTCTTCAAAATACCTAAATATTTTCTTTCTGGCTAGCTATACTGACAGGAGTTTCTTTCTGGGATTTTTTTCTGTATTTAAAACATTTAAATAAACATTCTCAACCTAAAGAAAATTTTGTAATGATCAGGTGCTATACCTTCGTTATTTTATGACATAATTTCACTGATTTTTAAACGGGGTTGGTGACGTACCTGACGGGAGGCGCCCCGCCAGAAGTCGATTTTGTGAATCGATATCATCCATAAAATGATAAAAATATCACAAAGCACATAAAACGATGACGTGCCGAAAAAACCGTCTGGCTCCCGCACTAGTAATAGTATGAGAAAAATGAGAAGTTTTTCGGCAACTCTCGCATCTTTCTCTATCCCTAAACCAACTAAATAACTCGTAGACTGAATGCTGTAATAGAATACCATTTATTACTTATTCAGTGGTCGGCTCTAATGTTCTCATTCACTGTGCAGGCATGGCGGTTGGATTGTCGCGACCTCCAACATTTAACTAGCAAACTTCTGTGGTTTTCCAGATGAGGTGTATGTACGATTATACACTTTATTGATGCCACGAGTTTCTATTCTATTACTAACCGTTTAAATTTTAGATTCGATAATTCTCTATTTTTTTGAGTCGGTGGTAATTTGTAAGTAGTTCAAACTCACACACAACAACACATTAAGGATCAAAAATGATTCCGTTAGCAAAAACTGTAAAGAGAACAATGCGAAGTTGAAATTCATCTTATTTATCCCATTGTAAAGCACTGGAAGAATTAACTCAGTAGCTTCATGTGTATATGGAAAGCGAACCTTAAGATGTAAGAGACATTCTTTCATCAGATTACCCTAATTCCTAGATATAAAATACCTGTCCAAGAAAATGTACATATTATATAGCTGGCAGATTGCAGATATACACTACCTAACGTTATCTACAAGGAATAAAAATATGCCCTTCCTTATATAGATTAACATACTTATGTTTTTTGTCTTTACTCTTTAAGCCTTTAAATCTAATAAAACAATAGCACGTATAAAGCTTTATTACAATGAGCAATGACTTTCATCTGTATTTAGCAGTTTAAGTCGAGTTATAAATAATAGCCCGGGAGACAGCGTTGCATTTTTGATGGTGATTTTACGCCGCTTGATATTGTGTGTAATCGATAGTCTAGATATGGCTAGTAATCAAAACAAGCGTCAGCTGTCAGGATCGTGGTGGACCCGGTCGTAAGTCAACGTTTACTATGTCGAAAAAAAAAAAAATTCAAAAATGATTTCTAGTCGTTTGAAAATTTGTACAAGAAATGTTAATATGATAATAATAATTTTTAAAAAAGTCAGCTGCGTAGATAATGGTGGATTATACGTCAGCCGCTTATATAAACCTGTCTAAAAAATAATTAATGTAAAATCATTTCAGGTTCAATGAAACTTATACAGCTAACTCTTTATATTATTAAAATGATAAAAACAATCGTCAGCTATTCTTTCAATGGGGGTAGGACCATCAGCTGAGGGATTATAAGTGCTGAGCGAGCTTTTAATCTGAGTATGGTGCATTTCAATGTATGATCTAACGACGATATTTCCCCCTTTATATCAATAGCTGACGTACATTTTCATTTAATATATTGTTTAGATAATCATTTCTAGAAATTTCAAGCGACTTGAAATCAATTTAAACTAAAATTTATGGTTTCAATTACAATGATAATAAACACTAACGCTGGAAAATAAACAATTTTAAAAAATATATTTTTCCATTGTATTTTCCTGTAGGTTAAATTTGCACAGACCTTGACAAATTGTGACAGTAACTATCTGCGCATTTCTACGTAAATTTCCTGCGCCCTTACCTATCACCGTTAGGGCTAGGGATCTATTTAAGTAGAAGAATTCAGAGAATCCATTTGTCTAGCCACTGAACAACCTGAAGTGTTACTCGCATTGGCGGGAAGAGTTCGCGCAACCAAGATGGCGCACGTGAAATCGCCAATTTACTTCCACATCCAGTGGAAGTATAGTAACGACAAAAAAATTTTGAAAAATTTTTATTATTCAAATAGGCTTAAAATGTCGTGAAACGTCGAGATTTTAAGTTTGAGCGAAAAATAAATTTCTGTCTGTCTGTCGGTCTGTCTGTCTGTCGGTCTGTCGGTCTGTCTGTCTGTAACTTTTTTTGTGCGCACGTTTACACTGGAACCGTTTGAGATATTGACTTGAAATTTGGTACACATATGTACTTTAACGAGATCTAGAACTAGATTATATTTTCATCTTGTTCCGTCGAAGGGTTGGGGGTAAATTGGGGTAAATTTGGGTAAATCAAGCAGGTAAGAGTCCATAAAATTGGTATTTAGTATATACAAGACAAGCTAAGGTCTCAAAAAAATTTTTGGTATTAGCCACCCCCCATTACCAACCCCCATCCCCTTGTTAAAGGGGATGAAAAAAATTGTGATTTAGTGTATGTACAAGAACCAGAAACCTCAAAACATTTTTTTACTTCATCCACCTCCCACTACCACCCCCCTATCACAACCCCCACCCCACTACCGATGTGGGGTATCGTTTGATGGGTCTTTTGGGGTAGAGGATTTCAAATATTATATTATTAAAGTTCCATTAACAATTATTTCCACATACAAAGTTTTTTCGTTGTGAGTGACTTGGATAGAGAATTGGATGTGGAAGTAGTGTTTCCTTGGGCAGCGGTTTTTTTTAAACGTTTGTAGACTTTCCCAGTTTTATTTTCAGTCGCAGTTGCCAAGCAGTGCGAAAATTACATGTATGTAAGTATGCACCTTTTTCAGCTTATCATGTTTATATAAAATAAATTTGATTATTTCTATATTTAAAAACATATATCTTCTTCCTTCATTTCATATTTATTTCTAATCAAAGACAGGAATTTAAGATCTTTGAAAGAGGAAGCCGTTACTTTCTTGAAACTTGTTTTAAGCCAGAACAAGGATCTCCTTCCTCGTGGAGACCACAGAGAACGTGCTGAAGTCTTACTAATACTATTGGGCAGAATTCACTGGCAGAAGCCTGGAGTTTTTCATAAAGCAAGATGGATGTCAATAATAATTTACGCAGCAAAAATGTGCGCATTTAGCGAGCAGATGGGTTATGAGCTAGAAAAAGTTGATAAATTACGGCAAATCTGTCTTTTCAATGCTCTGGTTTACATTAAATGCTAGTTGAACGCCCCTAAAGCCCCATGAATGATTTACAGCTACGGCATCGCTTGAACAGTTATAACACTATTGATCCTATAAAGTAGTTTAGGCCGCACTAACAAGTAACAAATAAGATATCTGACAATAAAAAGAAAAAAGCCTAAAGAATCCCAACTACATTCATTTAATTAGGAAAAACATATTTTTCAAAAAGAATTGCTTTTCTTAATTTCGGTGTTTTTTTATAGAAATTTAAAACTGTATCCCCCAGGAGCAAACTTTCCCCTAAACCTACAGGCTTCAAACCTCATATTCTTTCATTAGGAACCAAAAGGAATCATTATGTATGCTATGAAAACTAGATTAAAACGATAAATTTTAGTTTAAATTGATTTCAAGTCACTTGAAATTTCTAGAAATGATTATTTAAACATTATATTAAATGAAAATGTACGTCAGCTATTGCTATAAATGGGGAAAGATCGTCAGTTAGATCATACATTGGATTGCACCATACTCAGATTAAAAACTCGCTCAGCACTTATAATCCCTCAGCTGACGGTCTTGCCCCCATTTAAAGAATAGCTGACGACTGTTTTTATCATTTTAATAATATAAAGAGTTAGCTGTATAAGCTTCATTGAACCTGAAATGACTTCACATCAATTGTTTTTATACAGGTTTATATAAGCGGCTGACGTATAATCCCCCATTATCTACGCAGCTGTCTTTTTTTAAAATTATTATTATCATGTAAACATTTATTACACAATTTTTCAATCGACCTGAAATCATTTTTGAATTTTTTTTTGACATAATAAATGTTCTCTCACGACCAGGTCCACCATGATCCTAACAGCTGACGCGTGTTTTGATTACTAGCCATATCTAGACTATTGATTACACACGAAATCAAGCGGCGTAAAATAACCATCAAAAATGCAACGCTGCCTCCCGGGCTATAATGTTTTCTTATTTATCATAAACCACGTTGTTAGTTATCGAAAAGCTTCGTAGCTGTTGTGACAAAAACGCATGAAATCAGCGCAAATTCATGATGCAGAATAAACGGTAAATCAGTATTTTCACCAGTGAATAGGTTTGGAAACAGTCCAACACAAACTTCCTTTGTTTACCAACTCAACTTACGGAACTGGCAATTGCCTGCTTTTAAGGAAAACAAAAGTAAATCTGAATTAGCTTAGACGTTAATTGTATTGTTATTTTTATTTATTAAATATAATTTTGGGGTTAGTTCAATTACCCATATACCTATATAGGTAACTAATAATAAAAATTATAATAATTTACTTAATCACTGTGCAATTTTTCAATTGATGTGAATGTCAAAGAGAGAGATAATGTTTAATTTATGCCCTGAACTAGACAATATAATGAGGTATAATGTAAAAAGAAAACTGAATATACCTATACAATTTAAAAATACAATCATTAACATTTAAAATATTTAAAAAATTTGCATCACAAAATACACATATTTAAAGATTGTAACGGAATTTTTGTCGAAATCCCGTTACAGCTCCCTTTAGACATTATGTTTTATTAATTTTTTGCTGTTTGGCGATTAATTTTAAATATTTTGTGAAATTTTGGATTTATGAAGTGATTCGCAGCAGTGTACGGACACCTTTAACCGTATCTTTTGTGCGTAGGTGTAATTAGGACAACTAGCGCCGTAATGAGGAATTTTGTTACTACATGTTTGACGGTAAAATCGAGGGGAAAACGAATCATCTTTGATCGAACTCTGCGACGGGGTGGTCGATGCTCTGATCCTGTGGTCTGTTAACATGGCGAGGTATGGTCTTGTGCATTTATTTTCTTATTTTATCTAGTTAATCTTTTGCTTTCAATTTCAATTTTTCAATTTCAATTATTTTATTTACTTAATTTAATTGAGAATGTATTTTTTGGGAATAGTAAAGTAAAACCGTGTATTTTGTTTTCGTATCGATAATTAATTAACCCAACGGTTAATTAATTATTATTATCGGCCCATTTGGCATTTTCCTTTTTGTGTGATTATTTAATAAAAATTTAAATAATTATTATCGGCCCACTTGGCACTATCTTATATCTTTAGTTGTATAAAGTATACAATTATAGATTGACCGCGGAGGTCACAATATTCTCTTTTGTGGTTCCTAGACAATTTTCTTGCTGTTCGATGCGTTTTTCTAGGTGAACTACATCCTGGTGTGTGAAGCACTAGAGAATATATGTTGGTACAGGAATCGAGGGTGGAGATTTCTGGTTTAATGGTACCTAGGCTGGAACCTGGCGTGAAGCCTTTGTCCAGGAAATCTACAGCTGGGACACCTCTGGAGGACGTAAGGGGAGTGTTTTTTCTTTCAATATCTTTTGATTAAATTTGGAGAGATATAAAGCACTCACCGAACGTTTGTCCAGAGATTACCAGAATTTGGGGGTTTCTGAACCAACAACCAACTTTCTTTCTTATTGTCTTTTGTGAAACTTGCATTGATAAATTAATTATATCGCTATTAATTTTTCTTGTACCTAAATTAATTGTTAATGTAAGTGTCGGTTTTCTATCTTACTCCAGTTAGTAGCTGGTAAATAAAAAAATTATCTTTTAACTATCTTACTTTATGTCTATCTGTTCACATCAAGTTTTAAAATATATCTATCTCGTGATTTATTCGTCACATAATGCACAAGTAACCATAGCTTCTATGTTATAAATTTTTTTTGTCTGATTTCTGGTAGTGAAATCTGATTTTTTTTAACAAACCACATGTAATTTCTATCTTTTTTGGACATTTTTGTCTTATTAAAATCATCACGTAAATTTTATCTTTTTGCTATCTTGTACATTAAAAGTAACGTAGTTATCTTATCTTTTGGCAGTAATTTTTTTAGTAGAATATTTTTAGTATTATCGAGTAACTTTTTGTCTTTAGCTTAAAATGCTATATTATAAATTTTGTTGTTTTTTCTTCATGAGATTATGCTAATTACATAATCGTGAATAATTTAGTAAAGCCAAATTTTTGTCTAATATTTTATGAATATTTTTTCTTTACCGATTTTCGTGTAGATTTCACGTCACATTTTTTTTTATCACGAAAATATAATTTCATGTATCTAGTCATTTTGCAGAGAAAATTTCTCGTAGTTTTGGTCATTAACAATTTTTTTCGTTAACTTAATATCTCAGTACCTTGATTTCTAGTTTAGTAATTTACAATTTCTATGTAGAATACTGTGATTAAATTTTGTAGTTACCTATTTATCTATTGTTTATCGTAATTTTTTCTATCTTGCCTCACTGGTTTTAACCATTGATTTTCCCATTTTTATGTAAACACTTGGACCAAGCGAAGAGGAGTGACCCAGTACACGTATTCCGTCGTATGAAGGAATGTGGTGGTTTGGGAAGCATCACCGTTGAGAGCGGACTGAGCATACTCCAAGCCAAAAGGAGAAAGATTCCAGCTCAACATATGTCCCTCAGAGTCCGAGACGTCGGCGCTTCCAGCCCCTAATATTGTGACATTCCGCTTACCCAGTTACGTAAAAATTTTGGAAATTGTAATGTCTCTGAATAATAATTGGTCAGAAGAAATTTTGTAAAAAACCAGTCAAATTTGTAATTTTTTTATTCATTTAATCAACGTAAAATTTTGTAACTATTTAACCACATTTTCACATTGATTTTTTATATTTATGATATATTATCTATTTTTATCTTTGTACAGAAATTGTAAATTTTAACTTTGTCGTAATATATTGTTCAATTTTTATTGTGTGTTTATTCTTACTCGATATGGTATTCAAGAATATATTATTTTTCTTTCTCTCTCTCTTGGTAACGATAATTTAGTTAAAAATACGCTGGCGTCCTAAAGGCCCAGTTGAAAATTTAACCTCACAACGACAACGAAAAAAAACCCACAGACCTGCACTGAGCTAGCAGGAGCTAGGTAATTACAGCTCTTGATTGGGGAATTTGAATTAATCCAACAAAGTGTCGTTATAAGATAACTCCATCCAATACACAAGAAAAAAATATAACAATAAACAAACTGATTTACAGTTTATAAGCAATTTTTAATATTTTTTTTTAAATCGAACCGCCTTTAAAAATTTTTCAAAAAATATTATCTAAAATGTAAGAAATAAAATTTTACATCACATCTTTCTACCTATTAGTAGCAAGTAGCAATGAACTGCATCTTATTACCTAATATCATTTTGAAATCGATGCAAAAGTATCTAATTTCAAAATTGCATTTTGCATTTACCTATTGGTGAAGAGTACCAAGGAACTGTACCTTATTACCTAATATCAATTTGAAATCGATGTAAAACGTAGTTTTGAAATTAGATATTTTTGCACCGATTTAAAACTGATGTTAGGTAATTGATATTAGGTAATTGCTACTTTCCACTAATAGGTAGACAGATATTTGGAAAACTGAGTAAAATTTTATTTCCTATTTTTTTAGAGTATTTTTGGAATTTTTTTAAACTTTTTTAGTAGCTTCTTTTATTTATATAACTTCTACATACAGGGTGTAATCATTTTCATGTCAATTAAAAAAAAATGGTGGTGGGGAACGACTAAACGAACAAAAAAACCTTATATAACATGGGGTCTAAAACCCACAGTTTTAGAAAAAAAAAATAAACAAAAATTTCAGAAATTTTCAGTAAAATTGTTTGAGAACTGCTGGAATGTTAGGATAGGCTTTTATTTTCGCTTATGTCGGCACCTCTAACCATCAAATACGCTAATACGGCTTTTTCAAAGTATCGCGCTCCTTTGTTAGAGACCGCGCGTCGGCCGAGGATACAAGTTGATAATCAAAGTAGGTAAGGTAAAGGGATCTAAAAACGACCCACCGGCAGAGAGCAGACCAACTAACCTTCTCGGTACACTTTGAAGATTGCCATGCGAACTCGTAAAAATGAGCTGGTCTACTGGATTGACCTGGTCTGCTCGATTGTCGGTACGCTTTGAGGACCTGGAATTCCAGCAGACAAGTTCACTTTTATGAGAGTTGTTATGGCAATGTTCAAGGTGTACCGAGAAGGACGGTTGGCTGGTTGGCTGGATCCTCTGTAGACCCCTTAAGGTCTTTAGCGTTGCGGTAAAAGTGAAAGACGTCGGCGTTTTCTGAGTGCTTAGTAGATCTGAAGAAAACTATACTCTTGTGCAATATTTTAGTTTCTGTGGACACTTTGTTAAGTACACACACGTCGAACCCGTTCGTTGTTTTCGTTCTTTTTGAATTTTGGGCCACGTATTTATAGTTAAGACTTATTTTCTTGACTTGCCGTTCAAGTCGTTAAGTTCTTGATTACGTACAGACACTACTTGTTCGTTCTTTTTGTGTTACTTTTTGGATTTTGGACCAAGGTTTTATTTTTATTTTCTTTATTGACAACGTTAGTTGATAGATTAGTGTAGTATTTTAAAACGCAGATTTTGAACGCTATGGGAGATTACATTTACTCAGAGCTCGCGGATATGCACTTGATGTATGGATAATGTCATGGAAATGCAGCAGCTGCGGAACAGCTTTATAGTTTAAGATTCCCTAATCTACGTCATCCTTGTGCACGTACATTTGTAAGGATTGCTCAGCGTCTTCGGGAAACAGGTCGTTTCGATGGACATGGATGAGAAAGAGGTCCACAAAGTGAAGACAGGGTAATTGAAATGGAGATTCGAGTTTTGGAACTCGTAGAAGAGGATCCAACTTTAAGCACCCATGATATCGCGAACCGTGTAGGAGTATCCCATTTTGTGGTGTGGAGGACTTTAAGAGAAATGAACTTACATCCCTATCACTATCAACGTATGCAAGCTCTAGAACCTCAAGATTATGCAGGGCGAATGGAATTTTGTAGGTGGATTTTGAGAAAACACGCGGCAAATGAGGGTTTTTTAAACTTTCTCTGTTTCTCCGATGAGTCGTATTTTACCAGGAGTGGAATGTTTAATTTTAAAAATATGCTCCATTGGGCACACGAAAATCCACATGTAATAAGAAGGGCGCATTTTCAATGACGGTTCAGCGTTAATTTGTGGGCAGGAATTTGCGGTAATGAAATAATTGGACGTAGAGAATTACCTGCTAGATTAAATGGTGATGTATACTTAAACTTTTTACAACAAACATTGCCAAATTTGTTGGAAGATGTACCTTTGGCAAGGCGTAGAAGAATGTGGTATATGCACGATGGCGCGCCAGTTCATTTTAGTGTGGCTGTTCGAAATTTTTTAAACACGGGGTTTCCTGAACAATGGATTGGGCGTGGCGGACCAGTACCATGGGCTGCTAGGTCACCCGACTTAAATCCGATGGATTTTTATTTTTGGGGCCACCTTAAATCTCTGGTTTACCGTGATCCAATTGACACTTTGGAACAATTGCAGCAACGTATTTTAATGTGCATAGAAACCACAAAAAATGATCCTAATTTACCAAATGTGTTGAACGGAGTGCGTATGTCCTTAGTTCGACGTGCCGAAAAGTGTATTGATGCAGACGGAGGCCATTTCGGCCAACAATTTATGTAAATCAAAAATAATTTATTGGTAAATTCTAGTTTTATTGAATATTTTAGTTTTCTATACTTGATTGGCAATTCGTTAAATAAATCAGATTTTTTCCTAACTTAAAATACACATAATTATTTTCTGTTGTCGTATCTCAGACAATGTCGTATCTCTTTATTTCCCAATGTCATGAAATAATTACTCGTTTTTTAAGCTTAACCCAGAACACTCATTTAGGTGACAAATGTTAATAAATCAAATTTAAATCTGATAAATTATAAACAACAATAAAAGCTCCAATATTTTGTCCTAAATTAAAAAAACACACATGTAAAGAAACGCCTGTGAATTGCTTGCAGTTCCGCAAATAGAGATAACGAATTATTTACATTTTTATAATTGGTTCGGTTGAGGCGCTCATCAAAGGTACCGCCGTTCTTTGCTTTGAACCGCCGGCCGGCGACGAGTCGGTCGGTAATCTTTGCACTTTTTATGATAATTTAAAAGTTGTAGAATTATACCTAATACACGTCCATTGACCCACAAAGACAGTGGTTCTCAAATGTTTCCTACCCTAATATTTAAATTGTGACCTAGGTCAGTTTTTTTTCAAAGTGTCCCTAGAGGAAAAAGTCATAAAGGTTTTTTGTTTGTCTAGTCGGTCCCCATTACCAGTTTTTTTTAATGACATGAAACTGATTACACCCTGTATAGTTCAGGAACGGCGTCGTTGAAAGGGGGTAGTTACTTTAAACGAGGTAGTAGATTTTTTTTTTAAATCTTGTATGTATTGTAGAGAGTATGTAGAATCCAAGTTTTAGACCTCCAAATCCTTGGGGCAAATTTTTGTGTGGACGAAAAAACCACGAAGTTTTGGCACTTTTTTCAGTATGTGCCTATAACTTAAAAACAATGCATTCAAACGAAAAGTCATTTATTATTAAAATTAAAGAGCATTAAATTTCGCTTCGAATGAGTACATAAAAATTGAAATTTCATCAAGAGGTATGGGCATAATTGGCAGTCGAATAATAACAATTTTCACCAACTTGTAAAAAATTCACACTGGGTAACTTGTTAAACGTCTTCAGGTCTGAAACTGCTAATCTAAATGAAAAAATCCATAGAATGAAAGTTGTAGACTGTAGAGCATGTACTTTCAAGTTCATAGATTACCTGATTTTCCAATTTCGATCAATATAAATAAATAAAAATAAAGAAAATAAAATAAAAAAAATACGCCCATACCTCTTGATTAAATTTCAACTTTGAGGTACTTATTCGAAGCAAAATTTAATGTTCATTAATTTTGATAATAGATGACTTTTCTATTGGATGCATTGTTTTTAAGTTATAGGCCACAAACTGAAAAAAGTGCAAAAATTCGTGGTTTTTTCGTCCACACAAAAATTTGCCAAGGGTTTGGAGGTCTAAAACTTTGATTTTACATACTCTCTACAACATATACAAGGTTAAAAAAAAAATCTACTACCTCGTTCAAAGTACCCCGTTATTGAACTAATAGTGAACGAAACTATTGTGAAATTCTCTTTATGTTGGGACCATGTGGATGTTACCACGAAAATAATACCCTGTTTGTGAATTAATTATAATTACCGGCGACTCCGCCAAATCTTCGAATATTTTCGTAATATGACGTCGGTTAAAAAAATTGTTTCCAGTTTCTGTTTACCTTACACTGATGTAGCTTTTTCAATTAAATAGGGGACGACCGCCGGACCATAGCCTATAGTTTGCAACAGTTTGACAGAAATCGCTTAAGCTAGAGTAATCGTCAGAGTAATCATTGAATAGATATATAAAAAACATACACACATTCAAAACCTCCTCCTTTTATAAATTTTTTGAAGTAAATATTTTAACTTTGTCTTTATTATACATATTTTATACGAATTGATGCTTTTAACATCTTCCGGAAATTTGTTAACAGCATTATAATGTGCTGATTTTTTGTAAGAAACTGTTGCAAGCAGAGCTGGAGTACTTCAAATAAAAGTAATTGAAAAAAGTATTTCAAATACTTTCAGTATTTGAAGTACTTTGCTTCAAATCCTTTCGATTCTTAGTATTTGGTACTTGGTATTTGAAATACTTTGCTTCGAGTATTTGGATTTGGTATTTGGTTTTCAGAAATACTGGTATTTGAATTACTTTGCTTGGTATTTCAAATACTCTCCGGTATTTCAAGTACTGTCCCGGTATTTGAAGTACTAGACTTAACAATTTATAGTATTTGAAATATGTTTTTTGATATTTAAATTAGTTAAAAGTATTTGAAAACCTTGTAGTTCCATGTTTTAGATATTTTAAAAAACAAATTTCACTAAAAAATTGTTACTGCATAGCTGTTTTTATTCAGTAATCAGTGTTAACATTATGTGGGCAGTGGGGGATTTAGGGGGTTGGCTATAGAGGCTATTGCCCAGGGCGGCAAAATCCAGGGACGGCAAACTTTTTGAAAAATAGCAAAAGCACATAGAAACAAAAAAATATTATTATTAGTATGTACTAAGTATCAGAACATTAATTTATTTAAGAATGTGTTTTTTATTTTAACTAGACTAAAGTTCCTTATTATAGTCAACGGGTGGTCACCCGAACGTTAGAACCTCATTTCACTTCGTTATTTTTGGAGTTACGTAAAAACGTTTAAAAATAAAAGTTATGAGAAATTACATGTGTTTTCCAAAAATCATTTCAGAAAAATAATTGAAAGTCAAATTTCTGAGATACAAGCTTTACTTTGGTTTTTTTTTACACCATTAGAAAGGCCATAGAAAAACCTTTTTCAATGATGTATGAGGTATGGAATTTTTCTTAAAAACTATAGTAGATGTTTTAAGTTTTATATTTTCTTACATTAAGGCATGGTAGTCCGAAATAGTAGTTTGTGCAACAAGAGTGAATTTGATATCCATATCGCACGATAAAGAAGTTTGAGCACGACGCCGCGCCGTAGGCGGAGTGCTCGAATCTTTTGAGTGCGATATGGATAATCCAATCGAGTCGTATGTGCAGCATGCTTTTTCTATGACCAGCAACTACAATATTTATTAAACATTAATATATTACACAAATGCACACTGACAGTTACGCACTAATTTGATTTTAAAATGAATAGTTGCATATGTACTTAATACACGAACTGTGATTGGTCCGTTTCATTTCATATCCATCCTAGAACTGATATGAAATATATCCGTTCAGTTACCTGGAATTGCCTACTTATCCATTGTACAGACTGTACAGAAAACAGTAAATTTACATAAGGGAGTAGAAAAAATATATATCAATTATTCAAATTCTCTATTTTATTTAAAATAAAGTGAAATTAGATACTAACATGTATCTTGACAGAACTAATATATTGTTTATTTTAATTTACATACTTTTGTTTTCCATGGATAATTTAATAAATTGTAAATTTATAGTAAATTAGACACATTTTTTTTAAGATAAATATCATGTATATAATTAAAAAGCTTTTTCTTATGGCTTTTCAAATGGTGTAAATATATATTGGACATTATTTTAATCAAAATGTATACATTTTTTTATTTTGATTACATTTTGGACTTACGGTTTTTGGACAACTCTGACCAAATTTCATTAACAAAATTTTCCGATAAAAATATGCCTAATATGATTTTTTTATTTTCCCCGCATATATTGGTACTGCAGATGGCTTTGCATTTGTAGGAGGCGAATGCTTTTCTGGTCATAAGTAGATCCTAATTTGTCCCATACTTAAGTAAAATTTGATTCAAATCGGAAAAAATGAAAAGTTATTGGGCTGTTACCATTTGAAGTGAAACACACTGTAGAAAAGCCAGTGATAAAAATAGAATTGAATTAAAAATTTTTCAATACTTAAATGACTCTGACACCCAACTTGCTTCTCAGTAAAAACAGTTTTTTATCGGTTTAATACATGCCTTGAATCATCAGCTGTAGAAAGACTCTTTTCATTTACTGAAATTATAAATGCTCCTAGAAGAAATGGATTAACTAATGGAAATTTCGAAAATTTGGTGCTATTGAAAGCTAATAGAAATAGATAGATCTCAATTTTATTATTTGTACCTGTACTTACCTAAAATTATTACTATGTTTTATATACAGTATCGGAAAGTCCTGGCTTAGGTGTCGCATAGTTTCAACGACTTAACCGACCGCCCACAATAAAGGCGTCTACCAGAGCTCTAGCAGAGGGGCAAATAGTGACACGAATCATCAAGCATCAAGGCGGAAACAAATTGAAATTCCACAGACAGGCTGCCCACGCACATGTGGTGGGGAAAGCAGGTGGCACGATTGTAGGATGTGTTATATGATAAAAAAGAATAGAATAGTTGCTTTACTCTCGCTTGCTCTTATTGCCCATACCAAAGCGAACATTTTCCGATAGTGTATAAGTTGATTTTCTTTATTATTTTCCTGACATTTGAAGGGAAATCGACCGCAGCAATATTTATTTTTGTTGGTTTTTATATCTATGTAATAATAAATTATTTTTGCTATTGTTTTTGAATGATACTGAGTTAAAGAAAGCTGTTAATAAATAATAATAATAACAAATTATTAAGAGAAAAACTAAATAAATAAAATTTTTTATGGGTATTGAAAGAACTGTGGAGCCTTTGAAATATGCTAAAGTACTTGAAATACTTGAGTATTTGAAATACTTTAGAGTAATTGAACTACTTTGAGATTTGAAGTACCTAGTGAAGTACTTCAAATAATCTGAAATATTTGAAATACGGTACTTGCGATTTACTTGAAGTACTTTCGACAAGTATTTGGTATTTGAATTACTTTGCTTCAGGTCATAGTACTTGGGAATTGGAGCAGCAAGTACTTTGTCAGGTACTTGGTATTTGGTACTTCAAGTACTTTCATTGGGTACTTTCAACAGCTCTGGTTGCAAGTTTCGATACTGTGTTCAGTTCAAAATCATTCAAATTATTTCTGACCTATTTCAGTACAGAAAAAATATAAATAGTATTACTTCCACATCCAGTTGAAGTATGGCAACGCAAAAAGAAATTTGGAAAATTTGTATTATTCAGATAGGCTTAGAATGTCATGATACGTCGACATCTTAAGTTTGAGGGAAAAAAATTCTATCCGTCATTCTGTTTGTCGTTCTGTCAGTCTGTAACTTTTTTGTACGCACGATTACTCTGGAACGGTTTAAGATACTGATTTGAAGCTTGTAGCCTTGTCAATGAATGGTTTCTAAAGGGAAATGCCGAGATCCCAATTTTTTACTGTGACTGTGTTTGGACTATTTAGGAGGTAAACATACCAAAAGTTCCCGAACATAGGAAGTGCGGGAGTGTAGGGGAGCATGCAGAAGTTTTTGGTTTTCCGCTCATATTTCGAAAACGGTTAGCTATAATCAAAAAGTGGCTATATGCAAAATTAAAGTTGACTAAACACCAAATTAAAGATAATTTTGCCAAAGACAGCTTTTATTTGAAATATTTTTTTGTGAATGCCATATTTCCCGAGAAAATAGAGAAAAATCGATTTTTTTTTCAATTAAAAATACCCCTTTTTACCCCCTATAGGTTCCCGCGGATCCGTAAAACTTCTAAGCTTTTGTGTGTGAACTTTGGCCTATTTTAAACTTATAACCAGTCTGCATAAATTTTTTTGGAGTTATGGTCATTTTTTTCAATAATTTCCAGTACTATTGTTGGTATGTTAAATAACTAATTAAAACGCAACAAAATGTAACCAATAAAATGATTGTAATTATAATTGCGGGATAAAATATCTCCCAGGTAAGATCATTTCTCTGCCAATATGCATTGTTATGAATTTTCAAAATTAAAGTAGCAATTCGCTTGACAATTGCAAGGAGTAAGAGCAGGGATATTTAAATATACACAAAAAAAGCAGTTGTATTTAAAGAATCTTACAACTGGATTTTGCATTTCACAAATGACTATTTCTATGAATTGTTGGGAGTCAACAGGTTCAAATATTTACCTTAAATGCACCTGGAATATACATCCACTTGTTGTTCCTTGCTTCGGATTTTATCATTATTCATACGTTTTTAACGGATCCAGATGTGCTAAATAAAATAAATTGACAGTACGTAATCTTTTAAAATATTAGAGAAACTATGCAGTATAGATTTTAATATGTTACACTGACATTTATTTGGTTTTCCTCAGTAGGCTTTTCAATTATCCAATTAAGTATTACTTGCTATAAGGTGCAATTTAATTTTTTTAAATTAGGGTGGGAGTGAGGAGATAGCGAATATTGCACTACTTGTTATTTGAGGTGCCCTTTCACTTTCATGAATATACATAATTTTAAGGGGAATCTCAACGAAATCATTTAACGTTAAATATTGTCAGGATATAACAGATTTCTTATTTTTTTAAAATTATTAATTTTACCATTTCTGACTACCCGGTATATTATATAGAGATCATAATAGTAATATGTGGCGTGACATAAATTATATGACAAATAACCAACAAACTCTGGAGATAGAATCGATTATTTCACTCATTAGCATGGCAGCCAATAAAAGCTATTTTATTATTTCTGACTACTCGATATATTATATAGAGATCATAATAGTAATATTTGTGACATAAATTATATGACAAACATACACAAATAACCAACAAATTTTGGACATAGAATCGATTATTTCACTCATTAGCATGGTAGCCAATAAAAGCCCGTTTTTTGACAACATTGCACCAATCAATGTTATTATTAACGGTAAACTAACCTAGATCGACTTTTGACAGTACCAATATGCAAAATGATCACTGTAATTCTCTATTGACAGAATTATCACTTATAATATCCCTAGAGCTTAAATTATTTCCGGAAATTTCTTCGAGGTCATGAATATTTTGAAAATTATAATTTTCTTAAAATATTCATGAACGAGGAAAAATTTCCGGATATTAATTTAAGCTCGTGGGATATTCGGTAAGAAAATTTCATACCTAAATAAATTAAATAAATACTAATTTCAATTGACATTAAGATTATTCTAAGACATAACAAGGTATAAGATTAGTAGGCCATAAATGGGTTTTGTTGACAAAATGACAGAAACGCATTGGAATTAGTATTGTTGTATCATAAGTCATAAGTAAAAGAGTTAGTAAAATGTCCCGTTTTGGAAACAAAAATAAAAAAAAATATTTCCACCCATTTTAGTTGCAAAAAACTACTACATGAGGGGTTAATATATATACTTCTCCAAGAAATTAACGCACCACCGAAAAATAACCAAAAGTTTGAAGTTAATTTTTGTCTAGACCTCTTGTCCGATTTCTATGATTTTTTTTGTATGATAGCCTCTTTATTCAAGAATGTGAATGTTCTATTGTTTTTTCAAAGAATTGTGTTATTTCCATTAAATTTTGAAACACCCTGTGGAGTTCAATAATTACACCAGCAAGTTAGAATTTAAATCGTACTCTAGCTTTATCTTTTCTTAACATTCTCTTTTTTGATTCAGTTTATTATCTTCATTAATACCAGAAATACATAATTTTAAAGCATAACATGTTTTTATTCACTTCATTTTGGAAAAAACAGAAGTAAGTAGCATGCTATGGAAAAAATAAGAAACACGTGGATTAAATGTCAGAAAGCATTTGAAACGAGTGTGTTTATTGTGGTAAAAGCTGTATTTTTTTTTCCAATATTTTTGTCAATATGGAACGTGAAGCATGAAATCTTAGTGGTGAAGAATGTGCTCAAGCATTAATATTGGTTGAACTAGGTAGGAGTTATCGAAGAATTGGACAGCGATTTAATGTTGCGCATACAACTGCTTCAAGAGTGATACAAAGATATAGAGAGACTGGAAGTCATGTTCGCAGACCGGGACAAGGAAGAAATCGAGTAACAACCCCAATTAATGACCGATATTTGACACTCTCAACGGTGCGACAACGTTTTGTAACAGCGCGAAATTTGCAAATACAGCTTCGAGAAGTAAGTGGTTTACAAATCAGTGGGGAAACCATTATACAGCGACTTAGAGCATGTAATTTGAGACCAAGAGTTGCTGCTCGAGGTCCAGCTTTAAATAGAAATCACCGGAGGGCTCGGCTAAATTTTGCCACAGAGCATTTAACTGGACCGTGGCTCAATGGGAACATGTGTTATTTACGGATGAGTCCCGGAATTCGTCTTTATAATAATGATAGACGTCTCCGTGTATATAGACGTCCAATGAACGGTATGCTCAGTGCAATTTCTCCAATACAACATTATTTGGGGGCGGTTCTGTGATGGTGTGGGCAGGAATTTCTTTGACCGGTCGCACGAAACTTGTCGTCATTAATGGAAGCCTTACAGCTGTACGACATTTTAGACAACCACGTGGTTCCATATGCGCCATATATAGGGCAAGGCTTTATGTTAATGCAGGATAATGCCAGACCTCATGTTGCTCGAGTTGCGCAAAATTATATGGCAGAAGTCGGAATTGACACCATGGCATGGCCAGCTAATAGCCCGGACTTAAGTCCAATGGAAAACCTCTGGGATAAACTTGGTAGAAAATTACAAGAGGTATGTAATCAATTAGACACCTTAGAAGACGTTGGGCGGAAATTGGTTCAAATTTGGGAAGAATTGGACCAAAATGAAATAAGGTATTTCAAGTATGAACCGGCGTTGCCAAGAAGTTAATCGTGGTAGAGGCGGAAATACGCGCTATTGACATTCCTTCTTTGGATCTTGTTCATTTCCATTTAATTTTTTGTTTCGATATTACCTTTAAGTAAAAACATGTTATGCTTTAAAATTGTGTATTTCTGGTATTAATGAAGATAATAAACTGAATCAAAAAAGAGAATGTTAAGAAAAGACAAGGCTAAAGTACGATTTAAATTCAAACTTGCTGGTGTAACTGTTGAACTCCACAGGGTGTTACAAAATTTAATGGAAAAAACACGTCGCAATTATTATACCCTGTAATGAAGAAAACAAAATTTCTTTGAAAAAAACATTCTTGAATAAAGAGGCTATCATACAAAAAAAAATCATCGAAATCGGACAAGAGGTCTAGACAAAAATTAACTTTTGGTTATTTTTTGGTGGTGCGTTAATTTCTTGTAGAAGTGTATATTCACTGAAATGTTTTGATATTAGGTTTTCTTCACTAAAATGTGTGGAGTTCCGTTTTTCTTCTATTTTCTAATGTTACAACAGTTTGGGAGAACCGGAATACCTATATTCGTATAATAGATAAATAATATCTTTTTCACCCATTTTAGTTCCACATTAATGAAAATTGTGTGTTATGAAATAAGTTTTGTTCACTAAAATAGGTGAAACAATTGTTTCAAAATATTACATTTATGTAGTCAAGCATAGACATTTAATTGATATAGATTCTTCACCGATGTATTCACCATTGAAACGCGAGGAGTTTTTAAAGGATTTTCAAACACATTTGAAATATTCAGTATCATAATTAAACATGAAATAAAATGTTGTTTCACGAGCTCAATAATTTTTTTCCCTATCTCGTTTAATATGACAAATAAAATTCCATTTTTATGTAAAAGCAAATGTCAAATATGATCATATGTCAATAATTTGACAGAAAAATGTTCACTTATTAATTTCGCCCAGGGTACCCTGGAGGATAAAAATTTCCGGAAATTTTTTGGGTTGCTATGGTAACGAAACCAAGGACAAACTTTTGATTGGCTAAAAAAGTGAGGTATGAAATTTTCGCTATAATTCGCATTGTACTCATTGACGTCATGCCATGTTTTATCTCGTAAAATATCATCCCCAAATACCACTCGTGTTTTTGCTTTTATCTATAATTTTTTTCTCGAGATATGTTGTCAACATAATTCGTGTAAACTGTTAAAGGTTAAAGGTTAAACTGTCAATTTACACTCTTTATGTTACTAGGCAACTATGCTCTGAAAAAAAATGTTGAGATAAAATTATACTGATGTTCCTTGTTGCTCGAACTGAACAGTTCTATCATGTACATTGAAATGAACTTAACAATCACTAATGGCAGTGATATTTGTAATTTTGTATAAGCAATGTCGAACAAACAAAACGCAAGTTAATAATTCGGCATAAAATTGTAACAAGCTAAACTGAAATTTAATATCAACTTGAGACAAGCGATTAGAAAGGGAAGCTATTGTCTTGCAATATGTTACTACTCAGAGGGTTAGTCAAGGGTTCAGAGATACAGTATATTCTTTATATAACGTGTATCATAATATAGTAATACTTTCAGTATCACTATAATACAGGACAACCATAAACAAGAAATAAATTTTAAACACCTTATGCACATAGCTATTATGTATATGTACTTATTTATAGTGTACTTAAATTTCTCGATAACATCGGAATATAAACTCTAACTTTACTTGCTCCCGTTCAATAGGTTTATCTTTTGTGAAGCGACGTTTGCAAATAACACACTTGCAAAAGATTATATTGGCATTGAGTACATGCTCGTAAATATACAAACATATATCATTGTTCCCGTCACATTGTGTGATTTATCGTATCAAATAACAGGAAAGTTAACTGAACTTTTTTAACTTGGATATTCCGTCAGCTATCCGTCTAAATTGTTATAGAATCAAGAACAATAATAGCAATCCTTTATTTATGAAATGTTGCCAGATCTTTTTCCTTTTGTAGCGACAAATAAGCGATCTTTTATTTATCTATCTAATATACAAGGCGACAGTGTGATTACTGGTGACTTCTGGGATCGATAGAACTAAACGCATTAAGCATTTTTTCTACAACGCGTAGTGGGGAGAAAAGCAAAATTCGGATCTTGCTTCAATTTTTAAGCTATTGCATAGCTTCTATCGCGGGCCTTGAGCGCGGGGACCGAATCCAGAAATTCCGTAACGAAAAAACCTCACGCTCCCCACTCCGACGGGCAAGGAGGTGTGGCTTGAAGGCCGTGCATCGTCTAACGTCGTTTCAGTTCAGCAGTCTTCGACACGGCGTTGTGTGCGTGCGATTAGACGTATTGTACGACTCTACGAAACTCGCACGAATCGAGACGAGCTGCTCCGAAATCGGACGAATACATAAGCAGCTGTTTATGAGAAAGTATATAGGTGTATAGGTATTTATGTACAACAGTGAATAGCTGTACTTGTAAAATTTGTGTATAAAGTGTTTTGAATATGAATGAACAAAGTGCATTTATTATTAATGAAGAAAGTCATTATTTAATAATAGAAAAATTTGTTTTCTTATCGGTCACCACGCTCAAAAAGTGTAACTTGAATTAATATCAAAGAAAAAGCAATACTGCATGAATAAAATAAATAAATAAAATTATAATTGCATAAGTTGATACAAAATGCTATGCAATAGCTTTACCGCGGCAGTCCCCGAGTGCCACACGTCCTTTTTTTTTATGTCGTAATATATGTTTTAAGGTTCTTAGCAATATAGATAGATAGATGGCGTTTATTTAACCACATTATATACATGTTTGTACATTTATAGTAAGTCAACTAAACAAAAAACAATAACAAGAAAGAAAAAAGGGTAATATATCACAGATTTTGTAATCAGTACGTTGTATAAAGCGATTTCTGTCTTACAGTACATTGATAATAATCATACAGTAATAAGTAGGAAAAAAGGAAGTAGTAAAAAAAAGTCTGTAAGAGTAAGTCTGTTCCACATCAATATAAAATGCGTTTATGTACAGATACTTATAAATTAATATTTATTGAAGTGATGACTTTAAATAATCATCAACTGAATAAAAACAGTGTTTTAGTATAATTCTTGAAACAGCGTTTTTAAAGGGGTTTAAATTTAGTAATTTAACTTAAGGTGGTAGTTTATTATACAGATTAAGGTTTAGTGAATTGTTTTCTGATTTTTTTATCCTAAAACGAGGGTTCCTTAGTAAATCTGCAGATCTTATTCTGTAACTGTGGATATCAGAAGGAGTTTTAAAACTACTAATGTTTTTATGTATTTCGATAAGAGAAAAACATTTATATAAAGATGGAAAAGGCATTATGCCAAATTTTAAGGATAGTGGCTGACAGTGTTCGCTATTGTTAATTCCAGCAATTGTTCTAACCGCTCTTTTTTGGAGCCGAAATATTTTTATGGCATTACTTGAATTTCCCCATAAGATTACTGCATAAAAAATGCGAGAATGAAACAGTGCAAAATATGTTGAAAGTAGTGTGTTAACACCCAATACTAACCTCAACTGGTGTAATAAAAAAATTATACTTGAAAGTGATTTGCCTAGGACCTCAACATGACCGCACCAATTCAGTTTATCATCTATTGTAATGCCTAACAGCTTAACGCTTTCTCCATTTGTGATGCTGTGATTAGACGATATAATAAGTTTCTGTGATTTATTACTGTTTAGTTGTTTATTTGTAGTAAACCATTTGTCAGCAATTTCCTCAATTTGCTCTAAGTTATTACTTAGAGATGTACCTTCTTTATTTGAAGCAATCAATGTTGTATCGTCTGCAAAGAGAACACAATTATAAGGCTGAAGAAATTGACAAATATCGTTAATAAATAATATGAATAGGATAGGCCCCAGTAGAGGCCCTTGAGGCACGCCGTGTTTAACATCACTTAAATCTGAGTTAACATTATTAACACTGACAAATAGCTTCTTATTTGTTAAATAGGATGTGAAAAGAGATAGGGGCAAACCTCCTATACCATAACACGTTAATTTCTCAAGTAGCAGATAGTGAGAAACACAGTCAAAAGCTATAGCTTTTATACTCAAACATTATACTTAATTACAAACGCGGCTTACACTAAGGCCCTTACGGGGTAGACAGAGGGAACAAGTTTGACGGTTATTTTTTGCTTTTTGGTGCAGTATTTATAAAAGCGTGTTTTTTAGTTTTTTTATACTATTAGTTTATGTCTACAGTTCATGCCATCGCTGTTTCATTCATTTATATAGAGTGTTACTTAAAGACGCTAAAATATTTTAGGGTGCGTTAGTCGTTATTTAATTTTAAGAAAACAGTTTATTTATATTCTTCGTTTTGGAGAAACGAAGAATTGAAATTTCAAAAAATAAATCGATTATTTTCTTGTATTATCATTATTAGTGCAGTTATTTAAACCAAATGGTAGTACACTTAGGTAGAATGCTTTAAGATGTGACTACCTCGCGCTCTACAATTAACCAGCGATGGTGATATGGGTAATCGGTGCCATAAATTTGATAAAAAAAGTAATAACGCCCTGTAGAAAATTAAGACCAATCACAACTTTAATTATACAAATAATGGTATTTTCATGTTTTTTACTATCCTTCACGGCTTTTGTTTTTCGATTTATCCACCTGAAGTCACCAAGAAATAAGCTAATCACTAGGTATAAATAAATAACTTATAAACTGGAATTTGACAAATCTGATAAATTTTACATTTATATAAAATTTTGATATTCTAGTTTATTAAATTTCACAATCTCCGCCTCATGATTACATAAACACAATGTAGTTTCCGTTTACTCAGTGATTGAGTTGGCATGTTTAGAGTGAATTTAATTTTCTTATCTGCGGCAATACAATGTAAAACTTTACATTTCATTGCATAAATTCAAAATAGTTTTTAAAATTTTGTTTTATCGTACAAATACTACTCGTTTTAGTCAAAATAAATGCAGCAACATAATTGAGCTGTGAATAATTACCGAGCAATATGTTATGTAGAAATAGCAACAGTTTCGTGCAGGGTCTATAAACTTATTCTTGCCATACATATTTCCTTCAGACTCAACTAACTGCAAGCAGGGACCAATCGGTGAAAGTCTATAGAAACTTATGAAAGCTCAATGTTTACTGCCCCCAATTTCCGGAGTTAACAATTTAAAGCATGAATGATTGTGGTTAATGAGCCTGTTATCCGCTGATCAAGAAAGAAACACAGTGTGAGGAACTTGTCGTCATCTTCTTATATTAGTAATATGGGCTGGGTCATTATCGCGCTGAAGAACTGAAGAACTGGATTTCGTGGGCGCCCTTGTCTTAATGGAGTTATCACCAAAGAAGACTTATAAAACCATAACTCTTTTGGTAAGAGCAGTTTCTTATTTTACATAAAATTCTAAATTTGTAAAAATTACTGTTCTTTACGACGCACAATTGGAAAAATATTCCTTTTTGGACAAAAATCTGCCGACAGTTGGGATTTCAATTAAATTAAATTAAAAAAATGGCAAATACCCTTAAAACATTGTACTTTAGAGTAGTGCTGCGGCAAAGTGGCTTTAGGTTAACCTAACCTAAAAATTATTCCTCGTTTCCCTCCTTGGTCGAGAGTCACAAACAAACGAAGTAGTGTTCATGTATATTGGGTACAAAATTCATTTTTATGGGATCATAAGTTAATTGACAATGCAACAGTCTATATAAATGATAAACATATTTTTATTTCCAACTTCTTTATTCAATAATCATTAATCAATCACTTTAAAGTTTGATTTTTGGGAAAATTCGGGCATAATACTTCGTGACAAGAGGGTAGTTCATATTAATCCGTCTCTTGCGTCAGCGTCACACACTTTTTGAGATACTTCAGTCACAAGTTTGACACAGCGTTCAACCGCCTGGGTATGACAAGGAAAACTTTGGAAATTTGGTTGCGGCGATGTGTCTGTCTTTATCATTTTTATGATGTCCTCATCCGTGATTTTTCTTAGTAGTGGAGGAGGAGAGATTTTCAAACTATCCCACCAAATCATATCGACGTAGTCTGTTGCTTCAAAATTTAGTTTTGGCGTGGTGAAATTTCGAATGGTCTTTCCCTTGGAAAGTGATCGAGCTTTCAGTAGTCTGCGTAGTCCCAGTTCTCTGATAGGTCTTCTTTCATCCACTGTGATGGCAAGAATCAAATTTTCGGGATGATCGATGAAATCGTTTCGCTCAATCACTGGGTTGATAACTTGCAATAAATTTTGATTTAGGTACCGTGATGTTCTGATAGCTTCAAAAAGTATATTTGGACCATATGTGAAATGTTTGCTGGTTTTGATTTTGAACCATAGAGGCATGTAACATTTTAAAATAAAATATATCAAATGACAAATTTCATCATTAGGTTTTTTTTTAATGCCTTATTTATATTAACGTCCTGGCGAAGTTTAGCTAATGCTACTCATTTGATATATCTTATTTTAAAATGTTACATGCCTCTATGGTACGTACAGTGTACGTGAGTTTAGAAAAACCTAATGATGAAATTTGTCATTTGATATATTTTATTTTAAAATGTTACATGCCTTTATGGTTCAAAATCAAAACAAGCAAACATTTCACAGATGGTCCAAAGATACTTACAGACTACGTCGATATGATTTGGTGGGATAGTTTGAAAATCTCTCCTCCTCCACTACTAAGAAAAATCACGGATGAGGACATCATAAAAATGATAAAGACAGACAGACACATCGCCGCAACCAGATTTCCAAAGTTTCCTTTGTCATACCCAGGCGGTTGAACCGCAGTAGAGAGAAGACCAGTAGTTCAACTCAGCCGGAACAGTTGTATAAGATTTTTAGTGCGCATGCGATGCTCCTGGGCTTAAATTATTCGATGCGCAGTGGACGGCACGACGACAGTGGACGGCAGTGATGATGTAGGGTGGGGTGGATGTTTATTTTTGTTTATGTTTACGTTTCTGAACAGTCGCCACTGTCGCCAGTATACGACGAAATGCACGAGGGATACAAACAGCAGATGCGCAGTGGATTAAAAAAAATAAAATCGAGTACAACAAATATCAAAGGGACCGTTGCGAGTGAAACTACTGGTCTTCTCTATCTATACTGTGAACGCCGTGTCAAACTTGTGACTGAAGTATCTCAAAAAGTGTGTGGCGCTGACGTAAGAGACGGATTAATACGAACTACCCTCTTGTCACGAAGTATTATGCCCGAATTTTCCCAAAAATCAAACTTTAAAGTGATTGATTAATGATTATTGAATAAAGAAGTTGAAAATAAAAATATGTTTATCATTTATATAGACTGAACATAAAATTAATAAGCTACGAAATATAGCCGTTTTTAGAGAAAACCCAGTTTTTTGAGCATTTTGCGCAAACACTAAATATTTTCAATCTCAGGGTTCTAATTTTATTTTCGTATTCCCTATATCCCAAATTTCACATTAGGACCTACAGCGCTTAGTTAGTATTAAGTTTAGCAATTATAAAAAATTAATTAAAAAAAGTGAAATTTTGACATTTTTTAAACCTTTGAGCGCCATGCCATGCGCGAACGGAAGATATTTTTTTATTTGATTTTTTTTTTTCATTTTGCTTAGCTAGGCCATAGGCAACTTTTTTGAGGCGATATAAAAAAAAGTGTTTTTTCGGCCCACTCTAATACCCACTTCTTGGTAAGTTAGAGCTTTGAAATTTTGCAAACGCCTGCAAGTCAGGTGATAATGCAATATAAACTATATTACATCATCAATAATTCAAAATGACGTCTGTCGCCAAAATGGCGGACTACTTTTTTCTTTAAACCCCCTGGATATGGGTAAAACTCTAGTTTATTTAAGACTAAAAATTTACAAAACAAAATTAATAATATGAAAAACTAAAAAACACGTTTTTGTTGATGGCATGATGGGCCAATTCTGAGGCCAGATTCGGACTCCGCGCGAAAAATTACTTCGGAAATGACCCTCAGCTTCCCAATAACATTCATGTTAACATTCATGTTAGTTAAAACTGTTATTTAATACGTACAATTTTTCACTTAGAGGTTATATTAGGTTTAAAGCTGTTAATTAGGTTAGTATGAGTGCACAGGAATAAAATCATGTGAATAAAAAACTATCCTTATTTTTACCTATTGAAGTAAAAAAAAAATTGATGCCTTTGGTTCTTGTACACATATTAAATTGCAATTTTTTTCACCCCCTTTTATAATAGGGTGGGGGTAGTAATGGGGTGGCTAATGCCAAAATTTTTTTTGAGACATTAGCTTCTTTTGTATATACTAAATACCAATTTTATGGACCAATTTTATGGACTCTTGCCAGTTTGATTTACATTGACCCCAATTTACCCCCCAATGGAATAACAAGAAAATATAATCTAGTTCCCGATCTCGTTTAAATACATAAGTGTACCAAATTTCAAGTCAATATCTTAAACGGTTCCAGAGTAATCGTGCGCACAAAAAAAAGTTACTGACAGACCGACAGACAGACATTTTTTGCTCAAACTTGAAATCTCGACGTTTCATGACATTCTAAGCCTATTTGAACAATAAAAAAATTTTAAAAATTTTTGTCGTTTCTATACTTCTACTGGATATGGAAGTAATATCTGCGATTTTTAGGTTAGGTTAACCCAAAGCCACTTTGCCACAGCACTACTGTAAAGTACAATGTCTTAAGGGTATTTGCCATTTTTTTAATTTAATTTTATTGAAATTTCTACTGTCGGCAGATTTTTGTCCAAAAAAGGGCATATTTTTCCCACTGTGCTACGTAGCCTAACTCTGCGTCGTCTATTTTAAGCCAATAAACTGCAGTTGGACTAATTTCTCAACAAATGTAATTCAGTCCCAATTTGCAGGTAAGAAATTTGGTAAACCTATGTATTAAAACGAGATTTGGAAGTAGATTATATTTTGGTCTTATTCCGTTGAAGAGCTAGGAGGTAAATAATGATAAATAGGTAAAGCAAGCAAGAGTCCATAAAATTGGGTATTTAGTGTATGTTCAAAAAGCCAAGATCTCAAAATGTGTTAGCATCAGCCACCTCTACTACCACCTCCACCGGAAATCTGCATGTGAAACAAGTGATTACCTATGTACAGGTTTGTTATGTTTAAAATTAAATTTTAATAACTTATTTTGGAGTAAACGATTTTCTAGATCATATAAAAAGGGATCAGTGATTACGGTGTTTATAGGTGATAGAACCATAACTCATAATTCAGTGCACAATATTGAAATTCTAAATAAAGAAACTAACAATATAATATAGCATATTAGGAAGTGACTGGTCTGTTTAGGGGCTGATTTTATATATGCCGTAAAAAAGTTTCTAAGAACATGCTTATTAAGGGAGCTAGAATCCTCTTGGGATGGCGCTTTAATTTTGAATTTTACAGATTATCTTGGAAACACCGTAGCCGGGAATCACGTCGAGGCTCCTGCCACGTGTATTTTTATTAATGCATGATTAGCCTCCTTCTAGAATTCATAGCGCGAATTACTATATAAATCCGCAATATCTGACCTTTCATTGTCCTACGGTTAATAAAAAAATAACCAATAACGACGTAAAACTAGATACAAACATTATATTGTTCATCGGATTATTGAATTATCTATATAATAGGAGGAATGCATAGGTTTTGTAAAATATTTCGCCGCTAGGCGGTTCCCGATCGCCTTTGGGTACTCTATTCATTGTGTTCTGTGCTTTGTAATTTTGATGGGTTGAAATAAGTTTGTTTATTTGAAACTTACGGAAAATGGATAGTTTAGTTGAACTAAAAGAAAAGCTTGGCATTTTCAAAGAAGTAGTAAACAAAGATGCACAGAAAATGAGGTTATGTTGCAGTACCCAAACGCGACTCTGACGCCGCCTACATGCTTTTTTAGGTGTAATTGCTATACTAGGAATATTCATCAGTGAAGCCATTTTGATTGGCGAAACGTCTGTAAGTAATTTTATCAAATGTTACGACATTCTTCACATTCATTTTTTTTTTTCTTAAAATGTGTCATAAGTAGAGCTCGGGAAAATTATCTCTGTGACGTCAAAATCAGGGTTGGCTCCTGGTCAATGCGGAAAGATTTTTATGCGAATATGACAATATATCTTACCTTGTACTTTTTTTAGGGAATTCCATAATATCCAAAGTTAATATGATCAGTTTATTAACACTCACTCGAGGAGGAGGTATTGGGGAATGTAACATTGAACTAACACACACACACACACACACACACACACACACACATGTATTTTTCACTACTTTAAAGTAACACACACACATTCTTGTATACCGTCGACTCTGTATAATTTCATGCTAGGTTTGTAGGTATACACATACATATGGCTAGATTTGTACTACGGATTGCGAAACTGCGATCTCGGATGATCTACCTTTTCCCGTTATTAAATGTTGACGTAAATTCGCAGAATTGCCACAGTGTAAGTATAGCAAAAAGAATTTTGTCTAAGCAGTGTTTAACAATTTCGGTGGCTTCGCTTAATTAAAGGAGATAATAAAACCGCATTAGTAAGAAACATATAAAAGTACCGCCGTACACTGGAATCTAATGTTTACACTCAGTCAGTACCGAATGCCTTCAACACTGCAATTAAGAATTAACTACCTACGGCTTTAGGTAACTGTCAGTACGTTTCACAAATGTAGTAGATTTCCGATAAAAGTAGGTTACGTATTAACATTTTAAAATGAAATAAAATTCACTTTATCACGTTGTGTACATTTGTGATACACACGGTTCATGGCAGTTTTATGCCATTAATCTTTAACTTTGTTTGTTATGCATGATTCAATATTATATAAAAATGTTTTTTTATTGGGAAAAAAATGTTTTATGTTGGCAGCAGCTTATTGGGTTTTTATATTTAATTATTATGAAAATAAACTTAATAAACACGTCACACATATTAAACAGAACAGGAAAGTCTGTGTTTGATTCAAAATTGTTTTTTTTATTTAGTAGATATGTATTAAGTTTTCGTAAGAACCAATATTAGGTTAAATTTATTACTAAAAATACATTGTAGCTGGCAAAGACGAATATTTCACCATTTCGTCGTTTTTCTGAATGTTTCAAGGTGTTTGCAATATAATATTATGTCTATAATGTCTTAATGAGAGCCGCCCCTGGCGCCGAGATAAAATTCCCGAGCCCTGGTCAGACGAATACAGCCAAACATCTTGAATCTTGTTGTGAAGTTGTACTTTTAACTTTTCCTATATTTTGTACTAATTTATTATAATCTATTAATAGCAACGTAATTATTACTATTTTCCTTTCTTCTTATTGGTGTAATCTACTTAAAATATGTATATTGTCTCCTAAAAGCTCAATAATGGAACTACCCGGTTATATTACTCTGTCACTTTTATACATCAAAATCAAAGGAATATTTCTACGACATTTTTTGATGTACCAAATAAATAATAATGCATGATGAATGAATGATATTATTATTTTATGTAAAAAAATAGCCTCCAACTATTCCTTTGACGTAAAAGTTATATTCCGATAACATTGTAGTAGAAAATCGCAAAAGGGAAAGGAGAAAAATCAAGAGAATGAGATAACAATTATTTATATAATTATTTTATTTCCCAATATCTTGAATAATCGAGTGTATAATGGTCTAAAAGACCGATAAACATTTAGTGATAATTGTTTATTAACAATAATGTGCATCATTCCTATGCTTGAAACTAGTTCTGTTTTTTGCAGAGAGTGGTGTTATCTGAAAAACGTCTGCTAGAACATACCAAAAGGAGTGCGAGGGAAAGTGTGGTTCCCTCGAGTCCGTAGACGATGATTTCCGGAACGGAAATGATACCCAACTGTATTCACATTCACGAGAACTGTAGATTCGTTAATCCATGAACTAGGTAAAATCTGATTTCACTCAGCTTGCCAGCAGGTCGATCTAAACTTTATAAATTGTATTGAATATATTACGTTTTGAACCACTTAAACCTTATAAGTGACTTCTTGGTATTAGTAAATGGGACACTTGATTACAGATAAATGTGAGTAAATAATTATGACATTGATGTAGTAATAGTGCTCCGTACTGTTGCAAAATGAATAACACGAAATATGATCAGCCCTTGATGAAATTTAACCCATAGAAATTTATTAAAAATGTGTTAATTTACAATACATCATTATTGTATTTATAATGCGGGAGCATTTTTGAAAACAGATCGTTACAAGTATTTTCTGAGTTGATTAATTTTGTCGAACTTAAATGACGACAAAATAGACTTCTAGCATATATGTCAACCTATCAGTTCGGTCACCGTTCAAGATATAAAAAACAAAGAAATTATCTCATTGTTACAAGGCTTACTTTTTGTATGCGTACAATGTTTATGCTCAATTAAATTAAATAGTATCGCCAGAAAGCGTGCGGTGTCAAAAAGTGTAGCTAAAAAAGCTTTAAGAAAGGAAAAAAATTGAAGAAAATTCGATTTTTATCACATATATCATCTAAGAACACAAAAGTTATTGTTACAAGTTATATTTTTTTAAAATATGTATATAAGCTCCCTTAGCACAAAACAACCTTCCTAGTACATAATGATTGTTAACAAAAGTACCACACACACCCTTAACCACCGACGTCTTTTAAGACTTAATATACAAAAGTGTAACATTTTTCGCTAACTTGACTTTCTACCAAATCTCAGATATATTGTATCGTTATTAAAATATATTTACTAATTTGTTTATGTCTTCTGACAAAAAATTATACATTTCAAGACCAAATTCCCGTCAGAACAATTTTTACACCACACAAAAATGAAAAAACTATAAAACGATTTTACGCTATCTTAACGCTACCGCCGTATCTTCGAGGTTATAAATCATTGTTATAAGTTGTGTAATTTTGTTATTACCTTAATATAAGTTCCTTAACAAAGAAATATGCTCTTCAAGATGAAGTGACCGTTAAACAAATTTTTTCTCGCAGATAAACGGTACGTATCCTGCCCATTTTAGCCAAACTAATGAAATTTTTAGCTTCCGTAATATCTAGGAATTAAGTTAAACGCCCCATATCTTTTTTGTTATGTTGGTAAAAGTCCTCTTAACAAAAGAAATATACTTCCCAAAACATGGTGACTGTTGTATTGTATAATTAGGTAGGTGATTTACTAGCAGTTATTGTATACTTTTAATCTTTAAGACAATAAATTGTATTATTTGAATATTTGAATTTTTTGATTGAATGATTAGCTAAGTATAACCTCTCATATGATTATGTGTGGTGGATCGACAACGGAATTATAGGACTTTCATAATATTCAGAATATCGATCAGATTACAGGAATTAACGAGAGGATTCTATCAAATTGAGTAAAAAATTAAGAAGTGACTAGAAATAAAACTGAAAATGGATCATTTCGAAGGCAGATATATTAGAGAGAGCAGTAAGCCATTCACGGTAATTAAGAACTTATATAGTTTTCGTCCATTACAGAACTCCGATCCATCGACGTCTTTTAAGAGATAAGAACCCCACTGAGAGTAGAAGCAATCCTACATACGCCGAAGGAGATACAACTGGCGCCCTTTGTAAACAATTTTTGTCACATCCTTCAGACGAACGATGGTGAGTTCTTCTACAACCTTCCTTGCATGAAATTTAAAATACCAAATTCAAGCATTTACGCTAAAGAAGGCTTTTCCATGAATTCTTCTTTAGAAATCGATTATGGAATGGGTTTTACCTGTTAAAGGAGCATTTTGCAATTAAACAAGATTTCGATTAGGAAACTGTATCTTCTTCTTCTAGTGCTGTCTCCTTAACGGAGATTAGCGATCACCACTTCAAATTGTTTTCTATTTTCAGCAGCTCTTATCAGTTCTTCGAAGTTTAGGCCAGTCCAGTTCCTTATATTTCTCAACCAAGACAGTTTTTTTCTTCCTACCGATTGATCTCTTCCTCTCGATCTTTCCTTAATTAATTGTAAGATGTAGTATTTGTCATTCCGTAAAATATGTCCAAGATGATGTCTTCTTGCATTTTACTGTATGTAGCAGATCTCTTTCTCTGTTTACTCATCTTAGGACTTCCTCGTTCGCTATGTGAACAGTATATGGGATCTTTAGTATTCTACGGTATGTCCACATTTCAAAGGCTTTGAGCCTATTCATTGAGCTGATTTTCAGGGTCCACGTTTCTGTTCCATATAATAGGGTGGACCAGACATAACATTTCGATAGTCTGCAGTAAAGTTCGAGATCTAGATGTTGGTTAGTTAGTATATTTCTCATCCGGATAAAATTACCTCGAACCTGTTCTATTCTGGCTTTGATTTCAATTTCTGTGTTAGCTTGGTATTAATTATACATCCCAAATATTTGAACTGATATACATTGTTTAAAATTTCTCCATTTATAGAAACATTTTGGTTACAAGATATTATCATAACTTTCGTTTTCTTGATGTTTATAGACATACCGTATTCCTCACACGTGGCGTTGATATTATCTATTAAGCGTTGAAGTCCCACATCTGAATCAGCCAGCAGCACCGTGTCATCTGCGTATCGGATTGTCGATATGTTTACCCTATTTACTTTAATGCCATCTGTGCAGTTGCTAAGCGCTTCATTGAATAGACATTCAGAGAATATGTTGAATATTTTTGGAGACAGTACGCAGCCTTGGCGACCTCCTTTACAGATTTCTATGTTTTTTGACATATTGTTGTCTATTTTGATGCTGGCGATAAACTTTTTAGTAGACGGATATCCTTGTCGTCTATACCCACAGTTTCGAGAGTGTAGAATAATTTTTTATGTTTTACGCGATCAAACGCTTTTTCAAAGTCTACAAAACATAAGCGTAGATCTTTTTGTTGATCGTAGCATTTCTGGGCCAATATTTGGAGACTGAAAAAGGCTTCTCGTGTACCCAGGCCGCTCCTGAATTCAAACTGTTCCATTCCAATAGTTGCTTCGCATTTCATGTATATCCTGTTGTGCATGATTTTTAAGAGGATTTTTAGAACATAACTCATCAAGCTGATTAGGCAATATTCATTACAAGATCGCGCATTTGCTTTTTTTGGAATGGGTATAAACGTCGATTTCAGCCATTCCTGTGGGAGCTCACCAGTGTTGTATATTTTACTGAATAAGGTGGTAAGGTAGCCGATGTTGTCATCATTAATAAGTTTAAGAAGTTCTGAGTGAATGCAGTCGCGACTCTGGGTTTTATTGTTTTTTTAAATTGTTAATGGCCTGTTGTATTTCACTTTTCAGAATGGGCGGACCTGTATCACATATGTGATTTGTATTTATTGGCTTCCTTTCGTCGGCGAACATGTCAGTAATATATTTTTCCCATGTAGGTATTCGCTCTTCATCATTGTTTATTATTTTTCTGATCTACTATTATTATTTGTTAATTGTTTAATTTTTTTTATGTAGGTTATATGCGTCATGTTTGCGTTGGAGCTCTTCCATCTCTTCACACTGTTGTTGCAGGAAACTGTATAATAATTGCTAAAAAAACATCCCAGGAAGATATTATTCAAGCCATGCTACTCAGCCAATTGAAGCACATCACTACGGCGGGGAATTCGAATATGTATATTATTATTTCTTTGCCTCGTGTTCTACGAAACGTTCTCAATGAGCACCTAATAAAATTTAAATAAAATCTGAGAGTGAAACTATCAATTCACAGTAAACGACAAAAATGTTTATTCAAACATTTGTGAAACAAATCCACTCAGAAAAACTAGCTTGGTTTCCAAAAGATTAAGCAATAAAACGGAAAAAATAAAAGTGTATTTCTCCACTCTGATTCCGGATTTTACTTAAGGAATAAGAAAACAATAGTATAGTATTAGATCAAAGATTAAAGAAATAAAAATATCCCGGCAACAGCGAAAAATCATAAAAGTTAATGAAACGTCACATATAAGAAGAAAATACGAGAATATATATTTTAATAAGTGTAAGTGGAAAATACGCCTGAATCGTTGTATTAGTTAATATCGCTAATAGTGTACACACTTTAAAAGCAATTTTGTGCCGAGAATCAGTGCAAAATGGAATTTATTATAATCGCGTTACTCATGCAGTGACGTCCTTAGTTCATAAATTTAGACGTACACTAGTTTTCTAAGAAATGATCTATGAAATAAATATTAAATAGATATTTGCCGTAAAGAGATAGATGAGTTACTTCATGCTCGGCACCACTGTAGAAATGTTTTTAAATCTGAGGTGTATAATGTCCTGGAAGCATATTCAAGAAAAAAATTGAATTGTCTTCTTTGCATTCAAATGAATGGCGCTCATCTTCTTCAAATCGCATCGGATTTCTTTTCATGTATTCGTAGTCAGGAACGTTTGGGGCCAACGAAATGCTCATACTTATAGATATGAAACCAAATAGTCTAGGAGATCGCTACATATATGGGGTCTGGGATATTCAATTGTAGAACAGAGTATAACACTTTGGGGCTTGGTGTTAGTTGAAGAGGGTATCTTGGCGATCAACATTCGGTATATGCCAACATTTTCTCTCCGTGCAATTGGCAGCACTGGCGACATCAATTATGGCTAAAATTGGAACGTAGTATAACACTTTCTGACCAGGCGGAAAATTTTCATTGTCAATGCTCATTGCTGGAAAATCGTATATATAAAATTTTCTGCTTGCACATTTTCCAAATTTTTTGCCAAAAACGGGCTAAAACTGGTGCTTTTCAAAACAAAATGTTGGCACCTTCTCTCAAACTTGTAGTTATTGTACCAAAGAACAGTCTCTGTGAGTGCCAACATATTTTCTCAATGTAACAACCCTCCCACCCCCAAAACCCCCAAAACCCCCAAACATTCAAATAATTTGTTATGTTAAAAATGATAATTTCTAGGTCTTTACTCGATAAATGTGTAATTTTTGTGTCCATTTTGGCATAACAATCGATATTTGGATTTCTAAAAAAAAAGAACTGCATTCAAAGTGGAGTTTATTCAACATAAAATAGAAATACATGCCCCTAGCCGGAACCTGGCCCGGAGCCAAACAAACAACCATGGCGCACAGCGCCGGCGCCGTGGTGAATGTAAGGTTGGACGGGCAGGACTGGTTCCGCTAAGAACGGCAAATGGTTAGTAAGTTTATACTCCCATTCGCCTGGGGCGAATTAAAAAAACAATAGCCTTAACTATGCTGCTCACAAGAGCCTAAAACTAATTAAAACCACACGAAAAAATGTAAATTTTTACATTATAAGCATTTGCATTACAATCAAGTCGTATGTTCTAAATTCACCTACCCTTCATCTTGCTTTCTTGACTTACCGATATATAAAATAAACATTTCTCTTGCAATAATTCTCTTACATCCATGTAGAAATATATTTAGAATATTTACAGCTTGATTTAGTCAGATGTTGCATGAAAAATATTCATCATCATCCGTGTTTACTGATCAAAATATAGAAGATATTACCCTCTGAAGTATAAATAATATACAAAATATTACTACCTCAATCTAGCAGATGTAAAATATACTGAAATAAAAATAACAATTTTCATATATCTGACTCCTGACTGCTTTCTGAAATATTGTATGTACGTGTACACCGCAGATAGATAAGCTATGATATGAAATCACAGAAATAGTTTTAACAAAAATATATAAGTGGTACAAATATAGATATTTTAAAAGATTTTGTAGGCCGCAGATTGCAAATAGATCACTAAGGCGTGGTAGCCCTTTTGTGACTACCTTTAAATTGAAGAGTAAACTCCCGGTCAAGCTCCATATGCTTTTATAGAGACCTATTTCTGGAGGTCACTTATTTCCTGTTTACTAAGATTGAACATCTCTATAACTGTTTAATTAGTTAGTAACTTGCTTCTCTTGCCTTTTTCCTGGAATTGAATAGGAGGATTTTTAATCTACAATATTATTATCTTCTTTTCCTTCGTGCTCTGGCACCAACTGCATTCAGATAACTATGTTGCCAACCTAAATTAGATTAGATTAGGTTGATAGGAATTTGATCTAAGTAATTTTTTTTTTACTTTCTTCGCTTACCGAAAGGAAGAATTGTAATCGTGACAAAATCACCCTCCGAGATTTCTCCAGATTTTCACGAGTAATGTAAATTACGAAAATTAATGCCTTTTAATTCCGTCAATCTGTCTATCTCTCTGTATGTTGGCGCTATGTCTACAAAAGTACTTTGCAAGAAGGATAATATTTGGTAGGTAGTTGAAGGTATTGACCACGAAGGGCTGGCATACACTTCCGATGAAAATATATAAAAAGTGGACCTCGTAAATAATATAATTAAGGTAAAATATATAACAGAAAACAGTAATATTTAGCATGTAGTTAACCAACTGTCAAGGAAGAAACATATAAAAAAAATGAAACGTAAAAATGTGGCGGAGCACTATAATATTTCGCATGCAATTAACACAACTGCCAAATGAGAAAATTATGAAAAAATATGTACCGGGTGGTCCCCCAAAAATAAATTAAAAAAATGTGACGGAGGACGATAACATTTCGCATGCAGTTAACACAACTGTCAAAGAAGAAAAATATGAAAAAAAGATGGCCACCTACCTACAAAAGAAAATTTAGAAAATGTGACGGAGGACGATATTTCGCATGCAGTTAATACAACTATCAAAGAAGAATATGAAAAGTTTATATACAAAGTGGTCATCGTAGAAAATATGGCAGACGACGATATTTCGCATGAACACAACTGTCAGAAAAGAAGATATACAATATACAGAGTATTTCGAAAAGATTGGGACAACGCTTAGCCGTAGATACTTGACATCAAAACAAGTTGATTTAACTCAAAAAGTAGTGGTCTAACTCTTTTCGTTTTCAAGATACAGGGTGGCAAAGTAAAAAAATTGTATTCGTAATTTGTCTCTATCTTGGAGACTATTTTACGTATCTACTTCAAAGTTGGTAACGACATGTTTTTCAGGTCGCTAATTACAATGGTGATATTTCCGATGTCATATTTTATAGATGGCGCTAGTTACAGGACTTTTACGTGACACTTTAAGCCATAACATTTTTGAGGTTAGGTTTTGCACATCGTCTTCTACTATAATCGAAACGCAATTTTGTTTCCTAAAGAAAAGGTGTACTTGTTTAAACGCAATAAAATGCACACTTTCAGAGAAATACGCGATTTACAACTTTGTCACACACCAGTTCGAAGAAATTCAACACCCCGGGTGTTTTGAAAAGATTGGGACAACGCTTAGCGTAGACTCTTGACATCAAGACAAGTTGATTTAACCCAAAAAGTAGCGGTCTAATTCTTTTCATTTTCAAGATACAGAGTGGTATAGTAAAAAAACTGTTTTCATATTTTGTCTCTATCTTGGAGAATATTATACGTATCTACAACAAGCACTATTGATGACTTCATGACATCATACTTGACGTACACTTACTGGATAAGAAAACCGCTTTTAGGTATAATTGAATTTCCTCGAACTGGTGTGTGATAAAGTTGTAAATCGCGTATTTCTCTGAAAGGGTGCATTTTATCGCATTTAAGCAAGTACACCTTTTCTTTAGGAAACTAAATTGCGTTTCGATTATAGTAGAAGACGATGTCCAAAATCTAACCTCAAAAAAATGTGCCTTAAAGTGTCACGTAAAAGTCCTGTAACTAGCGCCATCTATAAAATATGGCATTGGTAATAGCACCATTGTAATTAATATATCGTTACCAACTTTGAAGTAGATACGTATAATAGTCTCTAAGATAGAAACAAATTACGAATACAATTTTTTTACTTTGCCACCCTGTATCTTGAAAACGAAAAGAGTTAGACCACTACTTTTTGAGTTAAATCGAATTGTTTTGATGTCAAGAATCTACGGCTAAGCGTTGTCCCAATCTTTTAGAAACACCCTGTATACAGGGTAGTCACCCTAAAAATTATGACGGGAAACAATAATATCTGGTATATAGTTAACACAACTGCTAACGAAAGATACAAAAATGTTATACAGGGTGGTCACCTTAAAGAAATTTATGAAAAAATGTGAAGGATAATATTTCGCATGTAACACAACCATCAAAGATGAAAAATATGTAAAACAGAATATACGGACGTACAATGCCTAATATAGAAGGACCAAGGGCTAGTAAAAGGAAGGTAGTACACTCTATCTGTTACATGCAGTCCCAGTTTGGAAGAGCGTTGGCATGCATCCAAACGACATTTAGTGATATTGGAAAGAGTATATAGAAAAGTTATGCTACGTATATGCAGCGGTTATCGTCCGTGTAGAAGGAAGCACTATGGATGTTAACTGAAACTGTCTTTCTACTCTCCAGGAGGAGGTACACAAGCAAGGGAAAAGTTCCTACATATATGAGAATGATGATGAACACAGAACACCCGCAAAACGGGTTCTGAGCCAATATCTACTTGGGTAGATGGATTATTACCTTACTCAGCTCCTAGGCGGACAATGGCTACCTCATGCCATACCTTAAGAGATTAGGATTGTACCCAGGTAACCTATGTTGGTGCTGTGGACAAGTGGACAACCCAGAACAGAACTTTTTCATGTGAAATCGACGGATGAGAACTCTAGTGGTGGAAGAGCCGAATGCAGATAATACAACATGCTAAGAAGGCTAACAGGCTAACTAACAATAATGCATGGAATATTAAAGCACATATAATACGATATAGAGTGACAAGGAATTAGAGTTCAGAAAAATGACTCTGAGAACAACAACGATAAGAAAGTACGACAGAGCAAGCCCCGTAACATATTCAGCAACTGAGGAGGGGTTTTAGCCGGTAGGAATCCCGCTTTACTCTGAATAGAGTGCTTTATGAATGTTTCCCTCCTCCGCAAGAAAAAAGTCAGTGTTCTAAGGTAAGAGGATTTGGGATGATCATTTGACCAACCGCCTTCTTGTTTTTTGTCTAAATGGTACTTTCACTTCACTCAAGCGGATATTTAACTCAACTTATAAATGATTCTGAAAAATTCAAAAAAGGTGAGAATCCATACGCAAATACTATAATACTCGACGTACTTCTTGCTGACCATAGTGGAATCATTCGGACCAAATTAAAGTCGTCAATCTCTCTATGGCCGATGGAGAGCACTCTTGTTTCATTAGCTTTCTTTGTGAACAAACAGAATTGTAAGAATGTAGGTGTTAGGACAACTCTTTAAATTAACAAGCAATAACGTCATTCTGACATAGTAACGCTTTGGTACGCAGTGCCAGCCATTGGTATTATTGGTTTTGTGTTACCTCGACGAAGAGAATGATGCTGTAACTGTTGAATCTTAGAAATATTGTCGAGTGACTAGCTAAGATAAAAAATAGTAAGCTACTCCGTTTTGCTGCAATGCAAGACGGGGGCAGCAAACCACACGGCAAAAATCAGCATCAAGTTTCTGCGCAATGTTTTTTCCAGTCATTTAGTTTCTTGTGACGGTGACATATAGCTACCTGTACTAACGACACCACATTTTCCTTTCAATTCAAATTATTTCACTAGAAGGATGTAACTGGTGTAAAACAAATATGTCACCAGCGTCAATAAATTATTTCATTAATTGGTTGATTGATTAAGAGGTGCTACGCAGATTAATACATGATTTCATGTATTGCTTAGAAAAATATAGCATCCAATTATGAAGGAAGGAAACTCCTACAGTTGTGGTTTTCTTCCACAAGTTCAACCTATAAAAAGTTATTTAATTCTAATGAACGCCAGTGCAATTTAGAATTTCCTCCAAAAACAATATAAACAAGTTTGTTGACTTTATTCATTAGATCAATAAACATTTTTAGCGAAACAAAATTGAGGATTACAATGTTAATGAATGCGTATGATACGCTAAACAACAAACAGTGATCTTTAAATACTAATTTAAATGCTAATAAATGTATACATATGCAGTAAGCCCATTTGTTCCTGAATGTAAAAGTCGTTTATATAAAAAAATGTGTCAAAGAGAATGGCATTAAAATATGTTAGAAATATGTTACGGAAATATGGGTCACGAAGTTGGTTTGGTCATATTTCAGTATTGGAAGCTTGGGGATTACCGAGAAAGAGGACTGTCGCGTATCGACTGTTTCACTTCCTGCCTGGAAAGTTTAGTTACCATTAGGCACTTCCAGTTACAAGTTATTAAAGTGAAAGTTAAAATTGGATTCGTATATTTTCCTTTTTTTAATTTACAGGAATTATACCCGTAAAGTGTAATTAAAGTGCTGCGCGAACGCAAACTAATTAAAAGCCAACCACTTTCGATGTCTAGCGTTTAGAGAGGAAATGAAATAAAAAAAAATAATCAGCGGGATTAAATTTTATTTGTGATTATTTTACAGATAAATTTTCAACGAAATAACTAATAGTACGGTAGAACTAGTTATTTCGACCGCATACTTGAAATAGTTAGATGTTTTCGGACTTTAAAATGAAATTTTATATTAAATATACGTATTATACAGGGTGTTTGGACATCGATAGAAAGATATAAGGGGTTAATAGAGGGAGTCATTTAAAACCTATACGACCATTTATACCATACCATACAAAGTAGAGATTTTGAGATATCGGCCTTTTTAGATATTTCTGTTTTTTACTGGAATTTCTATTGGTAAACAGCATCAGTACACCATTGAAAGATTTTATCTGTGTTAAATATTTTTTCCTAAACATCAATAGGTATTTCCTCAAAGCAATACAAAAAAGAGTTCGAATTGAGATTATAAAAAATTTTAATTGTTTGATTTATTGATTTACCAGCATGTGATAGGCATTGCTGCCACTCCCAAGATACACTGCTGGGCCGGCTAAGTCAATGCTGGGTTGGATTTGGGTCATGCGTACTGACAGCAAGTGAGAACGACAAGACGCATGGTACAGGAGTGTGAAATGGGCAGTGTAGGTGTTTGTGAAATGAATTGCCGCATTGTGTCGTGATATGAAGTGTTTATGCTCCACTTTTTGAGGTTCTGCGTCTACAAACCTTCTTCTTCTGAGTCTTCTGATTATGGTAGAGCATATATCATTGCGACTTCATTGTGGTATTCATTTTTTTTTGCTCGCTTTTCTTTCCCAGTATGCTGACTAAAATCTCTCCCCCTGGGGGAGAGAATAACCCATGGGCACTGCAGCCTCCTGGGCTTATTGTGCTCTCCCTGCCTTAGTCTACACTGTCCATTTTAATACTCCTGTATCACTGAAAAGATGATACAGGTCTGAAAATGGGCGAGTTTTGATGGTTTCCGGGTCTATTTGTGTGTGCTCGTAGATATTATATCTTCTGCGGTCCAACGTCTCGCGGTCATATGTAATATATTCTACAGTTTCTGGTACCTTACCGCACAGTCTGCAGTTAAGTTTGCCAGCAAACTTTCCGATTAAATGCACGGACTTCTTAACGTAAAAATGTCCTGTCAGAATACCTGTTATGATTCTCAACTGAATCCTGTTCTTTCTGAGCAGTTCTTCAGTTTTTATTGAACATGGTCTATTGATTTCCTGGAATATCTACCTCGAATGTCGATTTCCTGGAATATCTCTCCAATAGTGGTTGTGTTTACTCTTGACTCAGTCTTTAATTACCCCTTTGGCTGAGCCTTTTGTGATGATCGGCGCGGGTTCTGGGCCATAGAATATATCAGCTGCTCCTTGTCTAGCAAGTTCGTCAGTTTTTTCGTATCATCGTATTATCGTATCATCATATCATCATATCATCATATCATCATATCATCATATCATCATATCATCATATCATCATATCATCATATCATCATATCATCATATCATCATATCATCATATCATCATATCATCATATCATCATATCATCATATCATCATATCATCATATCATCATATCATCATATCATCATATCATCATATCATCATATCATCATATCATCATATCATCATATCATCATATCATCATATCATCATATCATCATATCATCATATCATCATATCATCATATCATCATATCATCATATCATCATATCATCATATCATCATATCATCATATCATCATATCATCATATCATCATATCATCATATCATCATATCATCATATCATCATATCATCATATCATCATATCATCATATCATCATATCATCATATCATATCATCATATCATCATATCATCATATCATCATATCATCATATCATCATATCATATCATATCATCATATCATCATATCATCATATCATCATATCATCATATCATCATATCATCATATCATCATATCATCATATCATCATATCATCATATCATCATATCATCATATCATCATATCATCATATCATCATATCATCATATCATCATATCATCATATCATCATATCATCATATCATCATATCATCATATCATCATATCACCACATCATCATATCATCATATCATCATATCATCATATCATCATATCATCATATCATCATATCATCATATCATCATATCATATCATCATACCATTATACCATCATAATCATATAATCATATAATCATACCATCATATCGTCATATCGTCATATCGTCATATCGTCATATCGTCATATCGTCATATCGTCATATCGTCATATACATATACATATTGAATACTGATCAAGTGTGATTTTAAATAATATTTTTTTAATGTTACTGTGGACGCCTTCTTAGCTTTAACTGTGCAGATATAATCAGAAATAATATATGAAAATGGCTTTTTGAAGAGTTCGGTAAAGTTTATGGGGGGGGGGGTTATTTACACTGTGACCATAATTAATGTGATATCTAATCTGATTTTATTGTGGTCTGATTCATTTTTTATGAAATTGAAATTTAATATATTTTAGTTTAGTATGGGAGTAATGCTGGATGCAAAAAAAATTGCATTTTTTCGTTGCTTAAATTATTTTGATTTACATAATACCTGACCACTTGACCAGGTTTTTGGGCGGTGTCATACACTTTTATAATCAGTTCTATTCTAAACATGATCCCATAAAATAAATTAAGCCGAAAAATGTTCCATACTCAATAATACTCATATACACCCATAGTGCTGATCTGCATTTACAAAGCTTTATTACTTCTTCGAAATGTACTTTTTTTAACCGGATATGCCTAAGCTTTATTATTAACTACGTAAGACCTGTTAGTTAACGAGAAATAGTAGGTATGCTAGTAAAAAACTTACCTCTTTGAAAGCTAGTTTATTTTATGTTAATCTTTTGGTGCAGTTAGGTAAAACGTGACTTACCTGAAACAAAAAAAAACTCTATTATTGTAAGCCTGTAATTAATTAACTACATTAAGTACTAATTTAAAACAATTAACGAAAAATTGTATATACCGTGTACTATTTGTATAACATTTAACTAGTTCAAAAACAGCTTAATTTTGTAATACAGAACATGATTAGTCTGAAGAGGCGCAACACCTCAAATGTAGCAGAAATATAGTACAGATATCAATTTCATTTTTTAAACTCTCATAATTCCCACTTTCTAATTTAAAATATAATTCTTCATTTAAAATATGCCGTAAAATGATAATATATGATGGTATCGGAATACCGTATTAAATTCTTAAATTTAAGGAAATATTTATAACCTTTCAAAGAAAATTACGATAGGAAATTTGGACATGATTGTAAATATTTTCACTATTTTATAAGATGCGAAAATTGTTTTAATATACTCTTAGTAGAGACACAAATGTATATTTTGTATTATGCAGAAATGTATTCAAATGAATGGGTATTCATTATACAGACGGAAACTTGAGAAACCACAAATTGCCACATCTTTATTTTACTTCCACATCCAGTGGAAGTATAGTAACGACAAAAAAATTTCTAAACATTTTTATTGTTCAAATAGGCTTAGAATGTCACGAAACGTCGAGATTTTAAGTTTGAACGAAAAAAAAATTTCTGTCTGTCGGTCTGTCGGTCTGTCGGTCTGTCGGTCTGTCGGTCTGTCTGTCGGTCTGTCTGTCTGTAACTTTTTTTGTGCGCACGTTTACTCTGGAACCGTTTGAGATATTGACTTGAAATTTGGTACACATATGTACTTTAACGAGATCTAGAACAAGATTATATTTTCATCTTGTTCCGTCGAAGGGTTGGGAGGTAAATTGGGGTAAATTTGTGGAAAATAGGTAAATCAAGCAGGTAAGAGTCCATAAAATTGGTATTTAGTATGTACAAGAGAAACTAAGGTCCCAAAAAAAGTTTTGGCATTAGCCACCCCCATTACCACCCCCACCCTGCTACCGATGTGGGGTATCGTTTTATGGGTTTTTGGGGTAGAGGATTTCAAATATTATATTATTAAAGTTCCATAAACAATTATTTCCACATACAAATTTTTTTTCGTTGTGAGTGACTTGGATAAAAAATTTGGATGTGGAAGTAGTGATTCCTTGGGCAGCGGTTTTTTAAAGTGCAACAACATTTTTTTCCATGTTATTGACAGGTTTTACAGTGTTGCCACTTTGCCATTTAAAAATAATAAAACAGTTTTACTTTTACCTTGTTTTTGATTGAAAACGCTAATTGACATTTAATGTTAATTTACTCACTGCTGTTTTGGCTCTTTTTTACAAAAAATAAAATTATTCCATATGTTTTATTAGAAAAACTAGGCCGTCCAGGTTTTTTATTTGAAGCTTTTTGTATCTTTCATGAAAAAATGTTACTGATCTTAGGAATTTAGTGTCTGCAAAAAGTGTATTTTGAAGATGAGAATAAAAACTACCATTTTTTATTCATTGAAATAAAAATTTGTTAAACCACTCAACCACTGCAGTAATTCAATTAATAAAGGTTAATTTAATTTCAATATAACTTAATTCACCACCTCAGTCATCATATCTAGTTTTTTTTTTCTATAAATTTACCTTAAAACTAGATAAATGAAACATATCGCACTGTATGATTGGCCAGTGGCGGCTTTATTAACTATGTAATAGTGAAAAACGTATGAAAAACACATGAAACGTCTCTGAGACACTGGCACCGACGGCGGAGGAATCCTTATGATGTAAAAGTCAGCGGCAATGTTCAAGTATATCGGGCAGCACTTATCTGGCGTTTCTTTACGTTTTTTATTTCTCATTATCGGTACAAGGAACATAATAAAGAGGGAGATCTAGGTTGAAAAAAGACCTTGAATTTGGCGCTAGCTTGTCCGGCGATACTGATCTAGACAATATTATAAGCAGGTACTATTTGGTCTGAAAATATCATATTTTTAGAAAATAATTAATTTAAGCAAAACCGTTGGAGTAAAGTAAGAATTTAGTTCTTTCAATATATTATCATGCAAAATATATGTACGTATACTGTATACTGTATACACCGTGTATGTATAACCTTCGAAATTCTTCGACCTCTTAAACCGAAAGGAATTTACAGTTACTATCAATTCAATAAGAACCTCGATTTATCCATGGCCTACGTACGATTTTCAAAAACTTCGGTGACAGTTGTTTATCAATCGGAAAATAAATTGCAACATCGTTTTGGCAACCAAAAGGATAAAATTGAATTAAACGAAAGGTCCAGAATTTACGAAATTAGTTGTAAGGATGGTGACCTGAAGTATGTTGGACAAACAAAACGTCCAATTATAACAAGATTCGAGGAACGTAACTTGCCCATCTCAAAAGTGGAAAAAATAAAAAGTCTAGTATTGCCTTTAATAACAATCGATGGTATGGCCGTACATTTAGCTACTTATTTGTTTCTTATAGTTATTTTAGTAATTTTTAATTTTGATAACGGAGGGTATTTTGCACACTAACAACATTTAAAACTTTGGATGAAAGGAACCTCTGCTCCAAAAGTTACCGAGTGAGTTACCGAGTAAAACTCAGTGGGCCGGTTAACTCCGGTGGATCGCGGGCAATTTTTTTTTTTATTTTCTGCCCGTCCTCGGTTCATTAATTTTCAGTTCGGAGCGAACAAATTTTTCCCGATTCTTTCCCCTCCGTTCTTCAATTTTCAATCCAGGGTGAAAAAGTTCTTTTCGATTTTCTCTCTCTCCCGCTCATCAATTTTCAGGACGGAGTGATTTGTTTTTCTGATTTTCTTCCTCCCGCTCTTCAATTTTTATTTTGACCTAAAATCAATTCCTCCCATTTGCCTTGAGTGGGCCGATGTAATAAATCAAACTCGGACTGAAAAAATTTCCCAATCCGGCCCAGCAGACAGAGGCTGGTGTATAATTTTAAATGTCTCACACCTAAAAATATATAAACCGAACCAAAAATGTTAAATGAAAATTAAAAAAAAAATAAATAAATTGAAGGCTGTTAACGTTTCGGAAAATATTATTTCTTTCTTATTTCTAACTCTTATGATTGACGTACTTGAAGTGTAGCATGCATATTGCTGCTTCATAAATTATAACATAATTTAACTCAAGCGTGAAAGACCGCGGAAGTCTCAAACATTGTTTCTTTAATTTACTTCATAAACAAACACAACGGTATGCAACCAGAGTTACGTCTAAGCTGTACTCAAGGTAGCTGGGTTTTCTAACTTAACTAAGGAGAGAGGGAATACAGACGACACAATTTGAATACGATGAAGGAGCGCGACAGAACTAAATATTCTCCGTTACAAGAAGCTTGGTACTTCGTGTCAGCTAAATTTTTGAATAGTGATGTGTCTTCATTAAGTTTCTTTTTACGACTTCAACATCGAAAGTTGTTGATAGTCCCTCTTCATGAACATGAAGCAGGCCAAATTGTTTTTTACCGGTTTAATCCGTAAGTAATTTATAAAGAAATAATTTTTTTTTGTAACTTAAATTTGGCAACGGCCATTTTGCAGCAAGTCGCGCTTACACTTCATTTCTTTCCAGGGTTTTAAATTTGGATGCAAGTCTTTTCAATTCAGATACAAATTATTTAAATTTAGATGCAAATCTTCTAATTCTGGATGCACATTGTAGATATGCATTCTAGATAAGTTTTTTTAATATCACATTAAAGTTTGGGTTGGAAACTTTATTTTTTTAATCATCTAATGGGGTTGTCTATCTTCTCCTCTACGTAATTAGAAGAAGGAATGTATATATTAGTCTAGAACAACTTTTTACGGAGATTGCGACGGTAATATGGTAGGATAGATGTAAATTGTCCTTATGGAATTTCTGGAAGCGTCGAATATGGCACTGGGCACTTCTTGACTTAATATTGGGCTCATCTAGAAATCAGCGATTACGTCAATGTGGGTTGGATTTCACCATCATCATCCCTCACTTGGAGTCACTACTTTAATTCACTGAGAATTCCAGATAAGTGTCGAAAATAAAATTTTTATCTAATGTCTTTTTATATATATCTCATATTTTTATGCTTTAACAGTTCTTTAAAGAATCAAATTGCAAATGTTTTTTTTTTTGAAATTATTTCAACTTTCAATTTTATCTTTAATATGTTTTCAACGAACAATTAGTATTTTCAATTATTATTTAGGTATAAATTATCGGCGTAACATCTAACTGCAAACAAATATATAAAAAGTTCTGTAAAGACTTTGTGATCACAATTTCTACGAAACGCTTATATTTAAATAATTAATAATGACCTTTAAACACCATATTGTCGGTTCATGTTTAAGACAATATTTTAAATAATATCTACATAAGATATTATCGTTTATTCGTTTTCTCTTTTGTACATAAATTTGTTTAATTTTAAGGCCTCAGTTTAGTTGTTTTCTAACAAAAACACATCCAGTTTGATTGGTTTAAATAAAATCAATTTTATAATCACATTGCCCACTTATTTCAGGTATTTTGATACAAACCAAACTATGCAAACCATACAAACTATACAAATCATTTAGATAATACCTACTGAATTAATTAATTAACCTTTTTGTAAAAGAAAAGTTGAACATCTTTTAGAAATACTTACAAGTATTAATCTAATTTTGATTTTTGCTAAATTTGGATTATTAATTTACACTTTTTATAGTCAACAATTTATACTTTCTTTATAATTTGATTAGTTTATCTTTCTTGTAATCAAACTCCACACTTAGTGTAAATTTCGAATATAGAAAGATTGGCGCCCCGCCCTTCTCTAGGAAAATTATCATTATATAAGTCAAAACAACATCTCTTTAAGATAAATTATAAAAACATCTATCATTTATTAACTTTAATCTACCAAACACGTAAAACCATTTGTAAAGTGTTTTCTGACCCATGACTCGTCTACCGAGTCTCTGAGCTGCTGGTGTAGTAACATTTTTTTCTCTAAATAACATAAAGTTCAGTCTAAATCTCCAACACATTACAAAAAAATTAATAATTTATTAAACAGCGAGGAATTAATGTTACAGAAGTCAAAGCTACACCAACCATAAAATAGATATCACTAGTAGAATGCAGGCTTCCACGGTCATTGTCTAACGAAGTGATTTCTTTTGGGTATTGCAGAAAAGGATTCTAAAAAGTGAAGTTGCGTTCTGCTCCTCGTTATATACTTGGCGCTGCTTCGCTTCGCTGCTCGTTCGTTGTACTTCGTTGAACATGATAAACCATTAGTGCTTGGCAAAGCCAGTCTCCAGGTGTTCCCCAGTCGATATCCATATTCTCTATTGAAGTTGTCCCTATTTTTCGTAATAAAATTTGTAGTGATTCTCTAATTATCCTTGGGTAATAGCGCATATCTCTATCCAATATTTTGATGATGTTCTTGTGGTCGATTTTATGGTTCTCATTTTGATGAAAATGTTCTGCCACTGCCGACTTATCTGTATACCCGTCTTGTGTTTCTCTGGTGTTTCTTGATTCTGCACTGCATACTACGCCCTGTCTGTCCAAGCACATGAGCACTCCAATTGGTGAACACCCTTGGCTAGTAGTCTAGGGATGGGATCCTTGTTTGATAAACTCGACTAGAGAACATCAAAATATTGGATAGAAATATAAGCTATTACCCAAGGAGAATAAGAAAATCCAGAAGAAATCACTTCATTAGATATCAATAAGTTAAGATTCATTAGTATGGTAGTATTGAAGTGTTTTACTGTTTATGAAAACTATTTCAGAGGAAACATCACGCCGAAGGTTACAGCCTCCTCCAAAGTTTAATACCATTAACAATTGATTTTACATATTCAATATTATTTAGGATTAGAGTAATCAAATTTTGTATTAAAAATAGATGGATCACCAGGAACACAGAAATTACAAATTAAAATTCATTTAACACATTTTACATCAAACACTTTTTTCGGTCTGCGTATGTAAATAATGTTGTTCACGTTCATATCTTTACTAAAAACTCCATTAGTATTTTTATCGTGTATGGTAGTAATATAAATGAATCAAACTACAAAATATACAAATATATTCAATATGCAAATATTATAATGGAGTTATCCAATAAATCCAGCGAGAAAGCTTTGTCGCAATTTTGTATCCGCAATCAGGACAAATTTAATGACTCCGAGTTACCACAATAATACTTTTAGTTACTGGCATTAGGCACATTATGACACAGTATTGTATATTTCTGATTTAAATTTGTATACGTAAACAGCGTGAGCACGTCTAGAGTCTCATTTTTTTTTATTTACCTGCTCGTTATATTATTGAGGTATTGTAATTTGAAAAGCGAATTATTGGTATTGTGCATAATTTGATAATCATATTGGTCATTTGTAAATTATAATACTACGTGTAAGAAACAAGCGGATAAATAATTGAAAATTAATGTACAAGGTATTTCAAAAAGTAGCCACCCTGAGTAAATTTAGAGATAGTAATATTTTTTAACGAAATTGGCAATACTGGTTCCAAGGGGATGCATTTTAATGCGTAAAATCCTACACACGCACCCCCTCGAAAATTTAAAAAAGTAAGTTGAAAAAACTTTCGATTCTCTATACAATCTATGCAATTTTTTTAGTTTTTTTTAATCTTTTAATCTGTAGTTTCTTGCCGATACGTGTAATTTGATAGCTGCAAAATTTGCTAGTTTTATTCTCTCATTAAGTACTTACACACTGTCGTGTATTCAGGTAATTTAAGAGGTTTCAGTTGTGTTGGAATCATGAAGGCTTAAACCTCACCCCTTGCCATTTGAATTTTTCGACAAAATGGATATATAGAGTAGGGGACGAAGATAAAGGGTCTATGACTACTGATATACAGGGGATTTTCTAATTTTTGCCAAATTTTGGACTTGGCATATATTTTTTATCGTTTTATTCAAATACATAAAGTTTTGTATTTATTTTAAAGTTTTTTTTTTGTTTGTTTAAATTCAATTCAATAGAGCATTTACATGTAGACGGCGCTGAAGTCAATGTTAGGCATCAACCATATACCCATATTCCTAGATTGAGTTCACCAGCAAATCCTAACGACGACAAGATCACTTGTGTCATTAGTTCTGCTTAGTCTATGAATATCTGTCTATTGAGTCAACCGTAACCTTACACATTTTTTAAATTCTATGATTCGTGTTTGCAGTTTTAGTTGGTGTGTTAACTAAAAAGGATATGCGATATAATAGTTGTGTTCCACAACGAACATCTGTTGCTAACAAAAACAATGTTTCAAAAATTCATTCAATTCAAGCATCAATTTGTAGCAAATCACCACACAAAACAATGTAGAATGAGGACAGAAATACCTAACATTGACGCTAGCATCTCTGTCGGATGTCATTTTAATGGTACTGAGTTATGGTAAATGCTCTATTATAAAATAATAAAACAAATGTTGAATATGTATTATTTCTAATAATATGAACGACATCAAATTATACAACGGTCAATAATACTTTAAAAATTAATAAATAGTAGATAAAAAAACAACTGGAGAAAATTTATAAAATGGAAGTTGGTTAATAAGCGGTCGCCAAATTCCAATTAAAATGTGTGTGAAGTATCTGGACAACCGACTGACATTCAACGTCCACGTAAACGAGACTGTACGTAAGGTCTACTGCATGTCCAAGAATCTGTATCCGCTCCTGGTCAGGGGTAGCGGACTCAACAGGACGAATAAAAAATTGTTGTATACGATGGTGATCAGACCGGCCATCGCATACGCGGCACACAGTGTGGAATTTTCGAGTCTTTTAGGTCAAAATTCGCCTCCTTTATAATTCAACCAAAATCAATCTATTTGGACTCAAAATTTTCGTAATACTGAGCACTTTAATGAGGAACTGCGAAAAGTGCAATCCAGTTTATTTTTGACACGTGATAGCTGTCAAAAGCTTGTAAAAATGTGAAAACCCTATAAAGGCAGAATCTAGACACTGCTATTTCCTATATAACTCCTTGAAAGTCCATCAATATCATATTTTATCATGATTTTTGACTTGCAGAATCTGAATTTCGCCGAAAGGCATACGACCAAATTCAAACAAACCGAAAGGAGTAGTAATCGCTGTTTTAAAAACGTCACTTTTTGCGACAGGTATTTGGTGATAAGCACGTACCAAATCTATTTTTGAAAAAATAACACAATTATACAACTGCGAGTTAAAATCATGGAGGTGGGGCAACGGGTATCTGTCAGGAACAGTAATTGAATTTAGACGACGATAGTCCCCACAAGGTCTCCAGTCGGAGCTTTTTTTTTTCAACCATGTGTAATGGTGAGGATACGGAAGAAGAAGAAGGTACACAAATACCTAATTCTACCATATTATTGAATTCGTCTTGAGCTATCTTGAATTTAACGCTATCCAACCTACGTGGGCGTGAGAAAGGTAAATGACCTTCAATAACAATATGATGCTCAACGGAATGTTTAACTGGCAAATTGTAATTTGGAGAGCTAATTAAAGTAGGAAATTGTAAAAGTAATGCAGTGAATTCGTTTGATATGCTAAATAATTAGGAGAATATGACGGACCATTGTTTGAAAATAAATATGTTGACAAACTAGTCATATTGTCGATTAAACATTTATTTTTTAAATCAACAACTAAACCAAAATGAGCTAAAAAGTCTGCTCCGATAATGGCGATATTTATATCTGCTATATTAAAAACGAAAGGAAATAACCTACGTAAGTGTAAATCAATTTTCAAAAATTTCTTCCGGAAGGTATCTATAACTGAACCATTAGCTGCTGTTAGTACAACATCGGGGTTTCTCCTAGTATTCGTTAATAGATTCCGAGGTATAATTGATAAATCAGCGCCCGTGTCAATGAAGAATTCTATTTTATTAGTATTATCAAATATTAAGAGACGAGGTTTACTATCCGAAATTTTAACGTCAGTTGTCAAAATATTATTGACATTTAGTCATCTTTGATTGTCAGTTTTGACATCTTTGGCGAACGTGCACCAATCTCCGAGACACTTAAATGCTTTGCGACCATAAAGTTGATGGTAATAGCAAACTTTGGTATTAGATGGATTATATCTAACGCTGGTACCACTTCGACTGTTAGAACGGGGCCTCGAGCCTCTGCGATTTCTCGAGTCGAGTCGACTTCTACAACTATCGCAATAAGTTCCAGAAACTGTAGGAGTAGTGGAAGGAATTGAAGAAACTTTAGATTCAATAGCAAGTAATTGAGATGTAAAGATTTCCTGTTTGTGTAAGATTTGATTTAATGTGTCTTGAAATGTTGCGATCAAATTAGATGTAGAAACTGTTGGATTGATGTTACAAATCGAATTTGAGGTAAGGGAAGTCATAGAATTCTGACACGACTCCCATATACGATCGGCGATGTCGATTAACTCCTTAATCTCAGTTTTTCCCGACGCGGTAATTGCAATGAAGATTGTTTTGGGTAGTCGCCGCTTCCACAACTTGACCAGGAGCTCCTGGCTCACCACATGGGAACCTCCGACCGTTGATAGCATTGACCGGTAAAAATCTGATGGTTTTTGGTCCCCTATCTGGGAACCAGAGAGTAGGTCCTCTAATCGCTTTTCCTCGCTTGAGGTCAAACGAGAAATTAGTATATTTTTCAAGTTGTCATATAGATCTCTCTCTGGCTGATTAGTGACAACGTCATACACAGTGGTAATAATTTCAGGGGGTAAACTGGCAATGACCTAATCGTATTTTTTTCGATCGCTAACAATCCTGTGAATTGAAAATTGTGACTCAATTTGAGTCCATATTTCTGGTTTAGATACCCAGAAAGGTGGTAATTTAATGGTCGCGATGTAATTACCATGAGATGTCCCTGCACCTGATGAAATTTGTATGTCATCTAATAAAATATTATCTTTGATATTAATTGATTGAATATAATATGCTATTTGTGATGTTTTTGAATGAGATTTTTTGAGACGTCAACGTTGAATGACTGACATGATTCCCTTTAGTAACGAAGAAATAATGATAAATGGCAAAACAATTCACTTACTAGATAAATAAAGTTTGCTGCTTCGCCGTCTAGGATTGATTAGGAGAATGTTGGGAATATATACTTCCAAGTCTACGAATTTGAATTTGTCTTCTAGTCAACAGCGGTTAGTAGCGCAAGCAGTTTCCTTTGGCCCCATAGTCTTGTCGCAACTGACACAGCTGTCTAGGAAATCCATGGGAGATAATTTTCGGCAAAACTATGTAAAAATACTGTCAAGAGAAATCAAACTTCAGTCTTCACCATTAATTCTTCCTCTGCTTCAGGAGGCATACAATGCGTGAAGCGTCGGGGTCACCAATATAGCGGTGTAATGCTATTAAATAAGATTCGAAAAGGGTTTCAAAATATTTGTATTCAAATTTTAAAATTATAATTTTTGTTAAATTTGTTATTGTATTATATTTTGTTTTTTCTGGATCCTTGGTTACTTGAGCCTGGGGTTGGTGACTTATATTTACCCAGTAAGTGAACTGATCGCCACAACATCTAATAAATCTGTTTTAATTTATTGATTGGTGGTGTGACATTAAATCGTAACAAATAGTTCAAATTTTTATCTCGTAATTCGCTAATAGACTAGGCCCATAAGTAGGAAATCCATCTCTATAAAGTGCAAGAAGCATTTCATGTAACAATTGGGGAAACAACGTTTTTAGAGTATTTCGACCTCGCTGAATACGAATCTGCCTGTTGCCAAAGCGAAATTTGGATTGGAAGTCCGATATCCAAGATGGCGACCAAAACTCTGTTGCCCCATGTCTCCCTTGTCCGTTAGCTTAAAATAATGATCTAAACGTCTGTTTAGGATTTTTCTCGGGTGCCAAACACAATGCAGTGCTCAATATTTTCTTACTTTAAGTTTGGAGTGCATGGGTTCCAAGATGGCGCCCAAGATGACCGCCGAAATTTTGTTGTGTTTACGTGCGCTCCGTGCGTCTTGTTGTATTTGGAGTGTAAAATATGTCAGATATATAGTTTTTAGTGGTTAAATATGTACTACTGTGTGTGAGTTACGTATTTTTAAGTAATATTTTACACCTTCCGAAATACAATTTGGTAACAAAATTGTGTTACTAGAGATAGGGAAGGCGGAAATGGATGGATCGTCTGAAAAGGCATCGGTGGTAAAACTCGTTACTGAAGGCGTGGAATGCCCAAACTCCATTGATACTGATCGGAACACAACTTCACAACTGTTTATAGATGGTCAAGCTTTAATGAGCAACATTGGGAAACCAGCAAACGCCACTACTTTCGGAGACCTCGCTGCAATCTTCATCGACAGGATAGTTCACCTTGGAAGACCGTGTGGTAGAGTCGACATCCTTTTCGACCGGTATCGTCCCAAGTCAATTAAAAGTGGGACCCGCTACAGATGAACCAGGAGAGCCGCTCCAGTAAGAAGGGACATCACAAGTGCAGCCGTTCCACTGCCAAAAGATTGGAATAATTTCTAGCAATGGGGGAAAACAAGGCCGACCTCCGACATCTGTTTGCTGCTGATCCATCACTTCAACAAAATGACCAGCTCTAAAGTGTGGATGATGAGCGGCACAGCAAAAGAAAGGAAGTATCCCTGAGATCTGCAAAGTTCTTCCCAATGCTCAAAAGAAGAACGTCTTGGCGTTCCACGTAGTTATGGGTTGCGACTCGACATCTCACCTTGCAACGATGACGAAGAAAGCAGCGTGAAAAGTCTTCAATAGAACGGCCTTCCAGCTTCTGAACGACTTAGGGCACTCTCTACTGACTCCCTCATCAAAGGCCAATGCAGAAAAACTCCTGATACAGCTCCACAAGGTTGATACATTTTTTTAGGTGTTTCAGCAAGTCCAACTTCGCTTTATTTAATGTTAAAACGTTTCTGCTTATATAAACAGGAGGTCAAAGAGGTATCCAGCGGGGATGAAGCCAGACATCAGCTTTTCGGTGTTGTGAAAAAGCCGGAAGCCTTACCTCCAACAAGCGATGCAATGCGACTGCACCTCCTAAGATGCCATTACCAGGTAAAGACATGATGGCAAGCGGCGGCATACTGTGAGTAAAACCAGTTGCTTTTCGGCACTGACAATATAAAAAACGTTTCAGGTGAACGTATGCTCATTATGCCCGACCGGTGGTGATGGATCCTGAGTTTTATGGGTGGAGACTTCACCAAGACCAGTACATTCCCATCCTTATGACCCTCGAGCCCATCCCCAAAGTCTGTACGGATATCCTAGCCTGTAATTGTTCATCCCAGTGCTTGAGTGCAATGTGCACGTGCAAGAAGAATAGACTGACTTACACCAAGTTTTGCCTCCACTCACGACAATGTTTGAACTCTTTAAATGGTTGATTTCTTATCTTCCTTGCAACCTTGCCATAAGCTAAAAACACTTGAATGATTGTTTTATCTTTGCAATCTTGCAATAAAGAATGTTTGAAGTTTGAAATGGTCGTTTTCTTATCTTCCTTGCTTCCTTGCTTACTTCCGAGCAACAAACTTTCGGTGGCCATCTTGGGCGACATCTTGGAACCCATGCACTCTAAACTTAAGGTAAGTAAATTTTGAGCATTGCAATGTGTTTGGCATCCTAAGCAGATGTTTAGATCATTATTTTAAGCCAACGGACAAGGGAAATATAGGGCAACAGAGTTTTGGTCGCCATCTTGGATATCGGACTTCCGGTCCAAATTTCGCTAATACCCTAAAAACGTTGTTTTCCCAATTGTTACATGAAATGCTTCTTGCATTGTTCTTTTTTGAAAACGTGACTAGTCTATAACATTTCCTGGCTTCATATAGTAAATTTTTCTTTTAAATTTTCCCAAAGAAAGGTGTTAGACCGGATGAATCGGAGGTCAATGAATAGGAGAACTAGTCCGCCCAATACATTTGTTTGGAAAATGTTCATTAAGGATAGGATTTTGCAGAGTGAAAGGGAAATATGCATTTATATTCGGTTTATTATAAATGTTTAAAAAATCAGAAGTGGTATAATCTTTAAAATAGTTTCAGAGACTTCCCATTGGAGGAGTACAACCATGTATGGTTTTATCACCAATTTTGTATATAGTTAAATGCCAATATTTACAGGGGGACGGTAGCTCAGTGGTTTAGCGCGTCTAGCTTGCATACTGGCGTACCTAGCGAAGCAGGTTCAATCCCTGTTCATCGCGAAATAATTTTAATTGTAAAATTATCCCCAAGAAGTGGTTCGGACTCCACTATAAGCTGTAGGGCCTCGTTTCTCTTTACCTAACACAAAATCATTCTGGATTTTCAAGGAGTTACTTCGGTGACTTGAGAAGCGGTTAAGAAAACATTTTAAGAAAACATTTTAAGTTAAATGCCATACTTTAATAATGAAATTAGGAACTATTTTCATTGACAAACAACAATGTTCAAGTACAACAGAAATTTAGAATAAAAAATATGTATAGTATTCGTTAGAACAATAGCAAGTATCTAAAACAGTTATAAAAATTATGCTGTGTTTGGTTTTCTAAATATTTATAATAAATCGAAAATAAACGCATATTTCCCCTTAGCTCTGCAAAATCCTATCCTTAAGGAACCAACGTACAGCACCGAATAGGGTATAAAAGCACTATCTAGTTAGAAAATAACTTTTATTTTTTCTTCCTCATTAAGTACTGATGTGCCTTAAGTAAATTGACTACTTTTTAGTAAACCTAACAGACTTTTATATAGGATAGGTCAACAAGTGAAAAATTTTAAAATTTTGCCATTGAGTAACAAATACCCTATATGCGGTATTGAGTTAAAACTTTGTATAGACGTATTTGAGACAACTGCGAATCTAATACGTTATCCACTTTGCCCATAAAAAATTGCTTAATAATTGATCTCAAAATTTCAACCCATTTAGGCGACTTTAGTGGGCCTTGAAAACATTAAAATAAAGATATTTTTTAAATGTTCAAATATAGTGCATCGGGTCCTAAAAAAAAAAAAATCAAATCGGGCAACACGTTCCAAAATAACAGTTTATTGCGGTATTAAAAAATAGCACACACTGTATATTACTACCTATAAAATGGTCATTCGCCGGATAATAAATCGATTATTTATATTTCTAAATTTCTGGTCTCAGGGGGTGTTTTGAGCTTAAATTGATGTTGTTTATCTCTAACTAAACTATGTAATTTTCCACGGAATACCCTGTAATTTTAATTAACCTTATCAATAGGCACCTTAAAAAAATATATTTAAGATGAATTTTAACGAATTAAAATACTTATTAATCATATCATGAATAATCAAACAGGTTTCTATTTTACCCTATTGTGTACAACAACGAATTACCCAGACAATATACAATCCATTTCACACAAAAAACATAAACCCTGCAAATTAATTACACTATTACCCGCTTTTTGTTACCTAATTGTTAAAGTATTCGCCAATTAAAACTATACCTAGACGGCAAAAACGGGTCTCTCATAAAATTAGTATCAAGAGCACTGTACTGATGTGGTCGCAGCAGGAAACAGTCAGCAGGAAGGGAACCGCTCAACCCTGTGGGACGTCAAAAAGACAATGCTTTCGTCTGCATATTCATGAACTGGCGCCCAGTTTCTTGCGGGCCCTTTCGAGACACCGTCGAGGCACTTGACGCCTTCCAGCGAAATATCACACCAGTGACGTCGTTACGTTTCGTAGGTGTATTGTTTACTTAACAAAAGATGTAGGGTGAATGGGATGTCACAAAATAAATTTAAGTTGAAATTTTCATCGGGAAAATTACGACAAAATGCTTGATAAATTCCCATTGAAACAAAATTCGGTAGGAATTACTAAAAAAAATGTGGTTTATTAATTACTTGGTGTACAGTAATTTAATCTATATTTGACCATTTTTTAATATTGAAATGTTTAACATTAAGTCAGCTAGATCGCACGATTTTAAGATTGACAAAAACATTTTCAAACTTTTCTATATAAAAATACTTAAATAAAGTTAATTGTCAAACATTACTAGAGCAAATACACTTTCATATATCCATAATTGAAGCTAGCAGTTTTTATCTTTCAACTTACCACGAAAAGAACAAATTCATGGAAACTATGGCAGTTTCGTGTTGTCTATATCGTGAAATGTAAGTTTGAATGTATGTATTTATTTATTTATTTATTTAAGAAATACAGCTGCTCAGACAGATAAGCTTCAATTTAAAGGGTATAAATATACAAGTAAATGTATGTAAAATACACGTTACAAACTTAATCACAAAAATAAAGCAAAAAATTATAGAAAATAAGTATAGCATTAAACCATGTTACAGATAAGCGAATGGATAATTACAGAATGAAAAAGAAACGAAAATGAAAATAATTAGTAAATAGTACTTTATGTAGTAAAATGTATCACGGATAATCCAAAATACACTGTTTTATATTATTATCTTTACAATGACATATGTCAAGGTTTGACTGATAATCTAAATTATTTAAACATATACTACTATACATAAGCGAAAATTTTAATAAATTCGTTCTTGGATTAGTTAAATAGAATAATGCGTATGAGTGAGTTTGAATAGATGGAACATTAAAATATATAGAGCTGAATATATCTGGTCCAGGTGTTAGATGAAAAAAATCGCTGCCTAAGACATCACTACTTCCACTCCAAATTTCCTACCCAAGTCTCTTACAACGAAAAAAAAATTGATACTGTATTTGCACTTCAGTATGTGGGAATAATTGTTCACAGAACTTTGATAATCATCTACCCCGAAAACCCATACAACAACATGCCACATAGGTGGTAGTGGAGGTGGCTAATGATAAAACAAAAATTGAAACCTTTCATTTTTGTACACGGACTAAATAACAATTTAATACTTTTACCCCCTCTAACAATGTGGATGTGAAAGTAATAGTCTTGTCGTGATGCTAAGTCAATTAAGTTAAATCTAGCTAACAAATCAGCTTGTGGAGTATGAAAGGAAAGATATTAACATACCTTTCCTGAATTCGTTCTTAACTGAATTATGAATGTCATGTTGTGAATTCCAAACAATACTAGTATAATCTAATTTTGGCCTCACAAAAGCTTTAAATAGAAGCGAAAGTGTAGAATTGTTGTAAAAATGCCTTGAGTTTCTCATAATAAAGCCTAGATTTTTTGTAGGCATTAGTAGTAATGATTAGAGAAATCTATGCCTATGAATCGAAGACGACTCCTAGATACATGCAAATGTCTTTGATAAATATAATAACTAAAAGTAGCCCCAGAACCGAACCATGTGGAACTCCTGATGTTGCTACAATTCCAAAAGCAGTAATACTGCACATTTAATTTTCTTTTATCAACATTGACTTCAAAAACCCTATAAATTACATATTCTTGACCATCACGGACTAGTGTATTCGCAATAAAATGGGTAACGCTTATTAAATTGATTGTTTTCAATCTACCAGCTATAAACCCGTGTTGACTGTAAATTTGAGAATTAACATAAGTTTATCTCGCATAACATAATTTTAAATACAAAATAACTATGGTCTGTAGTTTTCAATAAGCATGTTATCATCTTTTTGAAAATAGGACAAATAATGAGACCAAATTAGAGGAAACGTAATGGTTTGAAGGGCTAGATTAGAAATAATGGAAATCAGTAAAGCAAGGATACAGACACAATATCTTACTTTACTAAGAAAGCTGGTATACCATCAGGTCCAGTTAGTCCTGTTAGAACGCCTTCTTAGTATCCTAATTTAAAAAAAAATAAAATGTAATAATAAATAAACCTTAACAGAAGTGTTATATTTTAATGTAAATATTTATTTAAACGGCTGAAAATCAAAGAGGACTTCGAAACTTCAATCGCTTATAGTTAAATGCATCGACTCATAGGAGGGCAAATTCTTTTTTAAACATAGGTTTGCAATTGTTTAAAAAAAAATTGTAATTATAAGAAAAGTCGATTACCTGTGAATTTCTTATCAAAACAAAGAAGGTAAATTAATAATGAAAGTAGCTAAAAAAAAATGAATGCTCTACTTATACAGGGTGTCCCGACACCATGGGGAAATACTTCGGGAACGTATAGTTTGGGTCAAAATAACACTAAAAGTGTTTCTAATTTTTTTTTCTTAGGGCGCCCCCCTATGGAGATATTACCCTTTAAAGGTTACATATTAAAGAAGTTTTTTTGCCCATTACTTCCAAACCGCTCCATCGATTTTAATAAAATTTGTACTGTGTACATATTAAATGAATATCTTTATTCCAGAAATATGCAGCCCTTCTTATCTTGTCTAGGAAGACAGCTTTTGACATAAATTAATTTTTGAAAATTAAGGTTACATTTTTAAATTCCTTAAACAATTTTCTAAAAAAAGATATTCTTGTTTGATATCGATAAAGCGATCCGTTTTTGAGAAAAAATGATTTTACAGATAAGGGACTAAATTGAATTGAATTGAATAAATTTAAACGTCAAATTTGAGTAGCAAGTAATAAGTAAGTTGTAAGTAGTTCTGTGATAGTAGTTTATTGACATGGCAAATTTTTCATCTGATGAATATGCCGACATGCAACGTATGTACGGTCTTGCCACCGGTAATGGTTCGGAAGCCAGACGGCTTTATGGGGAACACTTTCCTAACAGAGTTATTCTAAACAGGAAAACTTTTGAACGGGTAAACCGTCGAGTACTAGAAACAGGTAGATATCCATCTTAGCAATAAAAAAATAAAATATTAAAAATTAAAGAATAAACAACTATTTAAAAAAATAATCCTATTAATTTTTAGGGAGTGTGGCCGAAACGAGGAGATGAAGGTGGTCTTAGAACTGTTCGTATAGTTGTACTAAAAGAAGCTGTATTAGATGCTGTTGCCGAAGACTCATCAATAAGCGTTGGGAAGCTCTCAGCGCAATTTAATACTTCGAAGTCGGTGGTTCACAGAATTTTGAAAGAACAGCTTCTCCATCCTTTCCACATCGAGAAAGTACATGCAATGTCCCCAGACGGCTACCCTGCTCGAGTTCAATATGCTAATTGGTTCCTGCAAAAGCAACAGGAAGGCCGCAAGTTTATTGGTAGTGTTTTGTTAACGGATGAAGCAGGATTTCGCAGCAATGGTGTAATAAATTCTCACAATCTACATAGTTGCAACGATGAATATCCTCATGCAATTATTCAGGCTCATCACCAACGATAATTCCAAATTAACGTCTGAGCAAGAATAATTGGAAATTATTTAATAGGGCCATTTGTTTTGGAAAATCTGTTAAATGGGGAAAATTATTTAAGGTTTCTACAAGAAAATCATTGGAAGATGTGCCATTGGCAACTATAAGAAACATGACGTACATGCATGATGGAGCTCCTCCTCATTTCAGCATCACAGTCAGGGAATATGTAGATAAAAAATTTCCCCACCGATGGATCGGCAGAGGTCCAGTACCGTGGCCTCCTCGTTCTCCTGATCTAAACCCATTAGATTTTTTCTTTTGGGGTCATCTCAAAAATTTAGTGTATAAAACACCGATACAAACAAGGCAAGGGATGTTACAAAGATTACTACCCAATGTGAAGCCATTCGGAAAAACCCTGGAATGCTATTAACTTATCTCGTTTACGAGAATGTATTCTTGTACAGGGTGCTCACATCGAACATTTACTTTAGTTATGTAGTTATTGTAGTTATGTGTGTATTGTAGTTGTAGTCTGTTGTTATGTGTTGACGAAATGTCAGTCTTTGTCCCTTATCAGTAAAATCATTTTTTCTCAAAAACGGATCGTTTTATCGATGTCAAACAAGAATATCTTTTTTTAGAAAATTGTGTAAAGAATTTAAAAATGCGACCTTTCAAAAATTAATTTAAGTCAAAATTTCCTATAAGTCGATGCACTTAAACTATAAGCGACCGAAATTTAAAGTCATTGGTTTTTGGTACAAAGGTTTAGTTCAATAACTTTCTTTAAGATTTGTGCATCATTACACTATATTCCGTAAATTATAAATAAAACGCCATGTTAATGGTTTTAATTTTTTTTGCAAATTAACAAATTATCAGAAAGTTTTTTTGTAAGTATAGTTCTATTCAAAATTTCATCACAGTTGATCAGTAAATAATACATATCGTAAATCTAAAAGAAGTAAAGGTTTCGGCAAACATGCAGGTGCTATTTATCTTTTATTTAATTTGGAGAACATTGTCTATAACTGATATAAAATTATTTGGAATCGACCCATTGAATAAAAAGAGCTGTCTGATAGAAAAATTATTTGAGCAAAAAAAAAATTTACTAATTTCAAAAATTATATTGCAATAAGGTCAATGAAAATGTTAGATTAGATTAGATTTGAAAAAGGAGCTGGCTGATTGACCTTGGCCACCGCGACCCTTGTGGATCTATTATGGAACTCCTTGTCTAATTTTACTTAGAGCTCCTTATCCAGCTTTGTCTTCTGTATCAGACACCATAGCCTTGATAAGGGGCCCTTGGTATAGCTATCTGCCCTTGGTTTCTCTTCGCCAAGTAGTTGGAACCTCAGTCTGGCTAGGCCTTCGCAATAGCACAGCACATGTACTGAAGCTTCCTCTTCCTCTTGACAGAATCTTCATGTTGCATCATCTGCCAGGCCCATTAGACTCATATGTCTATTAAGCCTACAATGTCCAGTTAGAAGACCTACCATTATCCTAATGGCCTTTCTATTTTGGCGTAGTAGGTCTTCCGTGAATTTGGCCGATCGTTCTTTAATGAACTTTTTGGCCTGTCCCTGTTGTGGGAAATTCTTCCACCACTCTAGAGATTTATTTTGTATCCATTCGTTAATGGATGTTCGTATGAGTGGCTTAGCCACACCGCAAAAGAGTTCGGGTCCTACTAGGGTCATAGATGCGCCTTCGCAGGCCAGTTCATCAACCTTCTCATTTCCCCTGTGTTCCTCGTGTCCACGGTCACTTTGTTCTGACTTCCTAGGTCTGTAAGGGCATTTATATAGTCCCATACTAGTCTTGAATCGACCTGCATGGAATCGAGTGCCTTTAGCGCTGCTTAACTATTGGAAAAAATGGCAATCAACTGGTTTACAGTTCCTTGCCTCATTATTTCCTTTGCACACCATTGTATAGTGGCCACTTCAGCCTGAAATATTGGGGCGTGTATTTCTAGACTTATCGGTACTTTCGTTTTCGACCTTATCCCGTAAATCCCAGCTCCGACTCCTGTTCTGTCTTGGAGCCGTCAGTATACCAGCTCGTTTGCGTCGGTATTGGAGGATCGTTTTTCCAGTCCTCTCTGTCTGGTATTTTGATTTGAAAATTTTTGTAGAAGGTATACTTTGGGACCATAGTGTCCTTGGGCATTCCCATAATGGGATCTGAGTATAACTTTTGGTGCTCTGTTCCGTGTCGTTGCCTTATGAGCGTTGTGCCTAGCATTGGCCTGTGTACCACTGGACGAGCTTCCCCTTGGATAAATATGTGTAGTGGTGTCAGGTCTAAAAGGACTTCCAATGCAGCCGTGGGAGCAGTTTTTATGGCCCCAGTGGCGCACAGGCGAGCAAGCCTTTTTACGCCACTTAATTGCCTTATTGCTTCAAGCTGCAGTGTCTTGGTCCACCATACCACCGATACATAGGTTTATACCTAGTGTATAACCATAGGGTCATCTTGGGGTTTAACCTCCAGTTTTTCCACACATCTGCCTGCACCTTCCCAGGGTAATGGTTGCTTTCTGTGTGACTTTTTGGATGTGGGAATTCCATGTCAGCTATTGGTCGAAAATGACTCCTAGGTATTTAATCTCGCTGTCATATTACTTATCGATTAATTATTAAATTTTAAGTAATGCAACATCAAAACTTCAAGAAAATAGAAATTAATCTGGATGTTAGAATAACACAAGGTTATATCCATAATTTTCATGAAAAAATGGAATAATCTAGGAATATTCTATTGAGAGGAAAATATTATGATAATATTTTTAAAATATTCCTAAAGTAACTTGATTAGTCCTGTAATATGCGTTTTGGACAACTCTGGAATATTAACAAACTGTGCCATTTGCATAAAGATGAATATTCCTGTAATATCTGGAATGTTTAAAAATTATTTTAAATGATAATTGAATCTTGAATTGAACCAAACATATAATCTATGATTATTCCAGGAATCAGGTTGTGCTATCCGGGAAACGAATATTTTCAAACAGTATCATATACATAAAATTTGTAATAATTTAGTAACTAAAAACTAAACATCAACTGACAAGCATCTCGAAGCTATTACATAATAACGCGGGGGCGGCTAAAAGCGTTACTTGCTTAGCGTATAATTAAAATTAGGAATTAAAGTTTCTCTGACTTTCATTCATTGCTTTCCCCGCGGCATGCTGAATCTACTATAATCTTTATTTTCGCCATATCAAAAGGTGAGACCAAAATTAATAAAAATTTAAGTTAAGACATAGAAGAAATTAATCACCGCAAAATTAAGACAATGAAATTACCGCATAACACGCCGCTGACTTTTCGGCTTGCGCCTCTCGCTACACTCCTATTATTCCTGCTGCTTCTGATTCAATCTCTGTTCCTGACTTGGAACGAGATTCGCATGAGAAATAAGTACAAGAGTCATTTCAAGTTGATTGAGCTGTAACATGGTTAATAAGGAACTGGATAGGAAGGGGACGTACTAGGAATAGGAACGTGGCGGGCCCGTTCACATCTCACATAATCGAGACTGGGGAAGAATGAATTCCTAAACGGTTTAAGAGAGTAAATGCTCGCATTTTTTATTCTTGGAGGTATCCGAACGAAATAAATTTTCTTGGCCGTTTACAATGAGACATGAAGTAGAGTTCCTGAAGGAATTCCGGTACAGGGATTTTATATATATATTTGTTGTAGTGAAATAGATTAATTACAACCAGGCACATTTTTATCACAGGGTGATTTCTAGAGACGTCCAAACTTTCGAATTGTTAATTAGTGAAGTCACATCATCATATTATGAAATACAGAGAAGCTCTCACGCAGAACTCCCCTTACCACAGTCTCTGCTGTTAGCCACGTAAGAGTCAACTAGTTCAATGATCAATTTTTATTTTCGATGTAAACTAAAAGTACCCTAACTGAAGTGTTTAGAAGCTTATCCTTCCATGAAATAAAAACTTTAACTCGCTCTAACTCAAAAACGGGACAACGAATTAATCTTATTTAATGTTATGACCCTATATTTGTTAACATATGTGTTAATAAGAAGGTCAAATATGATAAGATGATGTATCAATTTTTCTAAAATATGGTATGGTATATGGTATATGGTATTTTTAGTAAGACTATTATGCAATAAATAAAATGCAGTCAGGCTTTGCCTGACTGCGAATGTCTATTAAATATAATAAACTCTGTTGGGCTTAATATCTTTCTTTAGGATGCGCCACTTAAAACTGTTGGGCACATGAAAATGGTAGATATTTTTAAAGCCTTTAAACATGCATACAGAGTGATTTAAAAAAAATTTTTTGAACAAATTGTTAAGAAAGGAAACTTAATTTCTTTGAATATTTTTTTTACCTCACCTTGTACATGAAATGTGTTAATGTTTTCTTATAAAGGTTTTAATTAGCTTCAATTTATGTTATTAAAAAATAAAATTTAAAATAAAAATTTTGCAATTTCCTATTATTTAGTACATTTTAATAAAGTTTGTTTTTAAAAATATTTATTTCTTTTGTTTCTTGTTGCTGTTATGTTACGTTGAGGATTGTTTGTGATATGTGCATAAAATTAGTTTGGAATCGGAAGGAGTGTTTAATTTCTTTCTCTAAAACCAAAAAGAATTTCGAATATGACGTAATAACATGAAATTAAAACCTTTATTAGAAAACATTAACGCAGTTCATGTACAGGATGGGGTAAAAAATATTCAAGGAAATTCAGTTTTCTTTCTTAACAGTTTTTTAAAAAAAATTTTTTTTAAATCACTCTGTAGGTACACATGTTAAAATGCCTTACAAATATCTACAAGTTGATGTGCCACCAAGGTCGTCGCTTAAAAAATAAGAAAGTTACAAGCCTGGGGAGTTTTAAGTGGCGCACCCTGTATATAAAACATCATGATAGAATACTTTCTATTAAAATTGAATATTATGATGTCAATTTTGATTTAAATTTTAATTATTTCTGTTCTTACAACACTATTATTTACTATAGGTATTTAGATTTAGCCGTTACTTATTGCCTATTTAGTAATAATCGGTCAACTGTATATGTGAAATCACATATACAACTTAAAACATGAATCCTTATATTAAAGACTTCCAGTATCATCGAAACGAAATTAGCAAATAATATTGCAGAGCGTAATAATAGTATTGAAACCTCATACTTTTCACATTTTTTCATAACAATATTCGTACCTAGTCCTACAAAAATTTTTAACGAATTAGAACTTTATTTGTCTGAACTAAAATCATTTGATTGTATCTGTTTAACAGAAACATGATAAATTACAAACATAAATGATTTTCATTTTGATGGTTATGAAGTATACTATAAGATGGGAAATTATAACCAGAATGATGGTGTTTTATATGTTAAAAATAACCTTAATCATAACGTAGATACCATTAACCTTGGTCCTCTAAAAATTATTAAATGTGCTTTAGCTATTCACAATAAGTCATTTATAATAATAGGCATATACCGCCCCATTATATAAATGTTAATGAATTTTTAAAAGAGTTCGGAGCGTTTATAGAAAATCTTGAAATAGTAGATTATATTCTGGTTAGTGGAGACATAAATATAGACATTTTATCCATTGATCTAATCGCTAACGAGTATTTGAACATGCTGTATGGTAAAGGTTTTGAATCCCTCATAAACAATTACACACGAGTTCAGCAGAAAAATAAAAGTTGTATAGACCATATATTTATTGAAATAAAAGTGACGCATTCTCGGCCTCACCGAAAAGTACGTCACGCTACCTTAAAATCTTATTAAGATATTTTTAATAAGATTATTATTATTACCAATATAAATAAAATTTACAGTCGAGCATTGTCGAATACCTAATAAACACTATGACTTCTAACAGAAACATTTTATATGTAGATTAGCATGGCCGACTATACAAAACGAACGATAGTTGCAGTCAGCCGTTACCGACATTGAATAATTTCAAAAATGAAAATAAAACGTATATAGGCTGTGCACTTAATCTTAGTGGCACCCTTTAAAGGTGAATCTAATCCAATCCAATCCGTGCAAAATATGAATCAAATAGATATTCGCAGTTGGTCACATTCGTCTGCAACTTCTTCTCGTTTACTATCTTGTTCTCCGTTATTGAGTTGGTGCACTAATAGTCAACCTTCTGGATATCGACACCTTAGAATATCGAATCACACTGAGCTGTAAGGAGTAATCGACGGCGTTTGCGATACAGTAAGACGACACTGCCGCTAGTATGTCGTATGTTAAGAACGATAAAAAAATATTAAGTATTCTGTCTTTGAAATTATTTCCACAAACACTAAAACACTTCGAAGCGCATTTCGCTAACCATGTTGATATCACTTGGAGATGAGTAAAACTCATCAAATATTTTGATATTTGTAGAAACTAGTCCAAAGCGCCACACTAACCCTCTCCAGAATTCCAGCTTTATAACAAGTGGCTTGGGGTGGAATGCAATTGATGTATTCAAAGAAATAATATACAGTAGGTCAACATTTGTCAAGTAGTTATAGATATTCATGCAAAACAGATACACACAACTTAGGATAACTCGCAATTTGATTATTATATTTTGTGTTGTAATATTTCCACGCCACATTATATCTTCATTTGAAAATGATTCAATATATTATTTAACGAAAAAGAGAAAAATAAATTTCTTGTTTTAATAGAAACATGTGACATAGCCGCCGAGTCAACTTTAACAAACCCTTTTGAAAGGAGGCAGAAACATTATCAAGAGATTACCCAAAGATATTTCCTCCATTGTTACTAAAATCTCTTAAGAAAAAGTGTCATAGAATAACACCAACTGACTTTTTTCTCTAAAAAATTACCAGTAATAAATCAACATATTCACTGTGTTCAAAATAAAGGCCAAAGCTAACACGCATTTCTCACTTAGTTTTTTATAAAAAATAAATTATAAGGTCTCTTGCGTGCAACACATAGAGAATCAAAGGAAATTGATCTCGATAATTAACGACTTACTTCCTCCATTAGTGATGGAGAGCACCATTAACATGAAGTATATTAAAGCAACAGGTATCTTAAACGATAGGCATATATTTATAATTTAATAATAATAATAATAATAATAAATAATTTATTTACAGTGTTCAGTTTGGTATATAAACATAAACATATTTCACCAATTTTACTAGAAATAAATATACAATCAATAAGGGAGTTAACACAGTTTTGAGCCATAAATAAATTTGAATGTCATAAAACAAACATTAAAATAAGTAAAAATAGATTTAGATAGACACTTGTTCTACACCACACTAGACACTATACTTTAATGATTCATTTTTCTCCTTTCCAAGATTTTCCTTATACACAGGGTATTTCTCAATTCTCAAGATATGTAGGAAATGAGAGTTGACAGAGTTATTTGTATTATACTCCCTATTTTTTTTACATTATAAAAGCTTATTTCTATTTGAATACTACAGCATAAATTTATTTATTTTTTTACTAGTTGTATTAATTATTTTTCAAATCAATATAATTGTTAGGCTTCCCGACAATATAAATTTCAATTTTTCTTTAACTCTTCTGGGATATTATTATACAGTTTTGGAGCCAGATAATTATAAGATCTTTGACTAATTGTTTTTATCATTTGGGGAACTATGAAATAATATCTTTGCCGTGTGTTGTAATTATATATGTTTAACACTATGACTTCTAACAGAAACATTTTATATGTAGATTAGCATGGCCGACTATACAAAACGAACGATAGTTGCAGTCAGCCGTTACCGACATTGAATAATTTCAAAAATGAAAATAAAACGTATATAGGCTGTGCACTTAATCTTAGTGGCACCCTTTAAAGGTGAATCTAATCCAATCCAATCCGTGCAAAATATGAATCAAATAGATATTCGCAGTTGGTCACATTCGTCTGCAACTTCTTCTCGTTTACTATCTTGTTCTCCGTTATTGAGTTGGTGCACTAATAGTCAACCTTCTGGATATCGACACCTTAGAATATCGAATCACACTGAGCTGTAAGGAGTAATCGACGGCGTTTGCGATACAGTAAGACGACACTGCCGCTAGTATGTCGTATGTTAAGAACGATAAAAAAATATTAAGTATTCTGTCTTTGAAATTATTTCCACAAACACTAAAACACTTCGAAGCGCATTTCGCTAACCATGTTGATATCACTTGGAGATGAGTAAAACTCATCAAATATTTTGATATTTGTAGAAACTAGTCCAAAGCGCCACACTAACCCTCTCCAGAATTCCAGCTTTATAACAAGTGGCTTGGGGTGGAATGCAATTGATGTATTCAAAGAAATAATATACAGTAGGTCAACATTTGTCAAGTAGTTATAGATATTCATGCAAAACAGATACACACAACTTAGGATAACTCGCAATTTGATTATTATATTTTGTGTTGTAATATTTCCACGCCACATTATATCTTCATTTGAAAATGATTCAATATATTATTTAACGAAAAAGAGAAAAATAAATTTCTTGTTTTAATAGAAACATGTGACATAGCCGCCGAGTCAACTTTAACAAACCCTTTTGAAAGGAGGCAGAAACATTATCAAGAGATTACCCAAAGATATTTCCTCCATTGTTACTAAAATCTCTTAAGAAAAAGTGTCATAGAATAACACCAACTGACTTTTTTCTCTAAAAAATTACCAGTAATAAATCAACATATTCACTGTGTTCAAAATAAAGGCCAAAGCTAACACGCATTTCTCACTTAGTTTTTTATAAAAAATAAATTATAAGGTCTCTTGCGTGCAACACATAGAGAATCAAAGGAAATTGATCTCGATAATTAACGACTTACTTCCTCCATTAGTGATGGAGAGCACCATTAACATGAAGTATATTAAAGCAACAGGTATCTTAAACGATAGGCATATATTTATAATTTAATAATAATAATAATAATAATAAATAATTTATTTACAGTGTTCAGTTTGGTATATAAACATAAACATATTTCACCAATTTTACTAGAAATAAATATACAATCAATAAGGGAGTTAACACAGTTTTGAGCCATAAATAAATTTGAATGTCATAAAACAAACATTAAAATAAGTAAAAATAGATTTAGATAGACACTTGTTCTACACCACACTAGACACTATACTTTAATGATTCATTTTTCTCCTTTCCAAGATTTTCCTTATACACAGGGTATTTCTCAATTCTCAAGATATGTAGGAAATGAGAGTTGACAGAGTTATTTGTATTATACTCCCTATTTTTTTTACATTATAAAAGCTTATTTCTATTTGAATACTACAGCATAAATTTATTTATTTTTTTACTAGTTGTATTAATTATTTTTCAAATCAATATAATTGTTAGGCTTCCCGACAATATAAATTTCAATTTTTCTTTAACTCTTCTGGGATATTATTATACAGTTTTGGAGCCAGATAATTATAAGATCTTTGACTAATTGTTTTTATCATTTGGGGAACTATGAAATAATATCTTTGCCGTGTGTTGTAATTATATATGTTTAATGGCGTAGAGGGCTTTGTGCGATGATGTTTTATATTAATATTGAAATATAGTCCAGTCAACGAATGACCGTTTTAAAGGGTGGTGTAGAGTGCGTGAGCAGGGACCTAAGCGATTACTTTAGACAGTTGTTCAGGGTGTATAGGAAGGGAACATACTGAAAGTCCTGACGTCTAGGAAGTGAGCCGGAGGGGGGAGGGGCACAAAGAAAGTACCACTTTTGGTTTTTTCGCTTATATCTCTAAAATGGTGCGTCGTAGGGAAAAATGAAATGCACATGAAATTTTCTACAACTTTCATTCTATACCCTTTTTCGAATTCGCAACCGTTTTCGAACTACACGCTCCGGAAAAGTGAAAATTTTCGAAAAACAGATTTTTTACCTCTTCAGCTTTAAGGAAAAGCAAGGTGGGCTTCTCAAAATTGTACTTAAGTCAGAAATCATCAAGGAAGCGGCAGTGATCTTTTACAACCCCCCATCCACTCAAGGCGAGGTTGAAGAGACTGGGAAGATTTTTGCTTCCTCAAATGGTATGGGGCACCAGCAAGACAGACCTCCCTCAACCAGTACCGCTTACAGTTGTTCATGAGGTCAGTGGCAATATTAAGCCTGACATCAGCTCCCGGCCACCAACTGAGAGCGCAGCTAAACAGCATTCCCGGTGCACCCACCAACAAGTGTAGCAGTGGCTCGGTAATGAGCTGCCCCCTCAAGAGTGGGGGTGGAAACATGTAGGAGACACACTGGTGCCAATTACAAACACCGGAGGTCCTACTTATTTTTATAATTTTTAAAATACATCTTGCTTTAGACGAAATGTTCGCAAGAAATGTATTCTATGCTATTACGTTTTAAAGACAAATAATATAGGGCATTTAAGGTTAAATAAATTATTTCGACAAATAATGCTGTATCCTTGAGGGAGCAAACACAAATATTGTACCTCAGTCGTACACATGGATGTCGCGTATGTCATACCGAATAATAATTATTCATATTTGTTGTCATTTTGCCACTTGGAATTTGAAGTTTATTTAAAATTCAGTCAGTTTTATATTGTAAAGCTATCAGTTCTCTGGTGTTTTTGTATTACGCTGCTCTAATTGCACCAGGAATTAATTTTAATTGTAGCTTTTTAGAAGATTCTACTCTAAAAATGGTACCATTTCTAGACCGATTTAACTGAAATTCTAAAACTACTGTTGAAAATTAGCATACGCCTCCGTCACGGAAACATTCTACAAGTCACAGTTCTTACCGTCTTCACTTGATTTTTTTTATATCAGAAGAGAAACCTATTGAATTTCATAATGATCCGACGAGTAGTTTAATTATTGTAAATGATTATTTAGCACTGTCCCGAGTTTTCGTGGACCATTTCTCTCGATCTCAGCGTCAGCGTCTATCAGATAAGTAATTAAAAATAATATAAAGAATTATTTTTTCGTTTAACTCGCAACTCAAGAAGAGAACAATGAATTGGTTTCAAATATTTACCATGCTATCACTACATAATAGCTAACAAGATGTGTTAATTATAAAGCTCACATTTTAACGAGTATAAAAATAATGGTGATAAAATGTGAAAAATTGTAGGCGTAAGTATAACAAGCGGGAAACTTTTTATCTTTCGTCATATATGCTAAGTATATTGGGAATGGATGGAGTTAACTATTTATTTGAAATTTGTTCCAGAATTAGTACTTTTCAAGAAAATCGCATGTCAAAAAATGGAACGCCCTAGCTGTTGGAACGACGCAGGGAATGGTGTAAAGTTAGTCTCCTCGGCAATACCAGCCAATTCCAGATGAAGACGAATATAGGCAGTAAGTTGACAACTCAGATTTTTGGAAGGATTTCCCGATTATGTTAATAGTCATTAAGCATTTGTCTTAATTAGAAGCAATAAACCACAAACTAGTTAGTTTCTATCTAATCCAAATCCGTTTGTGGGAAAGTTGATGGTGATTGGAACATCATTTTTGCATGATCAAGTTTTCTTAAATTGAATAGCCCGGAAAGGGTAGAAACAAGAGTCACAAAATTGCCGCGAGGATTTAAAAGTTTTCCATATGACAAGTAATTTTCGTTGTAAAGATTTAAAACACTCTTGCGAGAAGTGTACCGACCTTTGTTTAGATTGATTCACACATAAAATATTGTCTTATTGTTTTTTTTTTGATGCAATCTCTAATAAATTTCCACTTTATAAAAAATTATCCTTCATTTTACATCTAGCTCAAGAATAATTATATCTAATGACATCTTGAAATAACTACCCAGTATCACAAAATTTAAAAAATAACAGTATTTGTAAGACTCAAACAAACAAATATCTATTTTTAGACAAACAAAAATTTACTCACATTTTAAACACAAAACATGGCTAAAATGTGCACACATAGTTGAACGTTTTATGGACGTGAATAATCAATTAAAAGCAACATGAACGTCATTCTGTTCACATTAGAGACATAAAAAACGCATATCGTGTAAACAGTGGTTTTTAAATAATTCATTTTTTATAGCAATGGAAAATGTACTATATCTATTCATTTTTATGAGGAATTGTTTAAAATATCCAAAATTTAACGAATGAGAGAAGCTTTTCTTTTCCAAGCACTTTTTTACATTTATTTAATTCTGCGTCATGCATAATAATGTTTGTAAACATAATTCATACATGCGAAAGCCAAGTTATAAGTGTATATATTACACTAGTCTATGTATTTTCCGCACGATTAAATGTTTCACCATTTGATATTATTCAATCGGTTATCGTTAACTTCATTACTGCAAAATATTATTTTGGGTATTCAGCAGATAACTTTCAAATAAATCAGTCGTTCAGATCAGACGTCTTATCATCATCTTCTTTCATACACTTAATATCTAGCATTCAATATGAAGACAAGAAAATAACCATTTTTTCTATATTTCGTAGTCTTTTGGTGAAATACGTCATTTCATGAACAGCCTAGGCAGTATATGAACTGCCGATATATTAAGCAAATTCTTAAAGGTTGCACAATCTGCCTAGGTATTTCGTGAAACGCCGTGGTCGTCTCGGCGCATGGCGTCTACATGATCTGCAAATTAGATGTTGACAGTTCATGAAGTGACTACTGATACCAGGCAGATTGTGTTCTAGTACTATTTTTATGCGCAAATTTTAATTAATTTTGAAGTTAGGTTAAGATTTATTTGGTAGGTTTCGGGCTCTTTGTTTTGTTTATTATTGAAAGTAAGAGTGAAAATGACTTGTTCAGTGATCATTACAAAGAGTACAATGAAGTAAAGGCGAATAAACCTACGTATACCATCAGCCAATTAAACGACATACTTATTCTTATAAAAAAAATTTAATTAAATTTGAGGTTCGGTTAAGATTTATATGGTACGTTTAGGGTTTCAGATTGCTATTTCTGTAAAGTGAACTTTATTTTTCAGTTATAAAATAAATGTATTTTACATGTATTATTATTATTTTATTTCATCCATATAAACGATAGATGAAAGAACACAATCGGCTAGGAATCAGTAGTCACTTCATGAACAGTCAACATCTAATTTGCTGCAGATCGTGTAGAACGACTTTAAACGTAATGTGCCGAAACGACCACGACGTTTCACGAAATGCCTAGGCATATCATGCAACCTCAAGAATTCGCATGATATGCCGGCAGTTCATGTGTTGTCTAGGCCTTTCACGAAATGACATTCATCAAAAGACTACGACATAGATACTGTTGATCTAGATCTGATCATGCTAGTATAGTAATAAGAAATATTCCTTACGAAACATCTTATCAAGTATCTCTAGTCCTACGTAGAGGATACTTCTTCATAAATAAACATTTGTTACATTTCCAAGCCAAGAATTTTCAAAAACAAAATGAAAAGAATATATAATATTTTTGTTATGCAAAAACTGACAAGAAATATTTGTTCATTTGACAGATACACTTTTAGAGCCCCCTAGCTCCATCTAAAAATATTTTTTGTTTTAATGATTTTCCATATGAAACAATACAACATATGATGAAGTCATTTGTTTTCTATATTTATAATTAGCTCATTCAGATACGGTGTGATAAAGTTATGATAGGGAATATCGTAAATGTACTTAGTACAAGAATTTTGAAGATTTTTATAGCATGTTTCATTAAAAAGGACAGCGTATTACCATAAACCACACCTCATAATCAAATAGAAATTTTGTTTTAAAAATAACTCAAATAGGCAGGCTGATGCATAACACTAGCGGACCAAAGGTCAGCAAGAGGAGGGTGCTGTGCAGCGTGGTGCAACCCATTCTCCTATACGCGACCCCAGTATGAGTAAGTGTAATGGCAGTGGAAAGAACGCGAAGAAGACTGGCCGGCGATGTGCGGTACTGAAAGTCTGCAGTGCCTACAGGACGGTCTCCTACGAGGCAGTGATAATAGTGACAGGAATCCTCCCTGTCGACTTCCTAGCAAAAGAAAGGTGGGAGATATACGAGGGAATTGGCAGGAAGGAGGCCAACGAAAGAATCTATCAAAGGTGGCAGGAGAGATGGAATACATCTAGTAAGGGAAGATAGACGAGGAGACTCATTCCAGATATTAAAAGGTTGGTGGAGAGAGGACACGAGGAGGTTTGGTACTACCTTACACAGGTACTAACAGTGTAAGGATGCTTTGCAGAGGACGTCTACGCGACGTTGGGAAGATCGAGGATAGAGAATACATGTACTGTGGAGAGATAGACAACGCGGAGCATATCGTGTTCCGGTGTAGCAGGTAGAGAGACGAAAGGCATCGAGGCGGCCCAGTTACACCCGATGACATGGTGTTGAGAATGCTAGAATCAGAGGAAAACTGGCAACTCTTGGAGGACATGATAACATCAGTCATGAAAATCAAGAAAGTAGATGAAAGAAACTTGAACACCTAATCATTTCAATGAAGTAGGGAAGTAAGGACAGGACATCTCTGCAGAGGTAGATCATTCTGAACACCTAACTCTTGATAGTCTGACGGTAAACGAGAGCGGTTCCAGGATATGAGGAAACACCGAAGACCAGGGAGTGGGCCACTATCCCGGAGGGGTTTTAGCTCAGTTAGAGTCCGGCACTACCCAGCATGATAGATCCAATTTGCTGGGTGTACATGATGGATTTACCATACAGTCTGCAGTTAAGGTCGCCAGCAAAACTTTCCAATTGCAGATGCTTCTTACCAGGAAAGTGTTCTGTCAGAAAACCTGTTATGGTTCTCAACTGCATCCTGTTCTTGTGAGCAGTTCTTCAGTTTGTTTTGGGCGTGGTCTATTAAATAAGTGTTTTCAAATGTCGATTTCCTGGAATATTTCTCCAGTGATGGTCGTGTTTACTCTTGACTCACCCTTCTGGCTGAACCTTTTGTGATGCCCAGCGCGAGTTCTGGGTCATAGAATATATTAGCTGCTCCTTGTCTAGCAAGTAAATCAGCTTTTTCGTTGCCTTTTATACTGGTATGTCCCGGTACCCGGAGTAGTCTAACTCTGTTCCGCTCATCCAGAATTTAAATCTTGATTGATCTGAATTTATATAGAGTTATTGTCTATTGGGTCAAATGAACAATAAATCTACGGATCATTACCATAAAGCATACTGATGAAGAGTGGCATTTTTAATAATTGCAGATATATCTGAAACATATAGTGAAAACAGTGGTACCTCAGGATTGACCCTTGTCACACAAAGTTTTAAATTGAGTTTACCTATATTTCCATTTGTTATAATAACACATTGACTACGTTCTTTGAGATAGGTTGATATTAGCCACAGTAATATAAAGTATAACCAACTGCTTGATATATCATATCATCCTGAGGTGCATTCTTTAAATTATAGGACAATATTCTAGAACCACGTCACTGAGGGAAGTGGGAAGTAACCGTAGTTGATTTGCTGTCGTTCTTTCCGTGTGTGTGTGTGTGTGTATATCGGAGGCCGCGGAAAGTCTACACGGTGGCATCGGGACACCAAAAAGAACACAAAGTATTATGAGTAAATATACTGAAGGGTTTTATACGAAGCACAAAGTGATTAAATAGGTATACGATACTCAAGCAGTTTCTTATGGATGTACTAAGATGGTTGATTTATTACGAAAATGAATGCTTACTTGTAATCTATCGTGAGGAAATATTTGCTCAAATTTACATATTTTAATCAATTCTGTTGAAACTGCTTGCCTCAGAAACCAGATTTATATTCAGTTTGCTTTCGAATTAATCAATTTCGATTATAGTTGCATTTGCCCGGTGTACATTCCTAATTCGGCTGTCAGATTCTTATTAATAACATAACGTGTATTAAGTTACAATCCGTATTGGAATATTATACAATGTTGAGTGTCAATGTTTGCTTAATTTGTAGTGAATGATGTGCATAGTTATTTAGTTGCATAGTGTACGAGGTTTATTTGAACATTAAAATTGAAATATTATCATTTATCAGGCATGTTTTCAACGTGAATTTTGTATATTCATTTCTCTTTGTATATAGTGCTTAACTACAATGCAGGATAATGTATATCATAGTGATTTCAATGAAGAAGATTAGCGTAATAGAAAAAAAGGAACGAGAAACAAATAAAAATGATCTGAATATAAAATAAAACAAAATGTTTTTGAAATTCAAGTTTGTGTGGTTTGTTAGATATTATTGCCTACTCTGGGTTCGAGTATTAGGTAGATGGCAATATCCGTAGAAAATTATCTATATCTGCGTTTTTTTCAAATGTAACCCTATTCCACACAAGCTTAAATGGACTACATAGTATTAAGTTTGCACCCAATATATATCTGAACGACTTCCTACTGAATTACAATAAGGTATTCCTAATTTGTCTGATACTGTAGAAGAACTTAATATTCTGCGTCTGAGTGACGCGACACCAATTTATTTATCAAGGGCGGCAATCGCGTTCTCCCCTTGTTCTTCCATTCCCAGGCGGATTCGAGATAAGATACAACTCGACAGAACAAGTAATAGGCCAAGACTGCACTACCTTAGATTACTAACGACGCTCTCTCTTTCGATAACACAGCAACACAAAAAAAAAAATTTGGAACTGCTATCGAGACAACTGTATCCCTATGTAATTTTCGATCCGAATCCGAGTTCGAAAAAAAAATCATACACCCCCAAAATCAACCCCTAGAGCTAAAAAATACTCCCTAAACATGGTAAAAATGACTTAACGCTCCACGAATAGTCTTAAATCTCAATAAATCGAACTAAATATAAACATTCCAGTATATAACGCATAAACACTACTTTCCATTGAAAATCACCCCCATGAGTGGGTGAAAACTATCCCTTATTCAACAGGAAACTTAAAAAAATGCAGTGATTGTAAAAAAAGCTTACGATGCCCAGTTTTTTTGGAAAGAGTGAGTAACTGCATTAGTTCCGGTGCGATGCTCAAAATCTACCCCCATAGAGTGGCGGAAACCCTAGATTAAAATTACAAGGATAATCGGGAGAAAAAAGGTAATAACAGAAACAATGAACGCCCCAATAAAGAGCTCAACTTGACGTATACTTAATCCGCATTCAACAATTGTATGCGGTTGTCAATGCGCCACCTACCGGCTGGTCAAAAAACTATATAGTCAGAAAATCATATAGATGTTTTTTCTGAATTTTTAGACGATTTTTTTTAGAGGTCATATAAATAAGTAATAGTATTTTCAGAGAATTCTTCTTAGGAGTCATTTAAGCAACTGCAATTTAAATTTAGGGGTGGTTTCCGCCACTCTATGGAGGTAGTTTTTGAGCATCGCATCGAGACTAATGCAGTTACATACTGTTTCTAAAATAACTGGGCATCGTAAGCTTTTTTGCAATCACTGCAGTTTTTTTAAATTTCCTGTTGTGTGAGGGGTAGTTTTCACCCACTCATCGGGGTGATTTTCAATGGAAAGTAGTGTTTTTTTTATTACACAATTGATTTTTCTCTCTGACTGGATTTTACTTATTTACCTAATAATAATGGACTTCATGCCTAAAGATTTCTGATTTGTTTTCATAAAAAATCATGAGACATCCAGTTAACTCAATTTCCGGCCTTCCAAACGACTTACAACAAGTCATATTATCATTAAAATGCAAAAAGTTCAAAGAATACCATTTATTTACTAGGTTTAAAATAAGTACAATGAAATTGTGCAATATCCTACCAAGTAAATTATATAATTTGAAATGAATCGCCTCCCCAATTAAGGCAAGGTAAATTTTACCATACAAATGAGAGCATGCCCTAACAATCGATTTGGCTGACTGCAAATAATATAAAAATATTGTACTTCAAAAATTTTGGTTCGTTTGTGGTTAGCTTTAAGGTTCTCGTTTGTGATTATATCATTCACAAGAACGGATTTCAAAAATGCGTTCAACTAATACATGAGTTAGATAACTTTCGGTCAGTCTCACGACGCCGACGTACTGGCCCCATGCGGGGTTAATATAGGTAAATTGACACGACTTCGCCTTCGAGCGACTCTTTGGCAAAATGGATATTTTGTCATGTTTTGGCACAAGGCGGTTTTCTTTATAATTTTTTCATTTGAAAAGACCTGCATTTGGCTTTCCTATTATAGCTATCTACTGATTACACACACAAAAATGAATGTTCAGAGCAGCGAACCAATATTTTTGGTCGCTGAATCCGAATCCGAGGTCAAAAAAAATCGTACATCCCCAAAATCATTAGCTAGAGCCAAAAAACATCCCTGGATTGGGGTAAAAAGAAGATTAAACTACGAAAATAATTGTTACATATTAATCAATCGAATTATACAAATTATGGTTAAACGGCAGCTTACATACAATAGATATGAAACACACCTCCAGGGAGGGGCGAAAACTAGCCCCCATATATAAAAAATCGATCCAAATCAGCAATGACTGCTGAAAAAGCTCTAAATGTCTAAAGTTTTGTTAAATCAATAAGAAACTGCATCAGAAGTAGTCTTCATAAACTGCCCCTATAGAGTTGAGAACAACCACCACGAGAAAAACAAGAAAAAACGTAAAATCCAACAGGATTGGCTGAAATTATGTAGTCCTCTAAAATAGATCTAGAAACTTACGTACCATCAACGTCTTACAGTGGGAAAACTACCCCCTATGTAAGATTTAACTATAAAAAGTTATAGTGACTTCTATAAAAATTCGAAACATCTGCGTGGTGTGGAAGTGAGAAGAAATTAGATTATGTTCGACGCTGTGCTTAAAAACCACCCTCACGGGGTTGCGAGATGGCACCTCTACATCCGTAGGATGCTGGAAAAACAAATTGCAGACGTTTCCATTTTTTCAGAAGTCACTATAATTTCTTATAGTTGTTTCTAACACAGGGGGTAGTTTTTGCACCCTAGGGGAGTGGAATTGAATAACAACAGTGATACATGACTAAGTCTAACTCTGAGTATTACGCAATTTTAACCAATCATAGCATATAAAAATGTAAATATTTAGATTTTCTTGTTTTTTTTCATTTCAGACAAGGGATGATTTTTGGCAGCGCTGTTGGGGTAGTTTTCAATAACTGAGTCAAAACTATTGCCAACTCTTCTCACTTTTACAAACCTAGGGAGTTTCGAGCTTTTCCGAGGATCACTACAGCTTTTTTACTTCCACATCCAGTGGAAGTATAGTAACGACAAAAAAAATTTTAAAATTTTTTTTTGTTCAAATAGGCTTAGAATGTCACGAAACGTCGAGATTTTAAGTTTGAGAGAAAAAAAAATTTCTGTCTGTCGGTCTGTCTGTCGGTCTGTCTGTCGGTCTGTCTGTCGGTCTGTCTGTCGGTCTGTCTGTCTGTCTGTAACTTTTTTTGTGCGCACGTTTACTCTGGAACCGTTTGAGATATTGACTTGAAATTTGGTACACGTATGTACTTTAACGAGATCTAGAACTAGATTATATTTTTATCTTGTTCCGTCGAAGGGTTGGGGGGTAAATTTGGGGAAAATAGGTAAATCAAGCAGGTAAGAGTCCATAAAATTGGTATTTAGTATATACAAGAGAAGCTGAGGTCTCAAAAAAATTTTGGCATTAGCCACCCCCATTACCACCCCACACCCCATTATTAAAGGGGATGAAAAAAAATTGTGAATTAGGGTGTGTACAAGAACCAGAAAATGTTTTTTACTTCATCCACCCCCACTACCACCCCCTATCACCACCCCCACCCCGCTACCGATGTGGGGTATCATTTTATGGGTTTTTGGGGTAGAGGATTTTAAATATTATATTATTAATGTTCCATAAACAATTATTTCCACATACAAAATTTTTTCGTTGTGAGTGACTTAGATAAAAAATCTGGATGTGGAAGTAGTGATTCCTTGGGCAGCGGTTTTAAAGTTGAATCTTGAATGGGGGTAGTTTTCACCCCCTCTGAAGGTTGACACTGTAGGACGTTGATGGTGCGTAAGCTTCTATTTAGAATACTATGCAATTTCCTGTTGAATTTTACGTGTTTTCTTGTTTTTCTCGTGTCCTTTAAACTTGGGAGTGGTTGTTCTCAAACCTATAAGAGCAGTTTATGAAGATTACGTCGAACCTGATGCAGTTTATTATAAAACTTGGACATTTCGAGTTTTTTCAGTAGTCGCTGCTGTATTGGATCGATTTTTTTATATATGGGGGCTAGTTTTCGCCCCTCCCTGGGGGTGTGTTTCATATCTATTGTATGTACGCTGCTGTTTAACCTTAATTTGTATAATTCGATTGATTAAGATGTAACAACTTTTCTCGTAGCTTAATCTTCTTTTTAAATAATTTCAGGGGTGTTTTTTGGCTCTAGCTAATGATTTTGGGGGTGTACGATTTTTTTTGACCTCGGATTTGGATTCAGCGACCGAAAATACATGGGGATACATGGGTCTAGTTTGCTGCTTTGAACATTTTTTTTTGTGGGGCTGTGTTATCCAACGCACTCGTCCAAATTACGAGCTGCTGGAGGTGCAAATTTGTTTGATGTGTTGACGCTACGCGCCTTTGTCGCATTTGTCGGTTTCACCCTTTTTATTACGTCACATCGTTAAAATTTTATATTCATTCTTTTAAATAAAGACTGTATCTTCATTTCTATTGCATTTTGTGAAGAGATAAAAGTATATTGTTTCTTTTTTCTTGGCCAAAAATGATACATTTATTTTTGATACATTTTTCCATAACCCTAATATACTTTCACTTCCATGGCTTGGACCAAAACATATTTTCCTAAGTGATAATTCGGTGTTTCTTCGAATTTTCACTTGGTTGTGCTTTACATTTTAACGAACGCCTATAAGTCCTTTTGTGCTAGTTTTCGACTCTGATGCCTTCCAAACTTGCATGTTATGCTCAAAAAATGCCTTTGAATGAATTTTTTACCTAAGTCTTCGACTTAGGTCAATTCTGGGAGGTTCTATAACAATATCATATTCGGATACTCAATGCAGAAGCAAAGGACACCCGTTTTTTTATTTTTCTCAAACATGCAATATGATCTCGTGAAAAGTGAAAACAGAATAATATTCATAATATTCTTGCAATATCAAAAAATAGATGTCAAATAAAGAAGAAGAAAAAGAACTTTGGAGTCTATCGTCTTATTTATATTTTTCTATTTACTATTCTAATGTCTTTAGTGGATTGATTTTGCCTCATGTACTACTAGTGTGTTCTTCGGTGTTTTACACTGAAGAAGAATACCCAGTCGAAGTAGTTTTCGAAACACAATACATTTTCCAAAAACTGAAAAGTGTGTTGCCCACAATGGAACATATCCTCCAAGTTCACAGTTGATACGATCAATACGTTGCCAAATTGGCACATATTTATCGTATCGGTCTATAATTATTTCATTATAATAACCATCCTCTTTACCTTCTTATAGGGAATCTTAACATTTTCAAAGAACATTGTCAATTTCCACTGAGTGAGAATGTATTACTGCACACTGTATATTATTGACTGTCCCAGATTATTGATATTCATTATTTACAATTATTTGAAAATATAAAGAATCCACTAAACTTTGATGTTAAGTGAGATTCCAAAGTTTTGAAAATGGCCTTGGAGACATGTAGTTCCTAATAGTTACCTCCTGCCTTCAGTCATTGATGGACACAATAGCACCTTTGTCTGTGTTATTATCACCCTTAACTAAAGAGGATACAGTGCGAGTGAAGTGAGTGCTTTGGTATATCACCCCGGGTCTTGGCTCGTTGAAACCTATCGGCTAGGGCTTCTGTTTTTTTACGCTAACCAGCTTAGTCTTCATTCTTTACCAAATCTGGACACTCAGGAGCATCATCTGTCGCGGACCAGGCTGGTTAATTTCGTGCTACGACCAGTAGCACGAAGGTACAAGGGTTTGGGAGTTGACTGCTGATCCTGCATTCCAGCAGTGTCACGTAGGGTAGATTATGGATTGTTTAAGGCCCTGAGTTGGTCTTTCTTCACCTCGACCTAAAAGATCTTTTGTGAGTTACCCTACTAGTTGTTGCCCAGGATTCCAAGACAATTTGCAAAGCTTGTGATTTTCCTAGGAGCTAATTTCCCTATGTTTTCGGGCGTTAATTCCGCCTATTCTAGGTACTTTAGCCAAATGCGGATTAATACGTTGCATTCACAATGTTCCGCTGTCTCAGTTGCAGCTTTGTAATATCTGCATTTATCATCTTCTGCCGTACATGTTCTTGAGATATCTCAAGGGGCAATGGCCAGTTATAAGGCCTATGATCAGCTTTATGTCGGATTTTTCGAGTTCGAGAAGCCTTGTGGCATTCTTTGTCGAATAGGTTATTAACTTTTTCGCTTGTCTTTGGCCTGGAGTATTCATCCAATAGGACTTCTTTCGTTCCTTTTCCCCTTTTTAGAGCTCCTCCGTTATGTGTCCTTTAGATGAGTCAGTCAGTTCGGGTCCAAAAAATAAGGCTTCAGCCCCTTTCCTTGCAAGGCTGTCAATTAATTCATTACCTTCTACACCCACATCAAGGTAACCTTGTTGTTTTTTGCCATTTGTTTCAGGGATTGTCTGCATTCCCAGGCAATTTTAGATATAGCATCTGAGAGCCTTTAGTGCTGCCTGGCTATCTGAAAGATATAGGTCTTTGCCCTTCGAGTGCCTCTGTTAATCCGTTCCTGGGAACACAGATCTGTAGCATAGATTCCTGTCTGGAAAACGGTTGGGGTGTTGGCAAGGCTTAAATAACTTGCATTTAGGCCACGCTACGCCCACACCAACTCCTTCGTCCATCTTAGATCCATCTATGTTCTAGATAAGTGACTCTTTCTCCAACTGCAGTACTTCGACCCTACTCGCCTGATGACTCACAATCAGCGGGCAGTCAAAGTCATGCTTGGCATTGAGTCAGTGGGTTTGGTCATTGATTCAAGTTGGATTAGCTCCAAAATCCTTAAATGACCTTTGACCAACCTGGTCTAAATCTAAGTGCTTGATGCAGCCTTAGGGCACTAAGTGCTGCCTTCTTTCTCACATGCAAATACAGAGGATTAAGTTCAGCATTCAGACCTACATAGCTGCTGTGGGACAGGAGCACATTGATCCTGTAGTTCCTAGGCAGGCAAGGCGTTGCAGTTTCTGCACTTTCCTTGTGCTAGTTTCCTTTCTGTCTTTGGCCACCATACACATGATATGTAGGTCACCATGGGTCTTACAACCGAAAGGTAGGGCCAATTTATCATTTACGTAGGGTAGACAGTAGCCTGCAGCTTAGGGGAGGCATTAACTTGGGCATTTATTTTAGTTACACCGACACAAGTTCATAGGCTACGGATACCGCGCCAACATTATAGCTGATTCGGCGCGCGTTTCGCCATTCATGTTTGCATCATCTGAAGATGATTAAAACTAACAGGGTGTATACCAATTCACAATTTTGAACTTCCCTGACTTTTACAGGTTTTTCAGGACTTTTCAATAAAAATTCCAGAACATTTTAACCTCCCCACAATAAAATTGTGGGAGGTTACTACAATTAGTCCAAAATCGAAAATTGACATCATCAAATCTTTACATTTTGAGGTCCCAGGAACCCAAAAAAGTTGTTTTTGAAAAATGTCTGTGTGTGTGTATGTGTGTGTGTGTGTGTGTGTGTGTGTGTGTGTGTGTGTGTGTGTGTGTGTATGTCTGTTAGCACGATAGCGGCGAAGCCACTAAACGGATTTGGATGAAACTTTGCATGAGGATTTCTTTAGTGCTCCAGAAGATCTGAAAAGGTTTTGGTTGAGATCGGATTACGTTTGTTGCTGTTTTGGCACAACAAGCTGTTTATTTTATGATTACTTACAATTTGTAATCGAACCATTGAAAAGCAGTAAAAATTCCGATTTCAACGATATATCGCACTTGCACTCTTTAGCTTTGGTTTCCGTGAAAAAAATTAAAAACCAAATAACACGCTTCTTGTGTAAAATATATTTTATAGTGGAACCACAGAATACAGTAACTGCACAGAGGCGAAGTCTTTGGCGGTTCCTTTCAGTTTTGATGGCTCGTTTTCTGTGACCTTGCGTACCAGTTGCGTCTACACCACGGTGTATTAAATAGGTGGTCCGGCACTTTCCTATTATAATAATGGCTTCGTAAGTGCATGGTTTCTATTTACTTTAATAGATGGCGCGAGCAATAAGGTCCTACAATTACCTGGGCATGTGCATCGTATAACTAACACAACCTCAAATTTTAAGGTGTTTTCGTTTATTCTCATATTTAATGTTTGTATAGGCATTTTTAGCTTGGAGCCATACTGGCTCCAAGCAAATATTTAAAATTTCACGCAAATAATTTTTCAATATTGTTGATTAATAAAAATAGACTGCTAATTATAGGTTAGATTCCTAACCTGCAAAAGTGTCTTATTTTATTGTGACAAACTATTTAAAACTTCATACATATTACGTTGAACTTGACTTTGGTTGAAAGTACAGGAACCAGGCAGAAATTTTAATAATAGCTACGTAATACCTGTAAATCTTAAGAAATATATATTTTTGAGGTTAGCTGTGACGACACGTGCAATACTGCAATGTTTTAATTTAGCTAATTAATGTCAGATGTCACTGGACTCTTGTCAAAAACAAGAAGCCGGGAATGTATGCAACACTGTATGTACGTATGCACAGAACCTGTAAAATTATCTATCTATGCGTAAGTAATGAGAGAACTTATTGGTCCTGCCATCTATTACAAACTAGTTAGAACTTTATAAACATTACATTGAACTAGATTTTGGTCGAAAGTATGGGAACCAGGCAGAAATTTTAATAATAGCTACGTAGTATTAAATTTTAAGAAATACATATTTTTGAGGTTAGCTATGACGTCATGTGCAGATCCCCATTTAAGGATACACTGAAAAGACAGTGTATTTCGAGTTGGATTGAAAAATATTACGATTTGAATTGCTTATAATCGGCGCCTATTTTCAATTGAGTTGTACACTAGGTTTTATTTATGAATTTTAATTCTCGCTTAATGTTTTCAATATCCCAAAATGAGTGGAAAAAAAAATTCACAAATCCAAACTTAACACGATAAACATCAACAGTGTCAAGATAAAAGTGAGGTTGATTGTTAAACAATTAAGAAATGGCGATGAGTATACAAATTTGGTTTTGGCGGGAAGGCTAGCCTTCGCCTCTGTATAGTTACTGTACTCAGTGGTCTAACCTAACGTTCAATAGACTAGTGTGTTAAAGCGTGCAGACTGTATGCTGAGTATATTTGAGTGTCAAGTGCATCGACACATTACACGACGTTCATAAAGCCCACGGAAGGTGTGAGAAGCCTTCGTGAACCGCTGACAAGCCCTACAAGTATAAGCAATCTCACCGGAACGTTTTCGGTGAGTTTTTTCCAATAAAACTTTAAAAGTGACATTATATTTTAAAAACTGTTTCCGCTACTTCCGCCATCCCACCGGAAATTCTTCCGGCAACATAACCTAAAAATAGTGCTACATAACTTAAAAATAATTTAAGACATTGGTACCAACCTAAAATATTTTTTCGAAAACTGTCAAAAACCAAATTCCCCCAGAAAAACATTGAAACCAAAAATTTGACAGCTTACTTCCCCGACCGATTTAGTGAAAAATCGGCCGAGGCCAGAAGATAAAACAAAATATATCAACTCAAACTTAAACGATCCACCATGAATACTACTCCGGCCACATCTGGCAGGGAAGCTGTCCACCAAGAGTTATATGGTTTTTCCAAAAGATGGCCATCCCTACCACCCATTACCAACGAACGGATGTTTTCGTTTAGTTGTTTCCCGTATCAATAATCAAAATTATTAAGTGCTCTTGCCTACGAACTTAGCTTTTATAGTGTTGTGTTTATTAACCTCCCCACAATAATTGTGGGAGGTTACTACAATTAATCCAAAATCGAAAATTGAGATAACATCAAATCTTTACGATTTCGAGGTCCCGGAAACCCAAAAAAGTGGTTTGTAACTAATGCCTGTGTGTTAGCACGATAGCTACGAAGCTACTAAACGGATTTGGATGAAACTTTTACATGAGGGTTTCTTTAGTGCTCCAGAAGATCTGAAAAGGTTTTGGTTGAGATCGGATTACGTTTAGTGCCATTTTGGCACAAGTTGTTTATTTTATGATTACTTAGAATTTGTAATTGAACCATTAAAAAGCAGTATAAATTCCAATTTCAACGATATATCACACTTGCACCCTTTCGATTTGGTTTCCGTTAAAAAAATTAAAAATAATTCGTTATATGCGCACATATGACAGCATCCAAAAAATATTATTGGTATTATTGTTAGGGGAAAACGTATTTTGCCATCTGTCAAAAATATTTGGGTTGGTAACCTTTGTGAATGTTGATTTATAGCTTATGGTACGTGACGTCACAGCTAACCTCAAAAATATATATTTCTTAAGATTTAAGAATATTACGTAGCTATTATTAAAATTTCTGCCTGGTTCCCGTACTTTCAACTAAAATCTAGTACAGTGTAATGTTTATGAAGTCCTAAATACTTTGTCCTAATAAAATAGGACTCTTTTTGCGGGTTAGAAATCTAACCTGTAATTAGCAATCTATTTTTTTATTAATCAATCATTTTTAGGTCACATGGTTTTGACAATTTTGACATTTTGCTTGAGGGACAACAAAACGCAGTTTGCGTGGTTTTATATATTTTTTTCTGATTTTCTTGAGAAACTGTGTGTGTTTTCGTAATAATGTCATATAGTGAATATTATCCAATCCTTATGGGTGATGTAAAGTGTCGCTACGATGAGAAAATCAAAATAATAGACAATATTGACCCATACACCCTTGAAGTGGAGACTGAAGACCTTTCTGCAGATTTGTCTATTTTACCTTGTGTGTCCGTAATTAATATGGTAAATTACTTAATGTCGACTCACAGCTTCTTCGCAGATCAGCAGTTAAAGGCATACAAATCTTTACAAGCATATAAATATTATGAGGCTGGATTTGTGCAAGAAGTTTGTGCAAGAAAGATAAACTCAAATGTATTCATTGTTATGGGCAAGGCAAGTTTACATTTAAATAACTAAGTGCTAGATTTCAGTGATATATTATCCGTATGTAGTATTCAATAGACTCTGCCAGAAAGTGATTTCTTTACCTTTCTTCTAAGGTTTTTTACATTCAAAATAAACCTTATTTCACAATCGCACCTTGTCGCAAAAAAAGATGGTGTTTTATTTTTATTTCACATTTAAAACAGATTACTTCTTTGTTTACATTGGAATAAAAAGTTTGGTTATCCCTCAGGCAATATGGTCGACTTATCGTGACGTCATCCTAAGATGGTCTATATAGAAAAATTATTTGCATGAGTTTTTTAACTATCTGCTCGGAGTCACTGTGGCTCCAAGCTAAAAATGCGTAGTCAAACATTAAAAATGAGAATAAACTTGAAAAACTTAAACATGTTATGTCCCTAAATATATTTCATAACCTAAAAATCAACATTCGTAAAGGTTACCAACCCAAATATTTTTGACAATGTCAAAACTTATTTTAGTTGTTTTTTTTTAAGGTAATAATTGTTTATAGCCGTGTTCGGATATTACGTCTGATTGATGCGACACGTCACAATCGTTCATTGCAAATCGAGCTAACTGAGCTAAATCTTAAACGTTCGAATATTACAAAATAAAGGCCTCGGACGAAGCTCGACTTGCTCAACCTTTTTGATCGAGCAGGAAGATTTTAATTTGATGCATGCGTAGTCTGCTTGAACAGTCCATAATGTTATTGACTTGTTGAAGTTAGAGTGTCATTTGGGCTAAATTCTGTGTTATTATTTTTTTTTTCATTATCCAATATTTTACAAAATCTTCGAAACGTTATCTGTTAATACCCTTATAATATCCGGCAATTGATTAACATGCAACATAAACAAACATGAGAGGTTATGTTTTAACAGATTGCTTGTAGTCCGCTTCAGTTCGTTCGATATTTGTTGATGAAATAAATGGCTCCAAAGTCACGTGTAATTTATCTGTTTGCTCAGTGCTCTGATTTCCGATGTAATATCCAAATACAGCTGATAAGGATCCACCGTGTGGGGAGGTTCCAGCCGCTTCCAGTAGCTGCCGATTTTTTTTACTGAAAATGAAAATTGATGAGCGGGGCGCGGGAATGGAATTTAATTTTTGACGAACTGGGAGCGCAAGATGGCAACACAACTTTGGGTATAAGTAAATTTTTCCTGATTTCTCTGACCAAAATCAAATTCCCTGACGTTTCCAGATTTTCTCTGTTTTCCAAAAAGTACCTATACACTCTGAACTAACACAATGGTTCAACGGCCATGACTTAATTTCAGTTAATCCGGTTACCCCACCAAAATTCTATCTCGGCTCGACTTAAGTGCTTAAGAAAACAAATTTTGCATATAATACTGTTTTATAATACTATTTCCATATTTTGTATTAAATCGATTTGCCTGGAATTATATCAAATTAAGACCAGCAGTTAGGAACGACAGATCAAAGTTTTTTTTTCCTGGAACTGCAGTCACTGAACGTTGTCGATATTATTTGAACTGTTGAATTAGCATATGCGAAATCACCAAACACTTCTGTGTAATTCTCACATGACTGATTATTTCTAGACTGCATTGAACTGTTACAAAAATCAGTGATGTGGGCATTCCCTCGTAATACGTCGTTTTAAACGTTTAAATAAACTCCGCATATTCCGCAACTGAAATTTAGTTTAAACTCCAGTGAAAGGAATAAAAAGGTTCATCTAAACAGATTTATAAAAAATATATGTCAATTTATACTAAGCATATATCAAATCTACGAAAAAATCATTTATTCCCCCATCCATTACGAAATAATAAATTAGCTTTGACATTTGAGTAATAGTTTTCCACACACTCCCTGAATATTAAGAAGGGTCAGAAATTGATCGAAAATAGCACTACCTATTCACAAGGCACTGCCAAAAGTGTATTATAGCTGAATCAACGGTATCCCGAACAGTTTCAGATATTATCATAAACTTTAAAAACTTTCTTTGCGAATTTTTAAAATAATTCTAACTGAGCTACGTAAAGTACAGTATAATAAATAAATTAGTTTTTTTTTTTGATAAATTACTATTAATTTAGAGATAACAATTCCACAACGATTTAAATAAATGTACATTAATAATAAAAACACGCATTTATACTCTCATAGACAAAACTATATCGCATCACCAAATAAGAAACGAAATGGAGGAAGATGGACAAAATATACAAGATGGTGATGTATTTGTAGTAGATTCCGGTTACAGAGTTGATTTTTTGGAAATTTTAAACTTAAATATAGAAATGCCACCTGTACTTGTAAGAAACCAAAAGCAATTTACTACTGAAGAGGCAAATCTTTCAGGGAAAATAACTAAGACTTGTTGGACAGTGGAGTCACGAAAAGGCCGATTAAAATCAATTTACGATTTTTTTTAGAGACTTAGTACCCATGCAGCCAGCATTGTTATCATTTGGCCAACTTTTTAAAAATAGCTTGTACTCTTATAAATGTATTTAGAAGCTTAATTCAAATGCACGAAGAACTTGCTGAAAGAATGCTAGCTACAGCACGTAACTCCGAAAATTCTTTGCAGACAAGAATTGAAATAGGAAACTTCATCTTACGACGTGGTAGTGGTCCTTGGATTAATGTACAGTGGCAGGTCTGGGGGCACAGATACACGTGCCCCCCCCCCCGGTCATTTATTTTGGCGAAAAGAAATAGTTCAGAAAAGGTCATTTGTAAATGGTGCTGTCATATGGCCCACAGTGTTTCAGCATTTACCTTTAGAAGATATGTTTTCTATGAAACTGACCTATTCCACGTTAGAAAGTAAAGGGTACAACAACCACAGGTTTATAGTATACTTAGATGCTCGTATAACAATTAAATTTTAAAAGTATGTTACCAGTCATTGATCATCAAGTCGAACAATAAATGAGTAAACTATATTTGTTGGTTGTTGAACTTAATATAATAATTCAAAATACACTTAGTCAATTTTTCATTTGACCCACGAAAAATTCCTATAAGAGATTTCCTTTTTTATACTGTAGGTAGAGATGGTTGCCCCAATCATTAATTCAAGTTTTTACAATTAATTATTTTTTATTTATTTGCTTTTATCATGTTTAGAGAATATTATTTAGGTATTATGCAAATCACAACTTACACACTTTTTTATTTATTATGAAAATACCTACTTTCTGTATATTGTTGCCCTAATCTGGGCACGCTAATATACTAGTTAGGTAAATACTTTAAAATACTCATTATGGGAGAACCAATCAAAACAACTACTCTTCTAGCTAATACTGACGAAGTATTGAATTACATGATAGGATTCTTAGCATTTTAAAGAAAAATATATTGAAAATATTTCAATCGTTTATTTACATTTAGTCATCACACTTTTTTATTTAATATGAAATTATTTACTTTCTGTATATTGGTACCTTAATCGGGTCACGCTAATATACTACTTAGGAAAACACTTTAAAACACCCATTATTGGAAAACCAATCAAAACAACTACTCTTCTAGCTAATACTGACGAAGTATTGAATTACATGATAGGATTCCTGGCATTTTAAAGAAAAAAAAAATATTTAAACTACTTAAATTATTTATTAAAATTCAGTCATTCAAAACAATTATTGAACCTTACATTCTATTTCAACTCTAGAAAAGTTGTACAAGTTTTTTCGAATTCGTTAGTTCTCATCAGTAGAGTATAGAAACATTCATTCATTATTTACAAGCCTATTCTTGATTTATTTTTTACAATTAATTATTTTTTATTTATTTGCTTTTATCATGTTTAGAGAATATTATTTAGGTATTATGCAAAACACAACTCACACACTTTTTTATTTATTATGAAAATACCTACTTTCTGTATATTGTTGCCCTAATCTGGGCACGCTAATATACTAGTTAGGTAAATACTTTAAAACACTCATTATGGGAGAACCAATCAAAACAACTACTCTTCTAGCTGAAATAGAATGTAAGGTTCAATAATTGTTTTGAATGACTGAATTTTAACAAATAATTTAAGTAGTTTAAATATTTTTTTTTTCTTTAAAATGCCAGGAATCCTATCATGTAATTCAATACTTCGTCAGTATTAGCTAGAAGAGTAGTTGTTTTGATTGGTTTTCCAATAATGAGTGTTTTAAAGTGTTTTCCTAAGTAGTATATTAGCGTGACCCGATTAAGGTACCAATATACAAAAAGTAAATAATTTCATATTAAATAAAAAAGTGTGATGACTAAATGTAAATAAACGATTGAAATATTTTCAATATATTTTTCTTTAAAATGCTAAGAATCCTATCATGTAATTCAATACTTCGTCAGTATTAGCTAGAAGAGTAGTTGTTTTGATTGGTTCTCCCATAATGAGTCTTTTAAAGTATTTACCTAACTAGTATATTAGCGTGCCCAGATTAGGGCAACAATATACAGAAAGTAGGTATTTTCATAATAAATAAAAAAGTGTGTAAGTTGTGATTTGCATAATACCTAAATAATATTCTCTAAACATTAATTCAAGTTTTCCAAAAAAATATCAAACTTATTTTTTTGTATAATAATTAAAGTTTATTTGGTTAATTACTATCTACTCCAGTCTATCTACTCCAGCAGTCGGTAAAGTAAAAAATACACCAGAAGTTCGAAAAAAATGTTATCTGAGATTTTCCTTCAGTAACTGTTAATGGAGGGATTATACATCATAAAACCACAAAAATCCGTTCTGCAGGGGTGCCGCAACCCCCCCTCCCTAAAAAAAACACCAAACCACCCCTTCGGTGAAAAAAGCTTTATTTTACTGATAACTCGTTAACCGTTGAAGGTATAAAAAAATTGCTCATCATAAAAAAGAAAGCTTGACTAATTTCCAAAAAAAAAGTCCTATTGTAATTTTGTTGTATATGTCATGGTTTTCGAGAAAATCGATATTGAAAAAAATTCCAAAATTTGTATTTTTAATGCGCGCGGCCTATAGAAAAAATTGAATTGCTCGAAAACCATACAAGCTAGGAAGAAAAATCAAAATGGGTTTTAAAAGGGATATAAAATACTTTCTTGTGTTGCCATTTTTGATGGCTATTGATATTTATTAGTATATAAAAATAACAATATAATATAGTTATCTCTTAATCTTTTGCGTCTCTAACTATTCACAGGCCCATAAAAAATAACTGACTTTAATAAATACATTATCTTTTAGTTCAAGGTAGTACTTCAATGCAGAAAAAGTTCGAAATAAAAATATTCACATTTACAAACTTACCAGCATGTTGAAGTTTTTGCCAATTTTTTATTTTTTATTTTGATTTTGCCAATATAACCATTTTCATATAGGAAATCCAAAGTTTCGCCGTTTTTTCTCTTTTTACAATTTCCTCCATTTTATTGAATAATTTTTTGAGCTAAATTTTCGAGATGTTTACGTCTTTTTTTATTTTTACGAAGCAATAAAAAATTGGCCAAAATTTGGCTAACTTCAACATGCTGGTAAATTTGTAAACGTGAATATTTTTATTCCTAACTTTTTCTGCATTGAAGTACTACCTTGAACTAAAAGATTTATAACTTATATTAAAGTCAGTTATTTTTTATGGGCCTATGAATAGTTAGAGGCGCAAAAAATTAAGAGATAACTATATTATATTGATATTTTTATATAGGTACTAATAAATATCAATAGCCATCAAGAATAGCAACAGAAGAGAGTATTTTATATCCTCTTTAAAACCCATTTTGATTTTTATTCCTACTCCTGGACATTGTAGGCTTAATAGACACATGAGTCTAATGGGCCTATCAGAAGATGCAGCATGCAGATTCTGTCAAGAGGAAGAGGAAACCTCAGTACATGTGCTGTGCCATTGCGAAGGCCTAGCCAGACTGAGGTTCCAACTACTTGGTGAAGAGAAACCAAGGGCAGATAGCTATAACAAGAAGCCCTCATCAAGGCTGTGGAGTCTGATACAAAAGACAATCTAATCTAATCTAATCTATTCCTAGCTTGTATGGTTTTCGAGCAATTCAATTTTTTCTATAAGCCGCGCACAAAAAATTTCAAATACACGAAAATTCGCGCGCGCATTAAAAATACAAATTTTTTTTCAATATCGATTTTCTCGAAAACCATGGCATATACAACAAAATTACAATAGGACTAAGAAAAGGCAAATATATGTATATATTCCCACTTACACATACATCCGCACATATAAAACCAATTGCTATCTTATAAAATTTGGAGAGAAAGGAAATGAGATTTTATCGTATTACGAAATTTATTTACAGAAGCTGTTTTCAGTTGGTCATCTATATTATTGTGGATCGAGATTGCATTATATACAATTGACTGTACTTTTTGAGTTTAAATACAAATCTGCAACAGCTATTTTGCATACCTTGCAAACGATATTGCGTAATCTTATCAATACATGGAAAGTATACTATATTGCAATAATTTTAAATGGGTAGCACAAGATTTTCACACAATTTTTTTCCTACTTTAAAATTTAAAATACTTATATTAGAATTAGAATTTAATTTTCAATGCGTAATATGTTTTTTTTAATAAAACTGCCACGGCTAACGATTTCGACACCCAAAAGTCTCTTTTTAAAAAATTATTAAATTCAAAAATATTTTTTATAAAAATGTTTTAAGTACAATGTATGTATTTAATCTAAGAAAGCTAGTTACAGACTGAATCTAAAACAATGCAAAATAGGAAAGAAGGCACAGCGCCTTATCTTCTAAGTATCAGGTTACAACTGCTGATGCTGGGAAACATAGTCGTCCCCTTATAATTTAAATTCCTCCCCTCGAAGATTCAACTACGGAGTGCAGCGAGGAAGTTGAACGTTTGGTGGGATGGCTTCTGGTCGATTTCCCTCAATGTCTTCATTATGTTTACTTCGTCTGGCTAATATACATTTTTTATATGAAAAATATAAGATGATTAAAATAACCATAACATAGAGGAGTACTGTCCATGTACTGGGAATATTGGAGATTCCAATTTCGTCATAAGATATTTGGGGTTGATTTTCAATTATTTGTTTTTGAATATCCTGTAGTTCGTCTAGATTGATATTCTCTAAGTGGATGGTAAAGTTTTGGTTTGGTGTAGGATTTTCCTCTTGGTCTAGTTCTGAGAAAAATATCGGCTCGTTTTGATTTATGGCTTGCTGTTTATTGCTGATCTTCTCTCGGGTGCTAATTATTTCGCACCCTATTGGGATGTTGATTAAATAGGTACCAATTAACTTTTGGACCTCTTCTTGTTGTTTACATTTCATGGTGATTGCCTGCTTGCTGGGAAATATACCAATCCATTGTGTCGATTCTTCTAGTTGCTTGATTACGGCTCTTGTAGTTTTGATCTGGGTTCTTTGACAGCTTGCGGTGTTCTTCATATCCAGGAGTTGTATTTCACAAGGGCTGTCTTCGTCGATTTCTTTTATGTCAAGTTTCTTACAAGCATAATATTGTGGTGCCATTTTGGTGCATATGTCACTTTCGAATGTAAAGTACAATTTGTCTTTTAGCAAATATCTATTATTTGGAATTATTGCCTTGAATTGACTCTGACTATACACAGGAATTGGGTACAGGTGATAATAATTAAAGGTTTCAGGGTACATGATTGGTAAACGAAGTAAGTAGGTGATTTTATTATTAAGGATATAACATTCAATTTCTATTAATTTTTCTATTAGTAGGGTATTTTCTAGTGTTATTTCAAAGAGCAATTGTCCCGGTTGTATATTTTTTTCCAATTTTAATAGTTCTTTGAACAGATCGACAGTTTTTATTATACTTGGGTGCATGATATTTAATCTGGTGAACGTAATTGAATTTTCTATATCTTGGAGAATAGAGTTAATTATTTCATACATATTTATAATTTGATTTAAAATGTCTTTCATGAAGTTAGTAGTTTTGCGTTTTAAGTCTCGTTCAGCAATGGCGGCAATCCGTTCGATTTCTGATTGTAATACTTTTTCATTATGAGATATTTGTTGAATGGTTAAATTAAATTTATTAATTATGTCTATAGAGATTGAGTTTTGTTTTGTAATGCTTGCAGCCAATTTATTTTGATTATTTTGAATTTGCCTAATGAGATTGTCATACCGTTCTCCGTCGGTGGCATCCAAATTACCAGATATTGATTTAAAAATAGAACCTAGACCGTTTATTAAACCTCTTTTGGTTCTTTGGGGATGCGGAAGAATTTCTTTTAACTTGATTTCGACCTTTTCTTCCGTCAACTTTAATATTTTAACATAGTTTGATGTATCTTGGGAGTAATTTTTATTCAAATTAATGCTATGCATAAGATTTTCTGATTGTTCATGTAGCTTATTAATTTCGGTGATAATTGGGTTTAAATCATAGTAATGGATCAAGGTGTGACTATATTCTTGTACCTTTGCCAGTCCTAGTTTAAGTGGTATTAATCCGGGGTTGTTTTCTAAGCTTTTGATTGTTATTCTCTCTTGTAATCCGAGTACAAGGGGAAATCTGAAATATAACAGTTTAGTTATTTAAAATCGTTTTCTTTAGTGGTCTTTTTAAGTTATCCATGTGGATTTTGTTTTCGGTCGATACGGTTTTTGAATTTTTGTCTACCGTTTTTATTACCGTTGGTTTATGAAATTTATTCGCGGTCTTTTGCCTTTTATGTTTTTTAATATAAGTGGTTGATTTAGACTGAAATAATTTTGGATCATCGCGATTTTGATTTAGTTTCTCTATAGTTTTTTCTTTATTTTCTATAAGGTTTTCATTTATTTTTGAGTACATTAATTTAGTCCTTTCTTTATGTTCGTTAATATAATCGTTAACGAGTATCTTTTCAATGTCCATATCGAATGGATTTTCATTATTTATGTGTCCTTTAATGATGTCTATTGGTTTTAACTTTGTTGTCGAATGAATCGAGTGGTTACACGCTAGTATTGCATAAATCATTTTCATGTGTACTGGAGTTTTTAAAAATCCTCTAGTATTTAGTAACCGTACACGCTCTATTAATGTTGAGTGTAATCTCTCTATGGGACCATTAGATTGAGGGTGATTGGGTGAACAAAAATGCAATTTTATTTTGTGCAAGTTAAGAAGTTCGGTAATAACTGAATTTTTAAATTCTGAACCGTTATCAACGATAATTTGTTTTGGAACGCCATGATGGGAGAAAAATGTTATTAAATTGTTTACGATTTCGGTAGAACATAGTGACATTAATTTGTATGCCTGTGCATATTTCGAAAATGTATCTATGATAGTCAAAAATTTGGTTTGTTCTAAGGTAAAAGCGTCTATATGAATAATTTCAAAAGGTTGAACCGGGGTTGGTGTAATATTCATTTTCATTCTTACGGGATGCCTTTCGTATTTTCCTTGTTGACAAATTTCACAGTCGTTTATATATGTTTGAATTGAATTTTTCATTTCGGGCCAATAATATCGCTTCCTGATTTGTTGCTCGGTTTCATTTATACCACGATGGTTGCTTTTGCTTTCGTGATAATTTTTTATTATTTCCTGAACATCGTCCTTATTACTGACCGATTAATTTTAGTTTACAATTTTTTAATTTTAGGTACGGCCATTTAATATTTTTACGTATAACTTCACAAAATGGTTCATACATATCAGGGTCTTCAAAATATAAATGATAAGGTGTTTTTGGCACTACATAGTTTTTGAAAAAGTTGATTATATCTTGCTCGAATTGATTTTGAGATATTTGACAATCTAGGCGTTGCTTTTTATTGAATAATATCGTCAGTTTTGGTCTGGCAGGGGAATGTAGAACCGATTTAATAATTTTTTGATTTTGTCCGTAATTAACGGGTGTTTCCACGATGGGAATTTCTGCTATGGGATGGTGCTCGGCATTTGTGTGTACAGTAATATTATCATTATCGTTATCGTCCTCGGGGTTATCAGTCTCTAATCTGTGTTCATCTGGTAGTACCCGAGTGGAAATATTGTCGATTTCGGGATCTGGAGGTTCCGCGGGTTCTGGGGATTCCGAGGGTTGAGCTGAAGTGCTAGCGCCGATTTGCTCATTAAACTTGTCAATATATTCAAATATATCACTCGTCTCTTTCGCGTGTAATTCTATGCGGGATAACGCGTCTGCGTTCGTATTTAATTTACTCTTTTTATATATGATATTGTAGTCGAATTCTTCCAACTTGAAACGCCATCTTATTAATTTAGAATTTGGCTCCTTTAACGAGAATAGCCACTGTAGGGGTTTATGGTCAGTTATTATGTTAAATTTCCGTCCAAAAAGGTATGGCCGGAAGTATTTAGTAGCCCAAACGATAGCCAAAAGTTCCCTTTCTATCACGCTATAATTTTGTTCTGAATCATTCAAAGTTCGAGACGCGTACGCGACGGGTAAGTCTTTCCCAATTTGGCCCTGGGACAAAATGGCGCCAACGGCCACATTGCTCGCATCAGTGGTTAAATTGAACGGTTTTGTGAAATCGGGGTATTGCAGGATAGGCTCGTTAATCAACAAATTTTTACAAACTTCAAAACAAGATAAGAATTCTTCGTCGTGGGTGATTTTTGCATTTTTCTTTAAGCATTTCGTCATCGGTTTGGTAATTTTGGCGAAATTATTTATAAATCTCCTATAATAACCCAATAGTCCCAAAAAGCCTTTAATTTGTTTAGTTGTTTTAGGGACTGGGTAATTTTTTATAGCATTTATTTTGTCCGGGTTTGGCTTAACCCCGTTCGGTGTAACAATGTGGCCTAGGTAGGCCACTTCCTTGCGTAAACATTCTGACTTGTCTAACCGAATTTTGAAATTTGATTGTCTAAGTCTATCAAAAACTGATCTTAACCTTTCTATATGTTCCTGAAGTGACGTAGAAAAAATTATTATGTCGTCTAAGTAAACTAAGCATTTTTCCTTTTGTATACCACGAAGAATATTGTCCATAATTCGCTGAAACGTCGCGGGCGCGTTTTTTAGGCCAAAAGGCATTCTTAAATACTCGTAATGCCCGTTTTCTGTGTTAAAAGCTGTTTTGGCTATGTCGCTTTCGTCCATCTCTATCTGATGAAAACCACTAGTCAAATCCAAGGTGGTAAAGTATTGACATTTACCTAACTTGTCCAATAAATCGGTAATATTGGGAAGTGGGTATCTGTCGTCGACCGTCTTTTCATTTAGTTTGCGGTAGTTCACCACTACACGCCACTTCTGTATTCCCGAAGCATCGGGTTTTTTGGGCACCACCCAAATAGGTGATGACCACGGTGAATTGCTAGGCCTTATTATATTTTGATCTAACATTTTTTTCATTTGGTTTTCTACTTCCTTTTTGTGGATGAACGGGTAACGATATGTTTTCGTATATATCGGTACTTCGTCCGTCGTATTAATTTTATGTTTAATTTGATTAGAAAAAGTTAATTTAGTGTTTTCTTGATAGAAAATGTCTGAATATTCTTTACATAAATTTTCAATTTTACTTTTTTCTTCCGGGTTTAGATGGTCGGTACGAATGTTAGATAGGCTTAAGTATGATTTTGGTGTTTCATCAAAATTGTTCAAGTTTATTTCATGAATTGATTTTTTTTCGAATCTCTCAACTACTATAGGTTCGGAAAAGTCTAGAGTGATGGGATTGACCGTATTATTTAATATTGTAGTAATAGCTTCGCCATTGTTGGCGGTGGCTAAACATTCTGGTATCTCACAATTGTGAATTTTTTGATAAGGAATTATTATTTCTCCATTTTCTAGAGACGTTTTTATTTTTATTACTTGTTCGCTGCGAGGTGCGATTGATATTAAATTTAATTCGTTTTTTGTTTTATAGTAAGATAAGGTAATTTTTGTATACGGCGTTATCAATAATCCTTTGTCGAAGTTTAAGCTAGCCTGAAGTATTTTTAAATTATCCAATCCGATTAATCCGTGAAAACTATTATGAAATCTTAATAAAAAGAATTTTAATCTTGTTGGTTGTGGTAAATTAAATAGTTTTGAAGATGGTATTAATGCACTTTTTTTGTGAGCGGATTTTTGAAAAACGGTAGAGACTATAAATGGATCATTTTGAATACAGTTAGGGTATAATTTATGAGCAAGATTAGGGTCGATAAATGATTTCGTTGAACCCGAGTCGATTAAAAATTTTAGGTTATGTTCAGGTAGTATAATATAGGGTAATTCATTAGAATTGGTGGCATTGATTGAGATAATTTCAGGGTTTACGTTTGATCGTCGACCGGTGGGTCTTGCTGAAAATTTACATTTTCTTGCTGAAGATTTATATTATCTTGCTGAAAATTTATATTATCTTGCTGAAAATTTATATTATCTTGCTGAAAATTAATATTATCTTGGTAATATGCCTCGTTTACGTCTCCGTAAGTTTCAGGAAGGTTTTGGTTGTCGTACTCGTAAACACCGCTAGAGGTTGGTTCAATTTCGTTTACTTCAGTGTTATGAAGTTCATGGGAAGCGAAATTTCTTTGAGGGGGGCGATATTGATTTGAGGTCGATGGTCCCGGTTGAGGTCGGAAATTATTCGAAGTTTGCCTCGTTGATATACTCATAGGAGTGGGGTTAAGCAGATTTTTGTATGGATTTGGCCTGAAAACGTTTTGGTTTTGGTTCCTGAATATTTGCGAATTTGTGAAAAATCTCTGCTGTGGATTGTTCACTCTAGGGTGAAATTGAATCGGTTGAGATGGGAAACTATTTTGTTGACGAAATTGATTACTCTGAGTTTGATAATTGAATGAGGGCATTTGGCCATTGAAAGGGTTTCTGGGGAAGTGGTTCATTGGTCTGCTGAAATTATTTACTGGTCTATTAAAGTTATGCATTGAATTTTGTTGATGAATGGTTGGGAATATTGGTCTTGGTTGTACAGGAGCCTGTTGTACGAAATTTCTGTTAGTCAAATTTTGATAATAGTGCGTATTATCTTCTTGAGTAATAAATTGCATCGCCTCTTTCATGTCTTTGGGGCGCATGCAACGAATAGTTGTGCCTAGAGGTTCTTTTAGCCCTGACAAGAATGTTTTTAGAGTAAGATTGTTATAGAGACCGCGTTTTAATACTTTGGCTTCTGCTTCTTTTTCATGAATGTCTACATGTGAACATATTAAATTTAATAATTGTAAGCAACGGTCGTAAAATTGTTGCGGTTTTTCGCTTGGAAGCTGTTTTAGCAAAACTAAATCTCTATTTAGACAAGCTTCGTCGCGTTGATCTGCAAAGTTTCTATATAAAGTGTCTTTTAGTTCTTGCCAAGTAGTAACACTCTGTATATTAACAACTAATTTAGCGTTATCTGTTAATTTGCCTATTAGCGAGTTTAATAAAAACACGTTATGAAAACTATCAGGGTGAGCTGTGTCGTAAAATTCTGATATAATGCTATCACAAATACTTAAATATCTATTTAATTCGTTCGGATTTCCGTCAAATTGCGGAACGCATTTTAAATACTCTGGTTTGAACTGAGTCATTTCCGTATTATTTAAGGTTAAATTAACTTCTAAATTACTTATTTCACTAGAATATTGAATGTTATTTTCTGGTTTATGTGAGGAACTAGAAGGCAAAAGAGAATTGTTATCTTCTTCGTCTGAGTCAGTTAAAGGTGATAAGCTTAAGTTTTCAAAAAGTTTTTCGAGTGACATCAAACTGTACTTACATTAATATTATTGTGACTTTGAGCATCGTTTTTGACTAACTATAAGGAGCCCTCAAATGGATGAGCGATTTTGTCTTCTCCAAATTACGAGTTCCTTGCAGAATGGGACGATGTAGTTCCAATTCTCGTGAATTATTGTTGAAAGAGTCTTGCACAGGTTTGCGATAAACTGGGTTTCCTAATGTTCGAGGAGCCACTCTGTTTTAGGCACTTTCGCGAATTTTTCACTTTTTTTTGTCCGATAATCGATTAATCGTTGAAACGAAAATTATCTGTTCGATACACGATAATTTCGATAATCCTTAGACCGACTGCGCCACTAACGATTTCGACACCCAAAGGTCTCTTTTTAAAAAATTATTAAATTCAAAAATATTTTAAGTACAATGTATGTATTTAATCTAAGAAAGCTAGTTACAGACTGAATCTAAAACAATGCAAAATAGGAAAGAAGGCACAGCGCCTTATCTTCTAAGTATCAGGTTACAACTGCTGATGCTGGGAAACATAGTCGTCCCCTTATAATTTAAATGGGGGGGTCGATACATAATTCACGTGCTCCATGAAACGCATCTTATAGTCAAAAATAAGACCTTAATTTTTTGCTTCATTTAGAATGGGCAAGTATTGCCCATTGATAGCGACCTTTAGATTTGCCTTCGTGTATTTCCGTGTTTTATTAGAAGTAAAGCACAATACTGCACTTTTGGTGGCATTTAGTTTAAGATTGCTTTGGTTAGCATAATTATGAATAGAGTCTAAGTCCGAATTAATTATATCAGAAATATTTATTGTGTTTTCAGAAGGAAATTTATAAAGCAATTGAGTATCGTCGGCATGACATTGGACTTTACCAGAATTGATATGTTGGACAATATCGGTCAGTATAGATTAAGAACAAAAAGGGTCCTAAAACCGATCCTTGCGGCACACCTGATGTGATTGGGCAAATATTTGACAGCTAGTCATTTAGTAAAACGGTTTGAGATCTGTTTGTTAAATAGGACCTGAGAAAGTCTACTGGATTTACATCAAAACCATAAAAAGAAAATTTAGCGCAAAGCAAATGGTGGTCCAACGTATCAAAAGCCTTAGAGAAATCAAGAAAAATAAGCGCAGCAACTTCATCGTATCAAGGGCAGTACACGTCGGCCCATTCCCTCTCTCACTTCAAACGCCCTATTCAACTTTCATTATATTCGACTATGTTCCAAAACTTTCCAGAATTATACATTCTAGAATAATATTGAAATAGAGAAAGAAACTAATTCGGGCTCTAGTCAAGCAAAACTAATTTTTTGTTTGTTTAATAATTCGAACGTGGTTTTTTACTTATTGTTTGTAGCATATATTTAATTTTAATAAATAATAACAAATTTTTCACAATAATTATAAAACTTACAACGAAAAAAGGAATTTTTTCGGAATTCTCGATTTTCCGGCAATTTTTTCCATTGCACTATATATATATATATATATATATTTTTTATTTATTGAAAGTAGAAGTAAAAATTAAAAAAAAATGAGCCCTGTCCAAACTCCATCGGACAAGTATTTTTATGAGGAATCGCAGTTGAAAATTTCACTTTTTTTTTAATTGAATTAAACAACAACCGTTAAATATTTTGCTCAAAAAAAATAGTGCTTATGTGGGACACCAAAAAGTATCCTTTCACCACGTTTGAGCTAAATCGAATTATTTTTGTGGAAGAACAAAATAAAAAACCGAAAAAGGAAAGTTTTTTGCATGTATCTCGAAAAATTTTGAGGTTAAGATAAAAATGCTCTGCACACAAGTTGTAGACCTCTTTATTACCTACAACTATTGTATTTAACTTTTTTCGATAGGATTCGTAGTTAAGCCAGAAATCGCAAAAAACCGTTTTTCACCCCTAAAAGTCCACCCCATTTCACCCCAGATAATCGCAGGTGTTTCGGATTATTTTTCCTTCTTTAATTGTGATATGTTCTAAAATATTTTGCTATCAGTTTGCTGTAACGACTTACTTTTTTTTTTACTTCTGACACTTATCTAGCCTGGCTTATCAATTTTAAATCAAAATGTGATTAGAATACAGAGCAAATTAACTCCAGTTTAGCGTGTTTCAAAGTACACTTATTAACATTAATTTTGTAAAATAAAATTGTTGTTAAAGGCAAGAATTGACGATGTTAAAATGTCTAAAATTTGATTTAAAACTTTGTATACTTACTCGTGGAAACAAGTTTTATTTTAATAATATTTTTACAATTACAACTGTATATTTTTTTATATGCTGAGTAATTTAATAATATATATTTCCAAGCTGAATGAACCTCCAGACAATCCCATACAAAGGTTCACTATAATAAGAAAAATCCACTTCAACAAAAAGATTAGTTTCGTTTCCAGTAACACAATACAAATATAAACGCACATTTAAAAGTGGTGGAGAATTAAACCCTCAAGCATGTAGCAGTGCAATAATGAATTATCAGAACTTTTAGAGTTGCACTGGGCAAAGCCCGGTTTTCAGCTAGTTATTTTAATAATTAAAACGATACGAAATTCTAAACTCTGCTTTCCACTATACGTGTTAAAATTAAATCTGTGCGAAAAAACATTAAATAAGCTTTTTCATTTCCTTTTCCATAAAACCGCCATTAAATGTGTACGTGGTATTAGCCGAAACCGAAAATTAGTGGGCTCATCACGGAATGACATTCGTTTACCCAATCGCAACGGGCGATCAAATTTCCCAGGACAACATGATGTGTTCATCTAACAAAGATGTCTGGATTGATTATTTCAGCTGTGTTGATGTACCTAAATATACCTCGATATAGATAGTAATTAAAATGTCAGCAGCATATTATACATATTCTTTAATGATTATAATTAAAATATAACTTCCATTAACATTGTATTGTGGGAGACGACGCACAGATGAGTGGGGCCAAAACCAGGTTAATGTTGATAAAAATGAGCCGTAAAAAAGCTAAAAATTTATTTAAAAGAATCAAACCTTACAGAAAACTGTGAGTTTTTTACATGAACGGTTTCTTTTAAAGTTATCTGCTGAATACCCAAAATAATATTTTTTAACTATAATGTAAGCAGAAATAGAAGATATTTATTTTTAGAAAGGGATAGGTTGCTGGGGAAAAATTATACAAGGTGGTCCGTAAGTAGCAATATAGCAATAGTGGATTTCTGACATTAAAGTATTGTGATTTAACTAAACTTCCTTATAGGCCGGGAGCCCGTCTATAATATGACTGACTATCCGGCGAACTTTGACAATATGTAAAACGGATTGTTCTTATTTAAGTTAGCAATGAATGGACCGTCAGCTGGTTGGGTAACGGTGGGAGTGGCTGTCAAAGCGTTGAAAACACGTAAAATAATTGAGAAAAAAATTATCCAGCGAATGCTGAAACTTATATGAAGATTATATTATATAATGAAAGTAGAACATAGTCAGCTGGATGGGAGGCGGTGGATTTAGCGTCAGCTGATCGACCAAATAGGTCCAAACACATGAAAAATTAAAATTATTCGGCGAACTTTAAAAATCGGGTATAAGATAATATTTATTCTGAGATTCACGAAAAACATAGTCAGCTGCAAGTATGTGGGTGAAAAAGTCGTCAGCTGGTACAGTAAAAGTGCTGACTCGCCTGAGAGGCAGCGCGCACCATTTTTCTTGCGTCAGCTGACAACTTTTCCACCCACATACTTGCAGCTGACTGTGTTTATCGTTAATTCTAGTATGAATATTATCATATACCCGAATTTCAAAGTTCGTCATACAGATTTAATTAGTAATATCGATATTGATTAGGGTGGCCCATCTTTTTCGAAATCGAAATTTTTTATTTCTCACCCCTGCAAATGGTTCCATTTGAAGAAAAAACAGTCCCCTCAAAATATTATTGAGGCAAATTGAAGGCAAGGGGTGCCGCAGAATGCATTATTATGCAATAATAAAAGTAAATGGAATTAAGTATTTACATTCTTTGGTTGATGCATTGTTTTTTTTTTTAATCAGCAACATTTATCTTTAGAATGACTAATCAAGTCATACAAATATCAAAGACATTATCTGTTGTGACTATGATATGTGTCATACTACTGTAAATTCGTAGTCTAAGAAAACTAGACTAGAAGTGTTTGAAATAAAACTCTCGTTTTATCTTTGTGTATTTTATTATGAAACGTTTTTTTCATACATAGTACCAAATATTATCCTAAATCTACAAGACATATAGTAATAAAAACAATATTTTTTGCACTAGGCCAAAGCATGCGACAGGGTTTCTTTTTTTACATTTGGAAACTGTGATTTATAATCATTTACAACTTGGAGTAAAAACTGTTTTTGGTCTTCATTTTTTGTTAAAATGTCATTATAGTCAGTAATAAGTTTGATTCCTCTCTCAGCGGCATCATTTACAATTTTAATTTTGTTAACAATATTGAAACATCGGGTATAACTTTCATTTTCCCTCCATGTTGTTGGATCATTTTGGAAAAATTCCATAGACAAACCTAATTTTTGAAAAAACTGTTTAGTGTTCTCGCATATGAAGTCGTGAATTTCCTTGTTTTAAACGTCAGTAATGTTACTAATCATAAGCCGTTTAATACCCTCTTGATTTGGTGCTTTCCTATTCAAAGCTTTAACCATTTCTCTTTTAGTGGTAACTGAAATATCGTCATCAAAGAAAGATAAGCCAACATTTGCTGAATTAAGGTGCCACAAATGGTTCACTATTTTCCTACTTGCGGCTTGAGATATTTCTTTGTCAATATTTTGATAATTAATGAGTTCTTTACAAAAGTCTAAGTCATGAAGCGGTGCTTTACTAGCAAATGACGCTGTAAACCAGGCCTTTACATAAACCTTTACAATAAAGAGACATATATCTTCAATACCTATTTTTCTTTTTTAGTTAGTTGGAATTGATCTTGAAAAAAAATATTTTTAGACAGTAAATGGCCTTGGCCATCCAACGTGCATGATGAAATGCCCCTGGTTGATAGAATGTCGTGTGAGTGGGCTCTTCTTCAACAAAAAGTTTAGAAAGCATTAAAAATTCTTTATAATCATCACGAGGCTGTTGCAAAGTTAAAGCTGCATTTAGAAACTTTACAATTTCGGCTTTAACTGGTTGTAAAATGTGTTTAATTTTTGATAACTGAAATCCAGTTTTTAGTTTATTTTGATCTATTTTAGGCCAAAATTCCCTAAAACGTTTAAATAGTGGCACATTTGGACCAGATGAGGAAGGCATTTTTGTGTCAAACACACTTCTCAAAACCACTTCAAAAATATGATATCTACAAGGAAAATATAGAATATCTCTTTCTAATTTTTGTTGCAATAGTGTGGCTGCCCCATTTATATAACCCATATTTGATGCTGTTGTACCACAACACAAAGCTATTACCTTTTTGTCCAAATTCCATTCACAAAGCACATCATAAACTGCTTCAGTCTGCTCTCTTCCAGTTGAATTGGGCAAAGCTGGTACTCCAATTAGTTGTTCAATATCTCCACTAGTAACTAAGATAGCAAGTCTATCGATATTTCCCATTCCAGTGAGAGAAGGTAAAAGTTTTCCATCCCAATGGATGACTGGGGCCGGCAATTCAGAATTACCGAAGGCAGTTTTTAATATTTCAGCTCTTTCTTCGCGGATGCGTTGTCTAGAGCGCTGAAGTGTGGTCCTGCTGATGGACAAAGATGTGGTGTCATGTCCTAGTGCTTCTGCTACTGCCGTCAAAATATGGACTCCATACCTGTCGCTTATTTTGCAAGCATCAAGTGCAGCGGCTATTTTTGGTGTGATGATATTACATGTTCCATACAATCTCCTCTTTTTTTGGCTGTGACGGGCCAGGCTGGTCTTGTAACAACTCTTCTTGGGCTTCGATTATTTCATCTTCATTTTCGTTGGAGTCGGCTGAATTACTACTTGATGATGGACAGGTGACTGTTTCCTCTAATCTAGCTTTTTCTTGTTGACTTCGTTGCATTCGTTCGGATAATTTCTGTAATTTCTCCTCAGCTGATTTTTCTTGAGAAGCAAGTTGGTAATCGATACCATGCATAAATCCAGGACGTCCCTTTTTTCTTTGGTTAATTAAAAACTGCTTATCTTCATCTATTTTCATCAACTCCAATGCATTTGCATGAGAAATGTCAAAGAGATCGTCCAATTTGTCAACGAAATTTTTTTCTTTACCTCCCGCACTGGCCCTTTTAGCCGATTTTTGTAAGTTCCTCCACTCTGCATAAAGTTTATCTAGTTGTTTAACACAATGAAAATCCTGACGTGTCGGAATGCGAGCTTTATCCCAAAAAACTGACACCTCTTTTATTGTTAATTTAGCACTTTCATGTACACTTAGCTTCATTTCACGAATGTTATAAAAGAGCACTTGTAATAGTTGTCTATTAGACGGCAATTTATTGCCAATGATTTGTGACGAATAGTGTCCAACTAAGTAAATGAAAGTATCCTTTCGTAAGGATCTAACATCAGCCATCGTTAAATGTTTTTTCAAAAAGGAACGTATGCTAGAACTTATAATGTCACCACTGTAAAACACAATTGCAAACTGACATAAAAACCTACCGTAGGTGCATTATATTTCCAAACTTCCAAAACAAATAATTTCTAGGAAATAATTACACCAATAAAACATTATGAGAAAAGATGTAGATATTTGTATTTTAAGTAAAATTTAAGAGTATTACCGTAATAAAATCTTATCTACAAATTTCTACCTGAATGCGGCACGGGTTACCGTTCACCGAATTATCTGAAACTTTGACATAAATTATTCCTAGTATAATAGTATATTTTCGTGGGGTGAGACTTAAAAAATACGCAAAAAAAAATTCACCCCCTATAGAGATGGGCCACCCTAATATTGATAATTAGATATTTTGGTGGCAAAGTGGTAAAAATACGGTAGCACTAGCTATGGTATAGTTTTTCACGAATCTCAGTATAAATATTATCTTATACCCGAATTTTGAAGTTCGCAGAATAATTTTAATTTTTCATGTTTTTGGACCTGTTTGATCGATCAGCTGACGCTAAATCCACCACCTCCCGTCCAGCTGACTGTGTTATAATCTCATTATATAACATAATCTTCCCTATAAGATTCAGCATTCCTTGGATAATTTTTTTTTTCAATTTTTTTTTTACGTGTTTTCAACCCTTTGGCAGCCAACCCCACCGCCACCAGCTGACGGTCAATTCGTTGCTAACTTTTATAAAAACAATCCATTTTACATATTATCAAAGTTCGCCGGATAGTCAATCATATTATACACGGGCTCCCTGCTATTAGTCCAAAAGTTGATATTAACAGAGATACGGAATGTTAAATTCATTTTTCATTCATTTTCTGACACAATTTTTAAAATACTGGTATAAAAAATGGTGAATAGAGTTTTTTTAGAACGAGAAATTCAAATCTGCTCCCCTTTTTTGTGCAGATTGCAGCAGGCGTCACATAATCAATGTTTATAAAGCAAATGTACGCTTAACTTTTTTACTTGTAGTGTCGTCGCTTCTTTTATTAAAAAATCCTAAATGTACCTCAAATTGGAGGAGTATACTCGTCATTAGCCTTAGAAATTGGCCGTTTTCGTTAGTCGCATTTTAAGAATCAGCTGCTTAATTTATTATAATTTCTTATAAGAAATATTAACGTAGTAGGCGCCAATGCCAACAATACTTTTTACAATTAAATATTCTAATTTTGGCATTCTAACATAGAATTAAAGCATAAATTATCAAGTTAATAATTTAAGAAACAAATGAAGATAAAATTTAATTAAACTAAATTATGGTTTAAACGAGGGTTCAACAAATAAACCGAATGTGTAAAGAAACTCAAAAAACGAAATATTATTTCATAGTAAATATTCACCATTAATTTCGATACACTTCCATGCGATTCATGAAAGATCTTCTCATATTAAATACTACCATTGGGTAGAAAAAGGCTGCTGGGAGTCTACTTTTGAATCTCTATTAACAAACATACCGAAATTCAAAGGATTAAAATTTAGATTACGCGGCGGCCAAGGAAACAGGCTACCATGATCAATCCAGCATCCGTGAAAAAGGGTATTTAAATAGGTTAGTACTTGATTGTAAAAATGTGGAGGGACATCATTCTGCATCAACTACATACTTCGCCTCAGTGGTAAGATTCGACATATTAATAAAATTGTAAAAAAAAAAAATTGTTAATATTTAAATTTCTTGGCAACTCGTGTAGTCCTAGAAAATGTTTCCCAGTGATCCCACTCAAAACACTGATTTTGAACTCATATTAGAAATGTTCTCACAAGATTTTCAACTTCCCTGAAATGATTATTTCTTAAATTGAAGATGGATCGGCGGGCAAATAAACATAAACACACCACATATAGTAGACAACCCCCAAACCGAAAGCCAAAGTTGTCCAGAAGGGAGTTACACATTTGGAAAAAGGCAGACATACATCCATACACACCGGTGTTGTTGTTGTAGAACTCTCCAAAATCGTCCTAAGTTGAAGACATAATCAAAATTCGACTTAGGCAAAAAATTTCATTTAAAGACATTTTCGGGAGTCTGCAGAGGCGCAGATCAGTCCACAAGGACCGTTTTGGGTTCTATAAGGCGTTGGAAATGACCAGGCGAAAATTCGAAGAAACACCGAATTTTCACTTAGGAAAAATGTTTTTGGTTCAGAATATCAGAATAGAAGTATATAATGACAAAGATTTATGAATAGTATACTTTTTTTCAAAGGTATCATAAATTGGACTTTGAAAAATAATATTTTTGGAAGGGCGTCAAAATTTGGCCCAGGAATCGATTTATCGAAAGTACGCCAAAGTTTCACTTGCAGACTAATTTTTCAAAACTGCGTTGAAATTTGGCTTGAAGATCGATTTTTCAAAAGTACGCCAAAATTTCACCCGCAGATTAACTTTTCAAAAGTACCTTGAAATTTGGCTTGAAAATCAATTTTTCAAAAGTACGCCAAAATTTCACCCGCGGATTAACTTTTCAAAAGTACCTTGAAATTTGGCTTGAAAATCGATTTTTCAAAAGTACGCCAAAATTTCACCCGCAGATTAGTTTTTCAAAAGTACCTTGAAATTTGGCTCGAAAATCGATTTTTCAAAAGTACGCTAAAATTGGTCTTAAACTGGATTTTTCAAAAGTACCACGAAGTCAGTTTAAAAAGTACCACGAAAATATACTTTAAATTATTTTTTATTTTTTTTTTTTTTTATTCCTCAACCAAAGACATTGACCTTTGAGGTACGATCATTGAAAGCACAATTCTAAAGTATGAGCATAAAATTTTAACGATGCACTGCATCCAAAAGGCAAAATAGAAGATTTTGTCAAAGCCGGCGTAGTGCCGATAGGCAAAAATTGATAAAAATCAATGCACATGTACAAGGCCGGTTTCTCGCATGGAAAGAGTTTGGATTGACCCAGCGGCTCGCAATTTGGTCGAGCGCGTTGAGTAGTCCAGACAAAGCGATGGTAGAAAAGCCAATAACGGGGCTTTTCAAATGACAAAGTTATAGAGGAAAACGCCTTGTGCATAAAAATCAAAAAATTCAATTTTGCCTAATAGTCGCTCGAAGGTGAGACGCTGCCAAATCGATATTATTAATCGACTGTGATAAGGGTTAGTAAGTCGTGGACTGATCGAACGCCACTCAACTTATGCAGTAATAAGTCCTCTGAATGTATTTGAGTACGTGAATTTCCACGATACAAGAACTTTAAAGCTAGGTAGTCTCTAGCGAAACTAAATTCATTTAGTAAAACTTTTTTAAGTTAATTTCAGTCAGCCTTAATTATTCATTTACCCAGAGTCTGAAATGATTCTAAAAGCTCGCATTTTGATTCTGAGAAGGTACGTATGAATCTTTTCTACCTAATCGATCGTTAGCGCGAGCGCTCTCGCTTGTATGGTCTGAAAGTCACTACCTTGATTGGGGAAGGCACGATTCTTTCTTGAGAATTTTGTATAACCAATTCTGTTAAATAAACGGATTCTTTGAACTAATGTTTCTTAATTGATCTTGAGGCCTGTTGACGGTCTATAATCCCTGGAACTTTCGTATAGAAAACCGGATGTGTCGAGTTAATTCGCATTAACGTTCGACCTTCTGGTTGTTTTACGGAGGTTCGATAGGGATTTTTTTATGCGTTTTTTGAGAAATATATTCCGTTATTAATGGACCAAAACGTGATTTTCGCGTACCAAAACTAATCCCTCCGCAGAGAAATTCTTCGGTTGGGATTTTTTTATGCAAAAATTCAGGAAATTAAGAGGTGCCTAAACCCCTAACGAGGGAATTCGGGTCCAGAGAGAGCGTAGTTTCCGATCTGTGGTAGTGCAGCCTTGGTCCCGCTTTTCGGCTACCGAAGTCATCTTATCTCGAACCCGCCTGGGAGGTAGAAGAACGGGGTAATACGCGACTGGCGCCCCCTGAGAAATAAATTGGTGTCGCGTCATTTTGACGCCCGGTAGTGCGTTCTTCTACATGGCGCCCAACGTGGGGCGTTGTTAGTCAGCAGGGCTTTCTGGAAAGGATATGGATGAATCAACGCCTTTCCAGTTTTACGACGAGCCGACATCTGTGATGGACAACGTCTCTAGAGGGTTAGAGAGGCCGTGCGCGGAGGATGTACTGGGTAGTTCGGGGGTTGGCCCGAGTACCACTGAAGGAGTCATACAGCCCTCCTCAGAACAAGTGTTCGCCCAAATGGCAGCAGGTCTTGCCAAAGCTCTAAGCGAAGCCACGCACGAGCATAAGTATCGGTCGAAGCATCCAAATGCGGAATTTCATGGCTTCGAACACGAAGACCCTGAAACCTTCATTTATCAAATGGAGGAATTTTTCGTCCGAGTACGAATTACGCAGGATAACGACCGACTATATAAAATATCAGAACAGCTCAAAGATGATGCTAAGAAATGGTTCGAACAATATCGAACCCTAATTACCACGTATCCTCTATTCCTCGAGCGGTTCAGAAGCCGTTATGATTCAGGTGAAGTACTCACCGAAGCAGTAGCTAATTTATATGGCAAGAAACAAGATGCCGAGGAAAATACGTCAGTATTTATTTCCAGGAAGGTATGCCTCTTCAAGAGGATCGATCCGTTTAAGCCGGAGGCGATGAAGGCGGCTACCATCTTCAATCAGTTGAGACCTGATATGAAAATGCTCCTAAAGAGTGCCGTCATACTAGATACAAATACACTAGTGACGATGACCGAACAAATGGCCAAAATCATGGATGAGAATAAAGAATTCGAGATTCTGCAAAATGCAAAGAAAAGCAAAGACCGAGAAGCGTCCACCTCTACCGCTTCAGCTCAAGGGAATCAGCAATCGAGCAGTAACTGGAGAACGGAACCCTCCGCATTAGCGAAGCCGTCCTCCAGTTCCTTTGGTGCATCTAGGACACCATTCAATGGATCTCAAAGAAGAGATAATCCGCCAGCACCAAGGGTGCATTTTGCAAATAATATTTCCTCGCTGCCTAGAGGGGATATACCGAGAAGGGGTACTGGAGACGTAAGGAACTCCCGAGTCCCGTATCGCCCTTGCAGATATTGCCCAACGGAGCAGTGGCATTTTCATGCGGAATGCCCAAACAATCCCTATCGTAATATGAATACGGGAAACCAAGCGGGGGTCAGAGGCGATGGCCCAGGCCGAACTGTACCAGCCCCGCCTACCAGGCCCCAGCAGGCTCGAAGCGACCCTCGAGGAAGCTCCGAAGCAAGAAGTTTAAATTAAAAAACTTCGATGACCTTCCTGACCTTAATTACCTGTTTAAGGATCAAGAAGTCAACCTATCTCCCCACCGATTCACTCCATTAGAATCTATCAATCAAACCAACGACGCTTTCCCTCTGCCTCGCATTAAGATTATAATTAATAATCGAGCGGTTAACGCTTTATTGGATACAGGTTCGACAAGGAATATTATCCAACCGAAATTTTTGAACGACATTGATCAACTTACAGCTCCCCAAACTTTTGTTATGGCTTGTGGCGATGGTTTAGTAGAATCCCTTGGGACTACGACCATAAACGTTAATGTACTAGATGTACCCTTTCAGACCACGTTTCAGGTCATTCAAAATTTAAACGAAGAGCTCATTCTGGGAGCCCCCTTTTTATATGCTCACAATGTCGTATTCGATTATCAACGTAAATGTGTCTACGTCGGCACTGAAGAGCGAATAACCGTCTTCTGGAATCAAGCGGCACATCAAGCAAGGAAGCAATGCCGGCTTCCCGAAGAACTGATCATCGGAAACGACAATTTAAAACCTCTATTCGAGGAATTCGCCGAATTGTTCACCGCGGTGCCTACCCAAGCTACCACGGTGACAACGAAACATAAAATAAAAGTTAAAGACGACCGCCCGTTCAATATCAAACCCTACCCTATGTCTCCTACTAAGAAAAAAGTTATGTACGATCAAATTGAAGAGATGCTGAAAGCCGGGGTCATAGAACCGAGTACCGCTCAGTACAGTTCGCCTCCCATTATAATTGAAAGGCCCGGCAAGAAGCCTCGCTTCTGCATTGATTATCGTCACTTAAATGAAGTAACGGAAGACGAAGCATCCGTCTTACCAAAGATATACGAGAGTATAAAGGATCTAGGAAACGCCAACATATTTACGGTGTTGGACCTCAAGAGCGGATATTGGCAAATCCCTCTTGAGGAGTCGTCAAAAAATTATTCTACGTTTACAACATTAGATGGAGCATCTTACCGATTTAACGTGATGCCTTTCGGATTGAAGACCGCTCCATGTACATTCCAAAAATTTATGGCAAGAGACGTATTGACCGGCTACTTGCATCATTTCTGCAAAGTATATCTCGATGATATTATCATCTACAGTGAAAATATAGATCAGCATGTAAACCATCTGAGAGCCGTCTTTGAACGCCTACGTTTACATAATTTAAAAGTGTCACCAGAAAAATGTGTGGTAGCCACATCCAGTATAACCTATCTCGGGCATAAGATAAATGCCAATACTACTCAACCTTTAGAAAAACATATTCTGCAGATACAGAACTATCCTGTGCCTACGACAAGGCGCCAGCTTCAGAGTTTCCTTGGCCTATGTAATTGGGTACGTGAATATATCCCTAATGTTGCAATAATTACTAAGCCCTTGACCCGACTACTCTCGAAGGACTGGCGCTATAAGTGGAATACAGAAGCCCAAGAATCCTTTATCCTACTGAAAGAGGTATTAAATAAACCTCTAGGACTGCACCGGCCAGATTTCAATAAAATGTTCATACTGCAGACGGACGCATCCTTAATAGGATTATCTGCAGTATTATATCAATTGGGGGATAATGACCAGAAGCACATCGTCTCTTATGCTAGTAATACGTTATCTCCGACGGAGAGAAAATACCATATCAATGAATTGGAATGTTTGAGCGTCGTTAATTATATAAGGAAATACAAAATATATTTGGCAGACCGTCCATTTATAGTCAAAACCGACAATCGAGCTTTACTATGGTTAAATAAGCATAAGGACGAGAAAACGAAATTTACACGTTGGTCATTATTACTTCAGGAATACAGCTTCACAATAGAACATTGTCCCGGCAAGGAAAATATATTGGCAGACTATTTGAGCAGAAATCCTCAAGGCCCGAACGTCGAAGCAGACGACGAAGAGGAGAGAATGTATCCACCAAAATTCTCGTACAAGGAACGAATATCAGTAATTACCACACTGGAATTAAACGATCAGGTCAGAGAAGCGCAATCGCACTCCAGAGATATCCAAGACCAAATCGAACGATGGAATGCTCTAGTGAGACAAGCAGATAAAACCGAGGCAGAGGTGAAATTCGTCAATACAAGACAAGTGATAGGCAGCACACTTTGGACAAGAGGCGAAAATGTTATAGAAAAATTATACGTACCAAAACGTATGGTCATGAGAGTAATATCTCATTTTCACGACCGACTGGAAGTAGGTCACCCCGGCCGCGATGAAACTGTTAGAATCATCTCGGGCCGCTATTATTTTAATAATTTGTCGAGACTAGTTAACAAATATTTAAATGAGTGCATTATTTGTAATTCCGTAAAAAGCAGACAATCACAACCGAAGGCTCCTCTCAGAAGCCATGCTCCATCGCATCCGTTCGAAGTTCTAAGCGTCGATGTAATCGGACCGCTTCAGCGAACCAAAGATGCAGATAACCGATATATATTAATGGTAGAGGATGTATTTAGTAAGTGGGTCGAAGCCAAGGCGTTCACCCAAGTCAGTGGAAAAACAATAGCACAATTTATCGAAGAGGAACTAGTGGCGAGATATGGCGTTCCGAGGGTCATCATTTCCGACCAGGGAGGCCACTTCAATTCCGGCTTTTACGATACGTTCTGTACACGTAACAATATTGAAAGATTCTTCACAGCAGCTTACCACCAACAGGCCAATCCAATAGAAAGGAGGGTGCAAGAAGCTAAGAAGATCTTAAAAACCTTATTATATGGTTCACCCAACGACGAGTGGGATCGACATGTTAGTCAGATGGCATATATCTTGAGAACAAGAAAAAACGCCGCTACGGGGCATACGCCCAGTTTCGTAGTACTCGGCTATGAATTACCGCAGATTGGTGATTGGAATATGTTCGCTTATAGACAAGAGCGTCGTAATCAAGCGGACGTTCCCCGCCTTGAAAGAGTCAAGGAGATTCGTAAAAATCAAACAAATTACCAATGGCGTTACGCGCCCAAAGTGGCGGTAACGCCGGTCGTATATAAAGTGGGAGATATGGTAATGACTAAAAGGATCAGGAAGGATCATACCTTCACACCGTCGTGGAGTGGGCCACACAAGGTTTTAAAGAGATTGTCCAATGAAGTTTACCTCATTCACAAGGGGGTAACTTCGACGAGATTACATGTCGATGCCATCAGGCCGGCACCTAAGGGAGACCCCGATGTTGAATTGGAATTGTCTGAAGAATCAGAAGATAGTCCGGATGAAATTCATCTTAGTGACGACGCTTCCTCATCAGACAATGAGATCGCGCCCAGGTCAGAGCGACGTAGCGATACCACACTAGTTCAAATCAATGTTCCCGCAAGTGCTCAAGATGAGCCGGATGTAATAAGTCGAGATCCCGAAGATGCTCGAGATGAGCCAGATATAGAAGAGTCACCTCTAGATATTTCTGAGGTCGACCACGGCTAATAGCCGTTTTCGCTTTTTTTTATATTTTTTCACAAAATTCTAAGTGGCGATTTTGACCTATATGCGGTCGAATCGAAAATTTAAAGTCTACTCCATGAGCAGACATGGAAAGACGGCGAACCCGACGCAAGAGCGCGATCCGGTAAGCCTAGCTTCTCAAGAGCGAGAGCCGCCAAGTTCGAGTAATGGACGTAGGCATAAGTACGAATCAGTACGAGTTTCGGAAGCTGTTTTTCTTATGCAAGAAGACAACTTCTATTTTAATCATTTTAAGTCAACAAAATTAACGTATACCCCAAATGGAAACTACGAGTTTCAGAAGCCGTTCTTCGCTCAAGAAGACGCTTCGATTTTTTTTATACTTTTTTCACAAGTCGTGATGACCGCACGAGTATCGTAAGCCGATTTAATCTACCTTACGAAGTAGAAACTACGAGACGAGTTTCAGAAGCCGTTCTTCGCTCAAGAAGACGCTTCGATTTTTTTTTTTTATACTTTTTTCACAAGTAGTGATGACCGCACGAGTATCGTAAGCCGATTCAATCTACCTTACGAAGAACCAATTTCTAACCATTATAAGTTAACAAAATTCATGTTAGAAAAATATTTCATTAAAAACAACACATTGTGTTTGTTAGTCGACGCGTCCCAGTCGACGACTTGCTAAAAAGTCAATCTAGTTGCAGAATTGCATTTTCCATGTGCAGAAATGGAAAGATGACTCAGCCTGTCGCAAGGGCGCGGCATGGTGAAGTCTGGAACTCAAAGGCGAGGACCGTCCAAGCTGCGGCATGGAGATATAGACAGCATCTTCTAGAAAGGGCCGAAGTTAAGCAAGAGCGAGACCAGGGCGAAAAAGCGAGTGCAACGAATTAGTGAGAGTGGACGCTAATCAAAATTGTGCTACGCTTCGCTTCGCTTCGCACCTCGACGCGGGTGTAATTAAGTTGATAAAAATGTTGTATCAACTGTCGTATTGTTTAAAAAATGTATTTATTTTTAAGTTAGATAGGCGAATCAGCCGTCTGCCCCAATTAAGGCCGTTATTTTTAAAACATCTGTACCATAGGTCAGACCGTCAAATGAAGGCATACAGACATACAAGTGAATATGGAAATTAAAGGCAATCGATGAGTAGAAAAGATTCAACCAAAGGAGGGGAGTGTTGTAGAACTCTCCAAAATCGTCCTAAGTTGAAGACATAATCAAAATTCGACTTAGGCAAAAAATTTCATTTAAAGACATTTTCGGGAGTCTGCAGAGGCGCAGATCAGTCCACAAGGACCGTTTTGGGTTCTATAAGGCGTTGGAAATGACCAGGCGAAAATTCGAAGAAACACCGAATTTTCACTTAGGAAAAATGTTTTTGGTTCAGAATATCAGAGTAGAAGTATATAATGACAAAGATTTATGAATAGTATACTTTTTTTCAAAGGTATCATAAATTGGACTTTGAAAAATAATATTTTTGGAAGGGCGTCAAAATTTGGCCCAGGAATCGATTTATCGAAAGTACGCCAAAGTTTCACTTGCAGACTAATTTTTCAAAACTGCGTTGAAATTTGGCTTGAAGATCGATTTTTCAAAAGTACGCCAAAATTTCACCCGCAGATTAACTTTTCAAAAGTACCTTGAAATTTGGCTTGAAAATCAATTTTTCAAAAGTACGCCAAAATTTCACCCGCGGATTAACTTTTCAAAAGTACCTTGAAATTTGGCTTGAAAATCGATTTTTCAAAAGTACGCCAAAATTTCACCCGCAGATTAGTTTTTCAAAAGTACCTTGAAATTTGGCTCGAAAATCGATTTTTCAAAAGTACGCTAAAATTGGTCTTAAACTGGATTTTTCAAAAGTACCACGAAGTCAGTTTAAAAAGTACCACGAAAATATACTTTAAATTATTTTTTATTTTTTTTTTTTTTTATTCCTCAACCAAAGACATTGACCTTTGAGGTACGATCATTGAAAGCACAATTCTAAAGTATGAGCATAAAATTTTAACGATGCACTGCATCCAAAAGGCAAAATAGAAGATTTTGTCAAAGCCGGCGTAGTGCCGATAGGCAAAAATTGATAAAAATCAATGCACATGTACAAGGCCGGTTTCTCGCATGGAAAGAGTTTGGATTGACCCAGCGGCTCGCAATTTGGTCGAGCGCGTTGAGTAGTCCAGACAAAGCGATGGTAGAAAAGCCAATAACGGGGCTTTTCAAATGACAAAGTTATAGAGGAAAACGCCTTGTGCATAAAAATCAAAAAATTCAATTTTGCCTAATAGTCGCTCGAAGGTGAGACGCTGCCAAATCGATATTATTAATCGACTGTGATAAGGGTTAGTAAGTCGTGGACTGATCGAACGCCACTCAACTTATGCAGTAATAAGTCCTCTGAATGTGTTTGAGTACGTGAATTTCCACGATACAAGAACTTTAAAGCTAGGTAGTCTCTAGCGAAACTAAATTCATTTAGTAAAACTTTTTTAAGTTAATTTCAGTCAGCCTTAATTATTCATTTACCCAGAGTCTGAAATGATTCTAAAAGCTCGCATTTTGATTCTGAGAAGGTACGTATGAATCTTTTCTACCCAATCGATCGTTAGCGCGAGCGCTCTCGCTTGTATGGTCTGAAAGTCACTACCTTGATTGGGGAAGGCACGATTCTTTCTTGAGAATTTTGTATAACCAATTCTGTTAAATAAACGGATTCTTTGAACTAATGTTTCTTAATTGATCTTGAGGCCTGTTGACGGTCTATAATCCCTGGAACTTTCGTATAGAAAACCGGATGTGTCGAGTTAATTCGCATTAACGTTCGACCTTCTGGTTGTTTTACGGAGGTTCGATAGGGATTTTTTTATGCGTTTTTTGAGAAATATATTCCGTTATTAATGGACCAAAACGTGATTTTCGCGTACCAAAACTAATCCCTCCGCAGAGAAATTCTTCGGTTGGGATTTTTTTATGCAAAAATTCAGGAAATTAAGAGGTGCCTAAACCCCTAACGAGTTCCCTCGTCCTCGTCCTTCGGGTCCAGAGAGAGCGTAGTTTCCGATCTGTGGTAGTGCAGCCTTGGTCCCGCTTTTCGGCTACCGAAGTCATCTTATCTCGAACCCGCCTGGGAGGTAGAAGAACGGGGTAATACGCGACTGGCGCCCCCTGAGAAATAAATTGGTGTCGCGTCATTTTGACGCCCGGTAGTGCGTTCTTCTACATTGTCAATACCGGGGCTGGGGCTCGAACTCAGGACGCGATAGACAGTCGGTCAGCATATTCTCCACTCAATACGCTTTAACCGACTGAATTACATATTCTGTTGACGAATGATTGGTCAATATTTTGTCTATTCCGAATATCACTTACAAATTGATATCGAAGAAAGCAGGCACGAGTATTTTAAGTTTTTTACAATAATAGTATATTGTAGTCAAGTACATTTAACGTTGCGCAATAATAAAAATATAAAGAGTCATACATGAAATAAAGTATTCAATAACAATAAAATTAATTGGATAAATTATAAAGTATAAAATCGCAGCTACTGGAACAGGCAGGAACCTCGCCACACAGTGGATCTTTATAAGCTGTGCTTGGATATTACATCGGAAATCAGAGCACTGAGCAAACTGATAAACTACACGTGACTTTGGAGCCATTTATTTCATGAACAAATATCGAACGAACTGAAGTGGACTACAAGCAATCTGTTAAAACATAACCTCTCATGTTTGTTTATGTTGCATGTTAATCAATTGCCGGATATTATAAGGGTATTAACAGATAACGTTTCGAAGATTTTGTAGAACATTGGATAGCGAAAAAAAATAACAAAAAATTTAACCAAAATGATAATCTAACCTCGACAAGTCAATTAGGCAATCCAAACCATGTGACTTCCAACATGGCGCGGAGGGCAAACATTCGTTTTCATTCGTTAAATGTTTGTGTTTCTCTGTTGTCTTGGCCACGTTTCCGGAATTTAATAAAAATAAACCCGTGTTTGCCCTCCACGCCATATTGAAAAAAAACTTTGACAGGCCGTTGGATCGCTTAATAATATTATGGACAATTCAAGCAGTCTACGCATGCGTCAAATTAAAATCTTCATGGTCGATCAAAAAGGTCCGAGCAAGTCGAGCTTCTTTCGAGGGCTTTATTTTGTAATGTTCAAACGTTTTAGACTTAGCTCGGTTAGCTCGATTTGCATTAAACGAACGATTGTAACGCGTCCCATCAATCAGACGTAATATCCGAACACGGCTATAAACAATTACCTTTAAAAAACCAACTAAAATAGCTTTTGACATCTGTCAAAAATATTTGGGTTGATTTGAATGTTGATTTTTAAGTTACGAAATAAGACAACCCATGAGGCATCTGCACGCGACGTCACAGCTAACCTCAAATATATATATATATATATATATATATATATATATATATATATATTTCTCAAAATTTGTAAAAGTATTTTGTAGTTATAGATCATTTTGGGTCACGTGACTTTGACGCAGCTATCTGGAGGGCACACGAAACCTCATCCAATAACAGGCAATGAAAATGAAAATAATTAATTAGAGACGAGTTGCCATTTATCAGCCTATTATTTTATAACTTTAACAGCTAGAAAACAAAATAATTAGTTGGGTGCCCTCCACGCCGACAGCGTGACGTCAACCGAAAATGATGTGTTAAAATTTCTGCCTGCTTCCCATATTTTCAACCAAAATCTAATTCAATGTAATGTTTATGAAGTTTTGTCCCAATAAAATAAAACGCATTTTGCAGGTTAGAAATCTAACCTATAATTAGCAATATATTTTTATTAATTAACAATATTAAAAATATATTTGCATGCATATTTAAATATCCGCTTAGCCAGTATGGCTCCAAGCTTAAATTGCGGATACAAACATTAAACAAGATTATTAACTTAAAAATCTTAAACTTTGAGGTTATGTTAGTTCTATAACGTATAAATCAACATTCACAAAGGTTACCAACCCAAATATTTTTGACAGATGGCAAAATACATTTTTCCCTAACAATAATAATAGCAATAATATTTTTTGGATGCTGTCATGTGTGCACATATAACGAATTATTTTCAATTTTTTTCACGGAAACCAAATAGAAAGAGTGCAAGTGTGATATATTGTTGAAATCGGAATTTTTACTGCTTTTCAACGGTTCGCTTACAAATTGTAAGTAATCATAAAATAAACAACTTGTTGTGCCAAAACGAGAGTAAACGTAATACGATCTCAACCAAAACCTTTTCATATCTTCTGGAGCACTAAAGAAACCCTCATGCAAAGTTTCATCCAAATCGTGTGTTCCTGAAAAATATAATTTTTCGTTTAATTTCATTAACAACTATTTACGAAGCCTCCAAAATTGAACAAATCACTTTTTTATCGAAAATTTTTTTTTTTCAAATGGGAAGGTGGTGTTTCCTAGTGTTCAATAAATTATAGATTTTTTTCTGAATTCATTGGTATCCATTTCAAATCTATGCTATTTGTTTTTCTATTTTATTGAACTTATTTAAAAATAAAAAATCACTTTCAATATAATTTTTCTTGAACTTTAACATAGAAGCCTTTGCAAAAATCATTTGTCTAATAATGAAATGTGAATAACTACCTTTTTGTGAATAATAGTCTTTTGGTTCTCTCTTTTGTTTCTTAATAGGTATAAGTACTACTGCAAAATATAAGGATCAATAAAAATTATTTTGAAAGTGATTTTTTATTTTTAAATAAAGGGCCCCTTTTTGATGTTTTTTAATATTTTTTTAGTTTTTAAATATTGAGAACATTCATAGGATTTTCAGGAACAAGTGCTCTGTTTCCAGTATCATGTATCGTTCGAAGAAGAATCATTGATGGATATTTTATGTGATTTTTATGCTGTGCGTACCCGAAAAACCATAATACGCTTGTGTTTTCAGCGGTTCCGCATCAAACTCATTAGAACGATTTTTCTCACAAAGTCCAACCTACGACTAAAATGAAAGAGGACATTTTTTGTGTATTTCTAATTAGTGAAGGACATTCTTGTACCAAAGTGAAAAAAAAAGACATAAGAAATTAATGCAAAATATCGACAGCCCCTCTCAATACCACCCACTTACGGTAAAAAATATTTTTAGAAAATAATGTAAAAATAAGCTTGTATTATTGTTCAATATGCATATAAAGTCGCGTCTCTGTGAATCAAAAGGATTAGCTGAAACTTATATAAAATATTAATCAATTTTTGGGTGTCATTTTCAAAGAGCTGTAGCTCAAGGTATTTGCGATAGATATGTATACATTGGCACATACATACACACAAACGCATGCACGCAGTACACAAACAGGCTGGAAGCCATTCATAAACACGTACATATAGATTACCCGTTACCTCGTTGTTAAGACCTTTAGGCACTCCTGGAGCGAAAACCACTCATAGGATAGACTCAGTGCAATGAGAATTTTTGATCAGCATGACTTTAACTACAAAATAGCAATTTCAGCCAATCCCACCGAAGCATGCCGGAATCTGACATATATATATATATATATATATATATATATATATATATATATATATATATATATATATATATATATATATATATATATATATATATATATATATATGTATATATATATATATATATATATATATATATATATATTTTACCTAACCTAAAAATTGATTAAAAAATTCTGAAAAAAATTGTTGAGCTTTATTGGACTTAAACAAAAATATTTCGACCCTTGCAACTTTTTGTTAATAGTTTAAGAGTAAAGAGTTCTTGAATGTCTAAAATGACACAAATTAAATAACTTTGACAAGCTGTATCTCAAAAACTGTCCATACGATTGGCTCGATGTGATAAGAACTTTTGATCAGCATGACTTGAACTACAAAATACGAAAATTTCAGCCGATTCCACCGAATCAACATTTTCAAGGGTTTTGTTCCGGGGTCCTTTAATGAAATAGAAAAACAAATAGAAATGGATATCAATGAATTCATTCAAATCTATCATTTATTGAACACTAGGAGCCACCACCTTCCCATTTGAAAAAAAAAGTTTTCGATAAAAAAGTGATTTGTTCAATTTTGGAGGATTCGTAAATAGTTATTAATGAAATTAAACGAAAAATTATATTTTTCCCTTGGACTTTACCTACCGTAGAACAAATTTTGGTATTCCAAAGCACTAGACGAATGTCTTTAAATGCTTAAAAACTGAACATCGACTCAAAAATTCACGAAAATCTCATAATATACTCAGAATATTGTCTTGAATTCAAATTTGTAAAAATATAGGGTGTTCCATTTAAAAATAGAAAGTTGCGGTAATTTCCGGGTAAACCGGAAAGGGTCTCATACCATTTTTTATGTCAAAAAATCCATATTTACAGATAGTTTATGCACCCCAAATTTCAAATGGATAACTTAAAAAATAAAGGAAATATAGAGGGGAGCCACTAGCCTGTGGCACCCGATATATTTAAAGCTTTTTCGGCTTATTTTGAAAGTTAACCAATCGATACTATGGCTAAAGCCATTATTAACACAGAAATTGATAAAGTGATGTGAACTTAATTTAGACAATATGACTTTCCTTTATATGTTCGTACTTAACAAAACAATAATTTTCTTTAATTCATCTAATCAAAACTAGACAAAAGCTTAGAGTAATATATTATTGCACTTTTATGTACTGAATAATTATATTTTACAGACTTCAGCGTTCTGCTGTTTTACTGTTCATATAACAATACTGATATTTTACACTTAGGTTGCACATTTCATGTAATTGTTAATTATTCCCAATACTTACTCTTGGATATTAAGCTCAAGAAGCGCTGATTTATCGTGTTCATAAGCTTCTATTGTTCTAGACAATACTGGTGATTGCAAACAGCCCATTCATATTAACAAATAGCTTAATGATGATATCAGATAATGCTTAAAGTAAATATTTGTATTAATCACATGTCAAGTAAATAACCCATTATATTGTCTAATGAAGCTTATATTATAAATGCTCTTTACAGAGATTTGCAAATTATTATCGATGATTATGTATCTATTCTATTTAAAAATATAAAACCTCTCGGTTATTACATATGCCTTACTTAAAAGTGGTAAATATTTGTTTGTTTCTGCAATTTCAGAAACTTCAATTTCATAGAATTCTTTTTGATTTTTGCCAGTTTCAGTCGTATCCACATCCACTAATAAGTTTTCAAATATAATTTCTTTTTTAATAATGTTGATGAAATGAGGTAAAAAAACTTTTCGCCTTTTAATATCGTACATTATTCATTAGATGTGGATCAACTAAAAAAATATTTTCAAGTTTTAGTTATTGCAATATAATGTATAAATGACATAAGAAATGACATAAAAATAAACTTCTCGCTTCCTCATCATCCATTATTCTCAAATTTTTTCTGACACGCTCTCACACATTTTTGCATGTAAAAGTGAAAACATAAATTATGAACATGCGCATTTGCCTTTTCTATATTGATGCACACAGGAAATAATTAACGCGGTGGGTCTCACTGCCTTGAGCGTTGTGATAATGTTGTAGAAGAATTGACCTAAGTCGAAGCCAAAATAAAAATTCGACTTAGGTAAAAATTTAATTTAAGGACATTTTCAAGAGCATGAGTGACTTCAGAGCCACAAGCTAGCCCAAAAGGACCATTATGAGTTCGATAAGGCACAACCGGGTAAAAATTCGAAGAAACACCGAATTTTTACTTAGGAAAATATATTTTGGTCCAGGGTAAGAGAGTGAAAGTATTTGGTGGTAATGGAAAAATGAATCCCATACTTTTTAAAAAGTACGCCAAAAAAGTACTTTAATATTCAAAATATTTTCCACTTTAATTCCTCCGCCGAAGACATTGACCATGGAGGTACAGTCATTATATACCTTGCTCTAAAGATTGACTATAAAATTTTAACAAGGCAATGTATAAAAAAAAACGAAACCGACGAATTTGGCAAAAGCGGCGTAGCGTCTATAAGCAAAAATTGGCAAGAAATCAATGAAAATGCACAAGGCGGTTTCTCGCATAAAACAAGTTTGGATTCATCCAGCGACTCGTGATTTGGTAGAGTGCGTTGGGTGGTCAATACAAAAGCAATGGTAGGAAAGCCAACTGCAGGGCTTTCCGAATAATAAAGTTATAGAGAAAACCGCCTTGTGCACAAAGGACTCAAAATTCCATTTTGCCAGAAGTCGTTCGGAGGCCAGTCGCCGTCATTTTTCCTATATTGAACCTGCATGGGGACAAGTACATCGTAAGACTGGCCGAAAGTTATTAAACTCATGTATTAGTAGAACTCCGTCCTGTGAATGATAAAATCACGATCTAGGACCTTTAAGCTATTCATAAGCGAACCAAAATTTTTTTAAGTAAAATATTTTTATATTATTTTCAGACAGCCATAATTACCAAAACACAAAATTTTTAAATTCTTTTTAAAAGGCTTGCATTAAATCCTTAGGAGGTTAAATGAATCTTTTCTTCCAAATCAATTGTAAAAGCACGCTCTCACTTGTATGGTTAAAAAGTAATTTGCCTTAATTGGGGAGGCGTGATTCTTTCACATTATATCATTGTGCAGAAAATCACTCTATTATTTCATACTTATTAAGTAAATATGGTATTCTTTGAACTAATTGCATTTTATTGATGTAATGACTTGTTGCTAGTCTTAATCCCTTGAGTTTTCGTTTGGAAGACCTAAACAACCGAGTTAATCGGGATTTCATGATTCCTTAAGTTTGATACTTAAGTGGCCTTACGGGAGCTTGATAGGAATTTTTTTTGCGATTTCTCCAGAAATCTTTAAGTGCAGGGACCATTATTAATAAGTAAATACAAACAGATATCTTCAATAGGGATTTTTTTTATGCAAAAATTACAGAAACCAAAAGACGTCAGGCCACTTAGAACTGTATAAACAGATCAAAATCACGTCAAATTCTAATCCCGTCGGAGAGATATCTTCGATGGGTTTTTTTTGCAAAAATCGCAATAATCCAAAGACGCAAAAGTCCTTATTGTCAGTGAATAGTCCTGAGATAGCGTCGTTAATGATCTGAGGTACTGCAGCCTTCACCTATTACTCGTCTACCGAAGTATATCTTATCTCGAACCCGCTTGGGAGTGGAAGAATGGGGCAGAACGCGGCTGGCGCCTTTTTAAATATAAATTTGTGTATATCTGAGTACCTGTAACCGAAGTATCACCTTCAATCCGCCATCTTGGAAAATAATAGAAAAAACCAAGAATAGCCGAAAAAATCAAAATTGCACATCTCTTCTATAAGAAGGAGTAATTTCACCAAAATTGGCAAAAATAAAACTCATTTATGGTCAAATATAATGCACCAATCCCGAATACCGTATATCAAATAGAACGGTCAAAGATGGCGGACAAAATAAAATTTTTAATTCTTCGTCAGTTATCAAGTAGGCATTGTACGTCACTTTTTTTATTGTATGTAATTTTGTGTACTTTTAGGGTATAGAGTTCATTTTTTTTAATTGTCAAGAAAGTGCATTTTTACAATTTTCAAAAATATATTTTCTTTGACGCTCCCTTTTTCACCAAATTTTGATCGAACAAAATGAAATATACTAAGAAAGTCTCGTATAACTTCAAAAATTGAATACAAAATGAAACTTCATCAATTTGAAAAGGAAATTTATTAAGCATACGCATGGTAATAATAATAATAATAATAAGAATATGAATATATGATCAATAACACAGGTACACAAAAAAAATGTCGAATGCTAGAAGGCAGGCCTATGTATTCCCATGCATTTCAACCTGCTGAACACGAATCCGATGTTCATTTTGCTGGATTGGCTCTTGCATTTTTCCTAACCCCAAAAAACACTCTGCCCGAAAAATCTCAAACAAGTAAACAAAAAGCTTAAATGAGCGGTCAGCTCATTTAATGGTGGTCAACCATTTCCATACGTATTTTGGGGCACTGAGACCGAATCTAAGGTCAGAATTGGCCATTAGTTAGGAATTTTGACATAACCTCAAAAAACACCTAAAAAATGCCCCAAAAATCCCAAACAAGTAAATAAAAAGCTTACATGAACTGATCACTATATCTATACGTAATCTGGAGCTCTGAATCCGAATCCAAGGTCAGAATTTTTGCGCGACGATCGAATTTATTGTAAAATCCATATTTAGAATGAAAACGTACCCAAAAATGACTGAATTATAGCCTGACATTGACTTTGCTCTACACAATATCTGAACATATAATTTCCGACGTATTTTCACGAGCTGAACACAATACCGAAGTTAGAATTAAAGCGCAATCTGCAAACTTTATAGAAAAATATCATTTTAACATATATTCTCATCAACCCTAGTAAGCGAAGATGGGTAACTTTTTTCAAGTATCTAAAAGAAAATATTACTGAACAGTGACAGTAATTTTCGGACAAAGTTGGCTTTGTTGAGAGAGGAATATCGTTTGGTCTTAATATTTACCTACACCCTCCCTTGATGATTTTTTACTTTTTTTTCTCAGAGCCGTTATCATGCAAGTGGGAAACTTGGCTTTCTATGAGTACAAGAAATTTGCACAACTGTATAAATAATGCGAATTCCTTCTGTTTTGTTTGTATTGAAGGTTCCGAAAAATCGAAAAAAAATCAGCGATAAAATAAAAAATATTTATCTAAAATCTCTATGTGATAGGTATAAGTATATTCATTAACCCTTCTTCATTGAGATTATATAAGAGCAAGTGTTCTTTTCCTTGTGTAAAATATTTTCTAAGTCTTTTTCTGTATGAGCTAGAACGAACATCACTTGATACTAAATTGTCTTCTTCCATAATCGCCGCTAAATATTCTTCCCTACCATTAGATTAACCAAGATTTCTAATAACATTATTAAGTTTATAATTTCACCAAATATTGGGAGTTTTAGTTCTTCTGAACACTCATATTCCCTATCTTCATATTCACTGGCATCGTCTTGACTTTCGGAACAATCAGTTTCCTTTAACCCTTTTTTAGCATTAATTCCGGAAACATTTGTATTGTTAAAAAATAACAATCTTTGCTGATTCCAGGCTCCTTCCATATTGTTGGATTTTTATATTTTACTTTTTAAAGTTCTTTCCATGGAAAACCTTTATTCACTATTTCCATACTATAACATTTTAGATAAATATTTTTTTATTTTATCGTTGATTTTTTTTTCGATATTTCGGAACATCGAATTTACTAAAAACAAGGCAAGAATTTTACACAAATAACTTTAAACCAAGAACTTTAAGTTTATAACACAACTTAAGGCAAGAAGTTTGAACCAAGAACTCTAAATGTAACATATTCTAAGACATGAACTTTACACAAAGGACTCTAAACCAAGAACTCTAAACCTTAGGAACTTAACAATCTTGTCTTAATTTATAATAGGTTTGTTTTTGGTTTGAAGTTCTTGTCTCAAGTTATGTTGGGTTAAGAATTCTTAGTTTAAAGCTCTTGCCTTAGGTTATGTTAGGTTTAGAGTTCTTGGTTCAAAGTTCTTGGTGTAATGCCCTTGCCTTAGGTTATGTTAGTTTTAAAGTTCTTGGTTTAAGCTTTTAATTTATTTGTTTTGGGTTTTTGGGCATTCTTTAGGTGTTTTTTGAGGTTATGTCAAAATTCCTAACTGATCGGCTAATTCTGACCTCATATTCAGTTTCAGCGCCTCAAATTACATATAGATATAGTGATCAGCTCATTTAAACTTTTTATTTACTTGTTTGGGATTTTTCGGGCATTTCTAAGGTGTTTCTTGAGGTTAGCAAAAATGCAAGAGCCAATCCGGCAAAACGGACATCGAATTCGTGTTCAGCGCATCGAAATGCATGGGAGTACATAGGTCTGCCTTCTAGCACTCGACATTTTTTTTTGTGCCTGTGTAATCAGAACCAAGCAGTCGAGACTAGAGTAGTATTATTTTTATGGGTATGCCGTTGAACAGAATAGCACTAAGAATAAAAATGCGTAGACATTTCAATCACAAGTGAGATTACGAAATCATCGGTTTGTCAAAAAAAATTTCTAGCTAAAAGTAAAAATATTTATGAAATTATTGCGCAAAGAGTTAATAGATATTGACTTTAACGTTAAAATTTGCATGGAAAACGTCGATACTACAATCGTCAAAACTGCTATTGATTTGAAAACCGAAGACAATCAAGTTATAATAGTTAGTGAAGATATTGACCTTTTGGTTATAATGACTCAACTAGCATGGAATCATCATAAAAAAATCTTTTTTTACAAACCTAAGATTAATAAAATAATTGACAAACAATATGATGAAAATAGAATTGCCTGCAATTTCACCTACTGAAGAGGTAATAAAAAAAACACTGTTTAAGAGTTTATTTTCAAGTCCAAAAATGGTTAGGTTCTGAGAAAGATCCGTCACAATTCGGGTGGCTTAAAATTGAGAATGGCTTATAATGCCTGATATTATGAGTGAAAGTAATGGTTTTCCTAAAACAGTTACTAAGTGATATTCCTTGTAAATGTAAGGCTGTAAAAATTATCAGTGTAGCTGTAGAAAACTGAATATATAATGTTCTATTATATGTGTTACTGTAAAGGAAATAATTATGCCAATGCTTCCTCTACCTTTGATTAATCGGCTGTCGACGAGGAATGCGGTGAAATTATGGTATATGACGGTAATGAAACTAATACAGTATACGTCATTTTGTTTCGATGAAAATTGGGTGAAAAAAAAAAGAGGCTGAAAAAAAAACATTTTTGAAAATTGTAAAAATGCATTTTTTGTGAAAATTAAAAAAACTCACTCTTTTGACAATTAAAAAAATTACTTTTATCCCCTAGAAGTACGTAAAATACCATACAATAAAAAAAGTGACGTACAATGCTTCCTTGATAATTGACGAAGAATTGAAAATTTTATTTCGTTCGCCATCTTTGACCATTCTATTTGACATACGGTGTCCGGGATTGGTGCATTATAGTCAAATACCATAAGTGAGTTTTATTTTTGCCAGCTTTGGTGAAATTACTCCTTCTTACAGAAAAGATACTCAATTTTTATTTTTTCAACTATTCTTGGTGTTTTCTATTTTTTCCCAAGATGGCGGAAAGTCTATATTTTTTAGGAATTTTATTTCAAATAAGCCAGTATCTTTAAAATTCCTATCCGATTACTAGTACAAGATATATTAACCAGATAAGTTGAAAATCCGTAAAAGCGCGTCAAAACGTGCATATAACCTTTGACGCACAAGGAATTTTTTGGGCACAAGTATTTTTTTCGTAATCTGGAGGTCCTAATGCATAAGAATCAACAATTGAATTTTAGGTGGAGTGTATAAGTCATAAAACATGTGTTAAGATGGTGTGAAAATGAAGAAGAAACTATTTTGGTAGTAAATACATGGAACTTTGTCAAGAGAATGGAAACGATAGATTTTCTTGTAAACTGGATGCGTCAGAGAAAAATAGCTGCTTTAAAAGTTTTATAGTTCTTAGATTCCATCAAATGGCAATGGCAAATTGTTGAGTAAGGAACTACAAGTTGAATTAGTTTTTTGTGATTTTTCACTTCTTAATTTGAAAGATCATCAAATTCTGCACATAAATCATTTGAAGTATAAAGCACTCAAGTGGATATTTATGGATATATTCAATATTACCTGGAATATTCAAGATAATGGGGCGTCCATTATCTTGAAAACATCGCACCTTCAATAAAAAAAATGTGTAATACTAAAGTGTTGGTGATTTTACAGCTATTAGTAAACCCATTTTTTTTTAGAATTGATGTTTAAAAGATCATTTGAAAGTCACCTTATTTTTTTATATACAGCGGTATTCTTACTTCAGTTCTTGAAAAGGCTCTAATTCTACGTAGAAAATTACTAAACTACATATGATGTAACATGAGTAGTTTTCCATACTTGTTTTGTTCTAAACGGGCGAACTTGATGGTTGATGTCTATATTTTAATTCTGATAATTATGGATGACGGATATAGACCAATAGGTGGAAATGAAAACAACTTTTCAAATAGTTGACGTTTAACCAGAATTTAGTGGCATCGTCAGAACATTCTGTGTTTTTCTTTTTAGTATTCAAATTTAAAAAATAAGTAATACATTGATATATGCAAACAAATACAATATTTTAATGAAAGGCAGCATATAACCATTGTGCTTAACAACTATCACTAAAACTCATCCAGGAATACAATCCTGCCAGATATTTAAGAAAACCATCCACCCAAATCTTAAAGACTATCAATATTAAGCCATCCAAGTTTCAGTACTTATTCCCGTAGAATTTAAAATCTATTGAAATGCGAAATAAAAAATATCACCTTACAATAAACACTTAGTTACCTTAAAAAGACCTTATGGAACTTTATCTACTGAAAACATGAAGTTGCAGTCATATACTACCTATCATATCCTAACACTTTTGTATTTATCATTTTTATCAAATGCGGTGTTGCAAGATAATCAAGCATACCGAATATTTTATATAATCTTGGATATAAGGAGGTCGGTAAATTAAAGGTTAGCGAATCTAGCTAGTATGTGCATACTTTTATTACTTTTAAGTTTTAATTTATTTTATTCTCCTTCAGAAATTTTATCTCAATTTTAACTTAATTTGCTTTTTGAGACACTTCCTTCCTATCCAGCCTTTCAATTTCCACGACGTTGCGATGGATGTCCGGATGGCTCCGGGTCGAGTGCCAAGTTATACACTGTAGTTGCTTAAATAGAAATAAACATATTTTTTTATTGTAGTTGTTGGATCTAGCTTGCACTCTGGGCACACCAATCGAAGTGGTTCACACCCACACGGTAAAGAAAATTTTCTCCAAGAAGTGGTTCGGATTCCACTATAAACTATAGGGCCCCGTCTCCTTTACTCAGACAAATTTATATCTCCTAGTGGATCAATGATATGACAAGGAAGGCGGTTAAAGCACATTTTAAATACTTTTTTTAAGTACACATATCTACAACAATTTACGTCAAGGATGATTTGTACGCAGAACTTAATGATCTTTCTAAATAAGAAATACAGCATTGAACCTCTGATAATGAAATACTTGATCCACTGAAATTATAAATTCTATTATCTGGTAGATTTACAAAAACTATGAAACTTGAAGAAAAATTTTCTAATTTAGGAAGCCCTGTAGAGTATAATAAAATAAAGTGTTTCAGAAATGAAATTGTCATAATGTGGCCAAACTGTAGAACAAAAGTTACGATTGTAGTTGTTACGTATTTCCATTCTAAGACAATTTATAGTTCTCTTGGGATTCATTCTAGGCTCTTTACTTGTCTATCTAAACAGTAATAAAATGGCTAATGCTTGGAAGGTTTCTAACATAAAAGGGCTGAGGTACGTGATTAATTCAGTTATGCAAAGTTTCCAAGCATAATTAAAAATGTAACATGACATGACAACAAAATATGTGTTTTAGCTACGATGAATTTAATAATATTAATTTGGTTTAACGTATTATGACTTCTTCTTCTTAGTTATAATGTCTGAAAAGATGTTTTGTGATTTAAGCATTTTGGCCTTCCTTTGCAGTACAGCACGTTTGACAGCATCACACCAACTCTTGCTGTTGAGGGTTTCATGATATTTTTGACATGTCAACTTTTGCTCAATTAGCAAGTTGCCAGTCTGACCTCATCTTTAGATACAATCAGAGATGGGTAAAGGAAACTTTCCAATAAACGTTTCCAGGAAATTTTCGGAAGTTTCCAGAACGAAGTTTTGACAAAAATCAGAGATGGATAAAGGAAACTTTTCATATGAAAGTTTTCAGAACGAAATTTTGATAAAAATGAAAGTTTTCAGTAAAATATTTGAATATTCCGAGATTTTCCAAAGATAACTTTTGGAAACTTTCAAATATTCAAATATTCCAATATTTTATTGAAAACTTTCATTTTTATCAAAATTTCGATCCGAGAACTTTCAAATTTTCAAATTTTCCTTTACCCATCTCTGGATGTAACTATAAAAAAAAATTCAGTTACTGATATTGTCAGATATTTGGCGATTGTTTTACCATTTTTACTGTAATCATATTAGAATTATTATCCACATCATTAGTTTAAAGCTATGAAAAATATTATAATATTGTAAACGCTTAACTATGTTCAACATAACCAAAGATAACACAAATAGTGTATTCTCATGTATTTTGACTCGCTGAATCCGAAGTCAGAATTATTTTCAGATTGGCTCGTTTTTCACCCCCAACCTCAAAAAACATCCGTAAAACAAAAAAAGTGGTCAGTTCGACAGACTGAACCAGTGGGTCCTTATGTATTTTGACTCACTGAATCCGAATCCGAAGTCGGAATAGGGAACTTGCCCAAAAAATAAAATCAATTTAAAATACTCAAAATCGTAAACCCCATAGACAACAAAAAAAATTAAAAAAAAAAATCTCTTCCAGAAATATAAGCGATTAAAATCTGCCCGATTTTACCCAATCCTGAAATGTGATATCAGATGGAGAAGGTCGGATAACGGCGTCAAGCGACACCAATTCTGCTTTGTCAGAAACAACTAGCAGGGAACACAACCTAACCTAAAATTTAAACTATTCGTTGGAAAAACATCTTCAACATTCTGAAATGTCACAAAATGCTACTTTTCATTCGTTCATGCCGAGCCGAATTTTCGAATTTCGCCGTGCAATTTACTATCAGGTTTATCTGGAAGACTTCCTCTTTACGTCGCGAGATCGTACGGACGTCTCAATGGTGTTTTTCGAAAACTATGAACGTGTCAAGATTGCATGTTTCTGTAATTTTTTCGGCTCCGAAATGTAAGCTGTTTTTTGCTATTTTTCGCAAATATCTCCGAAACGGTGGGAGTTAGCTCAAAATAAAAAATAAAGTCAAATGAGTATTTTCCACAACGAATCTTCTGCTGCCATCAGAATTTTGATTTTTTTTTCGTTTCGGAGATAATTACTGAAATGTCGGCCATGTACGGCATAAAATCGCAAATGTTTGCTTCTACAGTTGGCAACTTTTTAATCTTGGCTCCTACGCCAAAAGACTACTCTAGCTAATTTAAATAGAATTAAATTTGCTAAAACTTTTTTTTTATTTTTTGAATTCCGACGAGAGTGAAGGAATTAGAGGGGCGGATTTGGGACTTTTTTTTTTGGTAAAATTTTTCAATTTTGTCACCGTAATTAGTCGGTAATTAACTGAAATCGATCTCATATACGATGTTCACTTAATACCATGTACTACTTTGATGATCCGTTAATCTCGACCCTTCGAAACAAAGGTTTCTGAGAAAAATTATTTTTTTAAGATTTACATACACTCTATAGAAAAACGTGTAATTTCCTACATTTTCTCGAATATCTCGATAATTATCATTTTTTTTTCGAAAAATTTGTAGACAGCTTATGTAAAGAGAATTGATTGCGCTTTCCAACACTTTTTCTATTTTTTACATAAACATAACATAACATAAGAAACAAAAGACTTATGAGCGAATATGCGGACGTCTCAAAGCCAACCGCCGCCCAGTCTATTAATTAGGGTGAAGACGTAGTGCTCGGCTAAAGATTGCCATCTGTGGGACTAGCCCTCACGATCTGACGTCACAGTGCTTTTTGTGAGGAGTGGCGAAGATCTCAACTTTAATTATTTATTACAAGAAAGTACTGCGATTTAAGAGCTGATATTCGGTGTGGCATGTTTTTGTACATAAACACACACATTAATAAAATAAAAATAAATGGGCAAGTTCCCCATTGTCAGATTGGCTCTTTTTTCATCCCCAACCTCAAAAAACACCCTTACCGTTTTTCGCCTTTCACATTCAAATGAGTAGTTACTTTAATATATACTTCATAACCCACAACTCCATAACCCTATAATTCTATTGATCCCGGCGTGCAAACTTCCATAACCAGACTGAGTAAACAGAAATTTTACATATCTGAGTTCAAAAATTACATAATTCGGTGTGTGTAGGCATTTATAGCACCATAATCTCTAAATTCTCTAATTTCGTAACCCCAAACTTCACACCCCATAACCCGAGGCATCCTTTAACGTTTTTGGGCAAGCAGGTTTTTGTCAATGCATCACCAGAATATATACTTTTCATATCTAGTGCTCTTCAGATCAAATCTGAGCTTCTGCATGTGAATAGGGTCTACAATTCACTCTCTTTTTTTGTGATATCGAGTTCTCTTATACTCGAAAGATCTGTGCATGACAGTTTTTTATGTTTTCGTCCAATCTCAGATATATCTCCAGAGAGCGTCCAGCAATAATCAACCATCATATGTTTATCCCACCTGCCTTGGTATCGACGCTCCACATCTTTGACTTTGCCTTTCACCCTGTTCTTCACTGAAATCACCAAGATTTTCTGGGAAGTAGCCAATATGAGAATCCAAGAAATGCAATTTAAGATTCATCAAGCAGCCCATTTCCAAATTCACGCGCAGAACTCAGATTTGAGCAGATGAATACTAAATATGAAAAATAAATATTCCCTGACGACAAAAGCCGGCTTGCCCCGGAGCATGACGTTAAAGGAACAAAAACTTGTACAGTTGGATTTTTTTTATTCTCTTCTTTTTTAAGTTTTATATTTTTGTTTATCTTATTCTCTACTTATCATTTTAAGAATTATTAGAGATGTGATTATAATCGGACATTTTGTTGAATTTTGTTTATTTTCCTTTATATTTTTGTATTGTATATTGTGTATTATTGTGTATATTTTCATGTATTAATATCACTTTTAGCCATTGTCTATTGATCTATATATCTGTTAATTTCATTACTTTTTTCTATTAGATATCTATGTTTATGAAGCTTTCTTTTTTTGTATTATCTGATTTACCATTTATACATTTATAAGCTTTATTTTTGGTCACTATAATTTTTTCGGTAAAACTAATATTTACTGAGATATTTTCAAAAAATAGAAATTTTAGGTTTTTTCGAAATTACGTTTACAGTTTAAAATGCATTTTTTTTCTAAAGCAAGTGCTTTAAATGAGCAAAAAAATTAAACATCTAGGTAATGCCACATTTTAACGAAAAACTGTATTTCAGATAATTTTTTTAAATTACTGGCTAATTAGAATAACAAAATGGCGACTTTTTAATATAAAAAAATATAAATACGCACATTTTTCCGTCATAACTCCTTTATTTCTCATGCTACAGAAGCAAGTAAAATAATTTCTTTAATTTCATTCCTTAGCATGCTTGACGTAGGTGTCACAATTACTGAGATATTTAACATTTAAACTAAATTTTTCATCTTATAAACGTTCGGATGCCATTTGTAAACTTTCATATCTCCGAAACTATTAAATCTATGTAAATAATTAAAAAAGCGCAATTCATTATCAGTTATCAGCTCTATTTTTGTCCCTATCTATCTTTCACTAAAACTAATATTTATTGAAATATTTGGAAAAAGAAAAAAAAATAACGTTTTATCGAAAATACCTTTATAGTATAAACTTTAATCTTTTCTGAAGCAATTGCTCTATACAAACCAAAAAATTTGAGCATCTGCGTCATGCTCTATATTATTAAGAAATAGTGTTTGAAATTCCTTTTTTTTTTAATTACTGGCTAATTACAGTAACAAAATGGCGACCTTGTTATTAAAAAAAATGCGAAGACGCACATTGCTTCGGTCATAACTTTTTTGTTTTTTATGCTATAGAAACAGATAATAAAACAGTTGAAAGCTTAATTATTATTCTACCTATTAGCACTTTTGACGTAGGTGTCACAGTTTCTGAGATATTTAACTGTCACTCTAAAAAATTATCTTATGAACACTTGGTTCCCAAATATAAACTTAAATATTTCCGAAATTATTAATCCTACATCAATAAACAAAAACTATAATTAATTCCCAGTTTGTACTTTCTGTAATTAGTCTGTAACATTTTCTCGATAAAGTAATACTTTTCGAAATACTTGACGAAAGCAATTGGGAAATACATTTTTTTTAAGTTAAAATCGCAATTTTGAAGTCGTTATAACTTAAAAACTATCAATTCATGTGAAAAATTGCATAGAACTTTTTCTTCTTAAAATTTTATTCTTTTTCATCTTCAATAAAGATATATTTTTTTTAAGTGCCACCCCCTGAGAAGGACATCCACCCCCTATAAATAGCAAGCCCCCGCACAATGTAGAAACTTTTCTGTGAAGCATTTACTATTACACTGCCAAAAAAGAATATATGATATTATTTCGAAGTTAAAACCTCTAGTTACTATACTATTATATTTATTTTACTATATATTTTTGCCAAACTTCACCTTCTAAATCATACATAAATGTTTAATACAATTTTTTTTGTAAAATACCTTCCAAACGTGAATAAAAATACTCTCGCATATTTTATATAACGTAAATCACTTTAGCTAAAAGCATTATCAAATACTTTTGGAAAATTGGAAGAAAATATGAGCCTAATACGTCACGATCAATTAAAATCTCAATTTCGAATTTTTGACGATTACTGAAGTGTTGAAAATTAGAATTCAATTAATTTTTGGGTTATACCTAACATGTCGCGGAAATGGATCATTAAGATTTAGCCGTATCCATCGGGGTTATAGGTAATTTTCGACATTTAATTTGTATAATACCAACATAAATTTATTACAAAATTAATAAAAAAATATGTCATTGGGGATGATTTATATATCACACTCCCCAAACTACTTTATCAATCACTAGAAGGAAGGAAATCGACACAACCCTCTAAATAATTCATAAAGCATTCTATAATACATGAATTTCCCAAATTAAATGCCATTCCAGTACAAATTGACAATAAATATCTTGGTATGACTATCATTGCAACATATAATTCAATTTAATAGTTAATCAATCTATATTTGCAATATTTAGCAACCAAAAGTGATTTACACTTGATATCATGTATCAAAATAATGAAATTTGTATTAGGTGACATGGTTAATTAACATGTTATGATAGTATAGAGGGTGTCTGGATTATACGTACTTAAATTTTGCATGATATTATTAACCCAAAAGAAATAAAAATGTCTTATAAAATTTTTGCTTTACTCCAACGGTTTTGCTTAAATTGAATATATATTTTTTAAAATACGACATTTTCAGGCCAATTAATACATATAATGTTGTCTAGGTCAATATATTGCCGAAAAGACTCGATCAAGTTCAAGGTTTTTTGCGACCTACACCTCCCTTTATAAACAGGTAAAGTACTGAATTAGTTCGTACCTTTCTCAAAGGAACCAAGTAGTTGAGATTCATAGTTGCAGGTCAAATAAAATTATTACTGAATGCAATGTACCACATGATTCAGTCCTTGGGCCATTATTATTCATTGTTTTTATAAACGATTTATCAGATATTGTTAATCAAAGCAACTTGACATTGTTTGCTGACAATATTTCTTTTGCTTGTTCTGGCCCTTCTCAAAATGATGTTAGTTTATATAGTCAAAATATTTTAAATGTATTTCTTGAGTGGTTTAATAAAAACATACTATTTTTTAATATTTCAAAGACAGAATTTATATTACTTAAGCCATGGTATACTCTAGCAACAGAGAGCCAACTGATTTTAATTAATGGGGCATTTATAAAACAGGCGGATACTGTAAAATTTTTAAATATATATGTTAATTAGTTTTTAAATTGGGACGATCAAATAAGAAATCTGTGATTAAAAATGTCGTCAGTGCGTTATGTATATTATAGTCTCTGGCTCAGTGGCACAGTGCTTAAGGTATTAGGCTTGCGACGACGTGGTCCCGGGTTCGAATCCTGACTAGGGTATGGATGTGTAATGGCGTTTTTCACGTGTAGCCAAGACGGTAGTAGCGGGCTAGACTGCGGTTGTGTGAGAAATAGCACGGCCTAGTCGCTCTCCTCTCCTGAGTTCGAGCCACAGCTGCGGCAGATGACAATGTCGCAGAGAATGAGTGTTGTGATGTTGTCTATGTGTGTGTCCTGATTGAGTGGTAGAATAGCCTACGGCTAAACTCCGCCAGGACATTAATATAAATAAGACGATTAAAAATGTGACCAGCAACCAAATATTCTTAGCTTATTCTAGAAGATCTTACAGCATTTTATTTTGAGGATCTTCGAATCTATGGATATACGTCTAAAGAATGCAAAAAAGGATACTACGTAATATAGCATGTGTAACAAAATTTCATTTTTGCGAAAATTTATTGAAAAAAATATAAATTATTAACAATACCATGTATATACAATTACGAAGTAGTAAGTAATTTTTTTACTAACAATTTTAATCAATTCTAATGCCGTACATATACCGCAACAGAATTTATCCTGTATACGGAGGAATTAAATTCTTTAATAAGCTTCCTAATCAAATTAAAAGCATCCTGTATGCATCTGCTGTCAACATGAATTTTATTACTTTTTATATGAAACTATTATAATTAGCAATAACATATTATTTCAATATTTCAAATTTTGCTTTATCAAACTACATATACAACAGCAATTATTTTAATAACAATGCTCTGTTAATTTAGTTACCTACCCGAGTAATAACTAGTATCTGCTTTATTTGCGATATAACTTTGGTAGGAATAAACTTTAATTTCATACGATACAAATAGAAATACACGAAATATATAATTGAACAATAGAGGTAAATATATAATACAAAAATATGATGGAATGAAATACATTTGTTAATTCTGTCGATAATAAAAAAAAACGCTGCCCAAGGAATCACTACTTCCACATCCAGATTTTTTATCAAAGTCACTCACAACGAAAAAATTTTGTATGTGGAAATAATTGTTTATTTATGGAACTTTAATAATATAATATTTGAAATCCTCTCCCCCAAAAACCCATAAAACGATACCCCACATCGGTAGTGGGGTGGGGGTGGTGATAGGGGGTGGTAGTGAGGGTGGGGGGCGGATGAAGTAAAAAAATATTTTGAGGTTTTTGGTTCTTGTACAAACTAAATTACATTTTTTTTCATCCCTTTTAATAACGGGGTGGGGGTGGTAATGGGCCACCCCCAAGCCAATTTTTTTTTGAGACCTTAGCTTCTCTTGTATATACTAAATACCAATTTTATGGGCTCTTACCTGCTTGATTTACCTATTTACCCCAAATTTACCCTATATTTACCCTCAACCCTTCGACAGAACAAGATGAAAATATAATCTAGTTCTAGATCTCGTTAAAGTACATATGGGTACCAAATTTCAAGTCAATATCTCAAACGGTTCCAGAGTAAACGTTCGCACAAAAAAGTTACAGACAGACAGAAATTTTTTTCGCTCAAACTTAACATCTCGGCGTTTCATGACATTCTAAGACTATTTGAACAAAAAAAATTTTATGTCGTTACTATACTTCCACTGGATGTGGAAGTAATAAGCAGTCAAGATATCATATGAAGTATCAAGAAAGAAGAGGATAGAATAAATTAAAGTAACATCTACTAAAGATAATTAAAATCTGTGACTTAAAAAGTCTGCAGGATACAAAACGTTTTCCAAGTCAAAATATTTTACATTTTGAGTTAGATAATAAATTTATTTCTAGATTTGATTAGTGGATAAGAGTTGCTATTTTTTATTAGGCAACTATGCCACAAGCAAATCAATATAGCTTTCGCCAGGCTTGTAATTCGTAATTCATTGCTCGGCGGGGCATTATTCCGGAGAATAGCTGTTGGTTGCAGTGTTTTATTGCTTATATATTCCTTATATATTTAAGGAAACGTATAGAGAAGTTCGACAAAAATATTTCACTAGTAAATATTCTGCCCTACTACCTACTACCTACTATCTATGCCCATGTCCGGGCTACTGTAGTTTCGATTTGGACATCAGCCGCTAGATGGAGCCTGCCATTTTTGTTGCATGTCGTGGTTTTATAAATCTCGTCATGTACCAAGAGTGAACAAATGCCTCGTTCCAGCCAATAGCTCGAAACTGCAGTCTGTAAGTGGTATGGGGTGGCTGACACGAGAGCTCCTTTAAGTAGGAATAAGTCTTTCGGCTGGTGTCTGTTAAAATCGAAACTTTAGCGTTTTGTGGCAATACATAGTTATTGCACTTAACGCGGCCAGGCTTGTAATTCGTAATTCAGCGCTCGGCGGGGCATTAGTGCGGAGAATAGCTGTTGGTTGCAATCTGGTTTTTATTCCTTATATATTTAAGGAAACGTATAGAGGAGTTCGACAAAAATATTTCGCTAGTGAACCTTTACAGATTCACGACACAAGTTATACACAACTTTTAATGGCTATGATACCTAACGTAATTACTATTGCGAAACAATTTTCACAACTAAAATTAAATACAAATGTCTACGAAGCAAACAAATCAATTATTTCATGTTAAATACACAAATGTACTTACATATGGTAATTCATCACAAAGCAGGTATTCGGAAAATCAAAACTGAACTAAGTAGCACTATATGTTATAATTCGTTGTACTTAAAGTTCACTCTGTTTAAACAAGCAAACCTTAACTTAATCATTAAACTTCTTAAATTAATAATAAGTATTAAATATATATTAATAAACACTTTAATATAAAAATTCACTTTTTACACCAGTTAAGTTAAGCTAGCGTCACTAGATGGCGGTACCATTTCAAGTCCAATCTTAGAACGTAACAGTGAGAGATTGGTAAAATGAAATATTGTCTGGCTTTGCTAGTAGTGTGATTGTTCGAAGCGTGCTAGAGGACTCTTTGTTAGGAATACCAGTCTACAAGAGTTTTAATATACTAAATCACCTCGCATCACTCTAAAATTTTGCAGGGGCTTTCCCACATTGAAGACTAGTACACCATTTTATTTTCCGCATATCATGGTAAATCACCCTGTATAAAAGAACAAGCAGGGAAGGGGAACAATCATCTTGAGAGCCAGGATTTAACAAACAAAATTTGGTTATAAATTCATTCTGAAATAGACGATTCTAAAATCGGTCTATTTCGAAGTCATATTTTACGCACATGAAGTGGCAACTGTTAACTAAAATTCATTAAATGAGCCTATTAACATAAAAATATTATGGAAAAGAGAATGAAGGATTGAGTCTTGGTATTTGTGAAGAAACCAAAATATTAATTGAAATCAAATATTTGTGTGGCTCTCATTGTTATTACTATTATTATTATTTTAAAATCATAGTGCAACAATTGTAAACAGAATTAATATTTTTCAAACCAACAACATAACGACAATTTTTGTAACAAAACTATTATGTAGAGATTTCATTCTATTTTAATCCTGAAATTATATTAAGGAAAAAGGATTTATACGAAATCAAGATAACTGAAATTTCCTTAAAATCTTATATTCCGATCCTATTAAACTGGAGACCTTCTATTTCTCAACTTGCTAATAACTATTTTTATAATAAAAACTGAAAAATGTTTGCATCTTCCTAACACTTACAATATTGCGATAATATGCGAATTTGAGATACAAATCTAGTTAATTAACGTACTTTTTATTTTACTTTCATGAATTTTAATTCAACATTTTCTTTTGTCTCATCATCTCTGTACATCCCTCCTATTTTCAGTTCCTAAAACGTTTTACTGCATTAGTTCACTTTGAAAATTATCTGAATATCATTTCAAACTTTTCGATTGTGTATGTAAATTTAACAGCTGTATATTGCAGTCTTCTAACAACTTCCAACTACCGACAAGCCGGACTATAATCCGAAACATCCGACATCCCACTATCATGAAATGTGTTTGGAAGTCCAAATGAGTTTAACATGTCAATAAACAGAACAACTTTACACGCTTCTATCATTTGCATAGAGGCATAGGTGGAGTTTGTTGTGGGTTTAGAAATTGTTCTCATAATCAGGGACGGATGGGAAAGGGGGGCAAACGGGCAAATGCCCGTCGGGCCGATGGCTCTTGGGCCGGGCAGGGCCGGTCCGAGGTAAATAGGCATTTGTACCGGCGGATAAAAAAACCCGACGGCCAAAAGAAATTTAAACGGCAGCTCTTTTCTCTCCTTAATCCTTACTTAGAACGAAATATTTTCAGGCTGCTATCTCGGCCACTGACATAAATGCCAGGATGTCATTTATCATTTATAAAAGTTATTAACTTAATAACCTAATTTTGCATGTTCGTTCCAAATTCTGCAAGTTTGCTTAAGAAAGTTCTGATGTATTCTTTCTTTTTTTTTTGACCTCTGAAACTTTTTTGTTTTTTTTTTAATGTTTCGAGATGTTTATGTAGACAATATTAGTCATAATTATTATTGATTTATTATTGATTGTTATACTGTTAAAATGTTTAAATTTTTTATTTCTCTCTTTGTCTTTCAATGTCAATAAATTTTAATAAAGAGTATGGATGTTTAGTGGCGTTTTTAAAAATGTTACCAAGATGGTAGAGTGAAATTACTTAGAGAAGATAACATCGTCATAGAATACGCAGAGACCGATATCGTTAACACGTGCTCGTTATCTAGGTAACGATGCTATTTTTACAGCTGCATGGGCATTAAGTCTGCCTACTACCATTGATTAATATTTAAATAAAAAAATGGATGGCACGGGGCACTGATATTATGCCAACTTTTATACGGGATGTGCGACTTATGTTATCTTCTCTAAGTAATTTCACTCTAGCAGTCTGCTTTAGACCGTGATTGTCAGATTAAGTGTTAGTACTTTGAACCTTTAAGTAATTTTTGCAATTGCATGAAAAAAAAGGAAAATTCGTTTGACGAAACCTATTTCTCGAAGAAAATGTTTTTGCTACTCGAATTTTTAACTTTTCATTTTAGAGCATTTGGCCTTGAAAAGTACAAAATTTTCCCTTAAGCCCTGATCCACAAAAAAAAAAAAATTCCCCTGGCCCACTCAAATTTGAGGTTCTAGTTCCACGCTTGATTGGGCCGATTTCCTAAAATTGCCAGGGCCGGTTGGACTGCTCATAATTATTCATATATTTTTAGTTACGGTATTGAAATAAACCGTACACATGACATTTGCTGGTTAATTTTATTTAAATGTCATTTTAATGAAAAATAAAAATAAAACTTTCGAGATTAAACGAAAAGTTTGATAAGATTTTTTATTCATTGGGGATATTACAGGCCCGTTAATACAAAGAGTTGCCTCATTGGACATATTATGTTTTCAACAAAGCATAGACGCTTTCTAGAATATTTTCTCTGAATCACAAAAGTCCAAATCATAGTTAACTTCTAAGGGGTAATTGAATACCAGTTTAAATGAGCGAATCTTATTTTGCTTCTTAAAACAATCTGATTATAAACAATTAAAAGACAGTAGGTATGCTTTTAGAGGGCAGAATATTTTCTAGTGAAATATTTTATCGAACTCGTTTCCTTAAATATATAAGGAATAAAAAACCAGACTGCAACCAACAGCTATTCTCCGGACTAATGCCCCGCCGAGCGCTGAATTACGAATTATAAGCCTGGCCGCGTTAAGTGCAATAACTATGTATTGCCACAAAACGCTAAAGTTTCGATTGCAGCAGACACCAGCCGAAAGACTTATTCCTACTCAGAGGAGCTCTCGTGCCAGCCACTCTACACCACTTGCAGACTGGCCCTCATCAGTGCAACGAAGGTCTGAGATGCTGGAACGAGCTGGAACGAGGCTCTTGTTCACTCTTGGTATATGGGAGATTTGTAAAACCACTTATAGCTTAGTTAGTAACGCAAAAAAAAAATTGAAAATTTTTATTGTTCAAATAGGCTTAGAATATCATGAAACGTCGATATTTTACATTTGAGCACAAAAAAAATTCTGTCTGTCTGTATCTTTTTTTGTGCGCACAATTACTCTAGAACCGTTTGAGATATTGACTTGTAATTTGGTACACGTATGTGTTTTAATGAGATCTGGAAATAGATTATATTTTGATCTTATTCTGTTAAAGGGTTAGAGGGGGGGGGGGCGTAAATTGGGGTAAATGGGGGTAAATAGGTAAATCAAACAAGTAATAGTTCATAAAATTGGTGTTTAGTATATACAGTGTCCGCCAAAAGTCTGATTTTAAGCTTGAGCAAAAAAACGTCTGTCTGTCTATCGGTCGTTCCGCCTGTAACTTTTTTTGTGCCTACGATTACTCTGGAACTGTTTAAAATATTGGCTTGAAAGGAGGACGGTTCATAAGGCCGGTTTTCGGCCTAATTTATTTTTGAACAAAAAAAACTGAAAAACATTTTTTTATTATTTACTATCAATATCGAATCGATTCCACCCTAAACGATACTTTCCCGTACTGACCTCCCCTATTTATATCCCCCTAAACTAATAAAAAATCAGCATTCGGCTGATTTTGATTTTGTACATGTATTTTCGGAAGAGGTAGGAGGGGGGAGGAGGGGGTGACAGTGTGTAAAAAGGGAGGGTGAGGGAAAGTTTCGTTTGAGGTGGAATCGATTAATATTGTTAGTAGATACTAAATGTTTTTCAAGTTTTTTCCTCAAGAAATAAATTAGGCCGAAAACCGGCCTTAGAGACCCTCCTCCTTTGGTACACGTCAGAGCTGGGTAATTCCTGGTGAAAAAGTAATTAGCAATTACAATTCCTTTTTTTTTTTCGTGTAATTGTAATTGTAATTAAGTCCTTTTTTTATTAAAGTAATTTGGAATTGTAATTGCAGGAAAACTGTTGAAGGAATTGTAATTTGTAATTATATTATTTGAACTATCTAATTACAAATTACTTCTATAAGTACAATTACTTTTTTCAATTACAATTACTTTTTCCAATTACAATTACTTTCTCCAATTACAATTACTTTTTCCAATTACAATTACTTTAAGAACATGCGTATGTGGTTTAACAAACAAGAAAGCATTAAAGCAGAATTTTACAGTTCCATAGTTTGAAATGAATCTGAAAAGTTCAAAAAAAGTTACTGACTAAAAACGAGTTTTTGCCGTGGTCCGCTGCACATTTATGTTTTTTATTATATAATAAACTTTTAAAAACTAAATGTGTTTACTGTTTATTATTATCATTCTTATTATTATTAGGCATTTTTATTATAGTGGAGTCGATTTAGTAAATAAAATAGCGAGGTTGGGAAATTTTTTAAGATGGATGCAGACCCGGCGGAAATTGTTTGTCATGGCGAGTATAACAAAATCCCAGAATTCCCAAAATCTCTTGTTGACGCAAGAGATGGCTTTATTAGGACGATCTTTCTATCAAATCTTGGGTGAAACCGTGTTTTATTGGCCGAAAAGGGGTTTTTTGGACATTTTAAACTGCAAATTTGAATTTGCAGTTTTATGTATATATACGAAAAAAATTATAGTCGTGCCTACTGCTTTGACTAGGTATAGATAAATGTGTATTATATTATATATGTGTGTGCCTGCGTGTATTTATTTCTGTATGTGAATGTGTTACAATTTTTATTTTTTTTTATTTTTACGTGACTCAGGTAGACGCTTCATGTATAATCGAAGGGTAACCGTGGTCTATCTTTTACTTTTCAAAACGAGTATTTTGATATTATACCTCGCCTACCTTCTGTCACAAAGCAAATTTTGATCCGAAGATATTTCGATTTGAAAATTTCAGAAAATTTGACTGAAACTGCAATTTCAGCCAAACTATTTAACGTTTTTGGCTGAAATTTGGTTAACAGTTTTTGTGTGATAAAGACTATTTCTATTCTAAATTTCAGCCAAATCGTTTGAGATCTGATCAAGACAACCGAAATTTGATTTTCTCAGTTTTTTTTTCGTATATATAGATGAATATCAGGAGGGGGGATGGTCAGATATCTTCCCCAAATTTAAACTGAAAGTTCCATTAATATTGAGAATAAAAGGATACCATTTTCTTTTCTTAACTAGTTGTTTAAGTGATCAAAAAAAAATAAAACAACAAATTTGACCCTTAAAATGTCCAAAATACCCCTTTTCGGCATGGTTTCACCCGTTTTAGGAAATTAAAATGTTAGGGTTTTATTATACTCGTCATTACAAATAATTTCCGCAGGGTCTGCATCCATCTTAAAAAATTTCCCAATCCTTTCCTAAACCGACTCCACTATTAAGCTGCATTTTCTATATATTTATTTAATTTTTCCTGATTAGGTACTTTTAAGGTCAAACATTCTAATAACGATTCTAATAAATATTAAAACGCAATTTTACACAACACTTTTAATTAAAATTTTTAACTTACCTTTTTGTCTGTTTGGTCACTATAATTTACTTTATCATAAAAGTAATTAGAAAAGTAATTACTAATTCCTTTTTTAAAGACATGTACTTTGTAATTGTAATTAGTTCCTTTTTAAAAAAAAGTAATTTGTAATTGTAATTATTTTTAAATTACAAGTAATTACCCAGCTCTGGTACACGTATGTATTTTAACGAAATCTAGAACTAGATTGTATTTTGATCTTATTCCGCCGAAGGGTTGGGGGGTAAATTGGGATAAATGAAGGTAAATCAAGCAAGTAAACGTCCATAAAATTAGAATTTTGTACATATGAGAAGCTAAGGTCTCAAAAAAATTTTTTGTTTAAGCCACCTCCATTACCACTCCCACCCTATTATCAAAGAGAATGAAAAAAAATGTGATTTAGTGTGTGTCCAAGTTTGCCTCAACATTATTTGTTACTTCATTCACCCCTACTACCACTACTTATGTGGCATATCGTTTTATGGATTTTTGGGGTCGACGATTTCAAATATTATATTATTAAAGTCCCATAAACAATTATTTCCACATAGTGGAGTGCAAATAGAGTATCAAAATTTTTTGCGTTGTGGGAGACTTGGATAGAAAATCTGGATGTAGAAGTAGTAATTCTTTAGGCAGCAGTTTTTTAAACAAGAAATGCCTTTCAATCTGCTTGTTTTAAAACATACGCCTAACTATCGACATTATTACAAATAATGTGATCCACTAAATCACAGTCGTAAATATATTTTTGAGTGCTGTCAACATTTACTATTCGGAAAGAATAGGATTCGATATTCACCGAAAAATTTAAATGTCTTTCAATTATATGTGGCTTCTAAAAACCATTAAACATTCAGTAGGTGAGAAAGTAATTTCCGTGAGGAAGTTTTACGTCATGAATTTCCAAATTCATACATAATAACATAGTACAGTTGTGATATATTTTACTTTTAACGTAAACCAAAATATTTTGTTAAATGTTCTCCCTTTGTAGTACGTTAACTTACATTTACAGAAGATATTTATTGTTACTTTGAATTAAAATAAGCCGAGATATATTTAGGAACTTATTATTTATTGAATGCTAGACTGCTCAAAACATGGATATAAATATAAAAGCTTTTAGAATAATTTTATACTGAAGCCATTTCCTGGCAAAAGCAGCTTAAAGGGGTGTTGCGGAGATATTGGCACATAAGATAATAAATAGTCCCAACAGTACAGAATTAGTTTTCAGAAACATCAACAAAGACACACAGTTCGCTAGTGAAACTGCCACGATCAGAAGATGATAAACTGATGACCAAAATTAGCGAAAAATTCACCATGTTCTTGAAGTTGACTTTTTTCTAAATAGTTTGTCCGATTTTAATTATTTACTTCCACATTCAGTGGAAGTATAGTAACGCAAAAAAAAATTGAAAAATTTGTATTGCTCAAATAGGCTTAGAATGTCATGAAACGTCGAAATTTTAAGTTTGATTAAAAAAAATTATGTCTGTCTATCGGTCTGTCGTTCTGTCTGTAACTTTTTTTGTGCGCACGATTACTCTGGTACCGTTTAAGTTATTGACTTGAAATTTGGTACGCGTATGTGTTTTAACGAGATCTGGAACTAGGTTATATTTTGATGTTATTCTGTTGGGGGGTGAATTGGGGAAAAAGGGGGGGTAAATGGGTAAATCGAGCAAGTAAAGGTCCATAAAATTGATTTTTAGTATTTACACTGACAGACATAAAAATTGGCGCACTCGAAATTTTACTCAAGTATAATGTGTCATAATTTCTAAACTACTTGATTGATCGCCACCAACCTTTTTTTTTTTAAATGATTCTTTAAGATCATCATACAGGCCCAAACATTTTTATTGATTAAACATTTATAATTGATACAGGGAAAAATAGAAGTGACTGTTTTATTCAGAAATTTTAAAACACCCTGTAGATTTATTCGGCATTTGGAATAAGCTCAAAATACCTTCGGCGTTTTAAACGGAATTCAGATTAAATTTTGTTTTTTGATTCACCTCTTTGTCTTGCTTTGTTTAAAAAATACACGATTGTAGTTGAAACAGGTACAATTAGAAACATTTTATTAGAATAATATTACATTTTACAACACGAAATCGAACTTACATAAAATAAAGGTGGAACTTTCTCAACAGAGAAAAAAGATCAGTAGCGTGTGTTACCTCCTCGTGCCCTTACTAAAGTCTGTATTCTTCTTGGTATGCTTCTGATTAAATTTGAAATATTGATCTGTGGAATATTATTCTACTCCTCTACAAGCGCTTCTCCTAAATTATCCAGAGTGTCAGGAACACCATTGCGAGACCTAATTCTTCTCCCCATTTCATCCCAAAGGTGTTCTATGGGGTTCATATCGAGACTTTTTGCTGTACAAATCATACAGTCTATGCCAACTTCATCGAGATATTCATTTACGATGTGAGCAGTGTGAGGGCGCGCATTGTCTTGAACCAGTATAAAATCGTTCCCTATAAAGGGTGAAAATGGAATTCATAGTCTTGTAAAATGTTCTCCATATACCTGTTGGCCATTAGGGAATTCCTTGGGAGCACGTAAAGTTCTGTGCGAGCTTCTAATGAAATTCCTCCCCAGACCATAACGGAACCTCCGCCAAAGCTTTCTTTTGTGCTGAATAGGCTCTGCTCATATCTTTCGCCATCTCTTCTTCATACCCTCTGACGGCCATCTGATGAAAACAAACAGAATCGAGATTCATCAGAGAACAGGATCCGAGACCAGTTTTGTTCATTCCAATCTGAGTGTTCTCTAGCGAAGTTGCGGCGTGCTCTCCGATTTCTTGCAAGTAATCTTGGTGCAGTTGCTGGTCTTCTAGACTTTAAATTGACTTCCTTCAATCTCCGAATTACTGTACGATCACTTACAACTCTTCCTCTTACTTGCCTTAAATGCATACTTGTTTGCACTGCTGTATGAAAGCGATTTCGTAAAGTTTGAAGCCGAATAAACCGATCATCAATAACGACGTGCAGTCGATTTGGAAACACCAACGACCCGGGCAGCATATCTTTTACTTCTTCCGTCTCCTACTAAAGCCATAATTCGGGCTACTTGCTCCGATGTTATTTGCTGAGGCATTACTTAAAAATAACAAACACGACTTTCGATCTAAAATGGAGAAAAACGTTTTCAATGTTTTCTATAAAAACGAATTTAAAATCATTAGCGGGTGAATGCCTGTGATTTTAAAACCATTTTGACACCTGTCATCTTTTAGAACAATGTTTAATCTGTTCATGGCCTTCTTAAATAAAACAAAATATGAATTTTGATAATACGCATTTGACATTACTTTACTTAAACATGTGTATTTTCTAAACAAAGCAAGATAAAGAGGTGAATCAAAAAAGCAAAATTTAATCTGAATTCCGCTTAAAACGCCGAAAGCTTATTCAAGCTTATTCCAAGTACTATAAATCTACAGGGTGTTTTAAAGTTCCTGAATAAAACAGCCATTTTTTCACCGTATCAATTAAAAAAGTTTAATCAATAGAAATGTTTGGGACTGTAAAGGTTCGTGGCAATCAATCAAGTAGTTTAGAAATTATGACATATTAAACTTGAGTAAAATTATGAGTGCGCCACTTTTTATGTCTGTCAGTGTATAAGAAAAGCTAAGGTATCAACAAATTTTTTGGAATTAGCTACTCCCATTACCACTCCCACCCATCCATTATTGAAGGCAGTGGAAAAAATAAAATTGTGATTTAGTGTGTGTACAAGAACCAAAGGCAATTTTTTTTTTATTTCATCCACTACCGATGTGGCATATCGTTTTATGGGTTTTTGGGGCAGACGATTTCAAATAATATATTATTAAAGTTTCTCATTGTGAAATTTGGATGAAAAATTTGGATGTGGAAGTAGTGATTCCTTGGGCAGCGATTTTTTTGTTTATTTTGTTAGTTAACTTTTCTGGAATGTAAAGCTATGCTGACTTTATGTAAAAAATACTTTCTTTAAATTCAGGGCGTAGCAATAAGGCTATATTTTTTCAAAAATTCAAAAAGCCCGTGGGAGTTCACCAGCAGCAAAATTAAAATCCATTTTAGACCAAATTGTAACTTCATCTTTTCTTAACATTTTCGTTTTGGAACACATTTTTTTTTGCTATATGCCGATTGAGAAAAAATCAGATTTTGTTTTTCAAATGGCATTTTTTTGCTACTTAACAAATTCCAAACAAATCACACAATAACAAACTAATATACGATTCAATGTATTAAGCTCTCACTTTAACCGCGAATATCTCAAAAACGGAATGGAGAAAATTCAAAAAAATACGTGTGTTTTAATATTTAAGTTAAAACAATATCAAGATTACTTAATTCATATCATAAAATGTAACCAAATTGAATTAAACAGGTATAATAATTGGCTGAAGAATAGTAAAATAAGCTAAACCAATTATGCTTAATTTCGTTAGCAGCAAATCAGTTTAATCTCTTCCTATAATTTTCAATCACTACAAAGTTCACGCCCAGGCAGCCGAAAAATTAATGGCCCAAGTCAATAAATATAAAAGAAGTCTAAATAATTTATTGAGACAGCAACGCGACAAAACCGGCCCATCTCATGAAGATTAATGTGAAGAGTTAAAAATGAAACAAACCCCAAGTTGTGGCAGGTTAATGCATCATTATTTATTATTTTTGTCGCCCTCTGATGCTCCCCACGTTTTCCTTTTACAGGCCTTGTCATAATTTGTCTACGGAGGAGAACGTCTTCTTAACTGATTTTTAAAAAGGAACTCTAAGGGAGAACGGCTTTTACTATATTTCTCAGGCGCTAATACAACAGATGACAGAATAATTTAAGATGAACATTTCTGATAAATTTATAAAATGTTAATTTATAAAATGAAAAAGGAGGTTAACTTATAAAATTAAAAAGAAATATAAAACAAGTTAATTATGCCCGCTTCGAAATAATAAAAATTATGACGATTTGTATCATACGTTAAGTGGTTGTTATACCTATAATAAGAAATGTTTTATTTAATTATTGCTACTGTAATGTTATTATGATTAACTTTTAAATACATAAATAATATATAAAATAAATCAAAATTGCAAATAGATATTAGTTATAGAAATAGTAATACTGTTTTACCGTAGATAAATAAATAGATTTTTAGGAATATTTCACCATGAATTCTTTGCAACAAATTCATAAAATAAAACATTTTCTATGAACTATGGAGACCAGTAGGTTAGTGATTAGCATCTTTTCTTTCGCTTTGGATGTATCAAGCGAAATAGGTTCGAAATTCACATACAGCGAAATAACTTTTCATTGCTTATCTCGAAGAAGTGGTTCAGATTCCACTATAAACTGTAAGGCCCTGTTTTCTTTACTCAGACAAATCTAGATCTCCTAAACGCAAAAACGCAATTAAAGTGACCTGGAAGGCGGTTAAAAACATTTTCAACGAAACATTTTCAAGCAATTTATAAAACATTGTTTCTTCCTGACTTTCGGTTTTTAAAATAAAAGCTTAATAGTTATGGCTGTCATCCTACAGCTTCCGGAGGAATGATATTGCAACAAATCCTTCTAATTGCTTCTCATTATCAATAGTAATAAGAACTATCGGAACAAAATTATTATTTCACAGTTTTTTAACAAAAGTAATTTGACTCCACAACAGAATTGTTCTTTACAATGTATAGCTGAATAAATCCAAATATAAAAATATAAAATGACCTGGGTTTTATAAGAAGTCGAATAAATTACTATAAAAATTCCAATAACTTGCTTTACTTTTTTTGAGCTTTCATCTATAAAATGAGTCTTTTGGGTGCTTCCCGATCACCTAGAAACCGGAAGTTCGCTACAGATTTTACTTAGAACTTAAGGCTAATAAGAAAAATACCAAATCACTAAAATTCAATATGGCGGATCTAAAATGGAAGAAAAGGCAGCTTCTCACGTTCTAAACCATTAAGAGCAAGAAAAATTGGGAGGGGATGAGTCCATATTATTATAGCAACAATCCCAATTTATTTCATAAACAGCTTATCTCAATCATATTCAATGGAGTATCTTGGAAATTACTTAATCATCACATTCGGTTCATATTCTGCCACTGCCATGAGTATAGACTTTTGAGATGGTGTAGCTGGCATTTATTCAATAATAAAATTTAGTAATATTTGGTTATATATTCGATATTTTCTTAAATAAATAACATTTTAAAATGAAATACATGTTATGTTGTTATTTGATAAAATTGTTATTTTTATATTATTTTTGTTTCTTGGATCCTTGGTTACTTGAGCCTGGGGTTGGTGACTTATATTTACCCAGCAAGTGAACTGATCGCCACACTACTCCCCCGCTAATAAAAAGATCAGTCAGTCATTCAATTTGTCAATAGCAAATCGAACTTTCTTAATCGAAGGCGGAGTGACATCACATTTGTCAGATAATAAATATGCTGGTTTAATCCTGTCAATGTTTACCGTGACGGCTTTAGTTCCTTTAACAAAAGTAACCAATTTATCTGTACGGGACAACACTTTAAAAGGTCCATCGTACAGCGGAGTAAAATATTTTTTAAAACGTTCTTTCCGAACGAAAACAAAATTACAATTCGAGATGTCCGGGCTGACAAATGATTTGTAACTAACGTGGTGAACAGGTGGAATGAACGTTAAATTATTAAATGAAGTACGTAATTTAGTAATAATATAAGGAATATCCGGACAAGTATATGATTTAATAAAAAATTCACCAGGTATTCGTAAAGTTTGACCAGAAACGAGTTCTGCGGAGGAACATTGCAAATCGTCTTTAGGGATGGTTCTGAGAGCTAATAGTATGATAGGAAGTTCATCTACCCAATGTGGTGTAGAAGACTTAGCTCTCAGAGCAGTTTTAAGATATTTATTAAACCTTTCAATCATTCCATTCGAGGAAGGATGATATGGTGTCGTACGAATTCTATGAAATCCCAGAAATTTTGAAAATTCTTTGAACAGTTTTGATTCAAATTGAACGCCTTGGTCGGTTGTCACTGTGACAGGGACACCGAATCGACAAACATAATTCTGAAATAACGTACGCGCTACAGTTTCCGCAGTAATATCTTGAAGTGGATACGCTTCGGGCCATCTAGTAAAACGCTCGATCACAGTAAGAATATAAGAACAACCTTTAGAAGGAGGTAATGGTCCTATTAAATCTATATGTATGTGGTCGAATCGTCTTTTAGGTATATCGAAGTCAGTAATCGGGCTCCTCGTATGTCTTGTCACTTTATTAGTTTGACAGCTAATACAAGTTTTTGCCCAGAGATTACAATCTGAAGTCATTTTAGGCCAAAAATAATTTGTAGAAACTAATGTTCTAGTCGCTTTGATACCAGGGTGAGACAAACCGTGAAAAATATCAAAAATTGTCCGTCTATAAACGATAGGAACATAAGGACGAAGTTTAGGGCGAGAAACGTCACACCAAATAAACTTGTCTGAATATGGAATTTTAATTTTCTTTAAATGAAAAGTTCTCTTCGTGTTCGATGAAGTATCTGATAATAAAAATTTAAGGTCAGAAGAATCTTTTTGAGCTTCGCTCAATAAATTTAAGTCAAAGTTAATATCAACTAGGTTAGACTTTTGGGCTGAAACTGGGGAAATGCTTTGTTGTAAAGAAGACGTATCAAGCTCACGTGATAAAGTGTCTGCAACAATGTTATTTTTCCCTTTGATATGTCGGATTTCACAGGCAAACTGAGCAATGAATTCTAAATATCTAATTTGCCTGGGAGATCTTTCAGTTTTAGTGAATAATGCTTTGATCAAAGGTTTATGGTCAGTAAAGCAAATAAATGAGCGACCTTCAAGTAAAAATCTGAAATGTTTAATCGCTGTAAATAAAGAAAGAAGTTCCTTGTCAAAGGAACTGTATTTTGTTTGTGCCAAGGTAAGCTTTCGTGAGAAGAAGGCTAATGGGGCAAGTATACCTTCGTCATCGCGCTGTTCAAGAACTGCTCCCATCGAGACATTAGAACAATCAACAGTCAGCGATAAAAAAGAGCTATCATCACAACGTGGATGTGCTAAAAAGGTTGCGCCAGCTATAGCAGCTTTGGCTTTGGAAAAACTGTCAAGACAGTAATTTAGTACAAAGTGCATGTAAAGGAATTAAGATTTCAGCGAAAGAAGGTATGAAACGATGATAAAAGTTAACCATACCTATGAAACGCTGAAGTTGTTTAACTGTAGTAGGTAAGGGAAAATTATTTATGACATCAATACGTTCAGAAGAAGGTAAAATACCGGCTGAAGAAATATTGTGTCCTAAAAATGTCAAACGACTGACACCTAATATGCATTTTGACGGTTTAATATTTATGCCGTACAATTCTAACCTCTGAAAAACGAGTTTCAAGTGCTCTAAATGTTCCGAACTAGATTTACTTGCAATGAGGATGTCATCTAAATAGACGACTAAAACTTCGTTCATGAAACGTTGGAAAGTTTGATCGGCGTTACGTAAGCCGAAAGGCATACGCCCAAATTCAAACAAACCGAAAGGAGTAGTAATTGCTGTTTTAAAAATGTCGCTTTTTGCGACAGGTATCTGGTGATAAGCACGTACCAAATCTATTTTTGAAAAAATAACACAATTATACAACTGCGAGTTAAAATCATGGAGGTGGGGCAACGGGTTTCTGTCAGGAATCGACTCTAAATAAATAACATTTTAAAATGAAATACATGTTATGTTGTTATTTGATAAAATTGTTATTTTTATATTATTTTTGTTTCTTGGATCCTTGGTTACTTGAGCCTGGGGTTGGCGACTTATATTTACCCAGCAAGTGAACTGATCGCCACAGATGGCTTCAATGATTATCAGAAAAGTTTCATCAACTTTTGTTAAATAATTTATTTAAATTCGGCCTATCTTCGCGACTGAGGCCAACACCGATACCAGGAGATGAGTTACCCCGGACCTGTAAAGTTTGCCGAACCTCTTCATCATTAGCAAAAATGAAACAAACAGAATTATAATTTGTGGTGACCTGAATATAAATTACCTTTGTAGTGAAAATATTGATACAACTGGACTAAAAGATCTTGCCAATTCTTTTTATATGAAATCAGTTTTTAACGAACCAACCAATTAGTCAAAATTCTGAAACTGCTGTAGATTACATTCTAACAAATGTAAATATTAGTATAAGTAACGCAAATATTCTTTACACTGAATTATCTGACTATATTGCCCAGGAAATTACCTTTCAGATATCTAATACACAATCAGTTCTGGAAATTAAAATAAGATCTCTTTCAAAAATAATATAAAGAAATTGAAACAATATCTAGAAGCCGAAACCAGAGAACTTATACCATAGAAAAGAGACAATATCAGAGGTTTCTTTGATATTTTATGGCCCGGTTCTAATGACATTCACATGAGTGAAAGACAACCTCTTACACTGAGAGAACTGTAAAGTTTGATGTAAACTGAAAGTAATTCAGTATAATATGTACTCAACACAATCTCTTACACTGAAAGAACTTTAAAGTTAGATATACTCTGGAAGTAATTCAGTATAATATGTTACTATACCACATATTAAATATAATTAAATAATAGTTGATGTTTTAAATACTATTAGTTTCTAAAAAAGGCTAAAAAACAAACATGTTTTACAAAAAAGATTGTTATTTCTAATATACATAAATTCTATTGCTAAGTTGAATATACAGGGTAGTATAGTACGTATTATATGCTCATGATACAACACTTTTATATTTTGGAAAAGATTATGATGAATTAAAAATTAAAATATTATAAATATGTCTTGAGGCAAATATCACTTTTGGTTGCAGATTAATAAATTAACGCAAAATCGTCATTTACGTTTATGTCGAAAATAAAATTCCAAATTCAGTTCCATCCATTACATTTCATAATGATATAATTAAATATTCGCCATTAACAAAATTCTTGGGGCTTCGTATTGATGAAAAATGGTCATAGAGTCATCGTATTGGTGCGTTACCGAAAAAAAATGTTCTCCTTTTATTGGAATTCTTTTTAGAATACGAACTTTTATATCTAGAAAATATTTAAAAAATATATATTATTGTCTCTTATATTCACACTTACAATATTTAACTTCTATTTGGACCACAGCCCATAATTATGTTATGAAACCTTTAAAAACATTACAAAATAAGAAAGCTATAAAATGTATTTACAATCTTCCATACTTGGAACCTACAACAGGGCATGTGCACGTGACGTCACAACTAACCTCAAAAATATATATTTCTTAAGATTTAAGATTTACATGTATTACGTAGCTATTATTAAAATGTCTGCCTGGTTCCTGTACTTTCAACCAAAATCTAGTTCAATGTAATGTTTATGAAGTTTTAAATAGTTTGTCCTAATAAAATAAGACACTTTTTGCAGGTTAGAAATATAACCTATAATTAGAAGTTTATTTTTATTTGTCAACAATATTGAAAAATTATTTGCGTGAATTTTTAAATATTTGCTTGGAGCCAGTATGGCTCCAAGCTAAAAATGCGTATAGAAACATTAAATATAAGAAGAAACTTAAAAAACTTGGTTATGTTAGTTATATGATGGACATACCCCATTAGTTTATATAAACCAAATAATCTACTTGATATTGACTCGATATATACACTAAAAATTATAAATGTGACAAAATTTTAACCTTTCTGTTTACTTTTTTGATGGTTTTAGTAGTTTTTAAATCCCGATTTGTGTATTTAATGAAATAAAAAAATCTTCAGTCTTATAAACAAATTTTTAACATATAGTTTTGAGAATTCTAAACATGAATAAATAAAATCTGTGTTGTTTATTATGTTAAATAACGTATTAGAAACTGCTCGTCCAGTAAAAATTTCCTCAAATTGAGAATTAAATATATGTTCTAATTTGTAAATAAAATTGACAAATTCCTCTGGAGGTAAGAGCAGGTTTCCGTAAATACTTTTTTCGGTGTTAAAAGAACCCTCCCTTCAAGTCTATTTTTAATAGCATTTACCTATATTTTTTTAAACAAAATTATCCTATTCGTGTGATAATAAATTCTATATCGAAAAAATATTAAAATATACACATTTTAAATGCAAAAATACAATTTTCCAATACATCCCCAATATATATTAAAATACACATTTAAAAAATAATAAAAAAAACATACTGCTCACCTTAATTTACTTTTTTTACTATACCTCTATCAATGTGCTTAATCAGATTTAAATTACGCAGATTCGTTCTTGAAATATTCAAAAAAATCTTTAGAAATCACTAGATATATACCCGATTGACGATAACTTTCAAAGCAACGGACACACTACTGGTGCTCTGTTCTCTAACCTAGATAATTAGACCAATGGTGGGTGGGTCATTTTGTAAACATGTGGAATTGACAACTAAACAACCTATTTGTCATATGCCACGGTACACGCGGGAAGCCTTGCTGTCGCTTCTCTGTGGTATAAGTTTTCTGCCGAAACCTGAAGTGACGTATATAGAGAAGAAAGTGCAGATAAGTTTACATATGTCATTTATAACAATTGTGGAAAACTATTACGACATTTGCTTTCCTCTTTTAGTAGAAAGAATATAATTACTACTATTACTAGTAAAAATAAGAACTGGTTAAGTTTGAGGCTATAAGTATCCTCTAGCAAATTAAAAGAACTTCTTAATATGCAAAGAATAGGTCTTGTAATTACTACAAGAATTATAAAAACATGTATGGCGTCTAATTCGACAATCCAAAAAATTATACTTATGAAATTTTTCAAAATTCTGAAAATAAATGTAACACCGTTTGTAAAATAATAAATAATGGTATAAAAACCAATAAGAATATAAACAAAAAAGAAATAATTGTAAACATTAATCTGCTTAGAGATAAAACGGAAATTACAAACATTTTGAATTCACATTTCGTCAACTTAAATCAATCAGCTTAGCGAATCAAAATAATAAAAAAATCAATCGAAATACCCCCAGTAACAAATGATAGCATATTTTTAAAAAATGTAACAATTCCTGAAATAGTTGGAGCCATTAAACCATATTTACTTAAAATTAAAAACTGAAATTGTTGAATGAGTTTAAAGGGGAAAAATGAAAATTTTATTTACATTATAATAGCATGATTGATGAATTGTCGGCACGTTGCGCGACTGGAGTTTTCCGCCATCTTAAAAATCAAATATCTTGGCTTCTATTGAGGCTAATAAAAAAAACGGCGTTTTAAAGGGCGTAAAGTGAATTGAAACTGAATTTTTATTTTCGAACAATAGTGTGAGCTACAGCGCGCCGCGAAAGTCGGCATGTCAGCTCGTGACTGTACAGTAAAGCAGAGATGCTTTACATCTAATTGGTAGATATGCAATGCAGAATGATTTTTTCATATTTTACTTAGTCGATAGCTACTTTTCGGAGTGAACAGTCGAATTTACGTTGCGGTTTTTTCTGCGTCATGGAAATCGACCAAGAATAAAAAAAATTAAATAAACAAAATTTTCCGAACGACCACGAATGGCGAGAGGTTACACATTCAATGTACTGTAATTTAGACATAGGAAAAAAGTTGTTGCAATTTATGTCGATCTTTCAAAAGCATCTGTCTGAGAGGATCATTTTTCCAAGTAAACTAGAGTGTTATGGTCTACGTGGTCAATAATAGCCTTCTTAAATCTTACCTTACGAACATGAAACAATTTGTTGATTATTTTGGTGCAAAGTCTACCAAATTCGACATTAGTTTAGGTATACCGCAAGGGAGTATTCTGGGGTCTATGTTCTTTCTCAGATATGTAAATAACATAAATCAACATGCAATATCTTTCATTGTGCATTTGCAGACGATATTACAATTGCAACATGTGACAAAACATTTGGCAATTTAAGCTCATCGTTATCAGTTTTACAATAGTTTGCAAATAACCATTCAATAGTAAATGGAGAAAAAATCTTTTTTATGCATCCTATAACTTCAAATTACATTGCTCTTATTCGGTTCGAAAATAAAACTATTCAACAGGTGAAAGACTTAAATTACTTGAATACATATTGATTTATTCCTAAACTGGAAATCACATATTAATTATATTTACCTAATCCCGTTATGAAAAGTCAAATTTTAAATGCATTTTTGACATTACGAAACGTCACATTTTTCATAACTGTCATTTTCATTACATAACTAGTTATGTAAAAAAAAATTTTACGTAACTGATTATTGAACCTATTTGTTAACACCAATTTTCTAATTTCTTACATACTTCTTCATACCTGCTTTTTGATTTACCAGGTGTTATTGAATTTACTGCTAAAGCTGATTTTTTTTTAAGTATATCAGATGGAATATCCATATCTGAATCAATCAATTTCAACTTAATTTGCTTAAAAAAATTCAGCAGATTGACAAGTAAAGTTTGTTTATACAAACGTCAATCCTTACTAACGCTAAGGTAAAGCGATAAACACAGAATTTATTTGTACGGCTGCAACCGATAGCTATGGGAACCGTAAAATAGTATTCAAAATAAATTGTCATTTCATTTCTAATTTAGAGCGGGATTAGATAAAATTTTGTACTTAACATGTTATGAAAACAGCAATTTTACTTGACTCATGTAATTTGCAAAACTCGCTCGCTTCGCTCGCTCGTTTTGGCAAATATTACATTCGTCATGTAAAATTACTCTTTTCATAACTGATTACGTAAATAACTATTGTAACAAATGTGCAAGCAGTTGTTTTGCTATTAAACGTCTATCTCAGATAGCCAGCAGAGATACTGTAAAACATTTTATTTCGCGAACTTTAAAAGTCGTATTAGATATGGAGTAATTTAATGGAGGTTTTCTAATTTAGCGAACCGTGCGTTCATATTGCAAAAAAGAGCTGTACGTTATCTATTTGGATTAAATTATAGTGGTATTATTATTCTAGATTTAAGTTAGGAATTTTCGTCAGTGTATCAGTACTGTGTACAGTTTGTGTTTTCCACGGTTTTTACATTACATTTTAGCGAATTAAATCTCTCATATTATTATTTTCATTGTAATACAAAAATATTGAAGTACAGCTCTAACCAGCATCTAATAGCTCCGGCTTTGATATTTTTATGGCGTTTTTTATTCGCACTAAAACTCTAACGTCAATTTTGCAAATAATACAAAACATAATGCTGCTCCAACAAAGGACACTACGGAGAGAATAAAAATTTAATTTTTGATTCATTGGCCCTTACTTTTCTTTGTCAAAATTAGATAATATTTAATTTATATCTTGTCTATAGCTTGGCCTTTTTTCTTTCAATTTTTCAAGAACTAAAGTTACGCCAGCACTAAATCAATAAATATTTGGTGAATGTATATCTGAATATATAGTTGTATCCACGTAATTCTGTAATGAAACCTTTAAATCCAACGATTAGGCATGATTTGAATTTGCGCAATTTCTGTTTCGATTATCGCGAAATATCTGAGAAATAAAATAGAGCTAATTGTTAAATCGAGGAATCGCTGACTTACGTAAATGCAGATTTGCTGGTAGTGGATTAAACTGTAGACATTAGAACTGAACCGGAATATTTACCGGATTTAAATTAAATCAACTGCATTAGCCTTAAAAAGATCAATACCTGTATATTGACTGTCTATTTCTAAATGATACCTTGGATATGACTTGAAAGCTAATTTGAAATAAAACAGGAACCTTTTTAAATAGAAAGCAAAATAAATAATTAGTCCAGTGTTTGACGGTAAGAATTACCTCTGAATCTTTCGGACAACATCGATTTTGATGAAAATTTGTAATTAAGCTTATCTAACCTTCCTCTTTAAAAGTTATATGTTCCTGATGTGTGCTTTTCGTTTTTTGGGGGTGAAAACTACTCCTTCTGAGAAAAAATTTAAAAACGTAGATTTAAGCGTTACATAGATTGAAATCATGTTTAAATATGTAGAATAAACATTACTTCATGTCCTGGAATATAATTTATGATGTGTTACGACGTTTCAACACTTTAAAACCACCCCTAATGACGAAATTTTTTTAAAAATTAGTTTTCAACAGCTTGAAATGTTTTAATGGTGCATTTATAATGAATTAAAATCCCGTCACTCTTTATAATACAATTTATGATTTATTGCAACGCTTCATCCATTACAAACCGCCCTCGTGATAAAATTAACTAACATATTTACTTAAAATTAAAAACTAAAATTGATGAATGAGTTTAAAGGGGAAACATAAAAATTTTATTTGCGTTATAATAGCATGTTTTATTATTGAAAACCTATCGATCATCAGAAGAAATATCATCCTCCTCTTGGTCTGTAATTGGAAGACAATTTGAGAGTTGTCACCGGAGCATGTTCCGCATGTTGCGTTACAAAAAAGTCCAACTTTTCGGCAGCTACAAGCTCCGCCGCATCCATTTTTGCTATTACAGAATATCATTTTGAGGAGTTCTTCCGGTGCAGGCATATCCAACATTTTGATTGGTAGTAAAAATTCTTCGTTATTAATCCATCCCCAATCAGTTGGACGAATATTTTTGTTCCGAAGCCACATCTGGGTTTGTAAATAAACCCTCTTAATGTGCTCATTCAGAGCATCAACTGTCGGAACAGAGGATGACAATCTCACAGCACTGTTTTTAGTGGTAGCCTTAATAAAGGAATCAGCGGATCTGCTCGAGAAACGCTGATAAGTCTTCGACACTGCTCAATATTTTAACTGTATCTTCTTAGCAGCTCCGTACAGTAATATTGTGCAGTACCTACCGACTTCTAAAATTTCTTCCAGCTCTGAAGTACTACCATAAAATATATCCACCTGATCTCTTAAATTGAGCCGGTTTTCTGTAAGATCGAAAATTGTCGAGAATAAAACAATTTAAGTTTTCCTCCAAAAATGTTCCGTTTTTTCGTTATTTAACGATGAAAGGTTCGAATTCAGTTTTCGGCGAACAAAAAGTCACTTTCTACGAACCATAACTATATATCTACAGAAATAAAAAAAAACAATCGATTTGTCATTTCATAAGCTTCATTTTTGCTTATAATAATTTTTTTGATAAAACGACAAAAGGTTTTCGAGTTATTCGCGAAAAATCGTTCTAAAACATGCATTTTTTCAAATCACGATTAACTCAAAAAGTATTGACTCATCGAAAAAACTTTATAGAACATTTTTTACTTAGAATTTATTACCCTATCGATTTCTCGCGGTTATTTTGAATGTAATCATTTCCACACCCGAGAAGGGATGGCACTCACCCCCAGGGTAAAAACGCACATCGGCATTATATAACTTTTATTCCTTGTGTCATTCCCTAATTGCTATCCAAATGTCAAGTCAATAGGTATTGTCCGAAAGAATTCTGAGCAAAAAACCGTCAAACGCTGGACTAAATTGGGTCAACAGTATTTTCAATCCGAAATTATTTATTGCGATTTTCTACATCAAACATTTAATTTAGGTGCAACGTTCCTATTTTTGTCGCTTGATAGATAGGTTTGTATAAGAAATGCAACAGTCTTTTTAGTTCAATCCTATGCACAAAATAAGTTCTTCCTGACCAATTCGAATACCTCCTATCCCAGAAGGGTGATTCAATTATTTTCTGTTTGCTGTATATTTAACTGATGGATCTTTTTCGTTAATCTAATTTTGAAAAATAGTTAAATATTTTTTGGTGTAAGGCCATTTTGCAAAAATATCATCTACATATCTCGAACATGCAATAGGTTGAATGTAACCTAATGTTGGTGATAATTAAGAACCCATGGCCATACCAAGATTTTGTTGACAGAAGTCATTTAACTGACTCCAAATTGTCATGAAAGGACCACGTGGAGGCTCAAACGAGGAAAGCGTGTGCATCTCTATGGATGTGCAAACGCATCTTCGGTTTTAAGTGGGGTATAAGTCCAAAAACTACTCTCTGGGGTTACACCGTCATAGTAAAACCCCTCATTACATATGCGGCACTGGTGTGGTGGCGCTCCCTAGAACGCTCCACGATCAGGGCTCGCCTATGCCTAGTTCAAAGACTAGCATGTCTGGGTATAACAGGTGCAATCAGGACCACTCCAACGATTGCGATGGAGGCCATTCTTGGACTCACTCCTTTGCACGTTGAAGTGGAGCTTGAAACTGGTAAAGCAGCAAAGAGGCTGTTCAAAATTGGAATGTGGAACATGACGAGCCAAGGGCTAGAGCACACAAACGCTCTGGCTCTACAGGTAAGGGACCAGGTTATCGCTCAATCTGGTGATGACCGGTGTCTCCCCGTCTACTGTTTCACAATTCCATATACCGTCGTGTTTCCCAGTCGAGACGTCTGGGAACGCGACAAAACGCATCTCCTGAGTCCTGGGAACGGACGCAGGCACACACGGATGCAAACCAAGTGCTCGTATATCGGTGCCACTTGGCCGGTACGCTAGTATGTTCCAAGCAGAAGTGTATGCCATACTACGGTGAGCAAGCGAAAATCTCAGCAGAGGTTTCGTAGATAAACATATTTATATATGCAGCGACAGCCAGGCGGCTCTGAGGTCCCTTGGATCAAACAGACCTCTAAGCTGGGGTTTAACTGTCGAAATGTTTTGACCGAGCTCTGTGAACGCAACTAAGTTAAACTCATATGGGTGCCCGGAAACAGTGGTGTGGAGAAGCAGATCGTCTGGCGGGAGAAGGAGCGAAAACTCCCTTCCCTGGCCCTGAGCCAGCCTTCGGTCTGCCAAGGAGTCTGATTTACTCAGAACTGCGAGACTGGGCTGCGGCACAGTTTAACAACTATTGGGGCCCCCGGAATGAGGCAGTCGAGGCTCCATATAAAGAGGACCTCGACTGACTTCACCGTAAAGTGGTTGCTTGGGCTCAATAGAGAAAAAATGAGATGGATGGTGGGCCTAATAACAGGACACTGTCCTCTGAACAAACATACAATGAGGTTGAGAGAGGATCCTATTTGTCGGATATGTGGAGTGGAGGATGAAACCATCACTCATATCCTATGTAGCTGCGCTCCACAAGGAGCGTTAAGGCATAGACACCTCGAGAGACAATTCTTGCAGCTAGAGGAAGTACGGGATATCCCTTGGAATAGACTGCTCTTTTTCAATTAACTTGACAATGGTGAGATTATATTTCATAATTTTTAGTGACCACTTTTGAAGGCGGTTCAATATTTTTCAACCTTTGTTTAACTACAAAAAAGACCTTGTCCTAAGCTTCTCATCTAACTTCTGTGAAGTATTTTGACGCGCTGAAGCCAATTTTTGACAAAGAGAATTTTTCTATCGTGCCAGTTTTCAGCTACCATCCCCTGAAATTCATTCATTAGAACTGCAAGAGAACGTAGCGTTGAGGACACCTGTTGCAGGTGGGTAGACGCTATGCTCAAAGGCAGGGTGGTACTCACCACAATAATGGATGAAACCTTAGGCGCGTCAGTTGCTGGGGGACGCTAGCAGGGAAGGGAAGCAAGGGAAGTGTACTGTCCCCTCTGCTATGGAACCTTGTAGTTGACGACCTACTGGAAAAAATCACATGCAGTTTTCGCGTCAGTTGCTGGGGGATGCCCGCAAGGAAGTGTACTGTCCCCTCTGCTATGGAACCTTGTAGTTAACGGCCTACTGGAGAACATCACAAACGAGGGATTCGAAGCTCAAGGATATGCTGACGACATAGTCATCATAGTTAGGGGAAGTTTAACAACATAGACACGGACATCTAGGAAAGTAAGTAAGATTTTAAAGGTTTTAAAAATGGAAAAGATGGATTTTTGTGAAACGTTTACTTTATTTTTTATTATATGATAGTCTATTTAACAATTTTGTTTTAGTTAATACCTTTTTAGGTGAGAGAAATTTTGTGGTAATCAGAAGTATTAAAAATTAAGCTGTTAAATCATGAAGAAGAATATCTTGGTAAATACTTTAAGAAGCTGTAATTACTGGAGTCAATATATACATTTAAAAAACATAAAATGTAGGGCAAATGTTTTTTTCTTCAGTATTGTAGGAGGGAGAATCCTCATTAAGGATCCAATTTTTCGACTTCGACGTTCAGTCCCTTTGGAACAACTCGTTACCCGTTGACTCTACGGAATAAGTACTGATTATGAAGATAAAATTCTCGACAACTATTGTATAAAAATATTAACGATCAATAGTTTAAAAGTTATAGCATTGCGAAAGTTTAACAATTTCTTTTATTTTCCAATTACATCTACAAACCGATCATAATACGGCCCTCGTCGCCTATGCGGCTGGCCACCAACTTCCTCTCACGGTATTAGAAACATCGACCATTTTTATTGATTCATTGTTTATGAATATAAATTAGAGGAGCCAAATGCTTCATTACAATGGTAAAAAAGAAGTTCAAGGAAACATATGTTACGCACGTATGTCAAGCCGCCGAAGACGCCGACGTTTTCATTATGCAGACAGCTATCGATGTTCAATCGTATCGGATCATAAATGAAAAAACTGGTCCGCCATCTTGGCGCCGCCATTTTGATTTTTCAATTTTTTTTCCAATAACATTGCATTGTCAAAGGACTTATGCAAGTGTGCAAAATTACAGCTTGATAGGATAATGAGATAAAATTCCATCGCAAATTTGGAACCGGAAAGACAGTTACAAACATTCCAAGTTAAATAAAAGCTTGTAAAATAGCAAGTTTGTTGAGAATTACTGTTATTGCATTTCTGGGAAACTTCTGATTCCTTGTTTCAATAATAATTTTAATTATTATTTTAATTATATAATATATTTAACTATTTAATGGGCGACGTTAATCCATTCTTGCAGGTAGTTAATACTAAATTTCGTTGTTTTTATATTGGGTGTAAATACGGATGTTTAGGTACTTGTATTATTACTGCTACATACAAGCAAAAGCCGTTTCTGGAATTTATCGACTGAGTACAGTTAGGTAGTTCAGCAGACTACAGTTTCTGTTATCGACGACAAAAGCGGCAACCAATAAGAAGTCCCCGAGCATTCTCCTTGGCTCGGGATTAGCTACGTCACCGTCAGCGCAGGAAAAATTTATTTTATTTTTTCTTATATCAAACGATGTATTATCGAAAAATGAAAAAATACGGGTGTATTATTTTTTTTACGAAATTTCATAATTTTAAATAAAAAAATATGAGGGATGGCCACATTAAAGGCAAAAGGCATTCTATTTAGCTAACAAGAAAATTTATGACTTATTATTATTCAGTTGCCAACTTCTTAACTGTTCGTTAAACCATCTAAAATCATAATTCACATTGAATAAGAAATACAACCAAGATATGTTTTTGTTTGTGATCGAGTTTGTCTAAATAATTGTTAAACATCATTATTTACATCAAAGGTTACGGAAAGGAGAATTTAACGCATGTATAACTTTCCCGTATTCAATCTAAGGATGTTCTTTGTAAGCCAAAATTCATAATTGGATATAAAATAAGCAACAGCAGCAGCAACTGAATTTCTATTAAAAACCAGACGGTTCAGGATGCTTTTCTGGCGAATATTGAATGTCATAAATTTGAAAAATAAATAGGCCTGTTTTACGCCCAACAAGGGCTCCCACATAAAATACATTTGAAATGAGGAACTGCTCTTTTTTACAGGAGTTATATTTCTACTGATTTTTATATGGGATCCAGATTGAAAGATGGAAATATTTTGTAAAATAATTAGGAGGTTTTTAAAACATTCAATAACTTATTTACAGAATGGTAGTGATAATGTTTTAATTTTTTTTATTATTTTTATTTTGAATTTAAATTCCAAACGGGTCTAAGCCAAATTGGAGAATAAGGTTACACATACAGTATGTCCACAGTTAGAGTGGATACGAGTGTAAACTTTTTTATTTCTCATTTTACGCGGAAAATTTATTCTTCATAAAAAGTTTTACTTTTGTTAAAAATATGATTACCATGGAGGAAGTGAACATGTCATGTATAGGGTGTTCAAAAAATTTAAAAGTCTGAGAATTATGCAAGAGTAAACTACGTTCAATTCTAACTATATGAAAAACTGTCACTAAGAAAAGTTGTTTAGAATTGAAATTTTTGTCAGAATTCCAATTTGTGGATAAATCTACCTAATTCGACTTTTTTTAAAATGTTCAGAATATGTGGTAAAACTTACGGTAAAATAAAAATTATTTTTTTCTTACAGAAATTTTTAAATAAGAGGAAGTTTCCCATTTTAGAAATATCATGTACATTAAACCTCATTTAGTAGTTTTTAGATAACTAGTCAAACAAAAAAAAATTATCTCGATATCTGAAAAACTCACGAACTTATTCAATTTCTTATTTGAATACTTCGCCTCGGCTGAAGTCCACCATGACGTCACAATACACAACGCGCTGACTTGCCATGCCGGCGGCGCGCCGTATGTTCCCTTTATTTAGTGTGTGTGCTCGATTTTCTGAAATGTCACAAAATGTCACTTTTGATTCGTTCGTGCCGAGCCGAATTTTCGAATTTCGCCGTGCAATTTACGATCAGGTTTATCTGGAAGACTTCCTCTTTACGTCGCGACATCATACGGCCGTCCCAATGGTGTTTTTCGAAAAATATGAACGTGCCAAAATTGCATGTTTTAGCAATTTTTTTGGCTCTCAAATGCAAGCTGGCTATAAACCGCCGGTGCCTGCCAGCGAGTATAAAGGTGCCCGCGCCCGCTCGCTGTTGGCGGAATCATGTATTGTGACGTAATCGAGCCTCAGCCCAGATGATCGCAGCATTTTAAATTTGGAAGGACCATAACTTTTTTATTTATAGAGATAATTTTTAAAAAAAATTACAGATGTTTTTTAGATTTTTACGACTATTTATTACGAGAAAATGAGAAAAATGGAAACTTCCTAATTATACTCGTAATTACGAAGGCGTAGAAGGGTCACCAAACTTCATTTTATTATTTTTCTGAATTGTAAGGCGGAATTTCTGAGTTACAAGTCGGAAAATTATAATTCCGACTTCTAAGTAAAAATTTTCGAGTTCTAAATCGAAATTTCTGAGTTATAAGATGAAAAAATATAACTCCGATTTCTAAGTAGGAATTTCCGAGTTCTAAGTCTGAATATCCGAGTTATAAGTTAGGAAATTATAAAATGTAAATACATGAAGCGTGCGTGCATGTGTGTTAGGCTTAAAATTGGGCCATGTCATACAGGATGCTCACCAGAGGCGAGCAAACAGTCATATCTTATATAAACAATGTTACAATTTTAGAGCAAAGTTTGATTCAGCACACGAACTAGAGCTGAACAGAATAAAATAAAATATTACTAAGATATTTTGTGTAAAATTTATGGGAGGCGAGTGAAAGTTGCATTCGGACGTCGCAGACTGGGAATACCCATTTTGCAACAAAACTAATATAAGTATATGTATATAGGATCTGTACTTAATCTCAGTGGCATCAGGCAAAATGAATTGCGCGTTATTCGAGCAAAATGTTAATCAAATAGGTATTCGCAATATCGCAATCAGCCACACTCAACTGCACTTCTACTCGTTATTATTGTTAAGTTATATATAATATCCCGTGTTGTATACCTTTTTTTTTTTGTAACATACATTGTACATGGCGAAAGGTTACTGGCAATTTTTAAATATTTCCTCAAACGGAGAAAACAAATGTAAGTACGTAGTGTTTTTTAACCCCACGATTACCGGCTTTATGATCAAGAATTTAAGGGTCAAGTTCCATTGGTACATATAGGCAATCACCGTGTCACCTCTCTTTTACATAGGTTGCATAATTATGTTACGCAACACTAATATGGTTCATTCCAAAGATTAAGTAAGTACTTTGGATATGGAGAATCGGTCGAAGCGATCGATTCGAGAATAGTTGAATCATTGATGAATAAATATAAAAAAGAGGAACAATGGCTGTCAAAATTTTTATCTATGAATACACACGCCTACAGGCACTAAAATGACATTTTTCGACTTGTAACTCGGAAATTCCGACTTACAGTTCAAAAAAAATAAAAACAAAGTTTGATGGCCCTTCTACGCTTCTGTACGTAATTATATTAAACTAATTTTATTTTTAATAACATTGAGAAAATGTATTAGGGAAATTTATTAGAAAAATCTGTTTCAGAATTCCAATTTTTGTTAATAAATCGGCATAATTTACTATTTTGAAAATTAAAAGAAAAACTGTATAACTGAGGTGTTCGTTAGAGAATATTATTTAGGTATTATGCAAATCACTTACACACTTTATTATTTATTAGGAAAATACCTACTTTCTGTGATTTGCATAATACCTAAATAATATTCTCTAACCATGATAAAAGCAAATAAATAAAAAATAATTAATTGTAAAAAAAAGAGGTGTTGGCTTGTGGTTGACAGTGACATTGATTAATCCTCGATTTGTCATTTTACTGTACACTTCTGTGCAATAAAATCCCGTACACTTCAAAAATCAAGTAATCCAGTTTTCACTAGTATTAAGTGGTGTGTATCAGTCTTTTTGGAATTTAGATTTTTTATTATCATATAGGTTATAAAAAACTGACATTGATTATGAAACGTCAAAAGTAATGTATTTGAATAATGTTAATCCAGAAGAAAAACATACGTATTTTTGTTTTTTTTTACTTTTTTACACCATTCGATGGGAATGATTTCGATTTATAACAAATGTAAAAATTGACGTTGAAAAATTCACAGATAAGACTGCACATAACTGCGTTTGTATTTATTGTGTAAATAATGTAATTTAATATTTTGTACATATGTCCGTCATCACAAGACTGAAAAACTTTTTCATCGGTAAACACAACATTGTTCCAAAACTCCAATGGATAGACACAATTTAAACAAAATATAATGCGGGCTTGCTTCTGTTCTTCTATTAATATGGTCTTCTTGGCACTTGTACAGTTTTTATTTATGATTTTCCTATCCTTCGGCTAGCTGTTGATCTCGATGCTGGAAAATTTGTCATGAACACAGCATCTCCGGTTGTTTGAAACGGATTTTCCCTCAAATAGCCAAGAAGCGCTTCATCTTGAACGAGATTTGAACTTCACTTCGGGCTGAAGCGTATTTTCTCTTTACGCTACCTTCCTCCTCCCACCTTTTCTTCACACTCATAACAGCACTTTTATTCAATTGACAATGGTTAGCAACTGCTCTGATAGACCATCCCTCTTTAATTTTAGAGAGAATTAAATTTTTTTCATGTTTAGTTAATTTTGGCATTGCGAAAATATGACACTGACAAATAAATAAAGAATGATTTAATATAGCGAAAAATAGGTGTACGGGATTTTATTGCACAGAAGCATACATCACTTTCTTCTTCATTATTAATAACTATTGTAAAAATTCAAGCTTTACAGCAAAAAATTTATCTAATAAAGTGTTATGGAATTGGTGAGTCTTGCTATCGGAAAGTAATCCAAGATTTTAATTTAAAATACCCAGGTGTGCGTGTTGCACAGTCGACTTGCTACAAATTAGTACAGGAAATTTTAAGAAATAGATCGTTGTTGAAAATACCAATACTTAAAAAAATATATGATGAAAATGATGCCAGCAATCTGTTAGTATTACAGTCAGTAGAGGAACATCCCAGACTGTCATTAAGAAGACGACTGGAATATTTGGGAGTGGTTAAGAAATTTCAGATTCAAAAATTTTTAAAACGCAATAAGATATATTCTTACAAACCGATTTTCAACCACACCTTAGAGACAGGCGACGAAGCAAAACGTCTTTATTTTTGTTTGTGGATTGAAAGCATGAGTAGAATGAGTAGAAATTTTCATAAAAAAAATTATCTCGACTAATGGGATTGTATCTGTATCTATTGGAGTGATGTTAATCCTCATTTTAAAATAAAATGTAGGTGACAATACTTTAAAAAAGTAAATGTTTGTTTAGCAGTGTCTTACCATGAAATTATAGGGCCATATTTTTTTGAAGTGAAAGAAGTGCGGATAAGATGGTCTCTTTTCTGGTACAACATACTTTTTTTTATTTTGTGGGGCTGTATAATGCCTTAAATTTATTAGTGTGAGAACACTCGTCAGTTGAAACTGATTGAATTTATTTATTGTACAACAATAGCCGTTTTCTTTCATGCTGAACGAACTGATTGCAATCATTAAACAGCGAATAAAATGGAGGTATTTTTGAAATCCTTGATCTCTATTGGTTGCTTACTGATTCTGTTCACTTTGTTCAGCACGAAAGAAAATAGCTATTGTGATCACTTTTGGTACTGATATACTCTTACATGTTGTTTGTTTACATAAACCTTATTTTATTATGTCAATTACCTATATTTTTTTTATACTACTACCACCAGCCATGTGTTGTTAATTGATAACTTGTCTTATTACAGCATGAAATTCTTAATAGAGATTTTGTGATGAGATCAGAATATTAATTCATTAAATAATACGCACCCACCGCCCACTGAGCTAGTCGCATCTGCACTTGGTTTTATTAGAAACATATTTTTTGTATCCGGAAGGGGCACGCACTTTAGATATTCATTTTTTTGTTATATTATACTTGAAAAGACTAAACAAGAGTCCCTTCCTTAATCAGTGAAGCCTGGTTAGGATAGTCATCAGTCTTGGTTGTAAAGCCTCTTTAAACAGCAACACACAGATTTGCTTAACAATACTATTGTGATAACAATACCCTAGTTGGCCTTGTTTATTCTTTCCTTCATTCCCTATTATATGAAACACTAAAATTACTAATGGCATCTACTGCATCAAGATGATCTTTATGAATATTATCTTTATATACCGCACAGAGTGGGGGGGAGGGGTGAAAAATTGGAGTACTGTGCCATGCGTGTATGTTTAAGCTACTCTGGTCCCAATATATCAAGCGGCGCAAGCCATCACTGGTGATATTCTGACGTCATAAAGTACCAACTCAAAATCATATCAACGTGCAAATTTCGTATGCATATTCGGACTGTTTAAGTTGGTATCGAGCCACGTACTCGTAAAACTTTGTTTACATGGTAGATTGCAACACGTCGCTTAAAAAAACTCGGCTAAGCTTGCATCCTGTTGTCATATTGATTTTTTTTTACTTTGTTGATTTAGTCAACGTTTTGTAATTAGGTAAAATTTATTTAGCATGTTTTTCAATATTAATTATTGTGACTTTTATTGTGAATTATTGTGACTGTTTTAGTTAAAATTTTATATGATAACTTTGACGCCATGTAAACACAGTAAAATTGTGACGTCAGTTTAAGAGTGATGTGCACCGCTTGATATATTGGAACCTCTATGGACGGATATAGTGTTGCAGTGTTTTTCTACACAATGTTGTGAGGTCCTTAATTACACAGCTCCACAAAATAAAAAAAGTGGTCTGTTCCTGGATCTCCATTTTTCTGTAAATCGCGAAAATAACCTAAAAATCCTCATAATTTAGGTTATTTTCGAGATTTACTAAAAATTGGTGAGTGATGGAGCTAATCGGACACCTGATTTGTATTCAGCACATCGAAATACATAGAGGTTGCCCAATGGAGTCCCAGAAACATACAATTTTTTTCTTGTGTGTGCCTGTGTAATATATAGGGTGTGTCTAAAAGGTGAGGAAAAAATGCAACCACAAATTCCAGAGGCTAAAATATGACGATCTAACCCAACTTACCTCAGATTTCGGAGATACAGGGTGTCCAAATTTCAATTTGGTTTTAGTTTTTCATAAATAATTTTTTTAATAATTGTTGTATTGTCACAATATTCCGCTAGGGTGGGGGCTGTGGGGTGACAAATTAAAATCTGCCCTCATTTTCATTGTACAATTTAGAGGGCGCCACCTGCGATACTTTGCATACGTTTAAAACGAAATAACTTTTTTGAGCCACACTGTATTTAACTTTTAAATAAACATTCTTATTCTCCAACGTCTTTTACCTAAAAAAGGTATACATGGTAAGAGTTGATTTGAGCAGCCGTTTTTGAGATATCTGGATTTAAAAAATTCATTTCATGTATGGCCATGTCTAAATTATTGTAGTACAATTGAACACAATTTGAAGCGATGGAGTTGTAATAAGATAACTGTCATTAAGAAACTGACGTTTTAAATTGCGAGTAGTACTGGAATATCGTCAAAGTGAATTAGCAAGCGCCGGTGAAGTGTCGAACAATTTGCAAATTTATTTTCGTCATGGCCGTACAGTATACCAACAAAGAAGTGGCCGATATGTTATTGGTTTTTGGATACTGCCAAGAAAATTGTTTAAAATCTTGCAGAGTATACAGTGAACGATTTCCGAATCGCCGCTTACCAAACCGTAAAACCTTCGCGGCATGGCAGTTGAAAGACGTATTCGTGAAACGGTTGTGTTTGCGCCTGTTTCTGCTAATTATGGTCGTGCACGTATGGTAAGAACTCCAGAAGTTGTGGAAGAGGTTCTAAATCGGACAGAAGAAAATCCAAAACTCGGCAGCAGACGATTGGGCTTAGAGCTAGGGGTAAGCAAAGATACTGTTAATAGGGTGACCAGAGAACAATACTGCACCCATTTCATATTCAACGGGTACAAGATCTTTTACCCCATGATTTTGAATCACGCTTAGGTTTCTGCCGGTTTATCCAGGAACACAGAATTCGAGATAGGAACTTTATACGAAGAATTTTATTCACAGATGAAACCTGTTTCACGAGTAGTGGCATAACTAATTTTCACAATGCTCTATGCTCTATGCTGTTGAAAGTCCTCATGCGACTAAAGTAACCCATTATCGGCATGAGTTAAGAATCAATGTGTGGGCAGGAATCATAGACACTTTCATAATTGGTCATGTCATTTTACCACCTCAACTAAATGGCGAAAATTATTTGGAACATCTGCAAAACGAATTACCAGACTTATTAGATCCTCTGCCATTGGAAGTTCGAAGAAGAATGTGGTTTATGCATGACGGTGCTACTCCACGTACGTAATTATTTAAACGAACAGTATCCAAATAGATGGTTAGGAAGAGGCAATGATGCACCCGCACATTGGCCAGCTCGATCCCCTGACATGACCCCGATGGATTACTTTTTATGGGGAACTTTGAAATCCCTTGTGCATTCTAGGCCAGTAGATGAATTGAGGAGACGTATTCAAACTGGAATTGAGAAATGATGACGAAATGCTCCAGAGAGTTCAATTTAATTTGTTACGACGTATTAGTCTTTGTACACACGAAAATGGAGGTCATTTTGAACATTTGTTAAGAGCATCGAATTTTAATTAACTTTTTGTTGTTGATAAATCTCTTATTGACTGTTTTTACTCGAGAATAAAATTAATAGCACATCTACTTGTCTTTGTAATTTTTGAAATCAAAAATTTAAATCCAGATATCTCAAAAACGGCTACTCAAATCAACTCTTACCAGGTATACCTTTTTTAGGTAAAAGACGATGGAGAATAAGAATGTTTATTTAAAAGTTAAATACAATGTGGCTCAAAAAAGTTATTTCATTTTAAATGTATGCAAAGTACCGCAGGTGGCGCCCTCTAAATTGTACAATGAAAATGAGGACAGATTTTAATTTGTCACCCCACAAAACTCCCCCTAGCAGAATATTGTGACAATACTATTAAAAAAATATGAAAAACTAAAACCAAATTGAACTTTGGACACCATGTATCTCCGAAATCTTCCACTTTTGGACTGAGGTAAGTTGGGTTAGATCGTCATATTTTGGCCTCAGGAATTTGTGATAGCATTTTTTCCGCACCTTTTAGAGACACCCTGTATGAATATCACCGGATCCTCCGCCATTTTATAGAAAACCGCGTATGTAAATAAATATATTACACAAACACACACAAAAAAAGTGAAAAGTGGGCTGTTTCTGGAACTCCATTGGATAAGCCCCATGTATTTCGACATGGTGAATGCGAATCAGGTGACTGTTTAGCTCCAGCACCCACCAATTTTTAGTAAATCGCGAAAATAACCTAAATTATGAGTTTTTTTTCCCGATTTACAAAAAAATGGTGAGTAATGGAGCTAAACGGACACCCGATTCGTGTTCAGCACGTTGAAATACACATAGGAGTCACCCAATGGAGTTCCAGGAACTGACCAATTTCTTTTATTTTGCGGAGCTGTGTTATGTATTCTAAGAAATAGTGAGGATATCGCCGCGAAAGCTTCCTCCAACGACGTAGGCATGATAATAAGTCACAATTTTAATTATTTAATAATGCAATAATAATCCATTGACATTCCACAAAATATACGTTTCATGGCCTTATTCAGCTATAGTTTATATCTTTATTTGAACCAATCTTAAATATATTTCTTACTAAATTAAAATATCTGTCAAATATTTCTTCTTCTTATTGGTGACGTCTTGTTAGATCTGTTGTGATTCACGCGATCATTATTCTAAACTGCTGGCTAATTGAAACGGATCAGACGAATTCCTCTTCAGAAAGAGGATAGATATCGATATGCGGTTTTAAGGATTAAGAAGATAATTTATTTGTGAAACAGTGAATTTTGCCCGATTCTTTTATTTTGAAGCACGTTACTATCTACAGGGTGTGAAAGAAAAGTGTGTTTTTTTTACCAAACTTTATAACTTCCGAGATTCCACAAAAATTATTTTATACTTGTTTTATGAGTTTTTTTTTTTTTAGTTACTGGTTTATTAGAAAAAAAAACAATTTCTCAAATTTTCAATATTTGTCTCGTTTTATGAGATACCGATTTTGTTCTAAAAACCTATCATTTTTCCATTATTTTTGTCGTTAGGCCTTGTTGTGTTTTGTGAGAGCTGCTATAAAATGATGAGTACTTTTTTTACATTTTTAGTTCATGGTAACTAGTGAAATGCCCAAAATCTGTGTACGTACACGGATTGGTGACCCCCTTTTTTGAGTTCCTACATCAAAATGTAAAAGCATAACTCCAATTATCTCCGAAACGGTTGAAGATATCAAGTTGAAGTTTGGCACATGTAAAGGACTTTAGCTGTAGATTCAAACTCTATTTGTTTCAAATTATTTTGATGTATTTTTACACAGAGAAAAACAAAAATATACGAAAATAATATGTATGGATTTTAAATGAAATAAAATGGGATAGAATGGAATCTAAACAAACAATAAAAAAATATTTAATTATTTATTTTTATAAGCACCTATTATTATTTACAATGTCAACTAAAGAAAAAGGGAAGAACAAAACTTTTTATTATTAATAGAGTAATAAAAATAAAATGTGTATTATTGAGGAAAAGTATATTAATTCACCATGAACTAAAAGTTCAAAAAATATACTTATTTTTATCTATTTTTTTATCTATTTATTTAACGTCGGCCTATTTCCGCTACCAGGGCCTATCACCGACGCCAGGAAACGAGCTACCCCCAACCTGAAAATTTTGCCGAACCTCTTCTCGTAAGATCTTTCACTTGTCTAACATTTAATAGACAAGGGACCGCCTGCTTTACATACCCTCCGAAGGATGGTATATCCACTACGTAATCCTCGTCTTGAAATTACATAGCTTCCGCGTATACACTGATATAAAAGCCGCTAGAAGGTGGGACGAGATCGCTGTGTTCCCCAAGATGGGTGGGTCACCCATCCAAGTACCAACTGCGCTGCACGTTGCTTCACTTGGTGTATCGATACATTCATAGTGAAGACGCATCTACGCTCGCCCAAAATATACTTATTATTATTATTATTTTTCCTTCTCCATATGAAATACCGACTTAGTGGGGTTAAGTTCACCAATCACTAAGTTGTGGTGTTGATTCGACAGTTAGCACCCGCGGACTCCACTTTAGTGTTTAGACTGGGGTGTGTTCAGGTAAATTTAGCGTCTTCCTCACTATCCTACATGTTTCTAAAATCACTGACTTTTTTATAGTTGTAAGTATGCCTTTTTCTGTAATATTAACTTTTCTAAGTTTGTCCTTAAGTTGTTTATTGTTAGCTTAGTAGCTGAAATGACTAATGGAATGGTAAGTGCAATTCCTAATTTATACAATTTTCGAAATTCTTCGGAAAGTTCGTAATAATTATTATATATGCGGCCTGTTGTTCGCTATTTAGTCTATTGTCTATGTACTGTAGAAAGGAACTAAAACGTTAAAGGGTTTTTATGTTCAATTGACCCCAAAATATGAGAAAACCGCGGAGTGTTACCTTTTAAAGGGGTGCGTTTTTGAGATCGAAAACTATGCATTTTTCCTATAAACACGTCAATAGAAAAGTTGTAGAGAATTAAATTTTCAATCGAAATGGCACCTTCAGAAGTCAAAAAAATACAAAAAACAAAACAAAAAAAAACGAAAAAATGCAATTTTTTATTTTAGTCTGAAACTTTTTTCGGGTACATTTAGGCACAGACATTGCTGTATAAAAAAAGCTGGAGTTTTACCCGTTAAAATGAGATTTTGTAACATTTTTACGATTAATAGTGACCGAGATATAGCGTTTCAAAGTTTGCAACTTTTAACTTTTTTTGCTAAATTTTACTATTTTTTTTTCAAATTTCGCCCTGTAACTTTTTTCTGAGTGAATTTAGGTATAGACATTATTTCATTAAAGTGAAAGCTGCCTTTACGCCCGTTGAAATGATGGCTGGTAAAAGTCTCTACAACAAATAGAAACCTAGATATAGAGTTTCGAAGATTGTTACTTTTATTAACTTTTTTCTAATATTTACGTTCTTTTTTAAATTTCTTACTATAACTTATTTGTCAAATACTTTAAGTACAGATATTGCTACATTGAATGTACTCGCAGCATTCTTATATAAATGGTCTGCAATAGAAGTTTATGTGATCAATAGTAACCAAGATACAGCGTAGATATAGTAGATTATTGTACTTAAAAAATAACTTTTTACATTTTTCCACTTCTGAACTTTACATCAAGTGATTTTTTTTTTGTTGTTCAAATAACAGCTTAGAAAAGATAGATTAAATTAATTTATTCATAATTGTATACCTATTATACATTATTTATGTTTCTAATTGTACATTATTTATGAAATTATTCAAATGCTGGATTTAACATATTTTCAAAATCAAAGTCGATTTCTTCATCGGCGTGAACATCGTCTTTCGTTATTTCAGGTACATCAGCGTTTTCACAGTTTATTCCCATACATTCTTTGCAAAAAATGGAGCAATTCATTCCCAATTTCCTGCAACCGCAGTTTCCTCTGCATGCTTTGGTGCATTTACAGGCTATTTTTTCCAGCAAAATGTGTGGTGCAGGAGGTTTATTTGTCAAAATTGGTACTAGTCCATTTTTTGAACTTTTCCAACCCCAGATGAGAGGATTTACAGTATTTCCTTTCCAATGTTGCATTTGCAAGTAAGTTCTTAAACAACATCAGTTGTTGGAGGCAATCGGGACAATGTGAAGTTCGCAACTGTTGAGTACTTCTGAAATAGCTTATAGCGACAGGTGCTTTGGCCATCAATTTTCATACCGTAGAGTAATGTTACAATACATTATATTAAGGCTTAGACACACTAAATGTTATGACAACACAGAGCAACTCTTAAATGTGCGCGTGCGCATGAATGTCTTATAGGTATCTTTATTACGTCTACAAGATATCATCACGAAATGTGTTAAGCAAAAGTGCCAGTAAGCTGATTTTCTGAGGCCGGAAATACGAATAATGGATAAGGATAATAAGGAGATAAAACAATACTTTAAGATGGGTTAAACCTCTATTGCAGACCTTTTAAACAAGAATGCTGCCAATACATTCAATGTAGCAATATCTGCACTTAAAGTATTTGACAAAAAAAGAACGTAAAAATTAGAAAAAAGTTAATAAAAGTAACAATCTTCGAAACGCTGTATCTAGGTTTCTATTTGTCGTAGAGACTTTTTCCAGCCACCATTTCAACGGCCGTAAAGTCAGCTTTCACTTTAATATAATAATGTCTATACCTAAATTCACTCAGAAAAAAGTTACAGGACGAAATTTGAAGAAAAATAGTAAAAATTAGTAAAAAAAATTAAAAGTTGCAAACTTTGAAACGCTATATCTCGGTCACTATTAATCCTAAAAATTTTTACAAAATCTCATTTTAACGGGTAAAACGCCAGCTTTTTTTTATATGCAGAAATATCTATGCAGAAATGTGCCCGAAAAAAAGTTACAGGCTAAAATAAAAAAAAAATAAAAAATTGCATTTTCTCGTTTTTTTTTGTTTTGTTTTTTGGACGTATTTTTGTAAAAAAAATTGACTTCTGAAGGTGCCATTTCAATTGAAAATTTAATTCTCTACAACTTTTCTATTGACGTGTTTATAGGAAAAATGCATAGTTTTCGAGCAAAACTCAAAAATGTGAAAAGTGGACCTTTTTACTTCGATCTCAAAAACGCACCCCTTTAAATAGTAGCACTTCGCGGTTTTCTCATATTTTGGGGTCAATTGAACATAAGAAACAATAAAAAGCCTTTAACGTTTTAGTTTCTTTCAACCCTCTTTTTTTTGGGCATAGACAATAGCCTATATGGCTATGAGATTGTGGTGTCCCAGTACAAGCAGTATGTATCATTTTCTAATACAGGGAATGGCACATATTTGAAAATTGTTCACGTTGTTGCTGAAGGTTGTATGATATCGCCAGCTCTTGATGGACTATGTTGGCTGTTAAGTTGTGTCGCTTTAAGTAATCAGTCGGCGTTAGAAGTGTACAGCCAGCTATGATGTGTTCAATTACTTCTGAATACTTGTGACACATTCGACATCGTTATTAATAGCAACCCTAAAGGTGGACGTAATGTGATTCCTTGTAGCAATCACGTTGTCTTGAATTACTACTATGAATCCTTCAATCTCACCATAAAAGTAACCTTTTCGTATCCATTTGGTGGAAGTTTCCTGACATGATTCCGCGAGTTGATTAGGATATCTTCTATGCAAAGGCTTAGGCAAAGGCTTAGCCAACCACTAGTCTTTTAAATCGTTAACGCTTCGCGGTTCTCTTCTTCTTCTTCGCCGAAACGGACCGCTGAGTGTTTATCCAGTGCTACAATGGCTTCATGTAGTGGAGACGATGAAACTTGCTTAAAGTCGATTTCATATTTTCTAGTTTTCAGAATACCCTGTATAGTTTATCTGAAGTTTGACATCTGTTTATGACGACCTAAGACAAGCAAAACTTTTTATAAAAAATGCATTTTTCTCGGCAAATCAAAAATAAGAAAGTTTACAAAAGTGCGGTACCCCATCCAGGAACACACGTACATGTAACGTGTAAAATCAGAAAAATAATGTAATAACTCTTAATGAAATGTGAAAATGGTAAATGTTTTGTAGTCGAGAGTACATATAATATAAATTCGAGCCACAGTAAACTATTTCTATAAATTAAACTGAAATCGGCCCTTATGGGGCGTGAAAACTACCGCTAAAACTCAAAAGAAGCAAGTAAGTGTGAATAACATGTGTAAAGGTCAAATTTTTGTATATCTTAGTGCAAAATATTTGATTCTCTACCATTTTTCACACTTCATTAAGTTATTACATTATTTCTATGATTTTACACCATTTTAAGGGAAGTTTTTAACTAAAAAACAAAATTGACAAGATAGATTTTTTTTTTGACCACGGATTCGGATTCAGCGTCAAAAAATACACCATATCCATATAATTTGGTGCGCTGCACAGACCTTTTTTTTTGTGGCTGTGTAATTACTTCCACATCCAGTGGAAGTTTAGTAACGACAAAAAAAATTTGAAAATTTTTATTGCTCAGATAGGCTTAGAATGTCATCAAACGTCGAGATTTTAAGTTTGAGCGAAAAAAAAATGTCTGTCTGTCTATCAGTCTGTCTGTAACTTTTTGTGCGCACGATTACTCTGGAACCGTTTAAGATATTGACTTGAATGTAATTGTATGTACTTCAACGAGATCTGGAACTAGATTATACTTTAATATTATTCCGTCGAAGGATTGGGGGTAAATAAGGGGTAAATAGGTAAATAGGTAAGAGTCTATAAAATTGGTATTTAGTATATACAAGAGAAGGAAAGGTCTCAAAAAATTTTTTGGCATTAGCCACCCCCATTACCACCCCCACCCCCCTCCCATTATTAAAGGGGATGAAAAAAAATTGTGATATAATGTATGTACAAAAACCAAAAACCTCCAAATATTTTTTTACTTCATCCACCCCCACTAACCTACCACCCCTACTCCACTACCGATGTGAGACATCGTTTTATGGGTTCTGGGGTAGACGATTTCAAATATTATATTACTGAAGTTCCATAAACAAATTATTTACACATACAAAATTTTTTCGTTGTGAGAGAGTTGGATAGAAAATCTGGATGTGGAAGTAGTGATTCTTTGAGCAGCGGTTTTTTAAAGTTGGTACGTTTTTTAGTTTATTTCTATACATTAGAATCCACAGGTACATGTATGTAGTAAATTCTATATCTATCTATACAACATATTATTATAGGCTCTGATGAAGTTGAATAAACTGAAAGAATCCCTTTAGTTATAATAATAAGGTTATTAATTGCTCAAAAATAACCTCGAAATTTATGATAATGATATTTATTTATAACTAACCACAAAATTCTATAATAAACTGATCCTCAAGTGCAAGAAGAAACAAAAGTTTCAAAAATTCCATTAAATTCTTGCCAATTAATGAATACATGAATGTATTGTTTAACATACTGTATTATTTATTCTCCCGTTATCCTTTTACAAAAGTTTTTGCACAAACATATTAAGTGGCTACAATATACTGGATCTATATACTCCACACTAAAGGACACTTGATCGAACTATCTGAAAACATGCTTTTTAAAGACAAGTTGGTCAGACTCAATAAAGCGTATCCTGGAACTATAAAAGTGCTCGTTTATGTTTCCTAGTTTATTTTGTCTATAAATAACTTTTCTTAGGTGAAACTGTATCCTTATATTTATATATTTCATACTGTTTTTGCTTACAAATGGAAAATAAAATGGTTATGTTGTGGAATATTTTCAGTTAGCAAATTATTATTATTAATTAAATCACAATTATTCCGGAAAATTGTCAAATCTTTTCTGACAATATATATATTTATACCGAATGAAATAACATAACTAAAGATTTTCTTAACTGACGAAATCTGATTGGTTGAAAATTACCAATAAAATATATGATGTGATAGCATATAACTTTCTTACACGAGTTTGTCATATACTATACTCCACCTAGCACAAGTGGGCGAATTAACTAGACATGAACCTTACGCTCTTCGTCAGACTATCGAATTTTCTATATAATTGTTGAAATTTTGGTAGTTTTTTTTTAGATAAGTTATTTTTAAGCATAATAGGGAACACGCACAAATTTTAATATAAATAAAATAAGATTCTATTTGTATTAAGACAACCATTTTGATTATTAATTTCATTGAAAATATGTTGAATCTGGTATAAGATTGAATTTGACAGTATTTTACCCGCGCGGGAAAATGAATGTGACGTTACTATTTAAATTTGACGGTTGACATGCCAGTCATGACGTCATGTATTTATTTTTGACGGAGCCGTGAATGTCGTGAATTTCTTCGGCATTACAGCAATCATTTGAGCGAATGAACTCCATCAGCATAAACGAATCAACACTAGGTAAATTGTCACTTTATGCTTTCACAGAATCGCTTTCTGCCATTATAATGTTTAAAATAGACTTGTAAATTAATAAATAATTGTTGTTTTATTTAATGTATATATTCATTGAAACACTTTATAATAATCACAAAAGTTCACACTTGCCTAAAACAACTAGTAAATATGGACACCCAAAATGAAATAAATGAGGGATCATACGTCACGCGCGGGCCGGATAAGCTCGTCAAAACTCGCCAGTTCCTCGTAAAAATTCAAATAATTTTAATTTAAATTATTATTTATTAATTATTGAATGTGTAAAAAATTTATATTGTGATATACTTAATACCCACACAGCACAATCGGGATATGGGATGACAAATTGACGTACCAGGATATCCCAGTACGTAAAATAAATAGAGAAACGAATGTACCTTTTAGGATATCCTATTTTAGGACGTCCTCAAGACAGCCTATAAGTACGTCCCCGGATATCCTTTTATGGATATCAATGGGCTATCCTGAATAGGTTTCATTTTGGCATTAACTATGTCGACTAACATCGGGATTAAGAACGGACATTCGATGAAGAGCCCTAAATCTCCTTAAAATGTACCCTAATATTAGATCTCTAATATATTTAAATAAAACGCCATTTTGATTTCCGGCCAGCCAAACTGGCCAGGCCAATGCAACTAGAAAATACCCCAAACGCTCCCCAAACACACCACAGCAACCATGCTTTATTAGTTTTTATTTTCTCAAATATTTAAATAATAATTATTGTTAGTGGTTATATGAAATATTTTAAAGTTGTATCTTCGTGTTTTATCTATTTAGTTCAGCTTTATTTGAGTGTCTTCATTCCAGACTATAAAAAGTGAGTACAAATGTATAAAAATATAACATAACATAACCTATTAAACTTCATGTTATGAAAAATATATAAATTCGGATTTATACACATTCCCGTATTTTACAATCACTGAGAAACCTACAAAATAAAATATTAATTTGGCGCAAGAATTGAATACTGAAATCAGCTTGGAGAGAAAATGTGAATCACATGAAAGTATTGTCAAATACAATAAACCTGATGAAATTGAATTTGAGAATGACGACAAATAAAGTGCCTACTTAGTTAATAATTTTAAAACCAACAAGCAACTAACTGTGGATGAAAATAAGTAAGTAAATATTGTGCTTTAAGATAATTATTTGAAACTTTTATGACACTTTTAAACGAAAGATATGATACGACATCAGGCAGAACACAGGTGGACAGACTGCATGAAAATACAAAGACCTATTACAATCTTTTATCTTGAAATTCTATTTGCCAGAAAATACTTTATGGATTTTAATTTATAATTCGGTAAATTATTATTATTCGCTGAGTCCTTCAATAATTTCTAATATTTTTATCTTGCCCATTTTTCATATATCTTTTTAATAATAGTGGTTCAAATAATAATAACTACGTTTATTTTAGCTGCACCCATGAATCAGTATATTATGGAAAACGAAGCAGAGAAGCTGTTCAAAGATTATACGAGAAATGCAAAAGAGGAGAGCGAGGAAAAGAAGAAAATAGAGAAGTAGGACTGCGCTACATCCTAAAAAATCATGTTCGGCTATTATCAAATTTGCAAAAGTAATATAGGTATTTATTTTACATTTTTCTAAGAAGTTTGCTTTTTAACATTACAAACATTACAAATCAAATATTGCCAAATATTAGCACAAGGCACCAGGGCCGTGCGGTGGGGTGAGGCGGCGAGGCGACCGCCTCAGGCGGCAAAATTCAGGGGCGTCATTTTGGCTCGGATCGATAAGAAAAAATCTAAATATGGCGGCGGATGTCCCTAAAGATTTTTTACTAATAGGAAATGCAAACAAAAGCGGAGGCAGTTTATCCATAATGGGTAATAGGTCGATGGCCGACGTCTACCATTGATCTGTTGGAAAATAATATGAACAAGGAAATTATTTATTTCTTACTTTTTTATTTTATTTTGATAGAATTATTGAATGTGTTACCTCTACAGCGTTGCAATATTTTACAGAATTGTTTATAGAAATACATTATGGTACGGTTCGCACGCAAGAAGTCACGAAAAAGGACACAAGTTTGATTTTCAATGTATTATTATTATAACATTTAATGTTTATAAATAGTTCAAAGAAAAATATTTGCAATTTTTTTATAATAAAATATTTTTTATTGATATAATATATTATTTTATCCTTTGCGCTCATGAAATTTATACTTTTCGAAGACAATATAATTTAATATCAAATTTCTAATTTTTAATTTCAAGCCGCTTGACCTTGAAAAATATTTCGTCTGCGGCGCATTTTGGGACTCCATCTATGAATAAAAGGACGTAAATATTTCATTAGCTTGGGGGCGCGCCAGTTCTTAATCCGGCCCTGCAAACAAGTAAATACCTTCATAAGAACATGTAATGTTTTATTAGTAATATGGATATAGCGAATGGGGCGGCATTCGAAAGCATGGTCTCACCTTTGAAAGGCCACCGCACGGGCCTGCGCCTGCATGGCACATAATAATATTCTTTATCTACAACTGTCAAAAAAAGGCTATGTTTGCGCATTAATGTCAGTGTCTAAATTGAGAAATTTTTTCATTGACATTATTTTTTTTGCGTTACCATGACACCGTGCGCAAAATATTTTGCGCATTAGGGTGCAAAATATTTTGCACATCACATACTATTATTGCCTATTTTTTATAATTTTTAATGTATACACGAGAATTAAACAAACATCCAGTTCAAAAATATTTATTGTTTTATCAAATAAATCAACTGAAAGTAGAATTTTATTTTAAAAACAGTATGATTTTTTTAACTAATGGTTTTAGTTTAATCAAATGAAAGTTGTAGAAAAAATATTGTTTGCATCTCGAGTGCAAAATACTTTGGTGATCTCGAACGATTTTTTGACTTTCGTTCTCGATCACCAAAGTAGTATTTTGCAACCTGGGTACAAAAATAACTATTCTTCCTCTTATGCAAATTATTTTGTATGCTACTTTGATAACTGTCAAATGCTAAAACTGATTTTTAAATCGATCAAACGGGTAATTTGACATCTGTCAACTGTCAATAGTTATTTTTAACACTGGACAATGTAGTATTACAAAGATAACATTATTTGCTAACATGCAGTTTTATTAATTCAATAATGTTAATAAAAATCATTAAACTATAAATGGATGACAGAATTTGGGAGCTGTCAACTGTCAAAATAGTATAATTTACCCATGAAAAGATACTTCTAATGCATTTCGGACAACTGAAAGACCTGTATATACCTTCTTACTGTTTTACTCGTGTCATTGACAACGTTGTGACAGATGTCAACTATCATAATAATCCTATTTGCAGAAAAAATTTATTATTATACAGCAGATAGGTCTATTGACCCTTGTCCTAAATAAAAGGTCAGTTGTATGTCTATTAACGTCGTAAAAGGCCATTGGCGGTGTATTGCAACTGTCAAATCGTTAAAATAATTTTACTGGCTTATGAAGCAATATATATTGACGGGGGTCGGTAGACGGTACTAAATCAACGATATAATTTTTTTCTGCAAATAAGATAATTATGACAGTTGGCAGCTGTCATAATGTTGTCAATGCCAAGAGTGAAACAGTAAGAAGGTATATACAGGGCCTTTAGTTGACCGAATCGTGGGGCCTACTGATACTATGAATTCTGCTGTATTAAAAGTATTTTTGAAAGAGTAAATTATATTATTTCGACAGTTGACAGCTGCCAAATTCGGTCAGTCATTTATACTTTCATGATTTTTATTAACATTATTAAAACAATAAAACTGCATGTTAGCAAACAATGTTATCCTTGCAATACTACATTATCCGGTGTGAAACGAAACTAATGACAGTTGACAGATGTCAAATGTCGCGTTTTAGCAGTTTAAGAATTAGTATTGGAATTTGACAGTTATTAAAGTAGACTAAAGAATAACTTGAATAAGTGGAAGAAACAATATTATGGTTAAAAAATTATTATTCTGGGTATTCAGCAGATAACTTTCAAAGAAAACATTCGTTTCTTTCATATACCAATGGTGCAAGTCTGACCAAAATAGAAGATCAACAAGAGTTTCCCCTACGAAACGACTTGTCGACTTCTTTCTTACTATATCTAACGTTCAGCATGAAAAAACATGAAACCACCACTCTTTTATACATTGATGATTCAAGTTTGATCATGCCAATATAGTATAAGAAGCCTCCTTTACGAGAAATTTTTTCTAGTATCTCTATCCCTACCTAGAGAATACTACATCACAATCAAACATTTGTTACATTTCAAAGCCAAAAATAGTAAAGCAGAAAGAAAAAAGGTATAAAATTTCGGTCACCGCATGCATGTCCCACTAAATGGAGTATTTCATGTTTTCGATTGATTAAAACCTCTAAACATTGTACAATCTTTTTCGTTCTCTTTAGAACTCATCAGGAGGATATAAATTCAATTCGAAACAAAAGTTACGAACCTGAACAGGGCCTCCTTTTTTTTACGCACTTTTGCCTCCTTAATATTTTTCGACATTCTGTCCTCAAAATAGCATTATGCTATAAAATTACACAAAAAAGTTATTTTGATAAATTGACGTAGGGGTCCCATTTTTCACAAGAAAAATTTTGAGACCTTGGCTTCTATTACATACATTAAATCCCAATTTTATAGACTTTCTTGATTTACCTTCAACGGAATAAGATTAAAATATAATCTAGTTCCAGATCTCGTTACAATACACATATGTACTAAGTCTCAAGTCAATGTCATAAACTATTACAGAGTAATTGTGCCCACAAAAAAGGTACAGACAAACAGACAGGCCGACAGACAGATTTTTTCTCAAACTTAAAATCTTGTCATTTCAAGATGTTCTAAGTATATTTGAACAAAAAAAAAATAATTTACTGTTGCTATACCACCTATAAAGATGATACGTATTAGACTAGGCACGTTTTCAAAAAAGAACAATGCAAGAAGCATTTCATGTAAAAATTGGGAAAACAACGTTTTTAGGGTATCTCGTCCCCGTTGAATACGAATCTGCTGTTGCCAAAGCGAAATTTGTACCGGAAGTCTGGTATCCAAGATGGCGACCAAAACTCTGTTGCCCTATATCTCCCTTGTCCGTTTTCTTAAAGTATTGATCTAAACGTCTGTTTAGAGGTTTTTTCGGATGTCAAACACACTGCAATACTCAAAATTTACTTACCTTAAGTTTGGAGTGCATGGGTTCAAAGATGGCGCTCAAGATGGCCGACGAAATTTTGTTGCTCGGAAGTAAGCAAGGAAGCAAGGAAGATAAGAAAACGATAATTTCAAAGTTCAAACACTGTTTATTGCAAGATTGTAAAGGAGATAAAACAATCATTCAAGTGTTTTTAGCTTATGGCAAGGTTGCAAGGAAGATAAGAAATCAACCATTTATAGAGTTCAAACATTGTCGAGATCGGTGTCATAACTTGGTGCAAGTCAGTCTATTCTTCTTGCATGTGCACAGTGTACTCAGGCACTGGGATGAACAATTACAGGCTAGGATATCCGTACAGGCTTTGGGGATGGGCTCAAGGGTCATAAGGAGGGAAATGTACTGGTCTTGGTGAAGCATCGACCCATATGACTCAGGATCCATAACCACCGGTCGGGCATGATTTCCAAATACCTTCGTTTAATACCTAATTGACTTCCAGCACACATATTTTTTTTGTAATCGTAATTATGGACTCCGAAGACACGAACTTAACACTACAATTCATTTGTAAAGCATTTTTCAAATTATGCTATTTATATAAATAAATTCACTTACCGGCTTAACGCTGCTTGTATATCATAAATTAAAGGTTAAAGTATGACTTACACCACAAAACAGCTTCCTTCTTAGCGCCAAATTTGAAATTCTTATAAGGTTCGTCCACTATTCCCCCCTTCCACTATTACACGCGCCTTCCCTACCTTCAGTAACTCAATTTTGTTACCAAATTGTATTCCAAAAGGTGTAAAATATTACTTAAAAACACGTAACACACACACAGTAGTATACATTCAACCACTAAAAGCTATATATCTGACAGATTTTACACTCCAAATACAACAAGACGCAAGGAGCGCACGTAAACACAACAAAGTTTCGGCGGCCATCTTGGGCGCCATCTTGGAATCCATGCACTCCAAACTTAAGGTAAGTAAATTTTGAGCATTGCAATGTGTTTGGCATCCGAGAAAATCCCTAAGCAGATGTTTAAATCATTATTTTAAGCTAACGGACAAGGGAGATATAGGGCAACAGAGTTTTGGTCGCCATCTTGGATACCGGACTTCCAGTCCAAATTTCGCTTTGGCAACAGGCAGATTCGTATTCAGCGGGGTCGAAATACCCTAAAAACGTTGGTTCCCCAATCGTTACATGAAATGCTTTTTGCACTTTATAGAGATGGATTTCCTACTTATGGGCCTAATCTATATGCCAAATCTCGTAGAAAATCTTGCGCGAAGTTTGTTGAAATATTAGTGCGTCATTTTAGAATTCCCTAGCTTCTTTAGAAAGCATTTGATGCAGACTTTCATTCGCAATTTTTAACTTCAAACTGGTTAAAAAATTACCGCATGTAATTTGTCGATGTATTTAAGACACACCATCTATATAACGGTAATTTTGTGAACAAGACGATACAATTTTTCTTCTCCATATAACACAGAATGAGACGTAAATCGTCGAATGGAAATTTTCCTCTCGATTCCATTCAAAAACACTTAAAACATTTAAAACATTATGCTGAATATATTTGATAATTCCATTTTCAAATACATTTCCAGCAAACTCAAACTCCGTTAATACATACCCATTCAACAACTGAATTGATTTACACAACCGCATCGAATACTTCGACAGTCAGTTTTGCTCGCATAAAATCTACAAATTAACCTGCAAATTCCAACTGTTGAGAGTTCCCTGTACCTGCACCATTTAGGCGAGAAACTAATTAACGAGTAACCCCCGTAAGGACCCGACACGTGATATTTTCCTAGTGCTGGGAATGTACAAGCATTGTCACCCCTCGGGATCTCGAAATGTAATTATGTGAACCAGGCGAACTTAAAAAATACGTGTAGAACGCGACCACAATGCTAACGTTGCGATTGATATTTAAATTGCGCCACCCGCTTAGAATGTGACTGGTGGATAACAAAGATTTCGATTGAACACATCGGAAATTGATACAAGAATGGGGCTGCACTGCCGGAGAAAATTGCATGGAAGAAATCAGAAGTTTTCCATTTATTTTAATTTAAATGCCGCCGAACAAGCTTTGTTCGATGAATATAATCATGCAATTAAAAATTTAAAACGAATATTGCAAATGAAGCCATTATTGCACAATAAATTATGACAGGGTTTTTTTAACTTATAATGTAATATAATAATAACAGTGCCTCTATTTCTACAGCAGGATAGATTCAATTATAGAGCAAGAAATTACACAAACATTGATTTTAAGAGAAAAGGAAAATATAATATACAGTTTTAATAGACAGGAGAAAAGCCAAATTGTTAATTTGTAACTGTAGCTATTTGTGATATCTCCCTACACTAGTTAAAATTAATATCATATATATAATTTTCACACATTACATTTATTGGATTCTTTGATAATATATTAGAACTGCTACAAGAAGAATAAAATGTGATATTGTGACTTAAATTTGGTCTTGTAACCAAAAAGTACAACTGCGGTAAGAGTCGTAGTCTATTATGTTATACAATAACTTATATAAAAAAAATTGAAAAAAGAAAAGAGGTCGCTAAAAATTATCAAATAAAATTTTATCGTTGATAAATAAAACCAATTTAACTTTGTTATCTAATTTTGATATTGAAGTCAATTAAAAAAATATTTGAAGTCATTATATGTTTATTTTTACACCGTCCTCAGTACATATTAGGTAATAAGGCTCAGTTAACCGGACGGCGCTGAATTTTTAATTCATAATATTGATATTGTCACAATAGCCCCACAAGCTTTTGAAGGTAGTGGTGTACCTCAACTCTGATTTAGAACTGGCGCCCGAGCAACCGTACCGTAAATACTGCCGTCGGTAGGGTGCCATAGCAACACTTATCACATGTGTGAAGGAGACTGCTGTGAAGTACGTCACAGCAAATAATTTATAAGATTCAGGATAGTTCCCGACCACGGAGGGTTTTATATTCCAGATATTTATTTTTCTAACTCATAAATAAAACTACAGAAAATATAAAAACTATGTCAAGCATTTTGATGTTCAATAATACCTAGAGCCTGGGATAGTAGTAGAGTAACTAAAGGCTTTAACCTTGAAATAATTTCATATGAATTAGATTTTGTTCATTTTTGCCAACTTAGTAGTAAATTTATCAAAGAAAAGTTTCTATATTATGCGGGGGCTTGCTAATTTATAGGGGGTGGATGCCACTTCTTTTCATGGGGTGGCTACTAAAAAAAAAACTAAAGCTGAAAGAGAAATCAATTTTGAGAAGAAAAGGTTCTATGCAACATTTAATATAAATTGATAGTCATATCGTCTGAAAAATTGGAATTTTAGCTTGAAAAAAGGTATTTCAAATGGGTTTTGAAAGGTATTACATTGAGCGAAAACATGCTAGAGACAAATAAGAAAGCTACTAAATTGAGGATGAACGTTTTTTTCTAATTTCTGTGGAGATAATGGCTTCGGAGATCTGGAAGTACAAAGGTGGCTTCCGAACGTCTATAAAACGAAGTATTTACTTTAAATGTTAAACATTTTAGAAACACTTACGTTCAAAATGCTGACAATCAAAATGAAAGTCCATTAACTAGAATTTAAAACGATTTTTGGTTATTTTTAGCATAAAAAGCAAAAAGTTACGATAAAAATAATGTTCCGTCATTAATACATCGCATCACCTAGATGCTCATTTTTTTTGTCCGTTTGACACACTTGTTTTAGAAAGAAAATGCCATCCTCCATTTTGAATTTTTTAATTTTGACTTCTGATTCGCAATCAGCGATCCCAAAAACATAGCTATCCTACGTTTCAAAAATAAATCAGTAATACTTTTTCAAATATTGAATGTTTAAATTTAGGGGTGATGTTCACCCCTCGAGGGTAAGAGCAAGTATCCGGACCATATAGAAATTGAAGACGATAACTTCTACTACTATAATAACCCATAACGAAAAATTGTCATTACATATGAAATTATTCCGAAATTTTTCATTTTTTTACTCTGTACTATAGGCCCAATCTGTAAAACAAATAGCTTTAAACCGTTACTGATTTGATAATAATGTCTGAGGGCTATTAGCGCTAATTAGCGGGATGTCACACGTTCAGGCTAACAGGCAACTGACATGCTTTATTTATGAGCTCGCACATAAAATTAAAGATATAAATGTCAATTTAAAAGAGGAAAAGCTTTTTCTGAGCATACGGTTACGTGAGTCGATTAGGTTTCATTATTAGAAAATTACATTAAATTTTATTGGCTAATAAATAACGTCAAATAAATGCCATATAAAATAAAAGATATATTAATCAGGAGCCAGTACACAAATGTAGAATTAAATTCTGATTGAATTAAACTACCTAGACAAATATAGCTGCGAATTCTTTCAAAGCTAGAATACTTATTCATGTTTATCTGCCAACAAAAAGATGACACATTATAGGATAGACTCCATTAAGAAAATCACAATTTTACAAGTTATAAATAATGTAAACAACAAAGTCATAAACTGGTATAGAGAGGACTCTAATAAATCAACGAGAAAAAACATATAAAGGAAACACATATTTCTATTTAGTTGACTAATCTGTCTTGAGCTCCAAAGGAGGTGCAAATATTAAGAGTCATAATCAAATAGTTCTATGGTGTGATAAATATAGGTCGTAACACTATCTTATTCCGAAGTCTTGAACGGCTACGGCATCTGTCAAAAATCAAATTGAATGGTTACAACGGTACCTGACTATACTCTTATTGTCACTATTGTGTACTTCCTCCCACAAACAAACCGCAAATTTGTTAAATGTTATGTATCTTTACATAGAAATGTATCCCAGTGTGAAAGCAATAATATTCATTATTTACACGCTTTCATCCACAAGAAGCGGGGAGGATTTTGAAGAAAAGTAAGATCTAAAGTAATTTTAACGTCGCAGATACAGCAAGACATTCTTCATTAAATTGAAGTAGAGCCAGAAACAAGTAATGGGAAAATTTCTACTTCTCTCAAGGTAAGCCATCATACTGCTTGATGAGTACTAACGAAATAATAGTTATACTCATACCATATTCAGCTAGTTCAACAACAACACTCTCATGATTTTCCAAAACGAGTATTTTGTTGTTAATGCCCTAAGCAAGATGTAATGAATAATCCTTAATTTTTATTACTAGTCCCCTTCACTGATAAAGCTAGCTCCTCTAGGAAAACATAGTGAACTTCCGTACTAACCATTAACGGGCGGAAGAACACGATATAACTGAAACCTGCTATAAATATAAATTTTCTGCTGTGTGGATCGGAATTGTTGACGATTTTTTTATTAGACCCAATTTCCGTTCTTTACAGTGGATCGTATCGATCTTTATTGAATATCTACCTCTTGTGCTGGAAAATATAACTACAAGTTAAAAACCAAACGTGATATATTAAGGGTTAGTCACGTATTAGTCTAATTGCCCGATAACATTTGGATACTGTAGCCACAACTTTTATTTTTTATATATCATCGTGGGCAGAGTGGGGGAAGACAGAATGCAACTATTTCACTACGTATTTGTCCGCTCGTCTTTCCATGTTTTCAAAAATACTGCCTGGTATTATTTTACATGACACGAACGATGGCATCTAGTTTTTTTACTTGACAAAACAGATAATTTAGAAAATCAAATTACAGTAATAGATATTGCGACTTAAGATTATTATAATTATACTTATTATTTTTCCATCACACAATACCAAATTCAAAATCCAAATACCAAAGGTCATACCGGATTCAACAAATTTATAAGGATATTTATATGACCATGTCCTATAATTTTGATAACCATATATGGGGTGTCCGGTAAACCCTGGATAATTGTGAATCTAAGTCATGACCTATCAAAATACCAAAACTTGACATTAGTAAATACCTCACAATTTTCTAGATGATTTTTTGTGCGCCATGACTACAAATGATTTGGGTCCCGCTAACTTTTCATCGTTATTAAGACATTTACACTTTTATATCATTTTGGAATCTGGGGAAAGTGCACAAGTTTTTAAGATGAATGTTTATGTTTGTGTAGTAAATTACTTCCACATCTAGTAGAAGTATAGTAGCGAAAAAAAAAATTGGAAGATTTGTATTGTTCAAATAGGCTTAGAATGTCATAAAACGTCGAGAATTTTAAGTTTGACCAAAGAAAATTTTCTGTCTGTCGGTCCGTCTGTCTAACTTCTTTTATGCGCACGATTGCTCTGGAACCATATAAGTTATTGACTTGAAATTTGGTACACGTATGTATCTTGACAGAATCTGGAAATAAATTTTATTTTGATCTTATTCTGTTGAAGGGTTGGGGGGTAAATTGGGATAAATGCGGGGTAAATAGGTAAAGCAAGCTAGTAAGAGTCCATAAAATTTGTATTTAGTATATATAAGAGAAGCTAAGGTCTCTTGAGAAAAATTTGGCATAGCAGAAATATTACGGAACACAAAAATCAGGCTTGCTAATGCTCTAGTTTTCTCCACCTTTCTCTTTGAAGCAGACAAACGACCTATTCGACGTAGAATCTGGTGACGGGTGGAACTACACCCTCAAAACGACTCCGCAACATCTTTCCCCGCATCTTTAAATTTCTTGCCTATATCAAACGAAGAGAGAAAAAGATAGAACGATTCATGGTTCAGCAACGACAATGGGCAAAGAGGACGTTCTCAAAAAAACGTGATGTCACCACGAACCTGATGAGAAAGAGTGGAGACCGTACGATCAACAAATTGTGATGACGCACGTACCATACAGCAAAGAGAGACCGACTAGAATATTGCAAAGTCTGCAAAAACGCAGCGCAATTTGAGTGCTCTAAAAGAGCACATTTTATTAAATTAACCAGCCCACAACTTAAATTCGGTGAATGATAGTTTTTGATAATGAGCGGAGTGAGAAGTGATTAATTTTTTACGACCCTATATTCCCACATTATTTAACTTCATTATTTTAACCAAGCCAATTATATGTTTTATTTGCTCTGTACTAACAGTGGAACTATGCAGATCAGTTTTTATAGCCATGTTTTACTTATTAATTTATGTTCTCGTTTGGTTTCTCAATTTCACACAGTAAGCTTTATTTGACTGAACGTAGTGATTTGTAAATGTTAGATAAGTTGGCTTGCATTTATTTTGTTGGATTTTTGCCAGGCAATTAAAACGCAATTTTCCCGGATTGGGTGTAAAACCACTGCAAAACCGCTGTATGTGTATTTTAACTCGGGTTCGTGTGTATTTAATTATTGTATTAATCGGACTTTAATGCTTCGTAAATTGTAGTGAAAATATGAGGATTTGCAGCAAAATATACTAATTGACATAGAACGATATAAAACCAGAAGACAAACATTCGATTCAGCGAGATTTATATCACTCATGGCTGATCTCAACTACTGGATATGGAAGAAATTTAATTTGGTATTACCAGGTCGCATATTTGTTTGTTAGCAACTCGACTGAAATATTGTAAATTGTAGCTGTAGGTCATATTGCAAATCATTGGAATTTATTTCCTACACAAAGCATAAATTAATTAATATCTGTAGTTTGTGGTACTATATTTTGATTATTAGAAAATTAAAAATAATATATATGATAAAATGACAGGTAGCAATTGATTTGATATATACGAAATAAATTAACAAGTATATTGTTGAATATCAATCTATAAAGGGTGTTAAGGGAAACGATTCTCATATGTTTAGAAATTGATTCTGGGGCGAGCGTAGATGCGTCTTGACTGTGTATGTATCTCGATATTCCAGTGAAGGAACATGCAGCGCGGTTAGTACTTGGATGGGTGAAATCCATCTTAGGAAACACAGCGATCTCGTCCCACCTTCTAGCGGCTTGTATATCAGTGTATACGCGGAAGCTAGGTAATTTCAAGACGAGGATTACGTAGTGAATATACCATCCTTCGGAGGGGATGTAAAGCAGGCAGTCTCTTGTCTATTAAATGTTAGGCTACTCTTCTTACGAGAAGAGGTTCAGCAAAATTTCCAGGTTGGAAATAGCTCGTCTCTTGGCCTCGCTTATAAGACCTGGTAGCTGAAATAGGCCGACGTTAAATAAATAGATAAATAAATAAATTGTTTCTACAAGCGAAACTAGTAATAGTACGGCAGCCCGTTACCAAGATTTTCGAATTACTTTAGCGAAGATAATTCCAGCGTTCCTCATCAATTCTGGGAGAGCTGAGAAGAAAAGTTCAGGGTGACGGAACTTTTTACCTGTCCTAAAGCGCTCAAATCAAAGAAAAACCGGTCATCTCGGTCTTCGCAGCGAGGCAGTTCCTTTTGTCTTCTTGTTTAGGGAAGTAAATTTGATGAGGAAAAATTGGGAACTGCCCTTTTGACTGATACGCCGAGTTACAAAGTCCGAAATAATGACAAAGAGCCACCGGTCAAAATTCTGGTCAGCGCGGCGAGGCAGTTCTGCTCATTATCGAGTAGTTTTGATGTCTCTTGACCACAGAAAAGTTCAAACGGAACTTTTTGCTAGTTCAGTTACGGGTGGTTACATTCGCATGTTGCTTAATTTTGCGGGCTGATCAAGTCATCGCGGCGACGCAGTTCTCCACTTCAGGCTATTCCAAATATCATTAAGAAGACGAAAAAAATAAGAACTGAAATTTTTCCCAGTGCACATTGGAGAAAAATGATTTCCGGCGCGGCAAAAAAGCAAATTAAGGCTGTGTGGCTGTGTTGGAATTGAATTTCAAGGTTCCGTACATACAGTAATGATAAAAGAAGGATTCAAATTGTCAGGTTTATTATTGTAGTTTTAAACCTTAAATACATCATCATCTGATGAATTTCTTGCGCTTCATTACTATTTAAGATGCGAAGTATCCTTCTTGAAATATCGCCGTATGTGCTACCAGCATCTTTCAACGAATATAGCAAAAAAACTCATCAATGATTATAATGCCCGGAAAATCGGGGCCATCAGAAACCACTCTCTTTTCCAACAGCCGAAGCAGAGTCGCCTTCTCGGTCTTGTGATTTACTTCACTAGGGTGACAAAAAGAAAGTACAACGGGGGATATTGACAAAGTAAGAGCAAACTGCAGGTCAATCTGGGCATTCAGAGAAAGACTGAGCAATGTTCCAAAAATGATTGTAACCTGATTTCCTGAAACTTCCTGTTGATAATCGCTTTCGTGAGATCATATGTAACTTCGGTATATGGTGACTCACATTCATCTGCTATTTTTAATGCCATTTGAAGAGTTTGATAGACAGTAGAGGCTTTGGTTGGAGATTCGTTAATTGGAGGCAAATAATATCGGGGATTGTCAATAATGATCTTGGCATTGATTTCTACATCCACATTGATTTCTACATCCACATCGATTTCTACCAAAATTCTTAAATTTTTACATCGATTTCCCGCAGCTACGGCTAACAGAAAACGGCAGATCGCATTTTTTACCGTTTTATACAACCCACTCTATAAATAGAAAAAATTTTTAGCTTCGCTGCTTTATTTTAGCCTCCAATTTGACACAACTTTGATTGTTATTATTGGAACTTATGCCAATGAAAAATGGCAGTTCTCGATTAATTCATGTCTTGTTCATCATTTTTAACGATAATTAATCGAGAACTGCCTCGCCGCGGTATAAAAATTACGACAGTTTTTTCGACAGACGCACAGTGGCACGAATCATGATTTTTTCGTTCAAAATTATCTAGAGCACTTATTTCGCAACCGGGGATGAGGTACGATCACCGGTTTAAGTTCCGTCGCTCGATCAGCGAGGTGCAGCAACGCTGTGCGCGTCCAGCACTTGGATGGGTGACCCACGATCTCATCTAATAGTCGGTAGGCTGCCAACAGAGGCAATCCTAGGGCTAGTGAACCACCTTGAAAGGCGGTGGCTGGTCCAGGAGACCCGGGAACCTCGGGCTAATGCGCCGCCTTGAAGGGTGGTGTAACGGGACCAAGATGGGTCAAAGTTGGTGGTTTGGAGTCCACGCTAAACTGTAGATCCCTAGAGCAAAATGGGCCATCCCGGCCTGATTGCCTAGTAAAACAACAGTACTACTACTATTTCGCAACCGATCGGGATAATTTTCTTTTTAAATGCTCGTTATTTAATTTCCAAAAAACGTAAGAGAGGCGATTTTGGCATAAACTTTAACAAAAATATTTAATTTTTCATAATTTTTTAGCATTTTACAACCGCCATTGATTCCGCCATCTTGCAGGTTTATTTATGACAATTTAAATATCAGATTCTTAATCAGCGACCTCAAAAACCCCCGAGTACCAAGATTTATGTAAATTGAATAAGAAAAACTTTTTTATTTGTACGTTTTATTAAGATTTAAATTAAAAATGACCATTCTGGCTAAGCTCAATAATTTTGGTTAGCACAATTAAAAAATCGGCTCTCTTACGTTCTGTGTTCTGTGTCACTGTGAGACGGAAAGTCGTTTGCCAGCCGCCCGTATCGTTTTTCGAACTTTTGTCGTATGAAAAAGTATCTTAGAATTTCATAATCTATAGTTTCCCTGGATAGAGCTCGCTGTTAAAATGGAGGTTTTTGATAACTGGCTGCCGTACTATAAGGAAGTTTCTAAATACCTGCGGTCGGAAATAGGAAGGCGCTTAAATAGTGGTATTTGCTGATTACCTCAAAAACACTTTTGGACAACTTTATGAAACTTGGTTGACGATTTTACATTATTAACTACAAATTAACTTTATTCATGGGCGGGGAATTTGAGGTAGGTAACTTTTATTTCCACATATTTGTTTGTCTTACATTTTCATTAGTTTAAGATTACCTTGCTAAATATTGTAATCTTTATATTTAGTCGTAGAAGAATGTGATTTAAAAATGCGTTTATTTTCGGTTTATTATAAATATTTAAAAATCACAAATGGTATAATCTTTAAAAGTTTCAGATACTTCCCATTTCTCTACAGAATACAACCATATACAGTTTTTATCATAAATTTTGTATATAGTTAAATGCCATACTTTAATAATGAAATTAGGAACTATTTTCATTGACAAATTACGATATTCAAGTACAACAGAAATTTACAATAAGAAATATATATAGTTGTATTCGTTAGAACCATTATTTAAAACAGTTTTAAAGATTATACTATGTTTAGTTTTTTAATTATTTATAATAAATCGAAAATAAACGCATATTTCCCTCTCACTCTGCAAAATCCTATCCTTAAAGGACATATTGTGTCTACATTTAGTAATGCACGTTATAAATTTCCAAAGGTAAGCTTATCACACATTAATGAAAATGGCAAGCTACACATTATAGGAATAGTACGATATATTTACCCACTACAGTGTTCCGATAATCACTAAGATCCACTATTTAAGTACCATCCTCAGTGTGGCGCAGTGCCCTTAAGCAACGTTATTAATTAATACATAGAAATTTAGTTTGTGTCAAAAGAATGCATAAAGTCTGACCACTTTTCTAAAATAAAAATTTAGAAAAGTGGTCTTGGTTTCATTTATATAAGCATATGCCCCGACACCTAGCACGGCTTCAACTTTTGTGATCCTTTCATCAGCAGATTCGGCAACTATTGTACAACTTACACCATCAGGATACATAACTGTCCTGTTATCATCACTAAAAGTCATTAAATTATAACATGAATAAGAGGGAACCTAGAACAGAACCTTGTGGAACTCCCAAGTGAACTTTATATTCCACGAAGTTTACACCCACGTTTATCGGAACTTTTCTTGCTACTTCTGCGTATACAATCAAATCTAACTAAACTTATTAGATTAGTTAAAACCTTCGAGCGACTTCTACACTGTGAGTACGATTGCGACGAAGACTATATATAAAACTATTGTATAGAGAATTTCATAGGCTTTAATTGTGTATAAAATTATTTTGTCGTATGTGAAGTTATTGCCAAAATATGGATTTATGGTACCGCTTTTAACGTGGATCTCGCTGGAGGTAAAAACCTCTTGTTAGAATACCCACATGAAGCATTTAAAGTCATAAAATTCACTTTATATGTTGTTCACCTCCAGCATATTTGAACCCTAGTCTATAATTTCATCAATAATCATTTAGGTACACAATATTTATGTATTCATTTATTTCAATAATTTATCCAACGGATGAAACCCAGTTATAGAAGATAACTAACACCACATTTTTAGAATATATATGCATGGGATTTAGGATCAACATCTAGCCCAAATCAAACCCTCGTTAATTTCAGTTACAAAATTATTTTTATCATATGCCTTTCATTTAATCATTTTGGAATCCATATTGTACTTTTAACTCCATATTTAAATCATCTCAAAATTATAATAAAAAGCAAAATAAACTATTTTGCTAATTTTTTGTTTTTTTTTTTCGATTATCTTTTTTTTTTCCGATTATCTTACCATAAAAATACATACAGAATGATTTTTCAAGAAGTATAAGAAATAGATCGTAGACTGATTTACTTTTACGTACGTCTGAAAGATAATGTTTTAGCTGTATCATACATGGACCCGTTATTTAATTTGTAGTGTGTGTAGTGAATGTAGTGAAACTCGCGAAATCAGACACTAACGGAATTAACGTACTACAAATATCTGGCCGCCGCAACGTTGGATCATCCCCTTTGGGACTGATTTCCGAAAATACAATGATATCGCACTTAGAAGAATCATAGTTTCCATAAAAGACGTAAAAAACGCATTTTCGTAAAAATTTCGGAAATGCACCGACATTTGAAAATACACCCAGAATATGAATTTTTGCTGACAAAAATTGAATTCTGACAGAGACGCTTTTAATCATTCTGAAAATCTGAAGAATGATTTTCATGAGTAATAAGAGTTTCGAGAAAAAGCATAGGATGACAACTTAGCAAATTTTTCAAAAACTATTAGCTCAAATTTAAAACCGCTGCCTAAGTTATCACTACTTCCACATCCAGATTTCCTATCCAAGTCTCTTACAACGAAAGAAGTTTTGATACTATATTTGCACTCCACTATGTGAAAATAATTGCTCATAAAGCTTTAATAATATAATTAATATCTTCTACCCAAAAACCCTTAAAACAATAAGCCACATCGGTAGTTGGGAGTATGGGTGGGTGGTAGTGATGTAAAAACAGCGGCATCAATTACAACATGTGTAGGCACAAATGACATAAATCTACATATAAAGACAGGTTAAACATCTTCGCTCTGGAAAGGTATAAGGAAGAAATGTACTTATTTACGATAATAATTTATCATAAAGTAATAACGTATTAATAATTCCGGAAATCAAAACAATGCACTGTACATTACAATTCGTAATACTTATTTAACCTCACAGAGAATATTCACTGCTTAACTAAATAATCATAAATTTATTTTTAAATTTCTTGGTCACGAGTCAATGTACGTCCCCAATTTTTTGGTTGTTTTTTAATTTAAGAATTTCGTTTTTGGTACACATAAATTAATAAAAGAAAATAGCATGGTCCCATTAAAAAAATGTACTACGGAAATGAAAATGAAAATTCCATCTTTTGAGAAAAACCTAAAAATAGTCGTATCTAATTGAAATAACCATTTTGTTCTTTACAGATAATTCTACAACCTTACTTATAATTTCCATAGCCTACTTAGTAATTTTCTTACGTCGCGTTCATGTGACGCAGCCATTTTGAAAAAAGTAAAAAATTGTTCGTATCTCACTTATTTTTTTGGAATTTTTTAAATCGGAAAAAACTGCTGTACTTAGAATTTTATGCTTAACAAGAAGCCACCAAAAAACATAGTCATTCTGTTTAAGAAAAAATAGTTGATGTCAATTCCGGTTAAACTGGAAGTATTATTTTCGTTTCTTTTAGTCCAAAATTAGCTCACTTTTGTCTAATTTATGTGTATTGAAAACGATCAACAAATTGGGGGCGTACGTTGGCTCGTAGCCACCCGGTATACATTAATAGACACACAATTAAGGAATTAACGTTGTGTACCGTTGTTCAGGTTTTTGTCGTACCTGATTATTATTTTCTATAGATGTGAAAGTTATATCAACAAAGGCTTTAGGGTATTGATTGTTTATAAGAACCTCTTTTATAAAGCGTTTCCCATTGTCTAATATTTCCTCATTAGAAGAAATTATTTAATAGACACAGCACGCAAACACTTATAATACGCTTTGAGAAAGGAAACCGATTCGGTTTCCAAAACGTCAGCAAAATATGTTATTTTTATATTTTTGTTCTTATCCGTTATTTGTCAAAAAAACACCCTCTAACTGCTCCTTTGGCGTAAGAGTCACATGCGTAGAGGTTATTTTCCAGTAAAATACTGGATAATTGTATTATTTTTTAGATTTCACGGACATTGTTCAGAAGATATGTGGCAGATCATCCCAACAAGAAACAGAAAAACATGTATTATGGGCTCATTTAATGAATTTTATTTAGTAGTTGTTACTTCTTGTGGATAAAGTATTATTTAAAATTAGGCAATGTTGAAAATTTCAGATGAATCTGATATGTGGTTCTCGAAATGTACGACTTCTAAGGAGGGAATTGGAAGCGTGTTGCGACCAACATCGTGACGTCAGAGGATAGGAAACGAAACAGTCGCGCAACATATCAAAGCTCGTGCATTCCGCTTGAGATCGTCGATTCTTTCTCTGTGCGACTAGCTTTGTTCCTATTAAGTGATGTCTCGGTCGAGATTCGACAAGGCGGTGCGGTCCATGTTTATATATTTTTTTAGACGATTTACAGGTCTCACAGAATTCTAGGTTTTTGCACAGGGTCTTAGAATTTTAAGATTTTTCCGATAATCAAATAAAAAAAAAGTGCTAAATGAGCCCATTATATCGAAAAATTATGAGCGAGTATAAGAAACATGAATTAACTTCTAGAACGAGTCAGCAACTTTACCTAATTTATTTATTTTTGCGTAGTATGCATATTTTGATCACATGATAACAAGCTTGTTTGTGGAATTAAGGTATTACGTGGAGAGGACATATATGTTACAAACACATGGTAATCACAATGGTTTTTAACACAGGAAACTGTGATCGGATTAGTCGAAGTGGACGGATTGACTGCAGCATACGTCGGGATAAGACGCAAAGCCAGGTCCTGCAATAAAGCAGATTTATTCACTTGTAAAATTATAGAACTAAGTCGTGGATTTTGAAAGGAGAATTTTACAATTTACATGTTTTCTTTCTAGATGGACAAATCTGGGCAGATAAAAGACTGTAATTCAAAAAACTACAGCATGCAATGCGTCTCAAGATATAAAAATGTTAACTACGGCACATTGTTAACTATAAATGTAATTAATTTACCTTAAAAGTAAACTTTTCTCACATCTTTTAGATTTCTAATATAAACATTTCATCTTATAAGCAAGCTAGTAACTTATTTATTGGAGCATTATACAAAAAGTACTTACATAGGTCAAAATACAAGGTACAGTGACTCATATTGGGCACCCCAGCAAGATTTTTGAAGAGGCCTCCCTCGCCCTCTAAAGAAAAATACGAAGTGGAATAAACGTCACATTTATTAATTTATTATTAATTATGTATATCTGTATATAATAATACAGTGTATGCTATTTAATACCCCCATGTAAAGTTTTAAGATTTTTTTGGATGATTTTCAAAACGGTCCCAACTCCAAATACATGGGAAAATGGATCTCAGTGAAAAGTTTTCTAACTTTGGAAAAAGGGAGTTCTCGTTGTCCCGATCGAACTTTCAAATGTAACCTGGGTCTGAAAATCGGCCGTCTCCGAGTTACAGGCAGTCAAAAAATTTATAAATGTATAAAGTATATCTATATATATATCGCTATATGACTATATACATAGCTGTATCTTCAGAGTGATTCAGGCATGCGGTCATTCATGTCTAGTGGTGATTCTACATAAAAAAATATGAAAAAAAGTTCATATTAACATGGGTCCGAAAATCCCTCCTAAGGGCGCTGCGGGCCTCTGAAGGGGGCACCCAAAATTAACATTTTATTTAATATCTCAGGAACTCTTTAAGCTACAATGACTAGTTTTTGCACGTGATTCGATATTAATAAAGGTCATTATCTGATGTTATCCACCAAGGATAAATTCAATCAGGGGTGCACAAAATTGGGAAGGAGGACTAGGGTAACTGCACCGGTTATAGCCACTGTACCAGTTATAGTCATCTTCGACATTTTTGTCCTCTTGCTAAGAAACTGACGCTAAGGTAGTGTTGCATAGGGTTTAAAATGGTTTGTCATTTAGTTTTCTATGGAATCTGCGCATACTCCCTGTGTATTTGTACCTAACCTAAAAGTTATGCGGCTGTGACTGTCACGTAACTCTGCACACTGTGATTTCTTATCGTTTTCCTTAAGGAACTCAGGGTGAGTAATGTGATTATATTGAACTCTACTTCAAGTTTAATACTGCTGGAACTGTTGCCAACGAATCTGTGTTTCAAAGTACTTTTCGGTGTGATTCTTTCGCGCCATATATTATAATTGAGGATGGCTATAAATGGAACACTTAGGAGCAGGTTTTCCATTTATAGTCAGAGAGATGGCTATAATAGGACAATGTTGTGTTTCGTTTTTAGCCAGTTCATTTTGGAGATTGGGATATTAGTCATGGCACCATCAAAGCGAAAAAACGCCCTTAGAATTCGGTAAAATCGCCATTGAGTGCACTAGATGCAAAAGTCGGTTTTTGCGATTTTGAGAAAACCTCAAAAAAACGCTTATGTGTTAATTTTTTTGTAAATCTTTAGAAACATGCAGGCAACTAAAGCTGAGATAATAACTATTTGAAAAAAGGCTTAATTTTCCTTCAAATCGCATAGCATCAATAAATAATTGCAGTTAAAGGTTTCAAAAACCCAGTTTTGCATCTGCCTTATTCAAAGACCAATAAAATAGTAAACAATTTAAATTAGTCTATTGATTATTTAAAAAAATATGAAGCAATCTGCTTAAAACTGTGCTAGGTATTACTTTTCCGAAGGATCGGAGATTGAAAATTTTTTCCACTTCAGCCCATGTCTAGTAGATATATATCAGTAACACTAATTAAATGATTCAAGAATACGAACAACTTCTAAAAAAATAATAAAAATGCTCAAATTTACCAAGACATTGTTAACTCTTTTTAAATTCAGTAAACACTTAAGGTCGGTTCTGGCGGCAAAATTGCTAGCCCACGTGGTATATAAAACTGCACAATGATTGGTTAATAGCAAATACACAGTTATGCATCTGACAGAAGCAAACAAATACTGAGTTTTGCAGCTGATTTAGATTTTAACACTCATTTTATCAGCAAAATACTGACTTACTCATTTTATTGATTAAATAGTCTTGTGAACAATACATTCTTATAATTGAATAACATAAAACCCGAGTTTTTTTATTTGTATCGTTTAAAAGTTTGGTGGCTAAATACGGTACCTTTGTCTTACTATAATTGGTACGAAACTGGCTATAATAGAAAAAACAGCACTTTTTCCATTTTTTTATTTACTGTGTTTCACAGAAGTAATGTTCCGTCTTTTTCTATCAACAGTATTAAACAGAAATGTACATGCTATCGGATAGCATCGTAGGACGTGCAGATACGTCTCACAATACGTCTTGAACATGGAATCGAAATGAAAAATTTTTTTAAAGTGGCTATAACCGGTGCACCTACCCTACTTCTCCCTCCAATTATTTAATGTGAATTTTCTATGATTGTCTCATCGGAATATGATTCCTTGGCTATAAAAAAGGTTATCTTGTTGTATCACCGTACGACCAACCAATTTCGAAAAATTTGAACCTAAAGAAACGCATGGTTTGCCTAGGACTCAAAAATAAGGATAATGATTTCTCGCTTTTCTGCATAATTTAACAATAAAAACCGTGGGCAGTCAATTCTCTAAAATAACAAATCTGTATTACGTGACACAGATAAGTATCAATAGAGTTGGCTGTCAACGTGTCAATAAAAAGGAACAAATTAGTGAAATTGCATTTATTATTCTCTTGAATAGGCCAAGGAAAAATAACAAATTATTACTAAATTAAAGGTTTTAAACATTAACAAATTAAATTAAATGTTCAAAATGGGCGCCATTCACTTCTACACAAGCTTCTAGAAGACGATTCATTGAAGCAAAAACCCGTTGAAAAATTTCTGGCATGTTCCTGATAATTTCGCATCCCAGTGCTACACGTTCACATAATTTGTCACACGAGTCTACTCAACTCCTGTTGAGTAGACAAGGCTTTTCAAATATCCCCAGACAAAACAGTCAAGAGTATTTAGGTCGGGGGGGCAAGCTACTGGTCCGTTTCTGTCAATCCATCTATTGGGATAAGCTGCATTTAAATAACTTTGAACAACTATTCCAAAATGGGGAGGTGCACCATCGTGCATGAACCACATTGTTCTTCTGGTCTCATACGGCACATCCTCCAAGAGATCTCCTAAATTGTTTCCTAAAAAATCTAGATAATTTAACCTATCCAATCTATTAGGCAAAACAAATGGTCCTAATAATCTGTTGCCAATAGGGATTGCAATTTACCGGAAGTTTTAATAACTGGTAAGTCGGTAAATAAAAATGTAAATAACCGGTTAACCGGTATTTACTGGTAATTTTTAGAATGGATGATTAGGGTGGCGAAAATGGCAATTGTCTTTTTCCATGTACAAAATTATCTAAATTTAACAAAAAACATTTTTATATACGTATATTTAATATAATGAACAAACAAAAGGTTTTTTATCAACAGTAAAATCACAACAGCTTTTTTTTATCGGATAAATTTCTCTTTGTAACGAAATAATTTAGCCAATCAGTGATTTTATAAGAAAAACTGACATGAAAAAATCGCGAAAGCGGAGGTCGAGCGATTTTGTCAAATGTCAGTTTTTCGATCAAAATTACTGATTGGAAAAATTTTGAGTTAAAAGGAAATTTATCCATAAAAGAATAGCTCGAGTGTTTTTTGGCAAGATAAATTAACGACAGAATAGGTATGTGAACGAACAACAACAATAATTTATTAAAAATAATTATAATTCTCCCAAAACGACTCATATTGTACAGTATAGTTTCCACAATACTTAAAAATTATAGCTGACAGTACAGATTTTAAAGTGACGTGCGACTACTAGATGTACTCTGCTTTTGAGGAACAAGCATTTTTATCAACAGTAAAATCACAAGAGCTTTTTTTTTATCGGATAAATTTCTCTTTGTAACGAAATAATTTTGCCAATCAGTGATTTTATGAGAAAAACTGACATGAAAAAATCGCGAGACCGGAGGTCGAGCGATTTTGTCAAATGTCAGTTTTTCGAGCAAAATTACTGATTGTCAAAATATTGAGTTAAAAAGAAATGTATCCATAAAAGAAAAGCTCGAGTGGTTTTTGGCAAGATAAATTAACGACAGAATATGTGAACGAACAACAATTAAAAATAATTATAATTTTCTCAAAACGACTCATATCGTACAATATAGTTTCCACAAGACTTAAAGATTATAGCCGACAGTACAGATTTTAAAATGACATGCGACTACTAGATATACTCTGCTTTTGAGGAACAGGCATTTTTATCGTGATAAAAAACGATGCACCTTTTTTATCGCTGTCAAAGTGACAAAATGTGACTGTCAAATAGACTTTTTTATATAGGAGTTAATTTATCAACAGTAAAATCACAAGAGCTTTTTTTTATCGGATAAATTTCTCTTTGTAACGAAATAATTTTGCCAATCAGTGATTTTATGAGAAAAACTGACATGAAAAAATCGCGAGACCGGAGGTCGAGCGATTTTGTCAAATGTCAGTTTTTCGAGCAAAATTACTGATTGGCAAAATATTGAGTTAAAAAGAAATTTATCCATAAAAGAAAAGCTCGAGTGATTTTTGGCAAGATAAATTAACGACAGAATATGTGAACGAACAACAATTAAAAATAATCATAATTTTCTCAAAACGACTCATATCGGACAGTATAGTTTCCACAAGACTTAAAAATTATAGCCGACAGTACAGATTTTAAAATGACGTGCGACTACTAGATATACTCTGCTTTTGAGGAACAGGCATTTTTATCGTGATAAAAAACGATGTACCTTTTTCATCGCTGTCAAAGTGACAAAATATGACTGTCAAATAGACTTTTTTTTATAGGAGTTAATTTATCGTATGTAATATCACTAGTGCTTAAAATTTTATCGAAAATTTTTTCGAAAGTGTGTTGCCTGGTAATATAAAGAGTGCAAATTGGCAGTTTATTATCTGACCCGCTTTAGCGGGAGGGATTTAATCTTTGATAATAAACTGCCAATTTGCACGAGTTATATTAACTAGGGGCGACTTAGCTTGAGAAAAAATTTTTAGATAAAATTTAAAGCACGAGTGGTATTTGAGGAGAATATTTCACGAATAAATAATTCATTAAGTACATCTTCAATATTATGTTTTCTCATTAACTGCCTTCAGACGTTTTCTTGTCACTTTTTGGAGTTTACTGACCTCTATTTTCAATTTCATCACTAATTTGATATACAGAAATATTTCCAAACCGACTCATTGTCAAAACAGCAAATCTGAAACAAACGCAGTAGAAACAACGGAGATTCGCTATATTTAAAAATAATCTAGTGACGTTTCCATGGCAACTAGTAAATAAAACGAGTTGAAACCTTAGATATTATAATATATAGACTGGCTTAACACCTTTCAGGCGTTTCTGAGGTGCAATACGACGAGGAACGATAGAGAGAGCACTACTTTAGTACCGATGTCTCGCCCAAATAAAATGTACACCCATGGTTCCGAGATTGACATAGAGAGCGCCATCTAGCGCTACAAGTTATATTCCATAATAAATAAATGTTCATCGACTCATATTTACGTATTTAATCCTTACTTTTAACTTACGAAATTTATGAATTATGTTGAGGTTTGATTTGTTAAGCAAAGAGAATTTTAAATACAACAAATTATAATGTTTGATGCACAGCTGTGATTCAACGAGTTACTTTTTGGTAGATTATCATATGTAAGTACTGTACATTTTTAGTTTGTTCCAGAGCGAATGTGTACTTGACATTTATAATAAATGATTTGCTTACCTTTGTAACTACGTTATCGAGCTATTGAAATTGAAAGCTGTGCTTGACTTGTTCCTGTATTATGAGCTATATTAAGTACAATCTTTGTGTGTAATTGTTACCTGATTGAACACTAGGAAAACTGACATAGTTACAGATAGGCAAAAGTTACAGCCTATATATTTCAGACAAGATTCGCTTTGGAATTGAGGTGTTTTTGTTTGCTACTACATAATACAATATTACAATTTACAAGGTAAGTACGTTAACAATTACTTAGTAATAAGCTAGAGAAGATATTTATAGATAAAACTTAAAAGCTCGACAAAAAACGTCAAAAAATTTTCGCATATTTGCCGCTGCAACGACCTAAAAAATTAGAGCGATAAATTTTGCATGTTGGTCCTGTCAAAAGCCGATCTAGCTTGAATTACCACTAATAATGACGTTTGATTGGTGCAATGTTTTGAAAAAACGGGCTCTCATTGGCTATAGCGTTAATGAGTGAAATAATCGGGTATTAATGCACAAGAGGTCGATTTTTTACCGGGTAAATTTTGTTTGGACAAAAACCTGTTTTCCCATGAAAATTATTCGAGAATTAAGGGCATGAAAAAATTGCGACACGAAGTGGAGCGATATTTCCTATGTCCCTTAATTCGAGCATAATTTTCATTGAAAATAGGTTTGAGTCACTTAAAAAAAAAAAATTTACCCAAGTTGAAAATCAACCTCGTGTGTATTACAGAAGATTAATATATGATTAAAAAATATTATCTAAAATAATTAATTATTAAAACAACAAAACTGTTTATTTAATGTTTTAAAAATAACGATTTATAATAAGAACATTTTCTAATGATTTTTATCATGTTATAACTGCAGTCAGTCAAAATATTTGCAAGTTCATCATAATAGTCGTATCTTTTTCGAGGGAATAATGCTCTTTGCAAAAAGCTTGAAATTGTTTCCGTATAGAATTATTAGTTTTTCGTTTTAACTGGGACACGTTAATTCATAGCTTCGTTAATATTTTTTTGTGAAACATCACCAAATCGCTTTTTCTCATTCATTTTGTGTACAGAAATCAAGATGAAAACATGAAATGTCAGATTTTAATCATTTCAATGACTTTTTTAGTTTGACACATGGCTACTACGAAAAAAGTAACATACATTTTTCTCGATTTTTTTCCACTTCTCCATAGCCGTTTTTTTCACTTGAAACAAATCCTATTGGTCGATTTTTTTGAAAATGTACGTTTTGATTGCTTAATAAAGTAAGAATATATTAATCGGTTATAAAAAACGATGCACCTTTTTTATCGCTGTCAAAGTGACAAAAATGTGACTGTCAAATAGACTTTTTTATATAGGAGTTAATTTATCAAAAGGAACAAATATAAATGAAATAAATTTAAATAAATAATTATTCTGTAAATAACAAAAAATCTACTTAAATAACAAAAATTATAAACATGAACTCAAATAGGGCATTTACTGAATACCTAATCTAAAAATACAATATTTTTTAAAAATAGCCTGTTAAAAGGGTTAGTTTTTCAAAGCTATATCTGTTAGTCGTCTGATATTTGTGCATAGAATACCACCAGCTGAAGATGCCCTTCCTCAATAGATATTGGTGGGTCGATAAATTAATAAGAATTGGTAATAACATACTTCTAAATGTATTCCACTGATATTTGCGGCAGTGAAATATTCAATTTTCTATCGTAAGATGTCTCTCTTGTATTTCTTAGGGGTTGGTGTTTGGAGTTTACCTTTTATAATATTATTTATTTATTGTTAAAAGTGCTCGGTGTTGGGACAGTCACTCTGTATTTAGTGAATACTAGTCAGTGACATAAATAGAAACGTTGAATACGTGACATATCGTAAGTTTAGAGTTTACCGAAATAACCGGTAAAAATTTAAAATAACCGGTAATTATCGTCATGTGGTTTTTTGTCCTGATAACCGGTTAACCGGTAATGCAATCTCTAGTTGCCAAGTATACCTGCCCAAACGTTGATGGAAAATTTTTCTTGGTGCCTGGACTCGAAGAAAGCATGAGGACTTTCTTCTGCCCAAATGTGATTGTTGTGAAAGTTGACAACACCATCCCGCGTAAACCCCGCTTCGTTCGTAAACAAAAATTTTTTGAATAAATTCAGCATTTCTTTCACATTTTCGCACAATCCATCGGCAGAAGGTCTCCCTTCTGGGTAGATCTTCTGATTTGAGCGCTTGTACTCTTTGCATGTGGTAGGGATACAGTAATTGTTCATGTAACACCCTCAAAACAGACGATGCTGACAAATCTTTCTGTAACGCTAGCCTTCTCGTACTGATTTGGGGATTGGCATTAACTGCATTTAATATTGCTTCTTCTGTTGCTAGGGTCCTAACATAACAAGCTGGGCCAGACTGTTCCTTGTCTGAATGGAACTTACCCCTTTCTCGTAACGAAATGCGAAGACTGGAGAAATTCCTTTAGGTTCAAATTTCTCGAAACCGGTTGGTCGTACTGCGTTAGAACAAGATAACCTTTTTCTGTATTTATAGCCAAGAAATCATATTCCGATTAGACAATCACAGAAAATTCACATTAAAAAGTTTGGGGGAGAACTAAATCCCTCCTTCCCAATTTTGTGCACTCCTTATTGAATTTACCCTTGGTGGATAACATCTCTTTATTGATATCGAATCACGTGCAAAAACTAGTCACTGTCGCTCAGATATTAAATAAAATGTTAATTTTGAGTGCCCCTTCAGAGGCCCGCAGCGTCCTTAAGAGGGATTTCTGGACCCATCTTTATATGAACTTTTTTCATATTTTTTTATGTAGAAACACCCTGTATGTAGGTTTCGTTCTTATAATTATTATTATCCACTGTCGATCAATCCGTGAGAAGCGAAAATTCCTACTTTATGCATTTTTCGACTGCCTGTAACTCAGAAGTGGGTTTTTAGACTCAGCTTACATCTGAAAGTTTGATCGAGACAATTTGTTATGAGTTGATAGCTAAAGCAATGGAAATTTTTGCTCTAAACTCAAACTGACTGTTATTAAACAAAATATAATGACAAAAATAATATACAGTGTGCGTAGTGGTGGGCTAGACATACGGAGTAAGAGTGCAACATCGCGTGCGCCAGCTGGCTGAAATGAAATAACTGAGAGCTGGGTTGCTTCAGTGGTCTAGCGCCGACTCTTTAATCTATGCCGCCGACGGGCGAGTTTGTTGTTGGTGGGTTGTCATATGTCTCGCGCTACGTAAATGTACATGCCTAATCGACAATTACACGCACTATATCTGTAATTTTAACTCACTTTCACAACTATGTACAAATAACGTCATAATAGAGATCGTCTTGTAAACTCGTTCGCTGATAGAATCCCAGTCGTATAGTGTAAGAAATATCGTCCGGAGCTCCATCCTTCCTTGTCTTTATTGAAATATTGTTTGTAACCTAATCTTTACGTAAGTTCTAATCTTTAAGTCAAGTTATGACCGACGTGCGGCATTTCTATTGTTCGAGAGCAAACCAATTTGCGTAACGAGTGTCGTCGTCGTCGAATGCGATTTTCTCGGAAGTCGGGTAGTGCACTTATTTCAATTAGTGCCTAAGAGGGCAATTTTAGTCATGTTCCATTGTTAAAATAGTAAACATGCATCCTGGTGAATTTTTAAATCCGCAATCACAGCAGTTAGTTTCGAATTTGTTGGAATATTTTCAAACGGAAAATGAAAATGGTGGACCTTTATTGTCAATAAATGCTGTTCAAAAGCGAGTGGGTGAGGCTTTAAAAATCAATGAAAAGACTGTAAGAAAAATAGCTAAAAACGACAAAGAAAATGTGGAACCTCAAGCTTAGGTTAAATGGAATCGTAATAAGTCCAAAACAGAGATACACGATGCTGTAAAATATGAAATAAAAAATGTCATTTACGATATGGTGTCTGATCATAAACATATTTCCTTGGCTATTCTTTTAGAAGAGCTAAAATCTAGAGCAATAATTGATAATGACCGTACCAGTTTATACAAAGAGATTAAAAAATTAGGCTTTTCCTATAAAAAAGATGACAATAGAAAAGTACTGTGTGAAAAATCACAAATGTATCTAAAACAACTAGAGTTTTTACGCAAATACGTAAAAAATTTGAAAAGTAATGACCCCAAAGATGTAGTGTTCTTAGACGAAACTTGGATCTTTAGCAGAGGAGGATTAAAACGTTCTTGGCAAGATGATTCCAGTAAATCGAAAAGGCGTCGCACAGCTACAGAAGGTAAAAGATTTCTAGTTGTACATGGAGGATCTATTCATGGCTTTGCTGAAGATGCGAGTTTAGTTTTCTCCACCAAGAATAAGTCAGCAGATTACCATGACAGCGTAAATTCTGAAAATTTCGAAAAGTGGCTGATAGAGACTTTTGCCGGGGTTACAAAATCCAAGCATTATTGTTTTAGATAATGTTAAGTACCACTCTCTAGTTGAAGAAAAACAACCAACCCGATCTTGGACGAAAGAAAAAATACAAACCTGGTTAAAAACCAGTAATACCGCATTTAAAGCCGAATTGCTCCACATATCTGGAGCTAACAGAAAAGAGCAACACCATGTTGTCGACAATTTAATTAGAGAGCATGGACATGAAGTTCTGCGGCTTCCTCCATATCACTGTCAGTTCAACCCAATAGAACTTGCTTGAAGAATTTGTAAGGAGTATTACGACAAACATATCGGGAAAGATGGTTTTAGTGACGAAGCCGTTCTTGCTATGTGGAATGAGGCTTTATCAAAAGTGTCGAGCTCAATTTGGTCCAAATGTGTAAATCACACAAATTGATTTTTAAGACATAATAGAGAGGTTAATACTGAAGAAGTTGCCACTCATTATAAGTGTTAATAATGAAAGCGACGATGAGGATTCGGAAGAATTAGACATTGGCGAAGAGAACAAAATTTATTTATTTATCTTATACTAGGTATTTGTATTTTACTATCATATTTGTTTTATATAGGGTTAGGCATAATTAGTATTAAGTATATATTTTTATTTTAATATTATTTATGTGACAAAATTCAATTAATGAATAAAAAAGATTCAGCTGCAACAATTTAAAAGTATTTATTTTGTATATTTACTCTATCATATTTTTTACTTGAAACCAAAAGAATTCAATATTATAATTTATTTATTTAACTTAAATTACTATAAATTTACAATAGATGTATTATACAGTGTGTCCCAGGATAGATGTAATAAGAGGTGTAATGGACCAAAAATTTTGGAATTTTGGAATGGTATTTGGGAATTGAGTCCTGCTTGTTGTAAAACTAAAGTATACCAAAAATGACTTGATTTGGTGTTCTACAGGGTGTTTCATTAGCAAAGTTGTAAAAATCACCACTAATAAAGTACCTTTATTTTTCAAAATATGAAAAAATTCCACTAAGAAAAGTTATTAGAATGCAATTTTATACCTCTATACCAAATTTCAGGAATATAAAATTATTTTTTTGAAACTTCCCATTTTTTGTGAATTAAGAGTTGAATTCATATTTAAAGTTGTGTAGGAGCAAATGTTAATCATCTCAAAAAGTAGGCTATTGGTAAATAAAAAATTGAATATACGAGATGTAAGAAGGTATAATGTTAATCGAACTAATTGTAAAACAAGAAACAATTACTAACATAAGATTAATGAGGTTTAAAAATTATAACAAGTAATAAATGTCAAAAACAACAGATTCACAAACAAATTAATTATTGACCAATACAAAACAATGTTTACAATTTTTTTATTATTCGACGTAGATACCACCCTCACCCACACACATTTCGATCCTTCGCCTGAAGTCCTTAAAACTGTTTCGAATATGATCTAACGGTATGGAGTTTACGGCATTTGTAATTCTCTGCTTCAATACTGCTACATCGTTAGGAAGTGGTTCAGCGTAAACCAACTGCTTGAGGCGACCCCATAAAAAGAAATCCAATATTGATAGGTCTGGGGATCTCGCCGGTCACTTGATCGGTCCATTCCTGGCAATCCACTTTTCTCCAAAATTTAAATTCAACCACCGATTAACCATTTCTGTGGAGTGGCCAGGGCAATCATCATGTTGAAAATGAACTAAAGGCATATTTCTTAAAATATTTAAATGTTCTTCAGAAAATCTTTCAAGAAGTTCTAAATAAGTCTGCTGGTTTAACCTTCCCTCAATGAAATAAGGTCCAATAACTCCAACGTGATAAGAAACGGCACACCACACATTCACTTTTTTATAATATTGTCTTCTACAATGAATTCTAAAATTTGGATTTTTAGAAGCCCAAAACCGACAATTCTGAGATGAAACAACACCATTGGTTGTGAATGTGGATTCATCTGAGAAAATTATGAAATGATGAAAAAATCTCTCTCTCTTCCATGATTTTTTCTCCAATGGTCAAACAAAAATCCAACCTACGGCCGTCATCTCCCTATTCAAGCGTATGTTTATAATTTGCTTTATATGCCCTAATTTTCTTTGCCTTGTAAATTCTTTGGAGTCCAGACTTGCTAATATTAATAAGAGCTGATCTCTCTCTTAGTGGCATCCTAGGATTTTCTATAACAGACGCATGAGCAATAATAGCTCCAACATTGTTTTCATCATATGCTTTTATTTTTCTTTTCATGGTTAGAACACTACCAGTAGCCACAAACTTTTTAATTATTCTCATAGCCTGAGTACGTGACAAAGCAGTGTTTGGAAATTTCAAATTAAATTGGCTTACCACTTCTCTTTGCGAGTTTTCACCACCAATTCCGTAGCATTGCACAATATAAATTTTTTACGCACTGTGAGTACCATTTTCACTTAATTTTTTATGCTTGGTTCGTTAATTTGAAACAGAAATTAAGGATAATATTGACTACGTTTGACAGATTTGTCAATATAAATGATAAATGTGTATCCACTGCTTTTCTCATAGCCTACTTTTAGCCTCTACATAACTTTAAATATTAATTCACAAAAAATAATTTCTATGCAGTTTTAATTGAATGGTTCAAAATAAAATACTAATTTATTGAAAAAACGGGAAGTTTCAAAAAAATTATTTTATATTCCTGAACTTTAGTATAGAGGTATAAAATTGCATTCTAAATAACTTATCTTAGTGGATTTTTTCATATTTTGAAAAATCAAGGTACCTTATTAGTGTGATTTTTACAACTTTGCTTATAAAACATCCTGTAGAACACCAAATCAAGTCATTTTTGGTATACTTTAGTTTTACAACAAGCAGGACTCAATCCCCAAATACCATTCCAAAATTCCAAAATTTTTAGTCCATTACACCTCTTGTTACATCTATCCTGAGACACACTGTATATGCTTATAATTCAATTTCCTTTAAATAAATCTAATTAAATACATCAAGTAAAATATAAAACAAAGCGACGCCATTGTGCATTCGAAAACACCAACGAGCCTACGGCATCTTAGTTCAGACGTTCGTGAGGTCACACCGGGACTCTAACAGTGAACAGACTTTAATTAGTAGAATATTCAATGTTACCTTGTATATTAATGGGGAAGACTTTTAATACTATAAGAATTCTAAGAAATGCGTATCGTTTAATACATTGATTTATGAGTTTGATTTTCGCAATACAAATTATGTCTAATAGAATTTAGAGATTTTATTATAGGCTTCTTTACGACTACTATTTTTTAGATTGTTATAAAAATAGAAATGTTTCGCCTCAGGATTTCTTTAGTAAAATAGGCTGTTTAGAATATATTAAAGGATTTTGATTTCCTAACGGTGGTATACCAATTTTTAAGGAGGTGTAGAACTGACTTTAAAATGTAAAGTTTGATTACGAATACAAACATTATAAAACTTTAATACGGGCTTCTTCAAAGAAACAATGTCAATTCTACTGTCCTTAATATTCCAACAATTAACTTTAATGAACCATTGTCAGCTAAATTCACTGCGCTTTGCAATACTAGTCTCTCGGATGCCCACTTCCGCAATTAGATTAGAGAATCTAACCTAATTTTGGTAGAAACTAACGGCATAACTTGATATGTGTATCATAATTTTTATATTCTGATCCTTATGCAAAATAACAACTTTATGAATATCGTTATTAGTTATGAAAAGTCTTCCTGTTTATGACTAGTTATAAAATGAACGTCACTTTTTTTTCATTACTACTAAAATGATATAAATAACCCATTGTAAAATAAGTTAAGAATGGTAAACTTTTATTTAGTAGTATTTTATATCATACAATGTATAAATTTCCTTTTAATACTATTATTTTCCAAGCTCAAGATTTTATTTTGCAAGAGGATTAGAAAAGAATTTATAAAACATGAAATAAAAATAAATACCTATTATTTCTGGTTACATCATTGTTAAAAATTATTATTTCGGGTATTCAGTAGATAACTTTCAAAGAAAAACATTCGTTTCTTTCATATACCATTGGTGCAAGTCTGACCAAATTAGAAAATCAACAAGAGTTCCCCCTACGAAACTACTTGTCGACTTCTTTCTTGCTATATCTAACATTCAGCATGAAATTGGTGCAAGTCTGATCAAAATAGAATATCAAGTAGTTTCGTAGGGGGAACTCTTGTTGATCTTCTAATTTGGTCAGACTTGCACCAATGGTATATGAAAGAAACGAATGTTTTTCTTTGAAAGTCATCTGCTGAATACCCAAAATAATAATGTTTAACAATGAAATAAAAATGTCTTACTTTGTAGTAGTTGTGTATTTTCATTACATGTGTGCTATCACGACTAGTGATAATGTGCCACTTTTACTTTACATAAGTAGCTATTCTATTGACAACGATCAGATTATCGAGATTACTACAGTTGGATTTTAAAGTTGATCACGACGTCGACGGAAATTTTTTGTTGTTGATTTTTGCATTTTGCAGTAAGACTAATTGGTTTGATTGATTCTTTAATTCATACGCTTAGAGTTTCTAAATTATTATTTTTATTTTGTATTTAATTACCAGTGTAGAAAGTGACTAAGATTTTCATTTATATATGATATAGAAATTTTGACGCAATAAAAATGAACCTTTTTCGAAATAAGGGACAGTATTTTGCAACACAGGACAACGAGTAGATTATAACAAAAATACCTTGGGCATGAAATTAAGTCCTAAAGTGCTGTGCACAGAAGATTTAAACTAAAAATTTTCCAAAAATTCTTAGTCTACTTAGATGACTATTTGCTACTAGAATAAGTAAGCCACATATCACACATCTCGAAGAAAAGCGCAATAAGTAAAAAGTGCATTTGACAGGAGAACAAAAACTACATTTTAAAATTCTTAAAGTTTAATAGCACATATTCTATTGCATCTAAATGATTATAACTTATACTGGTCTGAAGACAATTATATTACAATAAATTTTATACTACTTGCTTCGGAGGAAGGTTATTCTTTATACTTATGATTTTTATTTTATTCTTAAAAATTATAAGTTATTACACTTTTTCTCGGGATGTGCGATATATAAATATGACTGGAAAAACAGATGTCTTAGCTGCAAAGGAATCATTAAAGAAATATGTTCTATTTGTTGAGACATTTGGAGAGTGCGACACAACATCGGCCTAAAATTGTGAAATTTGTATAGAAATTTCAGGACCTACAACACAATAAATGCTTTCAGCGATTTTGAATCGACATATTTGACAGGCTGTGTGCAATTTTCTTCTTTCCCTATATAGCGTTCCGAGTACGGATCGTCTAAATCTATGTCGCTTTATTTGATTCGCCAGAGGCACTTCGAAATATACATTAAATTTACCATCCCTATCTCCAAGTGGAAAAGTTTACCAAAACAACATTTTTAAAGACCTTTCCATCAAGTTTAGTAATGGTTTAAGTGTATTAAGATTGTTGGAGATTAAAACTGGAATGAGGTTTGCAATACTCTACTTACTGTCTAAATAATGAAACTGCCTGAAAACAATTTCTTGTAATTCTACCAATTGATTGTCGCCGTTTGATTTTCCCTTAATTATCAACCATTCTACATTCTTCCCTCTTCAATTGATGTAGCCAAGAGACCACAATGCTGGAGAGTCACATTGGGGGATGCATTTCTTGGAAAATCAAGTTGTTGGACCATCAAGTTTTCCAGAGACATCGTAACAAACGTATCCAGACAGTGCGTTGTCGCGATAAATTTTGCTCAATATACAGTATTATTTTACTGATGTGTGATATTAATATCAACATTCTGTAGTTATCACATACATTTGTTGCTACCTTCTTAAGTAGTGGTACCAATATATGAAAAATCCGAGCCGATACTCTTCACGCGCCGGTTCACAGAGAACCAAATTCTAACACCAATTTCGATCGGGGGCCAACAAATTCCAATCAAACGGTGCGTGAAGTATTTGGGGTTAATTAAGACAAGCGACTGACGTTTAACATCCACATTAACTAAACTATACGTAAGGTCTACTCCATGTCCAGGAGTCTATATCCACTCCTGGCCAGGGGTAGCGGACTTAACCTATAAAATAAAAAAATGTTGTACACAATGGTAATCAGGCCGGCAATCACATACGCGGCGCCGGTGTGGTGCAGCATACCGGCCATGACAATGAGAAAACTAAAAGTTTATGCACCTCATTTCCGGTTCAGACAGATATATTTCCCTCAGAGATTTATATGCACGATGTCACGACATAACCCCACTAGCGGACTACGTCCAAGAAATCTCTCAGAAATTCTATCAATTGAAAGTGGGTGAAAACTAATTAGACTTTTCTACAAAAAATATTGCATTTATTTATTTTTATTGATCTGTTTAAGGGTTTTCAGAAAAATACTGTTTTACGCATCAATTTTACAAAATGGTGGGAAAAGCGGACTTTAGTTCAGATAACTGATCTGAAAACTATATACAGTATTGTTTGTAGCGGTAGTTTAAGAGGAAAACTAGACAATTTTCGATTTCAGAAATGAAACTGACTTGTAATTACTAACCGTCTTTTTATCAGTATACTTAACTAAAGTTATTCTATTCAATACCAAACAAAATAAAAATAGAGACTTTGAGTCACTATAGGACTAGCCTAGAATACGAGTGGACCTGGTAATTGTTATAATAATTTTAATCGAGAGAGCAAAATATTATTTACATTGGGAATATATGTACCAAGCAATTTAGTGTTTTAATTGAAATGGCCATATATTTTTACAGCTTCTGTTGTCCTTTTATAAGATTCAATAGCCTGAAGCTCTCTTGGGGTTTGATTTCCGCTGTTCTTTCCGCCGATGCTCTGGACCCCCCTTTACAAAGTGAATCCGCAGATTCTTGACTCTGAAAAACCGTATTAATACAAATAAAATATTGATTATAAATTTTATTGCCAAGAGGAGGTTATACTTATGTAGGATGTAGGTACATATAGATGTATAACTCAGCAATTAGTAACCCCGATACAACATGTTTTTTAATTTTCATTCAAATGTTCTTTTCTGTAAGAAGCAGATAAATTCTTAATTAATTATATTTTTTATAAAGCTTAATCATGTCTATTTCATTTTTGCCAGATTTTAATTAAAGTAATACATGATCTATGGAGTAATACATTGGATGAAAATAGTTTGGGTTAAAAAATACCTGCAACTTTGTTTCCGAAAGGCGCCTTTCTTTGAAGCTATCTTGTTCACAACTTTCAAACTACTGTATTAGTTCTAATAAAATTTCGACGGTATAATACACCTCGGTATACACGCTAAGCAAATATCTTCTGAAAAATGTACCACCTTTTGTATTTCATCTAGAAAGCCATGGGCGAAATATCCCAAATGCTTCCTAGCCATAAACCTTGATAGACAATATTTTTGGAACTTGAGGTGATAATTTTAAATTGCTGCAACATATTTCTAAAAAAAGATATCTTGAATACCGAATACCGATAAAATGACGAGAAAAAATGACTTTACTGATAAAGGATCAGGACTGATGTCTTTGTCAAATTTTGTAAAAAAAATAAAATATAATTAATTTAAGGAGGTTGTTTGGGAAACGGTAGTAGATGTTTGAACCTACGAAGATCAGCAGTTAAATTCCATCCTGATCAAGTTAGAAATATAATTTCTGATTTATTCGAGTTAATACATGAAATTGTCGGTGCTCCAGATGTGGTTAAGATTATGCAATATACTATAAGGCCTTGTCTCTCTTTTTCTGACACAGAAACTAAAAGATTTTCGATGATGGGTTTCTTCAGCGACTGGAGAAGCAGTTAAGAGAACATTTTAAGAAAAAATTTTTTTGAAATATTGAATACAAAAACAAAATTGGGCAATGTTCTTTAAAACATTAACAGTGACATTGATTGACATATAGAGTGGAGTCAAAATAAATTTCGAATGGAATTGTTTTTCTGCAGCAACTTGATGATTTTAATTTGTTTTAGGTGTGACAAGTATCATGAGAATTTTTGGATTAAATCCGTTCATGGCTTCATATAAAACTTAAACAATTTATGATTCAACACTGAAATTTTCATATGTTTTCCTTATTATCCTTATTATCTTCGGTTCTAGTAATCGCACAAATTGTTCGCAATAAAATTTCGAACAAAACTAGACTTACGAAAAAACATTTTGATTTGTAAAAAAAAAGAAAAACCACTAAAAATTGCTTTTTTTGGATAATTTAGGAAATATAATGTGATAACGCATTAACTTTAACGAAAGTTGGTGAAACTATGCCCTTTATTGAACTAAACGTTCCTGCCAAATTTTAGCGCAAAATATTTGTTCAAACGTCTAAAAATGAAAAAAGATTTCGAAATTTCAATCCCTTATTGTTTAAGGGCAACGACTCGTCGGAGGACAATTTTTTTTTTCAAAATGTAGGTTTATACATGTTATACCAATTTTTTTTATCCTCATTTAAACCGTTTTTTGAAATTTGTCTATAATTTTCAAAACTATGGTTGTAAACAAATTCAAATAAGATTTATCAAACCAAAAGCGATAAACTAATTATGAAACATTTTTCTAAAGCTAAATGCTACAGTAAAGTTTTGTCCAAATGGAGCGTTTTTTGGAAATTAGTTGTAATTTTCAACAACGTGTTTTTGTCTCGTTTTTCTTTAGTATGTCGGGTTTTGTTCATCGGATCAGACCAAACAAAAAATCAAAATATTTGTCAATAAATTATGAACAAAACTGCATGAGTCCAAATCCGATCTGAATTTTGTTTTTCTGTAAAAAACAAGAACCACGAAAATTTCTAATTTTACATAAACCGAAATTACTAAAGAAATAATTAGTCTTTTTTAATGAAATTTGGTGAAATTATAGGTCCAGTAGGTGTAAACTATTACGAAAAATTACAAATGAAAATATTTATTTTCCTTAAAAAACAAGATTTTTTAAAAAATTTTAAAGCTTAATAAAAGGCTGGTCATACTAAGATTTTTTCCTTCAAATTGTAGCTTTTTGAATGAGCTTCGTAATGGTGATAAAAATAAATTTTTTATATTATTTTAAAATCATTTCGTGCATTTTTGGAGAATGTATTTTTTGTAATGCATTTTTTGTATCGAAAAAATGTACCCGGCCAAATGCTTTTGTCATCTGTGAAAAGTGTTTCAAAACAATTTAAAAAAATTATACCCTTCTACCTTAATCAGAACTGAAATATCGTATCTATCGCGTTTCATGCATTTATTTCTGTATGTATACATATTTTGAGCTGAAATTGGCACTGCTTATGCTTTAATGTGTGACAACTAGAGTGAATGCATACAATAAGTTTTAGTAATCATTAATATACCTACAATTACGCAGGTATTCGCATGCCCTTTCATCAAAACCGCGACTGCCACGACAAGAATATTTCCCCCACTTTCGTTACCAAGGCTTTGAGATTCTAGAAAAATGATATCCATGCATTCCACTTACTCATCTAGAGTGCTCAGTTAAAGTCAAACACTTTTCGCGAAACATCAGGAAATGTTAATTTTGTACGTTCCTACTGGACCCAATTTTCGATATGGAGTATGTATGTATGTATATTAACGAAGATCTGATCGTTTAAAAATCATCTCTTCTGCTTTCTCTATACTATACAGCAATAGTTAAAGTGAGGATTTCCATGCGGAAATCCGCGGTTCATATCCTGAACATATAGATTTCTTTTTATTTCCAAAATAGTATAAAAAATTAATTTTTATCATCATTGCAAAGCTCGGTCAAAAGCTACAATTTAAGATAAAAAAAATCTTAGTGTTATAATGGCAGTTTTTTTAGAAGCTTCAAAATTTTTTTAAAAATCTCGTTTTTTAGGAAAAATAATTAATGTCTTTATTTGTAATTTTCCATAACAGATTAAACCTGCAAGATCTATAATTTCACCAAGTTTCATTAAAGAAGATTAATTACTTTCTTAGTAATATCGGTTTATATACGTATACAGTTTTATTCATAATTTATGTAAATATGTTTATTTTTTGTTTGGCCCGATACGATGAAGAGAACCCGAGATATTAAAGAAGAACGAGACAAACACACCTTTTTCAAAATTAAAACTTAATTTACAAAAAAACGCTCCATTTCCAAATTGGACAAAACTTTACTATAACAACCTGATAACATACAGATCGTATTTTCAGAAAAAAATCGTTGAAACCGTACTTTTAATGCTTAGTTTTATTCGACTATTTAGGTCACTTATAAATAAACAAATTGATATTTCTTCTTGAATTTGGACTGAAAAGAATTCCAAACTACTATTTTTAAAATTACATCGAATAAAGTGGCTTTGAGAACAACGCGCATTTTCAATTTTTTATAACTTTCTTAATTTTTATCGCGAAAATAGAAAGCCAACCTAACCTCAACAACTATCCTTATGCCAATGTATACAGATTTGTAAAATTGTTAATATTACTGATACAATAAAAAAAAAACATATGCCGCGGTCAGGATTTGAACTCGAGACATCTGCAACCTGGGCCAAAAAACAGCTAACGACCTTACGTACTGAGCTATGTGACGACTAACAGCAGATCTGCAAGACCATAATATAGCCTGTCGACGTATTTGATGACTTTCGGATCTCTAAGCTTAGTTTTCACCACTAATAGTAGAAGTAAACAAGACAACATAGAAAACAGTTCACATTAAATTGGGTTAAGAAAAAAATTTATTTTAACGACTGAACTCCCTTAATTAATAACAATATATGCTTGTAACATTTTAAACCACACTGAATTGTAACTTTTACACTCCAAATTCATACGAGTAGAAAAAAATCAATTATACCGTGATAAATGACATTTTTGAGTTTAATCGCCACACCACAGCGATCAAGCTATTTTGTTCTGTTTAACTGAGGGCCCTAGCCGCCTGACTTTATGACAATATGAGCGGCATGCATTATGAGTATTCTCTCAATTGAACAATTAAATGATAATAAACAACGAACATAAAAGCACTACCTATCACAATAACCAGAGCTATTCGTGAGTGCAAGTTGGTGTACAGAGGATAAATGCACCCAACCCAGAGTAAATGGCACGGGTCAGAGCATATAATAGATAAAAGTCCATTAGTATTTTTCAGTTAAATTCGGGAAATATACCTGCGTACTTTTCGCAAAAGGAAAATATAAAAGGAAGGTGGAATTATTAAAATGAGTTGAAATAGTGCAGAATGTTGGTGATTTCAATACCTTCATAAAAGTTTTTGTTAATTAGTGGTGCGATAAAGCCGTGGAAATTTAATGTTTAAACGAGAAAAGTTTCTTGAAGTTTAAAGAAAGAATATTTTCAAATCGATAATTTAAAAACCCTTCACTGGTTGCAAATGCTGACCCATAGTAGCTTATCAGTAACGTGAAAATGCACTAGAAAATGTAATTAGAAGCGAAAAGCGTCCTGTAAACTTATGTATAACCTAAATTATATACAGGGTGGACCAAATTAGTTGGGATTTGAGGTTTTATCTAAACTATGGCAGATAGACAAAAACCAATATAGGTGTCCTGAGCTAGATTTTCGAGAAACAAACAATAGCACAAACCGCGATCGTCTATCCTTTTAGACTACAGAGCTACAGAGCGTTTTTGGAAAATTGGCATGGCATTAGCTGGCCCCAAAATAGGACCATTATTTCCTAAAAATTAAAGATGAAAAAATATCTAAATTAATTGTTAGTTATCAATTTAGTTAACTTAGCTAACTAGATATTGATAATCTAGTCCAGAGTGATATATATTTCCTCCTAAAATTAAGCATTTAAATAATTTCGTGTTTCATTTGACGTATGACCTGAGGCGCCATCGTGTTGGTAAATTAGTCTTGGAAATTGCCTTACAGGCATATTGCCTACAAAGGGCTCTATTTCTTGTCGTAGAATGTTAATAAAATTTTCGGTATTCAAATTACCGTGAAAAAATGAGGTATCCAATAAAACCACACCATACACCAAATCCAAATCGCTTTTTCGGCAGCTCATCTTTTTATGAACTTTGATATATTTTTATGGTTTAATGGATGATAACGATTCATAAAATCGACTTCTGGCTGGGCACCTCCTGTCAGGAGTGTCACGAACACTGTTTAAAAATCAGTGAATTTTTTTTTGTATGTACACATTTTATGTTTAGAATGAATGAAATAAGATCGCCAGAAAGTGTGGGCCGTCAGGAGGCGCAGCCAGAAAGGTAATAATGATACAATACATCTGAGGCACGGTACGGAGTCAAGTTAGCCGAAAATGTTAAATTCCTGTATATTTAAGAGCCTATGGTACTTTTGTTGACACTAAGAACTTTACAGGGAGGCTATTCTATTGTTCAAGGAGCTTATATTTACGTTTTAAAAAGGAGCCAGAACTTGTAATGATAAGTTTAGAGTTCTGAGGTGAAATATGCGAAAAAAAATCCAATTTTCTTAAAAAATCCTAAACATTTTCTTTTTGGCTAGCCTTACTGACGGGAGTTTCTTTCTGGGAATTTTTTCCTGTGTTCAAAACATTTAAATAAACATGCTTAACCTTAAAAAGTTTGTAACCATCATGTTATATAACTCCGTTTTTTTACCTCTTTGACTTTTCTGGTTGCGCCCACACTTTCTGGCGATCTTATTTTATTCATTCTAAACATAAAATGTGTACACACAAAAAAAAATTGGCTTTGTAACGATGATATAATTCCACTGATTTTTATATCTTGAACCATGGCCAACTCGATGGGCTGACATGCCAGAAGTCTTTTTGTCGTCGTTTAAGTTCGATAGAATTAATCAGCGCATAGAAAATGCTTGTAACGATGAGTGTCCGAAAAAGCCACTTAGCTCCCGCACAAATATAATTGTTTCTTCTTATCCTGGCACTGACGCAAAAACCACTGGCAAAAATCAAGAGGTCTTTGAAAGTCGTTTGGATATAGATGGTGACTAATCCTAATTTTGTAGTTTCCGCGCGCAAAACAACTTTTGATGCGCACATTAAATCGTAATCGTGTTCTTGATTCTGGATGATTTTGATTTTGGATTTTTTTTCAAGGCTTTTCGTTTGGCACTATTGGCATCCATTTTAAAATTAAAAAAAAACACACAAAAAAAAAACAAAAAAAATCGATTTGCACACCCTTCTGCACACGACGACTGCCTAAAATTTGCGTTTCTGGCATATTCATGGTAATTTCATTCATATATATATGATTAGCATGCATTTTAAAAACGTTGCACCTGACTGGTCATGTACCGCCAGTCTAATATTAGGATTTTCTCTTACAGTTTCTAAAATAATATTTTCTACAGCTACTCAACCTGCTTTATTATATATTTTTGCTCGAGGTTTTACAGATGTTTCAAATTATTTTAAATTTTGTTGTAGCCTTTTGAATACTTTTATGTCTGGCTGTCTCTTTTCTGGATCTAAAAATATTGTTTAGGCGGTACTTTTGGCACAAAGTTTTGCTGTCTATAACTTACCTATTGAAACAAAGCTCGGAAGCTAAATTTGAATATTCTCCGCATTTTATAAAACACTTAATCATATTTTTCACCATTACTAAGTTGATCCATTTTTAAGAATGCTCACTCACAATTAACTCACAAATTAGCTTGTGACATTTACGGTTATTTCGATTTTCTTTCTTTTACCACGGCCTTCTCAATAAATATGCATAGATGTCAATAGAAGATAATTCGAACATTTATTGCAGTTTTCCTATTTTTGGCAAAATTATTTTATACTATAAGAAGTGTTGTTGTTGTTAATAGTTTTCCATGGCCTCCTCACAAATATATTAAATTTTTCGAAAAATAACCACTTTTTCTAGAGATAAATATGACATATGATATATAGTTGGATAGCTAATTTAAGTTGTGATCGAATAATGAAATAATTTATAGGGTGTTCCATTTAAAAAAACAAAAGTTATGTTTATATCTCGAAAACTGAGGCATGCATAATTTCCTTCTTATATTCAACAGATTCTACTCAATAAACTGCCTTAAGAATGTGTTACTCGATTTTTTTATTCGACACGTGATAATTGAGATATGGAGGTCATCCAAAAATGCCAATTTTCCAAAAACGCTCTGTAGCTCGGTAGTCAAAAAAGATACCTAGACGATCGCGGTTTACGTCATTGTTTGTTTCTAGAAAATCGGGCTCAGGACAAAATCCCATCTAATTTGGTCCACCCTGTACAGCGTTAGCCAAAAGTATGAAAATAATCTATTTCGTCGTTGTAGCTTTTCTGTTTTATTTTTAACTTTGAATGTTCAATACCTGCAAGAATTTAGAGGATTGTAAGAAATATTAGTCCATCCATTGGTATTTAAAAAATTAATTTTAATATTAAAAATTATGATCTTTGATACTTTAAAATTAATTAGTCGCATGGTTTTGATCATTACTGCACGAGTGAAGTACATAACGACATTAACAGAAAGCTACAAAGGTCGCCCACATATTTAACCTAATTTTTTCACTGGGCGAGCATTATTTTTATATTCTAGACAGCTTAAACTTTAATTTAAAAAAAAGAAGTATGTTCCATGATGAAAGTATCGTGGCGCATGAAAACAGGATGAAAACAGTCATATAAAATTCGGTCGCCCATGTGTTTAGTCCAATTTTTCTACTGGGTGACCATTATTTTCATATTCTAGGGACCCTAAACTTTAATTTAAAAATATGATGTTCGATGATGGAAGTGACGCACTAACCAACCGCCCTTTTAAATAGGTCGCCAGAGTAGTTTGCATAAGATGGAGTTAAGGCGACTGATAAATGTTAAAAATATACCAATATATTTCTCTATATTCCCTATAAATTTCATTCGAATGTTTTATAACGGAAAAAAGCTGCGAAATTAACTTAATTACCATAATTATGCACAGGATTCGATTATCCTAAATTCTAATACAAAAATGCCTTCATATACTTCTAAGAAGTTGTGTAAATCTTTTATGCCAAGTCGATTGTTACTGGCTCTCCATAACGTGTTGCATGGTGATTGAGATAAATGTCCTCTAGAGGAGGCGTTCGTTCTTGCCCTGTTTGGGGAGGCGATTCTTCCATATATTATTACATAGGCTACCGCACATTCCTGTATAAATTTGGATCAAACCGATATTATTTAATTGTTGCATTTTATTAATTGCAAGATTAGCTTTAAGTCTATCCTCTCGAGGGATTTTGTGTGATGGGTTGACACTGAATACCGGGATCCTCATGGACCCGTGCGTCTGAAATTCAGAACCTCGATCAGATCACGAAAGCTTGAGAGGGGCAGTCTATAAAAGTGATTAAGAGATCTTGAAGTGAAGAGATCCAAAACAGTGTTAATTATAAGCTAAAGTGCATCGAAAGAGAATCCAGTCTTGGAGAGAGAGAGAGAGCAGTTTAGCAGTTGGTAAGTACAGCTTTCACCTTTCTCGTCTATCAAACATCTTACAAATATATAGAACTCGGCTGAGACACACAATCAAAGGGGGTAGCGCTTAATAAATAAATTAGTGCCACATCAGACGACGTTTGGTAGGTTCTTCTACGTCATCAAGTCTAATTTTTGTGCGTTGCATGATATTTATGTCACTCCAAATGTTGTTCAACTGGCATGTTGTCGATTTTTCACTGAATCTCATATTCGCAGTTTCGTTTACAATCTCAGTCACCTCTCCTCAACGTGTCTGTACTAAAGGAGCCCACCCTAACTGTACCCGCACCGCCCCCTCATCCTTGGGGATAATGTTTTTCATAAAGATTAAAGCTTAAGGAATAATTTTAGATATGTCCCCCTAAAACAAAACTGGCTGTACTGTCAAAATTGCGTCCATGTTTATAAAAAAAATTGCAAATATTGCTTTTGTCATTTAACACAAAAACTAAAAAAGATGGAGAAAAACTTTCTGCACAAAAACAAAGTGCGTAAAATTTTCTACAATTTTGTTCCTATACAATATTTGGATAGGAGTTACCATTTTCCATTAGCGTTACTATCCATTTTAGCTAAAATATATGAAAAAATTATAGCTATTAGAATAATAAATTATTTTGAATCTTGTAATATTTTTACAAACAAGCAATTTGGTTTCAGGAAAGGTAAAAATACGCCAATGGCAGTGATAGAACTAGTAAATTTTATTAGTGAGAGCTTTGAAAACGGGGACTCCACACTGGCACTTTTTCTAGATCTGAGTAAAGCATTTGATTGCGTTTCTAAAGAGATTCTACTTAATAAGCTAGAATTTTACGGTTTCAGAGGTGTAACATTTAAACTTATGAATTCTTACTTATCAGATAGATATCAGTGTGTGTTTTGTAACATGCTGCCAGTACAACATGGTGTTCCGCAAGGTAGTGTATTGGGGCCGCTACTATTTTTAATCTACGTAAATGACTTACCTGACGTTATGTCAACGTTTACGGTTCTTTTTGCAGACGATACTACTTTTGCGAGACAGGTAAAGGATGCTGGCAGTAATGTTGCTGACATTGCAAATGACATTATAATTAGAGCCTCTGACTGGTTTAATGCAAACAGGTTATGCTTAAATACAAATAAAACAAACTCATTACTTTTCTCTACGAAGAATAATACATCTGAGACCGTAAAATTTTTAGGTTTGACCTTGGATAATAAGTTGTCGTGGCATTTCCACATCAACAACTTAACTACGAAATTATCTAAGAAAATATACGCAATTAGACAGATTAAAAACAAGTCAAATCTGGATGGCTTATCATGCCCTATTCCACAGTGCTATGATATATGGTTTAATCAACTGGGGTACATCCAACCAAATTTCAGATGTTTTTATTATACAAAAAAGAGCCATAAGAGCTTTAGCGGGCGTGAATAAACTTGAAAGTTGTAAACCATGGTTTATTAAATTTAATATAATGACTTTACCATCAGAAGTAATCTACTGCCACTTAATTCATATAAAGGCACATTTGAACGAATACGAAAAGAATGGTGAAACTCACAGTTACAATACCCGTAATCGGGATAAAATACAAACACCGCGCCAGAGACTGACTTACACAAAAAGAATTAATTTTGGAATTGAATTATTTAATTCACTTCCAAATACTGTTAAGGAATTGCCCATTATACAGTTTAAAATAAAATTAAAACTGCATCTTTTAGCCAATGATTACTATAATCTAACAGATTTTAATTATATGTAAATTTGTGTTATTATATGATATTGTGACGTGTTTCCACCCTTAGGAAACCACCCTCGCAAATTCCGTGGGTTCCAAAAATTATAACAAGAGATGTCCACTAACACACTTTATTAAATATTTACTGGATACTTCACAATACTATTATTAATTTAAATACACTTTACTGACTAAAATCACAATGTTTATCACTTTGTTTATCCTTGAAGTCTTAACCTCACTTTCTATACTTTTTGAACTTTCTGAACTACTCGCTGAGAATGCGGTCGGTCTTTTATACCTAAAAATGACAGATCTCGATTTTTCTGTGATGACGCCACCATTCTCTAGATAATTCCAGATGTCACCAGAACTAACTTCTGGTAGGTTTCTCGAGTAGGTGCAAATACTACTACTTTTTAGTAACCAACATAACCTTAAATTTTAAGGGGTTGGAACATATTACACTGCCCCCTCCTTAAGCCTGAACGTCCCGGTCAGGCAATTCAGCCTCTTTCACATACTTCGCTAGTCTATCCAAGTGTACGATCTTCATCTTGGACTTTTTGTTTCGTTGAATACGATAGACGACATCATTAATTCGGGTAATAACAGTATAAGGTCCTTCCCAAGGAGGTTGAAGTTTCGGTGACTTCCCTTTCTTCCGTTGTGGGTTGTACAGCCAAACCAGATCTCCTGCCTTGAACCCTTCTGAACTACCCTTACGGTCGTATCGAGTCATTCGGTCACTGGCTATGGTGATTTGGTCTCTAACCACCTCATGAACATTTCTTAGCCGTTCACTCATTTCATCCACATATCTGTTCACAGGAAGCTGTTCTCCGCCTGGTGTTCCGAAAATCAAATCACACGGCAGTCTGATCTCATGACCAAATACTACACGGGCTGGTGTTTGTTTCGTAGACTCGTGGATAGCAGCTCTGTATGCCATGAGGAAGAACGGTATGTGGAGATCCCAATCGCGTTGATTCTTATGAACCACTTTAGAGAGATGTTCTTTCATGGTCTTGTTATGTCGTTCCACCATTCCATCTGATTGCGGGTGGAGGGCTGTTGTCCGTGTTTTGTGTATCCCCAATAACTTGCAGATTTGCTGAAACACCCCCGACTCAAAGTTCCTCCCTTGATCTGAGTGCAGCTCCAGGGGTACACCAAACCGACATATCAAATTATCTACCAAGATTTTGGCGACAGTGACTGCTTCTTGGTTTGGAATTGCATAGGCCTCTGGCCACTTACTAAAATAGTCCATGGCAACCAGTATGTACTTGTTCCCATCCTTGGTTACTGGGAATGGGCCGGCTATATCGATCGCGATCCTCTCGAAAGGAGCTCCGACGTTATATTGCTTCATTGCACCCTTACTTCTAGTCTGTGGTCCCTTACTGGCTGCACAAATTTTGCAATTGCGACACCAAGCTTCCACATCTTGACGACTATTTACCCAATAAAATCGTTCTCGTACTTTATTCAGGGTCTTATTAACGCCGAAGTGCCCACCGGATGCTCCATTATGCACTTCCTGAAGTACTTTCGGTACTCGACACCTGGGAATCACTAGACGCATAAAAACTTCCCTGCCATCCGGGCTTTCCCAAGCTCTCTTTAGCAGCCCGTTCATGACTTTAAGTGAATCCCATTGGGCCCACAAAGCCTTCAATCCAACTGCCTTATCCGAAACATCCTTCCACGCTGGTCGAATTCCGTTCTCCTTTGCTCTCAATATAGCTCCAATTTCTGTGTCATTCAGTTGTTCTTGTCTCAGGGCTTCGGTTGTCCAATCGTCCGGAACCTCTATTTTAATAGTGTTGACGGCCACCGTACCCTGCAATTTCTCAACGTGGCGGCAGTGCTTGCAATCTTCCTTGCATGGTCTTCTAGATAAAGCGTCTGCGTTCTTATGAGATCTTCCAGGTCGATGTTCTATTTTAAAATCATACTGTTGCAACCGTTCTATCCAACGAGCCAGTTGACCTTCAGGGGTTTTCAACTGCAACAGCCATTTTAATGCAGCATGGTCGGTCCGGATCTTGAAATGTCGTCCATAAAGATATTTATGAAAATGGTCCACTGATTTAACGATGGCCAGTAACTCTTTCCGAGTTACACAATAATTTCTTTCCGGTTTGGACAGCACCTTGCTGAAGTACTCGATCACTCTTTCCTGCCCATTCTGGATTTGGGACAGTACACAACCGACCGAAGAATTGCTGGCATCCGTGTCTAAAATAAAAAGTCCTTCCCGTTGTGGGTATGCTAGCACAGGACCAGTACATAAAGCTGCCTTCAATTTTCTCCATGCCGTTTCACATTCCGGTGTCCACTGGTACTGCACTTTCTCTTCTGTCAGCCGGTGTAGTGGCTTCGCAATTTCTGCAAACCCTTCCACAAAGCGCCTATAATAAGTGCAGAGGCCAAGGAAGCTCCGTACTTCATGAACGTTAGATGGTCTTGGCCAATCTCGTACAGCAGAAATTTTGTCGGGGTCTGTTTGTATTCCATCCGAAGACACCACATGACCAAGAAATTTGACTTCTTTCTGGAATAGCAGGCACTTCTTCGGGTTCAACTTCAGATGGGCATTCCTCACTCGCCCAAATACTTCTTGAAGATTTTTCAAATGTTCTGTAAAATCCTGTCCCATAACAATCACGTCGTCAAGGTAAACTAGGCACGTCCTCCAGGTTAGACCTCGCAGTACGAATTCCATCAATCTTTCAAAGGTAGCTGGCGCATTGCAAAGTCCAAAAGGCATCACAGTAAATTGATAAAGACCACTGCCTGCTGAAAACGCTGTCTTCTCCTTATCATCAGGATGAAGCCCCACTTGCCAGTATCCACTCCTAAGGTCTAACGTAGAAAACCATCGTGAGCCTGCCAACGTGCTTAACGTGTCGTCAATTCGTGGTAATGGATAACTGTCTTTCTTCGTGACATCATTTAATTTTCGATAATCGACACAAAATCTTAATGTTCCGTCCTTCTTGGCAACCAAAACTACTGGCGATGACCAGGGACTCGTTGACTCCTCAATGACTCCATCTTGCAGCATCTTGTTTATCATTGCCGAGGCATCCTCTTGTTTCGCTAATGGAAGCCTCCTAGGTGGTTGTCGAATAGCTGGTGAGTCGCCAGTATTTATCCGATGCTGGACTATGTCTGTTTTTGTAAGGGCCTCTGTATTCTTGGCAAATACTGAACTTTCCTTTTCCAGGAACTTGATTGCCTCCCTTCGTTCATCCTCAGATAAATGCTCCAACTGGGTACTCAGCAAGGTCAAAACTTCCTGGTCTATTTTCGTAGACGAACTTCCCTCTGTTTGTTCCTCGCACCTCGCTACCCATGTGACCGGTTCATAGGAGCCAATCGGTTTGCCTTCCTTAATTGTCACCGAGTGGGAATTTAAATTAACAACTCTAATTGGGATTTTGTCTTGAGTCCGGGTTAAAGTTCTCGCCACAATAATATTGGATAGGGACTTAATCGATTCGTCATCTTCGACTAGGCCAACACGGTACCCTCCAGGATTTCCTTCTACGGCAGCATCGATCATTTGTTCTGAATGAGCAGGAATCTTGATCGTCTGTGTTGTTAACAATCTCGCTTTATGGAATTGGTCGTCTGCGGTTGCCAGAATAAATTCCTCATTTCCAATTTTTGAGACTCACTCCCCTACATCAACAATAAATCCCTGCTCTCCCATGATGTCCAGACCCAAAATGAAATCATCCATAATGTCAGCCACAATGACCTTGTAATTGAACCTCAACCGTCCAACCTGCAGTTCCAAGTCGACTTCTCCATGGACCGCAGCCCTGTCCCCCGTGGCTGTCCGAATGATTACTCCATTTTGCCTCTTGTCAATCTGCAAGCCTGATATAAACCCTGGCCGCACTATTGATGACGTAGCACCGGTGTCAATAGTAAACACGCATTTTCTTCCATTCACATATCCTTGCAACAACAGACTGCTTGGAATTCTTTGAAGCTGGGAAATCTTTATTTCTCTGGGGGGCACCGCATTCCCTAGCCAACACAGCCCCCTTGGTGCTGGCTATCTTTAGTTTTCCTGCTTTTCTTCAACATTTACAGCATTTACTCGACTCTCCGAGTTCTGCTGTCGACAGTCTCGTTTCATATGGCCCACCTTGCCGCAGTTGTAACATTTAATACCACCACTCGGCTTTCCTTTATTTTGCTGTTTATCCTGCTTTCCTAGGCCATCTAATTTATCGAATAGTTTGGTAAACATTTTCTGCATCTCAGTCAACATAGGGTTCTGATTCATTTCTGGTTGCGATTCTTCGAGAGTCACAGCTCGCACTCTCGACCTTGGAGTATCTCTGTAGGCGGCTTCTACTTCAAGTGCACGCACCAAAGCTTCGCTACTACTTTGGTGTCTCGTCAGCCTCAAAACTCGCCTGACCTCTTCGTCCCTTATACCATCTAAAAAGGCCCCCACGGCTAATTGTTCCTGGAATTCTTTAGGTGCACTTGGATACGCCAGGTGCGCCAGTCTCTCTATCGCAGCTTCAAATTCTTGTAAACTTTCCCCAGCTTTTTGCATCCGGGATTTCAGCTGAGCCTGGTATAATTGGGCAAGGTGTTGATCGCCATACCTCAAGTCCAATGCAGCTTCCAAGACTTTGAAGTCCCTTTGTTTCTCCACTGGGATAGTCTGAAGTAATTCTGAGGCCTGGCCCCTTAACGCCAGAACTAATGCCATAGCCTTTTCCTCGTTATCCCAGTTATTCGCCGATGCTGCTGCCTCGAATTGTCTCTTGTACGTCGTCCATGAGCTTTGGCCGTCAAAGGAGGGAGGTTTTAATCGAGGACCCGATGATGTTACTAGCTGGCCTCCTTTCTCTCTTAATTGTCGTTTAAGTCGCTCCACTTCTCCTTCGAACTCGCTCATTTTTCCTCTGATGTCACTCACTTCCTCTTTTACATGACTGACTTCCGTCTTGACTTCAGAAACTTCAGACTTTACGCTACCCATATCATCTTTGATTTCTTTCTTTAGTTCCTCAGTAGTGGAAATGATAGCGTCCTGTTGTATTTTCATTTGTTCATTCAGAATTTTTCTTAATTCTTCCTGGCGTTTTTCTTGTTCTTCTTTCTCCTCTTGCTGTCGTATCTTCAGGTCTTCCATAATTTCTCTCAATTCAGCTTTTTCTTCTTGGCGTCTTGTTTCTTCATCCTCTTTTTCTTTCTGACGTCTTGTTTCTTCATCCTCTTTTTCTTTCTGACGTCTTGTTTCTTCATCCTCTTTTTCTTTCTGACGTCTTATTTCCTGATCTTCCATCATTTTCTTTAATTCGTTCCTTTCTTCTTGACGTAGTTTTATTTGTTCTTCTTTTTCTTCCTGACGTCGCTTTTCTTGTTCGACTTTTTCTTCTTGACGCCGTTTTTCCTCCTCCTGGCGCTGCTGTGCCATCATTTTTTGGAATTGTTCGAATAAGTCCTGTATTTGTTTATCGGATGCCATACTTCTTGTTGTTACGGGCATACGATGAAATTAAAATAAAATAAATTTAACTGTCACGTCAATATCGGTAATGGAACTTCCTAGACAAATCTCGAAATAGCACGAAAAAGTCTTATCCAGAGTCTTTTGTCACTATCCAGTTCAGAGAATTTAATAATCTCCACTAATGTCCAAATAGAAAAGTTCTAGAAATTTTCACGCACTAAATGAGTCTTTTTCAGTGTCTCTATCACTTCTCAGTTCAAAGGATTTAATTATCACATTAATGTCCTAATAAAATGTTCTACAATGTCTCAAAAATGCACTTAAACACTATTTTCCTGTTCGAAAATAACCCTCGAACAATGTCCAGTAAATTAGTCCTGTGTTAGCACTAACTCTCGAGAATACTTCTCGAACACTCCAACACAACTTCAGAGCTCCTCTTGTCATAAAATTCCGCTTTCTGACACCAATTGTGACGTGTTTCCACCCTTAGGAAACCACCCTCGCAAATTCCGTGGGTTCCAAAAATTATAACAAGAGATGTCCACTAACACACTTTATTAAATATTTACTGGATACTTCACAATACTATTATTAATTTAAATACACTTTACTGACTAAAATCACAATGTTTATCACTTTGTTTATCCTTGAAGTCTTAACCTCACTTTCTATACTTTTTGAACTTTCTGAACTACTCGCTGAGAATGCGGTCGGTCTTTTATACCTAAAAATGACAGATCTCGATTTTTCTGTGATGACGCCACCATTCTCTAGATAATTCCAGATGTCACCAGAACTAACTTCTGGTAGGTTTCTCGAGTAGGTGCAAATACTACTACTTTTTAGTAACCAACATAACCTTAAATTTTAAGGGGTTGCAACATATTACAATATATATTATGTTGTTTGTTATGGTGTTGACTAGATTCACATCATATCCTAATGTTTGTTATATACTTGTGTTTTATGTATGTATATGTTAATTACTTATATGTTATATGCTCTCTTTGACTTTATCAGGACTCTATCCTAATGTCATTTTATATTTTAGTCTTGTGTTTTTTATTTATATTTTTTGTACTATTTTTATTTGACTTGTCAAAACACTACGGTGTTACTGTTTGACTAATAAAAAAACTAATAAAAAATTATTTATGATATTATTATCATCCTCATTTTCGTCTTGATTTGGAATCATCTGAAGAATTTCAGTAAACGATTGAGGCAGTATCTTATCTGCTGAACACTAAAGAGGTTCCCCATTTCCTTGCCATCCATTATCATTCCAAGGCTTTGGAATACTGTGAATACCTTCGTCGGCTGATCGCCAAATACGCGTTTGGTAAACACTCCTTTTAATATGCTCGATAAGACAAGCTCTTGATGGTGGAAGCAAGGAAAAATCAACTTTAGTGTCAATTGACATAGACAAATCTTTGTTACCACATGCAATGGCAATTAGGCGAAGCTCGTCCACGCTAGCACATTTCTTTGATCCATATATGGCACATGTAAACTCTATAATGATGCGACTAAGTTATCATCAATATTCAGCTGCTCGCCAAATCTTGAAATGTTCGGATATATTTGGTATATTTGGGAAAAAGTAACATTTCTGGGGGTTTTATCTGTACGTTTCTCTTAAAAACGCTGACTGAGTCGCCTCCAGTAAATGAATGAAGGCCCAGTAATGCCGAATATTTTTGAGGTCCGTACTCTTCTGCTAATATGCATATGTTAGATTACTCTGAAGGAACTGGCGATTGGCCTTTTTCCACTGCGACCTATAAGGTCTATTGTAGTACGCATATGTTAATAAGCCTTCTTTTATCAAATTGGCAATCATTGCCCACCGCTGCGCCGCGCCATACTGAAAATTTAGTCCCAGATTGGATAGTGCATTAATTGCAGACATTTATCTCGAAAACGGCAACTCCAAATATTGTATAGAAACAAAATTATGAAATAAGTCTTTGTCCATCTTTTTTATATTTTGTGTTAAATGACTAAAACAACATTGGCAACAGTTGTTTTTAACATATGGCCGCCATTTTCAAAGTACAGCCAATTTTTTTTATGACATGTCTAAAATTGTTCCGTAGGCTTTAATCTTTATGAAAAATATTGTCCCATAGGACCGTACAGCTAGGGTGGGCTCCCCGATTACTATGTTTAGTATCATAATTTTAATTTTGTTGTAACCTAAACCATAATCAGAGCTTATTGTCTAAAGACTATTCAGCAGATGTATGAGCTCATTTTCTACAGCAACTGAAGCGGTATCATTTGAAAATCTCAAATTAGAAATCTTGGTTCTACCAAGATTCCTCCTATAGCTATTTCACCTTGCCAGTCCTTAATCATGTTAGAGTACTTCAAAAAAATTTATAAAACCATCGATATATGGATGTAAGTAAACGGTCCCGTTTAATTATATAATTAATTATAAACTACTAAACTGGATAAGATAATAAATAAAAGTTAAAAAAAATATAGAGTTGACCGATTTATTCAAACTGTCAACTTTAAGGTGTAACATAATTTTAGCAATTTAGGAACGACAATATAAATTAAAAATCACTTAAATATTTCATTCATTCCGGAACGTTTGTAAAACATAATTTAGTTTTCATGTCGAGATATCCTTTACCAATAAAACTGTCATTGTATCATAAATAATGGAATAAGTTTCGTTAAGGAAGTGCAAACTAATGTATGTTGTTTCGCTGGTAATTACTGAGGAATATTCAAGGCGCATTCGAACAGGAAATAATCTATCTCACGTATATTCTACAATAGCAATTTATTTTGGAACACTGTTATATCGCCTAGTTTTTCTATTAATAATAAATTGAAATTGACATTTAATATCCACCTAAACAAAATAATGAAAAGTGGAAAACCAATATGGGCTGAAATCAAACGATCGTTTTTATGGTGATTAGCTCCTTCTCTGTTTTTAATAACGATGGTTTACATCGACGCATATAGGGAAACAATTAAGTATATATTTAAATGCAAAATAGATCATTAAATAAAAACAAAAAATTCGACCACAAAAAAGAACATTAAAACTAATAGCAATCGAACAAATTATAAAAATATGATATGATGAAACTACATCTGACTGTAATTCAGCCATAATAATATAAAAAGTATGCTTATCTATACAGTTTATGCGTTAAATTTTTTGGTGGTTTTTGAATTTCGTTTTGGAGACGCATAAAGTAGAGCTACTTCGTGAGGGGCCATTGCTGCTATGTCAAAAAAAATTGGTTGACGGTACTATCACATCCCCTCTGATATTGAAAAGGTACATACATTTTGTTATTTTATTACTAAAATTTTTGTTTTCAGGCACTTTGCTCACAGTATCTGATCTGAGCGCATTTTCAAAAATATAAACAAATTTGACCTAACTGTATGATAGCATCAAGGTTAAATTTTTTAAATTTTCGAAGTTGCCCGCCAAATCCCCGGTGCACACTGGGACATAATGCAAATCTAAATGGATACAAGTCAGCAAACTGAATAACACAAATAAGTTTCAAAGTCTACTATTTGCTGTACGAGCATCTCCTCTACCGAATTTGAGTACAATCAAAGTCATAACATGGCTTTTTGGGTCGAGTGGGATAAGTCGGAGTGAACGGTTGTGCTTCTGAAACGCTCTCATTTAAAACACAAAATAGCGGGTAAAATTGCGATAAATTTGATAAAGCTCAGGGTGAATTCCACGTAAAATGATGTGTCATAACAAAAGAACAAAGTTGAAATAGAATTAATATTTAAAGATAACTAATACAGAGTATTTAGTTTCAATCAGTATGGTGTATAAAGAAACGAGTTTAAAGAAACAAGAATATAAACAAACGACCCGGCCCAGGTGCAATAAATAACAAACTGCAAGAAAAGCCTAATAATGGAGCGAGACCCGTCATCAAAAGAGAGTTGGACCAGCGGAGAGGAACACAAAATAGATGAATACTCCCTAAGAACAACGGACAAATTGAAGCACCTAGGAACAGACCTGACGAATCAACTGGAATGGAAAGAAACGATAAAATAGAGAATCAAAACGGTATACAGAGTCACAAGGGCAATTATATACCCGTCAAACGGTCAACGATGGCATACGGAGTCAAAAAAAAAAAAGCGGCATCAACAAAAGCCAACCTAAGAAAGAAGTGTTTGAGAAGAGCACTGAGGAACATCGTCTAACTACTCACAATTTAAAAAAAGAACAATAGAAATATCCTCAATGAAGTACTGGGAACATACCCAAGGAAAGGACCCAACACATATACTGAAGAAAGCGCTAGCATCGAACATTAACAAACTAAAAATAGGGAGACCATGCTACAGCGGAAAACAACAACTGAGAGGATCAGAATCAAAAAATGAACACCACAAAAAAATCAACCGCAACGATAGAAACAGAAACACAAAAACAGGAGCATAAACACTCCATATCACGACACAAGGCAACATTTCACAAGAAGACTAAGAAGAGGCAGAAGTCCGGAACCAAAAACACAAAAAAGGCAGCACAAGTATGATCTTAGTCCAACCCAGCGTGGACGTAGCAGGCCCAGCTGTATAACTCTGGGAATGGCAGCAATGCCTACCGCACGCTGGTAAATCAATCAATCAAATCAAAGACATAACATTGCTTTGTCGGTAGTGATTGCCGCGTGCGTGTTACTACGCCTCTCTGTCTAGCTAGAATCTGCATGAAAATAAGGTGTGTTGTTGGATCCAAGTGCTTGTTAAACACTGAGTATTTTGTAATGCGGCTTATTATTTTTTGTGAAAAGAGGACATATTGAAGCTTATGTTGCAGGTAATTTTGTATATTGCAATTGTGCGTGTCTTGATTAGATTGAAATTCAAAATAACATAATATTTCCACTAATTTTCAACCGTTGTTAATCGAAAAGAAAAACCTGAAAGCTGGTGCCGACGAACTGCCTCCACAGTTTGAAAGTATATTCAAATATGAGATCACATTTCAGAGCCGGGAACAGCTGGGACATAAACATAAATTGGTAATGGATCTGAAAAATGTTGAAAAGATCGTTAATATTATCAATAAATAAAATCCAACAAATTTATACGCCACAGATTGCGGATGGTTTGACAACGAGGGGCATTTAGAGTTTTCATGGTTCACCGGTAGCCAAGTAACGGAATTTAGTTATTTTGGACGAAGAATCAGCTTCCATGAAAGGTATTGTTGATATGACTTTTACTGTAGAAGTGAGTGATTTTAACTAATGATGTTTATTTTCCAGAAGAAGACATTAACGATCAAGGAAGTGACTTGAGAAGTAATTTTGATGATGACGATGATGTTGATGAGTTCGACAGTGATTAGAAACCTTCAAACCGTTCCGTCATTTTCAATAAATAGTATTTATGAAAAATAATACTTTATCTACTCTACTACTAATTAATGAACCTCTTTTGAACAATTAGTAGTATCCATGAACAAATAGCGTGAGTTATAATGAGTGAGTTGTTATAAGTCATTAGGCACAGAGCCAATCACCTCTATCTTCATGCTTAGCCTATCCAATCGGCGTAAAGCGCCACTCGAAGGTGGCTCTGTCCGAGAGAATTCTTTTCCGATACGGTGAAATAGAACGGTCCATTATTATTGAGGGGAGGAAAGTAATTTATCATGTTTTCAAATCAAGTTAAGTAATAATTGTGCAAAAAATGATGAATTCGGTTAGTGAAGATGAACTACACCACCAGAATGAAGACAAGTAGTAAATTATACAATACATAATTTATTACCAGAAAAACCACTGAATAAATACAAAAGTGTGTACAAAATTAAATTATACAGTTAATTTTATTAATAAACAAACTGAGTAATAAACTAAATTTTCTCAATTTAATATTTATTGTTATAATCGTAGATAAAGTATAGTATTCAACTTGCGGTAATGGTGATAACTCACTTGATGAATTACAGCACGAGCAGCAGGCAAAAAAATGTTTGTAAATTGACAAAAAAGAAGCAGGAAAAAAATCATAAAATATTTTAGGGTGTAATACAGGACCCTTGGGGGCTTAACTGGCATCAAAAATACAGGGTGTTCCATTTAAAAACTATACTTTCTTGTGTAACTCGTTTTTGTGACACCATGCCTACTACGTTGTAGTAGAGATGAAACATTGAAAGTTTTGTTACGACAGTTTTTTTATAAAGTTAGCACAATCTTCAGAGTGAACACTAACTGGACACCTTTTATACTAAAAACTAATTGTTGGGAAATAAATTATCTTTCAACATTGTGCTTAACACTTTTTTTTTTTTAAAGTCTCAATTTTTGAATTAATCACCAAAAACATTTTTAAATCTTTTATTCGGTATATCCGTTGTTATCGCCTTATTTATATTCGCTTCCATTATTCAACCAGGAGTCGAACTCGGGGTGGGGGGGGTGGTTGTATCGGTTATTACATGTGTTATCTCACACGGTCTTACCCACTAGTACCGTCTAGATTTCGCATTAAAAACGCCACCAAAGATCTGTACTCTAGTCAGGATTCGAACCCGGGGCTCCGTAATCTCAAGCCTAACACAGCTACTGGGTAGAATTTTCTGCGATGACTATTAAAAAATTTTGTCCGATTATTTGATGAAATATTCTTAATAATTTGAATCATCACTTAAATAAGTACTTTAAATATCTTTAGTATTTGATTTTGTAAACTTGAGCGTAAAATATATTCTTATATGAAAAATATGCATTTTATACTAACAAGAACGCTGTACAAAACTCGTTTCCAATGTAAATTTCCTCTAATTCATTCTCTATGAGTATTAAAACGTACAAAGGACTTAAGAAATAAAGAAAATCCTAGGTTCATGAATGAGAGGCGATAATGAGGGTGCCTTGTGCCAGCTTCAAAAGTTTTAAGTACATAATATCTTTCGAAATATAAGAGTAAGGCCAGCCTTGTTATAACACAAAATCACTGGATGAAATGACAGGACTCAGCCAACTTTTCATGCCTCCGGTTAAATAAAGTCAGCTACAATCTCACGCCCATCAACTTCAACAAGAATGATATCAGATTGGCAATATTTCTACCGGTATTATTCGCTGAATGTGAAAGAAAAGTATATCAATAACAAAGTATCATGGGAAACGTAATAATGATTTCAATGTAGGTAAAGTAATCGATTAATAAATATAAAGGTTATGAGACATTTTAAGAAAAAAGAATTTATAAACAAAATTACTGCATACTACACTGACGGAAGTTTCGCTAACTGAGATGGCAGCACCGGGGATGATTAAAATTGCAAATATAGCAATTAGGTGTTTTCACTACATGCAAATTTGCTTTTTTGATATTATTAAAATGAAAAATTAAATGCATTAAAACCCTTCCCAATATTTTAAAACAGGTTAAATTCCATTTACATTTATATTAGAAATTTTATTACTTTATCATAAATTAATAAAGAACGAATTAATCTGATACTATATAGATTAAAGAAATACTTTACTTATTTATTTACCTGGCTAGTTCCCAAGTTAAAACTTACAATTGGCATAGTTTTGAAATAAAAAATTAAAAATATAACAAATACATTACATAAAATCGGTAGAGCAAAGAGAAATACAGGGTGCGGGCAGGGGCGGTTTTAACATGCTTGCCGCCTCCGGCACTATTTTAAGATGCCGCTCCTACTCTTAAAAAATATAACATATATATACTACTCAAAAAATATTTGCCGCAACTTCTACGTGCACATTGTGCACAATGTGAATTGCGCACTATTGTTGCTCTTATCAAAAAACAAAGTCGAAAGGCCGCCTTTGATAAAAACATTGAACACAGGAGCAGGCGAGTAGGACATAAATAATATCTGTTCTAAATTCTAACTACTGTACTAAGTACTACAGAGAGTTATTTTACTTATTTTGTTTAACGGCTTATTTATTACAATTTTCCTTAGTTCATTTAGATGATAAGAAATTGCGCGAGTTGTACTATTATTTATCAATTATCAAATTCGAAATAATTTATTTTTATTTCGTTAACGGTTTACGGTTTATTTGCTTAAATGAAACAATGAATAAAAAACTATATTAGTCTTCTAAGGACCATCACCATAAATTAGGTATGAAAGAAAGCCGCTTCTGGCTGCCATCCATATCGCTCGATGCGTTGTTTTGGCTTCAATGGAACTGTCGAATCAGCGAATTCATAAAAACGACTAAAGGAATATTCAAAAGAAAAAAAATTTGCCGCCCTTAATAATGTTCTACAAACAATTTATACAAAATGTAACGTACACAGAGAGACGGACATACGTAAAAAATATAATAATATAAAATAAAGCAATAGTACTTGGTAAAAAGTCACAAAACATCAAAACTACATGTTTTGATACTTAAAATAATAAACAAGTCTAAATGTAAGTAAAGGTATTTACAAAGGAAAAAATGATATGCATTGTAGCATATTACTTGAAGAGTATATTACAAAAATTTACAAATAAACAACATTTGTGTTTAACAACAAAGATAAAGCAGTGGCGAAAACCTGTCTATCAAACAACGGGGTGGACACGAAAGTACAAAATTCCACGAGAGTGTGGAATTAACCAAAAACACACAACATATGTGGAATTATGCCAAGTGTAGCATCCACAGCTACAATATCCAGGAAAGCAAGGGATATAACCTTTCAATACAGCAAATTGCTTATAAGCACAACGGGGAATATATAAATGTTTTTGTACTTACAGAAACTGCTAAAAGCTGCCGGAGACACTATATGTTGGTTACAGAAACAAATTATAGATTGGTATCAGTTATAACCACACCAAAATGCAAAACTATACCATTTTAGGTATATTAAACACTAATTCCATAACGTACTTTTTTCGTTGAATTGCACTTAAAGCAGTTGTAACTACACGAACAAATTTTACGTGTAAATATTCTTCACTATATTACTAAACAAATTCTTGTGCTAAACTTCTCACAACTAAATTGGTAAAATTCAGCAAAATAATTAATTAGATAGCACACAAGATGACGACTTCTAAGACCGAATGGTCGAAAAGTGAACATTAATTCGTCATTTTATATGTCTCAAAGTGAGCGTAGGATGACAATCCCCTCACAATTCATTATGTCATGTTTGTGCTCTCCTATTGGAGACAGATATCTAGCCTTTGCCGTCTGCGAAGCACGTTTCCCGCATATTATTTTGGAATGTCTAAAGAGCCTGGTAAACAAAATACCTTGAAGACAGTGACGGCTTAGGTATTTTTTATACAAAAATATAAAATAAAGTAATTTAGCAAATTTTAATAGAAATTTATTAATGGCTAAAAATGGACCGTTACAATTTAAACAGCAGCGTTTAATCATCTATCAATTTAAAATTCAAACAAATGACATAAAATTTGAATAATTGAACGGGTATTGGAATGGCGCAGCGATTGACGGTGAAATCATTGATTGCTTTAATATAACTAGCATAACCTCAAATTTTAAGTTTGTTAAGTTTATTCTCATTTTGATTGCTTGTATCCGCCATATTGGCAGAAGAAACATGAATTATGACATATCACATTACGAAGAGCCTACATTTATGTAATATTTTAATAATACTTATTTATACATCCCATTGTGGCTAAAAAGTCCATCGCCAAGGTTACAATTCAAGTATTCGTTCACATCGAAAAAGCTTTCTCTGTTAGGAAAGTTCTTATAGCGTTGTTGACAGTATTCTTCGGGAGTTAAATAGGTAATTTATCGATATCTTTTGGTCCAATAAAATTTATTTCAGTTTTACTTATAATTATTCTCATTACTCTTCCTTGTTACTCAAATGTTCTTTTTACGCTGGGTGTGTGACACCAGTTATAAGAGCATGAAATAGATATACATGGTAATATCAGTGCCGGTAATAGTAATGCAACTAGCTTTCTAATAGCAAATGTCTTTTTTTGAAATTGTTTGCATTTGCACGTTGAACATGGTGGCACCAATTCAGTTTTGGAACGTTACCAAGTCATAGTTTGTGAAATATTTTACCGGTCTACGAGTGAAAACAATGTGATAGCCTGTTTGTTATAAACCAATCGGCAGCAAGAATCAATGCTAGATTTTTGGAATATTGGGCTAACTTTATATCTTTATTAACGTTGATAAGCGTGGAATCACCTACGAATAAAACGGGTTTGGCGCTGTGTACTGCGACACTAAAATCGTTTACATAGATCAAGAACAAAACTGGACCCAACATAGAGCCTTGTGGTACTGTAGAATTTATTTCACTAAGCTTTAAATTTTTATGTTTAACTTCGATAAACTGTTGTGTAAAGGTAACACTCAAAGACTTTCTATAAGTCACAAAACGCAACATTTTCCTGGCCTTTAATAATTTTACGAAGTAAATGCATAATTGCATCATTCTTGTTCTTGTTGGTACGAAATCCATATTGGTTACAATAAAATAAGTTGTTGTCTTCAAGATTGGTTACTATTTGTGTTTTTAGAACAGTTTCTGGCAGTTTAGAAATAACTGGTACTAAAGAAAACCGTTGCCCAAGAAATCACTACTTCCACATCCAGATTTTCTATCCAAGTCTCTCACAACGAAAAAATTTTGTATGTGGAAATAATTGCTTATGGAACTTTAATAATATAATATTTGAAATCATCTACCCCAAAAACCCATAAAACGATATCCCACATCGGTCGTGGGGTGGAGATGATGATAGGGGGTGGTAGTGGGGGTCGATAATGTAAAAAAATATTTTGGTTCTTGTACACAAACTAAATCACAATTCTTTTTCATCCCCTTAAATAATAGGGTGCGTGTGGTAATGAGGGTGGTTAATTCCAAAAAATTTTTTGAGACCTTAACTTCTCTTATATATACTAAAAGCCAATTTTATGGACTCTTACCTGCTTGATTTAAAAAAATATTTTGTTTCTTGTACACAAACTAAATCACAATCCTTTTTCATCCCCTTAAATAATAGGGTGCGGGTGGTAATGGGGGTGGTTAATTCCAAAAAAATTTTTGAGACCTTAGCTTCTCTTGTATATACTAAATGCCAATTTTATGGACACTTACCTACTTGATTTACCTATTTACCCCCCATTTACGCCAGTTTACCCCCTTCGACGGAATAAGATTAAAATATAATTTAGTTCCAGATCCCGTTAAAGTACATATGTGTACCAAATTTCAAGTCAATATCTTAAACGGTTTCAGAGTAATCGTGCGCACAAAAAAGTTACAGACAGACCGACAGACAGGTCGACAGACAGACAGACATACAGATATATTTTTTTTTCGCTTAAACTTAAAATCTCGACGTTTCATGGTATTCTAAGCTTATTTGAACAATAAAAATTTTCAAAAAGTTTTTTGTCGTTACTATACTTCAACTGGATGTGGAAATAATTGGATCAAAGTTACTCAAATTCGTCAGCGATCCACCTTTCTACGCGGGAATAACTTTGGAAATTATTATTAATTTGTGTTTTTTTAAGATTTAACAAATCTCAGTTCACTTTCTTAATAAGAAAGAGATGTTCACAGATCGAGTAGTATTTATAGACAATTTTTATAACAAAAAACATAACTTGAAGGGGATTGGAACCTTAATTCACTTGACAATGTGTCAAGCTACTACTACCATCACGTTATGGCAAATTTTGCACATCAATATTTTACAATAAATTGTACAAGATTATTCATTATATTTAGCCCACCCTTTATTATAGGAGATAGAAAAAAAAGTTTCAGACGAAAGTAAGTTGTAGGGTTGTAACTGAACCCCTTTAATAAGTTAATGGAAGCACAGTGGCGTTCGGAAATTGAAGCAACAATATTTTTTTTTAAATGGAACACCCTGTATATTGTTGAATTTTTTAATTACTCTTGACATATGACAGTCCTATCTTTAACCATTTTCGAGTTATTGAACATTGAATATCGTATTTAAGCTATTTATAATATGAACGGAAATTACAATTATTAAAGTAGTCTATGAAAATGACAAGTATTCTGTTATTAAATCTGTGAGCGTTTCATATAATAACAGAATACTTGTCATTTTCATAGACTACTTTTAATAATTGTAATTTCAGTTCGTTTAATAAATAGCTTAAATACGATTTTCATTGTTTCACAACTCGAAAACTGTTAAAGATAAGGACTATCATAAGTCATATTTTTGAAATCAGAAAAAAAAAAGTATAATTCAAAAATATCGTTGCTTGTTATTGCTCAATTTCTGGCCTAAATATAATTAATAACCCTGTACCTATCATATTTCGGTAAACATTTATTATGAATTGTAACTTAGATTCAGGACGCCTATTGGTGGATAACGTAACCTCAAGCGTAACTACTTTAGAACTTATTGAATTCTAAATGTTATTGATTTTTGGAACAATAATTTATATGTACCTTAGTCAAATACATGTCTATCTCTATGATATCACAGTTTTTCTTAGTTTAAAATTTTTGTTCCGTAACTTTTAACAACTCGCCCTTTTAAATAGGGTATTCATTTACTTAGTGCCATTTCTTGACTTTTTAATTAAAGAGTTTTTAGGGGTTTTTTTAGTTTATATACAGGATTAAAGTTTTATGCTGTCGCGTCATATGCAAACTTTTCTTAAGTATTTTACATGTGTAAATAACCGAGAGTTCGTGAGACTTCTTAATAGTTTACAAGATGAGTTTCAAAATAAAACGTTGTGTAATCAAGTTATAAACTTGATATGAATATGAAATATAAATAATTATTAGAAGAACTTGGTATACAAAGATTAGTTATTTTGCGAAACAAGAAAAGGTATTAGTTTTATTTAAAATACCATAAAATAACTTTTTGACAGAGCAATGGCAGCAAATTATATAAAAAACAAGCAAACCGCATAATTAATGATTAAGAAAATTAGTGATTAAAAACCCATTCACAATGAATCTGTCAATACATGTACCTGAGATTTGTACCAAGTGTTAAGTATCAGATACACACTGAGACGGAGTCATGAAACAACAATGCAGTTCAAAACTCGCACGTTAAATGTTACCTCCCCAACTTGTGATTAATAGTAGTTGCAATAGGACTGTTGGAATCTTCAAAGAAAAATCAAAAAATAATATGGACTAAGCAATGGTTACATGGGAGAAATAAGTACATTGTTTTAAATTTACTTAAGAAACTATGTCATTAGAAGGTGTTCCAATTTTCAAGGACGTTCCAACTTCTTTGAGTTCTCGCCAGAAGGCACAACGAAAACTATGTGTCTTTTTTTTAACAAAACTGCAATCGGCATTGGGATTTAAATTTTGCAATCCCAGATTTGTTGCTACTTCTCGAAGTTGCCAATTTGTATAAGAAGTCTTTCGACGTAGAATCCCACAATCATGGATATAATCTTTGTAGAATTCATTTTTCTCCTCGCTTTTCTTTCCCAGTTACCTCTGCAACCCCCGCCCCCACCCACGCTTTAACGCTCCTGGCCCGCTTCTCTGCCTACTAGGATGTAATCTGATCTTACCTTCCTAGATTCACTATTCGGTCCATTTTTCTTCTGTGTACATACCATTTCCTTCGGAAAAACCATATGAACATTTCCAGCCTTGCTCCGGTGATGAGTTCTGAGGGTTGTTCCTTTGTCCTTTTTTTTGGCTTCATAATGCATTAATTCATTGTTTATTTTGCCTGTTCCATGTGCAGCATTTCTTCTTGCTCTACCGTGATTTCCAGCAGTTATTTCTTGGAATTCCTTGAATGGTGGCTTATTGAAAGGCCTTCTTGTATTAATTTGATTCGTTAATTTTTGCTTTCTCTTCTTCCTCCAGTTTATCTCCACTGTCGCCGTGGTATGCCTCTTCTCGTGTATGTGTTATCATTTCTTCTGTATTACCCCTCCCCACCCCCGCTATAACACCCCCGACTCGTTCACCCGTTTCTGTGCCTACCAGGATGTGATCTTAGACATTCAGGTCCTGGCGTATTATACCAATAGTAGGCCACTGATCAGGTTGTCCATTTATTACCCAAGTCACTCTTTTTATCTAAAGAATTCTGTTTATCTTAAGAAATAACATGGCAAATGCCTTGCCATAAATTTATGGTGACATTGGTCGACATTTTCAAGGGTTTGGATGTATAACCACTTCTCAGATTTTCAAAGAAAGTCGTTTGAATCAACCTCTCAGCAGTTTATTACAACATTTATAACACAAAGAATATGCAACACCACAAAAACACACTCTTTTTAATACAAATACAAATTATGTACGAAATTAATCACTACTCACAGAAACGCTAATCGCACGTCCTAAGATACGTATTATTCCTCAAACCTATCACTCACTTGACACCTTAAAATTATATATTTTACACTCTGTACCAGGGGGCGAGTGTAGAGGCGACTTCAACGCGAATGTTAGTCGATATTCCGTTGAAGCAACGTCGAGCGCGGTCAGTACTTGGATGGGTGACCCATCTTGGGAAATACAGCGTTCTCATCCTACCTTCTAGCGGTTTGCATATCAGTGTATACGCAGAAGCTACGTACTTTCAGACGAGGATTACGTAGTGGATATACCATCCTTCGGAGGGGATGTAAAGCAGGCGTTCCCTTGTCTATTAAATGTTAGGCAAGTAGAAGATCCCTACTCTTCTTAAGGGAAGAGGTTCGGCAAAATTTCCAGGTTGGGGGTAGCTCGTCTCCTGGCGTCGGTGATAGGTCCTGGTAGCGGAAATAGGCCGACGTTAAATAAATAGGTAGATAAAAAAAACACTCTGTACCAAATTTGTATTATTTTTAAATTGATTTAATTTGGCGCGGTGACTGTTACCTAACGGTACGCCCCTGGTTGAGTCATATGTATATTTGAGAATTGTTTATTGACTTATTTCTAATTTATTGCCTGACCTGTGTCAGGTCGGTTTATGAAATTCTTTAAGTTGTTTACAAGTACTTAAGACGTAAATAGTTTACACTTTAGGCTTGTGATGATTTATTGCTTCCTTTATGGGTAGTTCGGTCGGCTGTTTGCTCTTTGTCAACTGCTTTCACTTCTTTGCGCAGCAGTGAGAGATTTTATCGACCGTATTAATTAAATATTAGCTATATCACGTAATTGTTGTTATGCTAACATGCACCACTGTTTGCAGAATTTTTCACTTAAAAACTGGGACCGTTTCTAAAGAGCGTCTATTCACTCTAGACAAACCTATCAGTTGCATGTGATACACTTGTGCCAAAATTTGGAAAGTGAGTTAGAGGAGGAATCCAATTGTTTTTGAAAAAAAATCGATCAGTAAATGTAAGAATTATGAAACATTTTTAGAAAAGATGCACACGAATAAGGTTCTACAAACACAAAAATACTGCGTAATGTACTGACTAACGTTTGAAAAGCCAAGATGGCATCATCAAGTGATGCTTAGAACTGTGGGTATAGCAATTAAACCTAAAACTTTAACATATTTTCAAATAATTACGAAGAATAGAATGATCAACGATTATGTTGAAAATGAAATAATCCTGCGAATAGCATAATATTTACATCTAGTTTAAAGGACCCCGCTCAGATCTTATGGGAAGCGCCCCTCCCGTGATGTTGGCTGAATTTTTAATATGTTGTAGACTTCGACTTTCTGATCAAAAGCTCAACTCGATCCTATGACTAGTTTGCGAGATACAGCTCAAGAAATGTACAAGAATGACCTCTTGTACAATAAAAAAATTTACATTTTATATTGTGATAAGTTCTAATAGCCCTTTATAATATTTTGCACTAAAAACATTTGTTGTTTTAATAAAATAGCGTAGAAAAAAATTATAGTTTGAAAAATGTTGGGGAAGGCGCTGGGAAATTTATATAAAAATAACAAGTGAAAAAAATATTTGGTCAAATTAGCTAAAACAATTTTTACATAAAGTATGCGTCTTCCTGATCAAAAAACTCTAATACACCATCAATAAATTAAAAGTTCGACAAGATACAGAATTTTCGAAGAATTTATTTATAGCTGTATCTCGGAAACTAGTCATAGGAACGAGTTAGGCCCATGAGAGCTATTGATCAGAAAGTAGAAATCCACAACATATTAAAAACCGCTGCCCAAGGAATCACTACTTCCACATCCGGCTTTTCTATCCAAATCACTCACAACGAAAAAATTTTGTATGTGGAAATAATTGTTTATGGAACTTTAATAATATAATATTTGAAATCCTCTACCTCAAAAACCGAGCGATACCCCTCATCTCTAGCGGGGTGGGGGTGGTGATAGGGGGTGGTGATGGGGGTGGATGAAGTAAAAAAATATTTTGAGTTTTCTGGTTCCTGTAGAGACACTAAATCACAGTTTTTTTTCATCCCCTTTAATAATGGGGTGGGGGTGGTAATGGGGGTGGCTAATGCCAAAAATTTTTTTGAGACCTTAGCTTCTCTTGTATATACTAAATACCAATTTTATGGATTCTTACCTGCTTGATTTACCTATTTACCCCAAATTTACCCCAATTTACCCCCCAACTCTTTGACAGAACAAAACGAAAATATAATCTAATTCTAGATCTCGTTAAAGTACATACGTGTACCAAGTTTCAAGTCAATATCTCAAACGGTTCCAGAGTAAACGTGCGCACAAAAAAAAGTTACAGACCGTCAGACAGACAGAAATTTTTCTCTCTCGAACTTAAAATCTCGACGTTTCATGACATTCTAAGCCTATTTGAACAATAAAAATTTTTAAAAATTTTTTTGTCATTACTATACTTCCACTGGATGTGGAGGTAAAATTCAGCCAATTTCACTGGTAGTGAGACAGCTTAACGTTGAATTTCGCATTAATCTGGACACACCGGGCAAAGGCACCAAATTTTTTCCAGGTACTAGTTAGGTACGTAGCTTTCATCTTGGATGTTATAGCGGCCATTTTGAAATATAGTCATGTTATCAATATCTCGGCTTCTAAATCACTTAGGACCATAAAATTGGTGTCTAAGTATACATATTTTGGGCCAGGGAATACAACTACACAATTTTTAAATGTATCACACTATATCTTTATTCAGTAATATACTTGTTGTTGTAGAGTTCGCTAGCATAGATTCAATGTCTTTTCGAATTATTTCGGTATTTTTGTAGTGATTTGACTAAAACCAAAGAATCACCTCTACCCTCTCCAGCTTTGCTGTCAATAATGTCAATCTCAAGTCTGATAATGTGGGGTTGTACCGCGTTACGTCAGATTGATTGAAGTCATTAAAGGCGCATTCTACAAAAAAGTAAGGTAATTTTTTCATTTTTTTTACTCCTTTTCGTGGGCAAAACATTTACTTACATTGACATTAATGCTATTTACGAGAAATCCTTGGCCCTCCCTGTATTCCACAGTTTCACGGGATGTGATACCACATCATCATTTTTTGGATGAGACAAGAAATCTGCGTGGGAGGCATGGAATTGTTATCCTCAAGTGACACATGCATTTACCTACATGGTACTCCACCCTTACACAGAATTGTGATAATGAAAATTTGATATGGATAATGAAAATTTTAAACTACTAAAACGCTTCACCGTGATATTGTATGATAAGAACTGTGATTTAGTCAATGTAAATGAAGCCAGGAAGGAGCTGTTTTGTCAAAAGAGTAAGTCAATGGAGAAACTTCCACCAACCAAGGACGCACTACTCCAACACTCCAAGCGAGCTGTATATCAAGCAGGAGTATGGTGTACCAGTGCAGTGAGCACAGTCAACAGCATGCTCCTAATCCGGAAGGCTGGGGCTGGACTCGGAAAGTAAACAGTGCATCATGGGTTCCTGTATGGAACACATTACCTATCGCTTCACAGGCATGTACTGAATTGGTTAAATGGAATTGTAAGAGTCAAAGAAGGTGCACTGGTAGGTGTGCTTGGAATTGTACAGAACTGTGCAAATGTCAATGTTTGAATACGACATAAGCAATTCATATAAAGGCAAATCCTTCATATAATTCAACGCATTTCATATACAACTTCATAATACGATTTATTGTATTTTAATTGTATAATTATGTATTTTATGTTATTTTTATGTATTATTTGAATTGGTGAATAGTTTGTAAATGGTAGCATATCATTAGTAACGAATACTTAATACCGCGTTTAAACTTCTTTCATACGATTGTATAAATTTGTTAATTTTCAAAAAAGTTAATTGGTGAATAGTTTGTAATTGAATAAATATATAGTGTGATACATTTAAAAATTGTGTAGTTGTATTCTCTGACCCAAAATATGTATACTTAGACACCAAGTTTGTGGTCCTAAGTTATTTAGAAGCCGAGATATTGATAATATAACTGTATTTCAAAATGGCCGCTATAACATCCAAGATGGCCGACGGAGGAATTGGTTCCTATTAAAAATTGAAAGATACGTATTTAACTAGTATCTGGAAAAAATTTGGTGCCTTTGTCCGGTGTGTCCACATTTTCATGATAAGCTGCCCTACTAAGATCTGAGCGGGGTCCTTTGTCAGAGGTGCGCTTCTTTAACTATCAACTTTAAAACGAACTGATCTAAATAAGCAAAATTAAATAAATTTTCACCATAGCTTTACAGATTTATGTGTATTCTTATGACATAATAACAACTTATCCAAGTATCTTATTTAAGAGTGAAAAATGTACATTTGAATTCAGCAGTTCAACGTAATAATTCAGGTCAGAATATGATGCGAAAATAAGGCGCCGCGATGAAAATTATCTCTGCACTTTTCCCTGCTAATCCAATTAAATATATTTTAAAAACTCTCCCGTGTGAAGTTTAAAAATATTTTCTAGATAATTTGACGTTCCCTGGAGAGTATGTCTGGTTCCGGTGGATGATTACGCTCCGCTAATGCCTACCTCTTTTATTTTCTCAACAACTGTGCCTCGCAGGTCTTTCGCATTTCCCGATCAACACTTCTAGAAAAATAAAGCCAGTTTGGCTGGCTGTTGGTTTTTTAGGCCTCCAGAGGATATAATTCTTTTTTTAATTACCCAACTCCGGTTCTAACTGAATTGCCCTGAATATATTTTTTTTAATTTAAATTTCATCTAAGTGTCGTTAAAGTTGTTCGAGGGTAGTATCATAATTTGATTATTTTTGTGTAGATTTTTATTCAGCATAAGCAGGTTAAAACATACATAAAACAGCTAAAAAGAATAATACTACAGCAACCAGATATTTTAATTTAGAAGTATTATATGAATTAATTTCGCTCTTCTTTTATAATTCAATAGTAAATGCACCAAAGAAGCTTTTCTATATTATGAGAGAGCTTGCTAATTTTTAAGGGGTACAAACATATGCCACCATGTCTGTTCTGTTATTTGCCAATAGGGTTGTTGCAAAAAATATAATTTTAGTATTTTTAGAATATCTACTTAATACAAAACACAGTGTCTAAAGGATTTTTTCTTATTTTTTCTTTTACAAACGGTATTCAACATTAAAGTTTGAATAAATCCGTTAAGTGTCTCCGTTCTCGAGAAAAAAAATTAACATAGAACCAGACCAGACCTTATAGTTTTTATAGAGTGAACAATTCTAGATAAGAAATGGCTATTTACGATATTTTTTTGTGGTACAGATATTTTTCATTTCGAAAAAACTTGAGATATTGATTGATTAGAAAAATCGTATTTTTTAACATTTACACTGCCATATCTTCAAATCTAATTGAGTTATCGTTTTTTTTTAATTCAAGTACACAAGCGCTTCCAATTGTGCTTTTGTTTCTATCGATTATTTTTTATTATTTTCTTTAAACAACAATGAACTTACTCGACTTGTACTCATATTTTGACTAAGCGACAAACTTTTTTATTTTTGCAAATTTTCATATACATGCAGCAAAGCAATTGAAGCAGTCGTGTTTAAAACAATTTAAACCCTTTTAAATATGGTACACTTAAATACACTCTATAATTTAATATCACAGACCGAATACAACTAAACAATTTTAGGAAATAACCACAAACTATACGAATTATATGTCCGAATCATTGCACTCGCAGAGATACTCCGTTAGATGACGTTGTTGTAGAACTCTCCAAAATCGTCCTAAGTTGAAGACAGAATCAAAATTCGACTTAGGCAAAAATTTCATTTGAAGACATTTTTGGGGGTCTGCAGAGGCGCAGATCAGTCCATAAGGACCGTTTTGGGTTCTATAAGACGTTGGAAATGACCAGGTGAAAATTCGAAGAAACACCGAATTTTCACTTAGGAAAAATGTTTTTGGTTCGGAATATGAGAGCAGAAGTATATAATGACAAAGATTTATGAATAATAAATTTTTTCAAAGGTACCACAAATTGGACTGAAAAATAATATTTTTGAAAGGGCGTCAAAATTTGGCTCAAGAATCGATTTATCGAAAGTACGCTAAAATTTCACTTGCAGACTAATTTTTCAAAACTGCGTTGTTTGGCTTGAAAATCGATTTTTCAAAAGTACGACAAAATTTCACCCGCAGATTAATTTTTCAAACTACCTTGAAATTTGGCTTGAAAATCGACTTTTCAAAAGTACGCCAAAATTTCACCCGCAGATTAGTTTTTCAAAAGTACCTTGAAATTTGGCTTGAAAATCGATTTTTCAAAAGTACGCCAAAATTTCACCCGCAGATTAGTTTTTCAAAAGTACCTTGAAATTTGGCTTGAAAATTGATTTTTCAAAAGTACACCGAAATTGGTCTTAAAATAGATTTTTCAAAAGTACCACAAAGTCAGTTTAAAAAGTACCACGAAAATATACTTTGAATTATTTTTTATTTTTTATTCCTCCACCAAAGACATTGACCTTTGAGGTACGGTCATTGAAAGCCAAATTTTAAAGTATGAGCATAAAATTTTAGCGATGCACTGCATCCAAAAGGCAAAATAGAAGATTTTGACAAAGCCGGTGTAGTGCTGATAAGCAAAAATTGATAAAAATCAATGCACATGTACAAGGCCGGTTTCTCGCATGGAAAGAGTTTGGATTGACTCAGCGGCTCGCAATTTGGTCGAGCGCGTTGAGTGGTCCAGACAAAGCAATGGTAGAAAAGCCAATAACGGGGCTTTTCAAATGACAAAGTTATAGAGGAAAACGCCTTGTGCATAAAAATCCAAAAATTCAATTTTGCCTAAAAGCCGCTCGAAGGTGGGTCGCTGCCAAATCGATAATATTGAACGACTGTGATAAGGGCTAGTAAGTCGTGGACTGATCGAACGCCATTCAACTTACGCAGTAATAAGTCCTCTGAATGTGTTCGAGTACGTGGCTCTTCACGATACAAGAACTTTAAAGCTAAGTAGTCTCTAGCGAACCTAAATTCATTGAGTAAAACTTTTTAAAGTTATTTTAGTCAGCCATAATTATTCATTTACCCAGAGTCTGAGACGACTCTAAAAATGCTCGCATTTTGATTCTGAGAAGGTATGCATGAATCTTTTCTACCTAATCGATCGTTAGCGTGAGCGCTCTCGCTTGTATGGTCTGAAAGTCATTACCTTGATTGGGGAAGGCACGATTCTTATCTTGAGAATTTTGTAAAACCAATTTTGTTAAATAAACGGATTCTTTGAACTATTGTTTCTTAATTGATCTTGAGGCCTGTTGACGGTCTATAATCCCTGGAACTTTCGTATAGAAAGTCGGATGTGTCGAGTTAATTCACATTAACGTTCGACCTTCTGGTTGCTTTACGGAGGTTTGAGAGGGATTTTTTTATGCGTTTTTTGAGAAATAGATTCCGTCATTAACGGACCAAAACGTGGTTTCCACATACAAAAATTAATCCCTCCGCAGAGAAATTCTTCGGTTGGGATTTTTTTATGCAAAATGTTGCCCCTAACGAGGGAATTCAGGTCCAGAGAGAGCGTCATTTCCGATCTGTGGTAGTGCAGCCTTGGTCCATTACTCGGCTAACGAAGTGCATCTTATCTCGAACCCGCCTGGGAGGTAGAAGAACGGGGTAATACGCGACTGGCGCCCCCTGAGAAATAAATTGGTGTCGCGTCATTTTGACGCCCGGTAGTGCGTTCTTCTACAACGTCAAGTCCAATGTGTGTCCAATGTGTGTTCTCAGATTTGCCTCTTCTCCCGGATATTAGTCGATGATTTAAATACTTTCCAGTTAAAAATTATGAAATATATATAAATTAATTTAAAATATACGGCACATGCGACAAGCCTATTATATTATTGTACATACGTATATTATTCTACGTTTTTACTAGCATACACATTTCGTTATGTGTGATAAATTACGCTACCAAAATTTGCTAAATTAAACAGATATACTTGTTTTACTTACCACACGCCAGTCATATTGCAACATAAATGTCTGGAATTAGTTAACTTACCTAAAAAAAAAAAAAGAGAGAAACATTAGATAAAATGCAACAAGAATTGTCTAACTGTTTTTATACTGACAAAAAGAGACCGTGAATCAGAAAATATATGTATAACCAATATCATTCAAATATATTGAGCTCTCATTTTAATCGCGTGATTAATAGTCTCAGAGATATAAGAGTTTAAAGTTGGCGTCCGAACGTTTGTGAGACAGTTTTTAGTTTAAGCATTACATAACTCAGAAACTGCGACATTTATAATCAAATATTTTACATATCAAAATTAAAGGCTATTAGTTAACCTTTCGAACGATTTTTTATTTGTTTCTGTAGTATAAAAAACAAAGAAGTTCTGACCGAAGCAACGCGCGTGTTCACATTTAAATAAATATTTCACCATTTTGTTATTGTAATTGTAAGTGATTAAAAGAAGTAGTTCTCAAATACTATTTTTCATTAATACATAGCTCTACGTATATGCCAAAATTATTTTGCCAGTTTAAAATGCTTGGTTTAAAAAAATTGCACTAGTATTTTCGAAAAAAAGTAAAATTTTCCTTGCAAATATTAGTTTTAACAAAAAAATGGGAAAGGCCAAATAGAAAGCGTATAAATTGGGAAAGAATTTGTTTTTTTTATTTTCTGTAAGGTTAAGAGTTTCGAACATATAGAACTTTAAAGATGGCGTCCGAACGTTTATGAAACGAAGTGTTTAGTTTAAGAGTTAAATATTTCAGAACCCATGGCACTTCCATCAAAAATGTTGAGAATCAAAATTATTAATTAAGCTTTCATGCGATTTTTTGTTTGTTTCTGTAGATTCAAAAATAAATAAGTCAAGGCCAAGGCAATATACATCGGCGTACTTCTTGATAAAAATGTCACCATTTTGTAGCTGTATTTAGCCAGTAATTAAAAAAATAATTCCCTAAGGGGTCTTTTCAGTGTAATTTTATTGTGATTGGTTTTTTCAGCACACGATTAAAAATGCGCGAATTTAATAGGATTGCTATTTGAACTAAAAATTTTCAGCTATAATATCCCTAGGACATTGATAATGTACGTAATGTATGACAATCGAAAGCACGTTGCTTGGTAATAGTCCGACGCCGAAGGTGAAGGGCTATTACCATGCAAGGTGCTTGAGATTGTCATAAAATTATGAGGCATTTGTCAATGTCAGAGGGATATTCGGTATTCGGTTCTGAAAAAATAAAATCAAAAAGTCGCAACACAACAAAATAATTATTTATTTATTAAAAGTACAGTTGGTAAAGGTACAGTTACTAAAATTTAACGCGGCATTAGATTGGTTAAAGTTAAATAATTTTATTGTCATAGTGATTGAAAATTTCCCTGGATGGTGTTATCAGTGTGATGTTAAAATGATTGGGTGATTTGTGTCACATGACAAGAAATAACGAAATTTAATTGGTTGTTAGAACAATTAAAAAATTTTCAGTGTAAAGTTCTTCTGATTGGTTGTTTCCGCACACGTGGTTAGAAATGGGCGAATTTAATAGGGTTTCTATTTTATCAAAAAATTTTCAGCTATAATATCTCAAGGACGTTGATAATACGAAATAATTTTATCACAGTTTCCGAAAGCACTTGCTTGGTAATATCCCGACGCCGCACAGTGGGGCAAATAGCTCATTTTTTGGACAAACGATAATTCCCAAGTGTGGAATTAATGAAATTTAAAATTTTTTTTTTAAACTGTTCGTTATAAAATTGCCTTTAATTCTATCGAGCCCGAATTTTGAAATTTCAAAATTAAAGGACTTAAATTTTGAAAGTAAATTAAAATTTTATCAAAAAATTGTTTAAAATTATAAAAAATTGTTACTTGGGGGGTTTTTTTGGTTTCTAATCTCATTTCTGATCCCCGAATTTTGCGACTCAAAAAAACAAGATAGCGGATCCAATATGGCGGCCATAATATTTTTTTAAATGAAATGTACATGCACAAACTGTTAAAAATTGTTACTTAGGACTTTTAAGGGTTTCTGATCGAGAATCTGAAATCTAAATTACTATACGTAATATCGTAATCCAAAATGGTGAATCCAATATGGCGGCCATAATATTTTTTTAATTGACATGTAAAATTTTAGATTTCAGATTCTCGATTAGAAACCCTTAAAAGTCCTAAGTAACAATTTTTAACAGTTTGTGCATGTACATTTCATTTAAAAAAATATTATGGCCGCCATGTTGGATCCGCTATCTTGGTTTTTTGAATCGCAAAATTCGGGGATCAGAAATGAGATTAGAAACCAAAAAACCCCCCCCAAGTAACAATTTTTTATAATTTTAAACAATCTTTTGATAAAATTTTAATTTACTTTCAAAATTTAAGTACTTTAATTTTGAAATTTCAAAATTCGGGCTCGATAGAATTAAAGGCAATTTTATAACGAAGAGTTAAAAAAAAAAATGTAAATTTCATTAATTCCAGGCTTGGGAATTATCGCTTGTCCAAAAAATGAGCTATTTGCCCCACTGTGCGCCATAGGCGGAGGGATATTACCTAAAAGTAATGTGCTTGAGGAAGTTGTGATAAAATTATGAGCTATTTATCGACGTTCGAGGGGTATTCGCATAGAAAATATTTTGCAATTTATTTTATTTATTTTTTCAAAACTATTTATTAAAAACACAATTATTAAAGAAGCAATTTGTAAAATTAAATGTAGATTATGTATTATTTGGTGTGTTTTCGTCTATTATTATATTCATTAAATAGTTATTTGCAGTTCCAAATCGACATTGTCAAGAAATAAATTTTAAATTATCGAACTGTCAAATTGGATGACATAAGTGAAAAGATCCCTTAGGGATCTTTTCAGTGTAATTCTGTTCTGATTGGTTGTTTCAGCACACGTGATTAGAAATGGGCGAACTTAATAGGATTGCTATTTGAGCAAAAAATTTTCAGGTAAAGTTTTAAATTGATCATTAATTTAACTCGATAAACCGAGAAATTATTCCAAAATAGCGACACCTTTTTTCTTTAGTTGCAGTGGACTACATACACATATAACTAATATAAATTATCACATCTGAGAAATACAATTGCTATATTAATGTACATAAAATAAAAGGACTGAAATAATTTCAAGATTCATTTATATGTACCTAAGGATATTTTCTAAGAAATTTCATCGCAATTTTTCCCTTTTAAGCGAGCACTAAGATTTCAAATGATCCACTTAGCTCCAATAGAAACAAGAAAAGGGGCTAAAAACAAATTTACAAACTGTCACATATTTGTGAAAAACAGTCAAGGTTTCTTTGCTGCGATATAACATAATTTGGTTCCGGCTTTGTGTAACTGCGTTTTGTAGCGAGAAAGTCTTATCTGATGAAACAATAGCGCATCTCGTCTCGGATGATACCTCATTCTATTAAAAATCGAATCAAAACGTGAGTTACGCTCTTCGAAACTTTCGCAGGGAACATTATCACATAATTTTGTGTCGTCTGAATATAGGAATATCGTTTTATCCGTGTTTAGTCCGTTAGGAATCTTTTATTAAGTATTCAGTATACATTTTTCCCTGTAATACATTACAAAACTAAACAATTATTTTAAAAACCAAACATAAATAAATAAATATTTCAATATATATTCTTAATACATATTTTTTATGCCGTTTATAATCAGAGCAATATAATAGAACACTTAACAGAGGTTTCAATACAGAAATTTTGTCATATGGATTAAATTTCTTTTTTTTATATAATTTAATAGAAAATACATAAAAAATGTTGCCATATTATACGGTGACTTGCTAATTTACAGGGGATGGATATCACTCCTTTTCAGGGAGTGACAACAACAAAAAATAACTGAAAGCAAATCAAAAGTTTCTATGCAATTTTTCACATGAATTGGTAGTCTTGAAATTATAATATCTTAAAAACTGCGATTATAGTTTGAGGAAAAAAATAATTTTTCTCGGATAACCCAAAGTATCCCACCACCGATGAAGAAACCCACAGAAGAGACATAACGATCACTCAACCACCCACTCATAGTCTAGGTGCCCGCGTACATAAATGCAATTTATACATATCCTCGTATAACTTCTTGTACGGCATAACTGCGCCTAGTCTATCACTTTTTTCCTCTGCGAGAATTTTCGTAAACGGGGCGTTCCTCCTCGGCATGAAAAAGTCGATTTCCACACGTCGGACTGGAAAATCGGCAAATATATTTTGTCCGACAATTCGAAAATTGGATTCTACACATTTTTATTAAGCAATCATGAAAAAATCAGCCGGTTATCAATAAATGTTTTAAAGTTAAGTTATGTTATGTTTAGGGTGGTAGACATCCTTAACGTTCCAAAATTTTTGTCGGACAGTTTGTAGAAATATATAGAATATATATGTAGAATCCAATTCTCAAATTGTCCGACAAAATATATTTGCCGATTATCCAGTCCGACGCGTGGAAATCATTTTTCTCCTGCCGAGGAGGAACGCTGTGTTTTCGAAAATTTTCGCAGAGGTAAAAAGTGATGTAGGTGCAATTATGCCGTACAAGAAGTTATACGAGGATATGTATAAATTGCATTTATGTACGCGGGCACCTAAACTATCACTACCCTGCGGCTATCAGACAAACACCGTCCAGTACCTGTAGTCACCTAGCTTCGTGCATGTTGAAAGTGCTACCAAAAACATTTAGGCCTGTATTTCCTCGTGCTACACAGCTCATCTCTATCTCACCGACGATCCGAATGGCAGCATGTCAATTGACATTCTATGTACCTGAACTCAATCCCAGCCAAAATAACCCAAACAGATCGATGACCACCCCCGGGGTGACAAGCTGGCGAAGAAAGAAGATCCAGACAGAAGAGCACCAGAAGAGGCCTTGGCCAACAAGGTCCATCAGCTAGGACTAAGGGAGGTGAGCCGAAATCCTCAACGCCACTCACATTTAGTCAGACCGTCATCACTGTCAAAGGATATTGGCGCCCAAAGTATCACATTTAGCGAAGTCAGATACCAATAAGTAATCTTAAAACTGGAGATAAATTTGGTTTTCTTCTAATTTCTCCAGAATTAATGATTTAGAAGTTATGGAAGTTTAAAAATGGCATCCGAACGTTTATAGGACGAGGTATTTAGTTTAAATTTTAAATATCGTACACCAAAAATGCTATGAATCAGAATAAAAGATTACACAGGCCTACAAAAAAAAGTCTTGTAGTTGTTACGATAGTAAGGTAACGTATATTTTTTTGGTGTGCTGAAAACGAATCCAGAGTCAAAACTGAACCATCACCCAAGGTTTTCGACATAACCTCAAAAAACTTCACAAAGATGATCGAAAATACGTTTATAAATAAATTTAAAATTTAAGCGTGCATACTACTGTATCTATATATATTTTGAGGAGCTGTTATAGACTTCATGATCAAATTTCACCCACCATAAACATTTGGATATAACCTAAAAAAAAATCCATAACATATCAGCAGACAAATTCATAAAAACGGCAATTTTCTTGAAAATAAATTTAAAATTTTGAACTACGCGCTCTCTCCTCGCAAAATTTTTCAAGGGAGAGGGTGGAAATAATTTTTTTCACTTTTCTGCAGTATTTAGAACATTTTAAGTTGAAAAACCTAAAAACTTTAAACCTAGCGTAGCTTAAGGCGTCCAAACCTAACAACTTTAGCAGAGCTTAAGGCGTCTAGTCCCGAATCTAACAACTTTAAACCTAACGTAAGTTAAGGCATCTAAGAGATGTGTCTAAGCAAGTTCTGGTAAATTTTACTGATAAGGCCATTCGCCAGGACAGGCTAAAACACTATGTATTTTAGTAAACTGTCTCTAAAGAACGAGCGATGCTGGACCATCGGGGTGCTTTATTTTGGTGTCCAAAAAAAAAAATAAGTAAAGAGGCGAGGGGACTCACCAAAATAAAGCACCCTAATGGTGAGAGGCGAGAAGAATCACCAAAATAAAGCACCCCGCGTATCACTCGTTCTTTGGAGACAGTTTACTAAAATACACAGTATTTTAGCCTGTCCTGGTGAATGGCCTTATCAGTAAACTTTACCAGAACTTGCTTAGACACAACTCTAAGATGTTATGTTAGGTTTAAAGTTGTTAGGTTTTTCATCTTAAAATGTTCTAAATACTGCATAAAAAAAAATGTATTTCCACCCTCGCCCTGGAACAATTTTGCGAGGAGAGAGCGCGTAGTTCAAAATTTATTTTCAAGAAAATTGCCCTTTACATGAATTTATCTGCTGATAAGTTATGGATTTTTTTTAGGTTATGTCAAAATAATAACATGGTGGGTGAAATATGATCACGAGGTCGACAACAGTGCCCCAGAATATATATAGATATAGTAGTATGCACGCTTAAATTTTAAATTTATTTATGAACGTACTTTCGGTCATTTTTGAGAAGTTTTTTGAGGTTATGTCGAAATCCTTGAGTGGTGGGTTAATTCTGACTCCGGATTCGTTTTCAGCACACCAAAAAATATACGGTAGGGTACCTTACCTTTTAACTACAAGACTTTTTTTGTGGGCCTGTGTTATTTATTAAGCTTTGAATTTACTTTTCGTCTGTTTTCTTAGTATAAAAAACGAAGAAATTATGTTAGCAACAATGTGCGTCTTCACATTAATAATATGAATAATATAAATAATAATATCATGTTTGCATTCGCAGCGGTGTGGTTTCCCCGAAATATTAATAATAATATCGTGTTTGTATTCGCAGCGGTGTGGTTTCTACTATATTAACCAACTCGGGACTTTCCGTCTTCCCCGAGTGAACGCGAGCTTCTCGAGTGCATCGCGGGACACGGCCGATTGGGATCAATCAGAAACAATTTTTGCTTTCTGTCAGGTCACTTGTATCAGTGGGTCTCTCTATATGCGAATAGTGGAGTGTATTATCCATATTCGAAGGTTTGGGAGAGTCGCCGGTAATCTCAATTAATTCACAAACAATGGGGTATAATTTTTCGGGTAACATTCACATGGTGCCCAACATAAAGAATTTCACAGTAGCTTCATTCACTATGTAGAAGTTAAATAATAGAAGCTACTAAAGAAATTGAATTTTTTTAAAAGATATTTTAGAGATATTTTTTTGAAGATCTTCTGAAGGCGGTTCTTCAAAAAATGTTCAAAAAATATCCTAAAAAGTAATAAATAAAATTTCACTTAGTTTGACTAATATCTGTCTACCTATTAGTGGAAAGTAGCAAGCAACTGTACCTTATCAATATCAATTTGAAATCGGTGCAAAATATATTTTCGAAATTAGATATTTTCACACCGATTTCAAATTGATATTAGGTAATAAGGTACAGTTCCTTGCTACTTTCCCCTAACAAATATTAGTAAAACTGAGTGAAATATTATTTCTTACTTTTTAGAGATATTTTTTGAAAATTTCTTGAAGGCGATTCTAGTTCAAAAAAAAATGTATACTTTTTGCGCACCACTATTGTCTATAGGAGCCCCGAAATGTACGTCGCACCAGGGCCCCATGTAGCTTAGCTACGCCTCTGTAGCACCCCTGGTCTTCTGTGACGAGACTGCCTACTTGCCCTATATAAACCAGAGGTCAGTGTATACGCATGAGCGAGTCGAGTGGAAATTCACTCTCCTACTGCCTTTTCAAAAAGTGTCGTATGAACAGCTACAAAGAAAAGTGGGCGAGTCGAGTACTGACCCGAGTTACTGGACCCAGCTCACTGGGTCAAGTTACGCTACCAATGAAAACTAGGCTTTAAGGTTGTAACGCCTGTATCATGTATCACTTTTTTAGTTTTTATTCGATTTAATCTAAAATTGTTGCAAAAGGTGGAGGATATCAATACCAACATTATTTAAATTGAACCAAACTTTGGATTCGAGCTGTTTTGATGAAACTTTTGTTAATGAAATCTTTCTCATAAAAAATGCATGTTTTTTTTTTAATAAAAATTAATTCGTTAATTGGCCAGATTAAATTTAGCAATTAACAGATTAAGTTGGGAATTGGCAAATTTAATATGAGAATTTACAAATCTGGCAACTAAAAGGATGTATTTTTCTTTGTACCCTGGTCCATATACGTCAACGTACGAACCTAATAGCTGAAAATTGCCAAACAATTGTTTATTTACACACACAAAATATGGAAAATTATGGTTTGGGCGAAAATTTTGATCCAGATAATGAGCATTTAATTTTATTTTATTTAAACTATAAGTATTTTATGTGTTACAAAATGTAATTTTAAGGAACGTCTGTATTAATTTTTAAGCGTTCGGTACGCCACTGTAGTCGTTGCCGCTCGTATTACGAGACCTAAATAATAGCAAGTTTAAATTGAGTTAGTTCGCAATGAAACGTTTCGCAAGAGGAGCTGTGTTCACTGAAAAATAAAGTTTTGGATATATTTTATATAGCTTATCTCCCCTGTTTTAAAAAGTATTTTAACAATCTATGCGGCACAACTCCTTTAGAAATTAATGTTGTTTGAAGTTTAAAACTGTAAGAATCTTGAATTTTTTAAGCGAAGTACATAGCCAGATAATTCTTTTTGAAAAATTTATATTTTTTTATTACATTGCGTAAATATCTCTTAATATAGACACAGAAAGCTTCTACTGATCTGAATATTAAATTCTTTGTGAGTGTTTCAAACAGATTATATCTTAGATCGGAATTGGAAAAGTAGGGAAAGCCCACAGCTGTAGACTAAACTGATATAATTATTTCTTATCGGAAAAGATTGTATAGTGTCTCAGCATTTCAAGAAGATGAAATAGAAATTTTACTTCAATTACGAATTAATGAAATTCGGTTGCGGTTGCAAACTTTTAAACTAGCGTCGATTATAATCGTATAGAGAACATCAAATTTGTGAAACAACTTCAGTAAAAAGTCGATAGGGAATATTAGCAGAGCATTACTGGACATATTAATTCATATTTGGAAAATACTACATTCAGGTCTCTTATATTTTATTGGCTTTTTTCTCAAATTATGACGTCATTCATAAACCTTTTAAATTACACTATTCTACCTTTATTGCATCATTCAAAAAGCGCATATTTTCTGAAGTAAGGCCAACTTATCAATTCCCACCCATAGTTATTTTTTCTTTCACCACAATTTATCAACGTACAAAGTTTTCACCTAGCATTCATTAGCGCAGGTTAACGTTGCCCCCCCCCCAGCAGAAAATAGTGTGTGCTATTTAATACCGCAACACCCCGTTATTTTGGAACGCGTAGTCCGATTTATTTATTTTTTTTGTTATATAGTGCGCGATGAGCTCTCTGACTGTTTGAAAAAGTAATTTTCATATTTTCAAGGCCTACTAAGTTCTTCTAAATGAGTCGAAATTTCAAGATCGACTATTAGGCAAATTGGATAACGTATTCGATTCGCAGTTGTCTCAAATACCTGTAAACAAAATGTTAGTTCGATACCTCATATAGGGTGTTTGTTATTCAATAGCCAAATTTAAAATGTCTCACTTTTCGACTGTCCCTGTATAAAAGTCGGTTACTAAATCATAATATCATTTTTTACCCCCTTTAATAATGGGTTGGTGGTGATGTGGGTGATAGTTGAAGTGGCTGATGCCGTAGATACACTAAATCCCAATTTTATGTATGGACTCTTATTTGCTTGCATCGCCTATTTTACACCCGAACACTTCAACGGAATAAGATCAAAATATATAATCTAGTTCCAGATCTCGTTATAATACATAGATGTACAAGGTGATTCATCATGAATGCCCCCCCCCCCCACTCTAACTTGGTTATCTTTGGACCGATTAGAGAATTAAAAAAAAAACAGATTAAATTATTTTCTAGCAACTTTTTATATGTCATATTGATGAAGTAATGACGTTCAAATCTAACAATATACAGGTTGTTATTTGATTTTTTTAAATGGAGCACCCTCTAACTCGAGAATTGCAATCCTCATTCTCCGATTTCAAAAATAGAATATTTCACATGGTTCTCTTCTATAGTTTTTCTAATATTTACAAGAACGTCGGTAATTTATAAATTACAAACTGACCAGAAAATATTAAGTAGTCATCGAAAACAATAAAACACCCAAGTGTCAATTTGAACTATGACAGTTAGTAATTTTATATTATCGAAAAAGAAAGTTTTTTGTTATCGATACAAAATGCCCTATAATAGCGATGATGTCAGATTAGATATATCTCAGTAATAATAAAAACGCTAGATTTTCAGTCAGAGGGTGTAGAAGACTATATCCGAATCGTTATGTTATATTTTGACGAAGATCGACAGAAATTCCTCAGAGACTGTTTAGTAGATTTAGATATCTCCTATTCAGTGACACAAACAGATCTTCACAAATATAAATATCAATCTCGAAAACCTAGTGTATCGCAGAAATTATATCCCAATGATAATATGGTGAGTAACAATTGTTGTCAAATTATGCTGGAAAATCACAGAGATGATCCACTAATTTTCAATCATATTTTTTGGACCGATGAGGCATCATTCAGCACATCTGGAATAAATAGTAAAAAGAATAATCTTTACTGGGTACCGGCAAATCTCCATATATTGTAGAAGAAATCCAGTTTCAAGGCCAGTTTCAAGCTTTAAATTTGTGGGCTAGCATATTCTATAATGGGGTAATATATACATTTTTTGAGAGCAATATGAATGGCGTTAAATATTTGAATATATAACGTAGATAATCTTCTTCTGAATCAAATGATTAGAACCATCTGGTAGCTTAATGGAGCCTGTTATCACAATAATGTTAATGCAACAACATTGTTGAACCAGAATTTCAACGAATGGATGGGTACACATGGACATATAACCTGCCCCCCCTTAGAAATCCCGATCTCACGCCGCTTGACTTTTTTTAGGGCTATAAGAAAATGAATTGATAATATCGATGAATTGAAGGAAAAAATCATTGAAATGATTGATCATATCAAGACGAGCAATATTTTAGAAAATGTGTTCAAAAATTTTAATAAAAGAATGAACTTATGTGTAGATAATGACGGTTCCCTCACAGAACAATTAATGTAATTTTTCTCTTGCTTTCCTTCTAATTTCTTGTTCTGTGTTCAAAATAATTTTATTTTTGTTGTTTCATCAAATGAAATTATACTTATTATGCATCAATAATTACAAAAAGTGCCTTTCTGCCATTCTATTCTGAACTCGGCCATTTTTCTGCAGCGCTGAAGCCATGGCTGTCTGAGAGCTGGTTGGATAAATAGAGGCAATTGAAATAATTGAAAAATGCTTCATCGTCTTCAACGCCAACTTAAAATTTTCTGGTCAGTTTGTAATTTATAAATTATCAACATTCTTGTAAATATTAGCAAAACTATAGAAGATAGCCATATGAAATATTATATTTTTGAAATCATAGAAAAATAAGGAATGCGATTTTCGATTAGATACAGGGTGTTCCATTTAAAAAATCAAGTAACATCCTGTATATAGTTAGATTTGGACGTCATTATTTTATCAATACGATATGTAAAAACTTCTTAGAAAATGATTTAATTTGGTTTTTGAAATTCTCGAATCGGTCCAGAAATAACCAAGTTAGAGGAGGGGGCATTTATGGTGAATCACCCTGTACCAAATTTCAAATCTATATCATAAACCGTTCCAGAGTAATCGTGCGTACAAGAAAATGTTATAAACAGTCTGACAAGCAGGATTTTTTTTCGCTCAAACTTAAAATCTAGACGTTTCATGACATTTTAAGTCTATCTGAACAAAAAATATATATTTTTAGTATCGGTATTTAAATGGGCTATAATTAAAACCTTGCTTTAGTGAATATGAATACAAGTTTCAATTGCAATTACAACAAATATTAAAATATAAACACATTATATAAATTGCAAAATTGAAACTTATAAAGAGCACTAATTCTAACCATATCGATATAAAAAAAAATAAAAAAAAATTGAACTGCTAAAAATTATTAAACAAAATTTTACCGTCGCCCAGTTAATCAACTTTAGTACCTAATAATATCGATATTGAAATCGGAAAAATACATTTGAATTAGTAAAAAACCAGCTAGTCTCAATTTTTTTCTTAAACTACGCAGACGTACTTAAAATCGTCTCCGGAATCCAAAAATGTAAAAATATACAGGGTGTTCCATTCAAAATTTCAAAGTTGAGGTCATTTCCGGGGAACCGAATGTGATGGAAAAGTGTCAAATTATGATAAGTTTGCCGTTTTTGGTATATATTACCCATGCCAAATTTAATACTTATATCTTGAAAACTGTGATAACTATGGCTTGTCTAATGATTTCATTGACACCCGGTATACGATTTGACATGTTATTATGTGTGCATGTATATATTTATTTATACAAATACATATTCTGATACCGTTAATGTACATTGACTTATCCTATAGCACACTCTGTATTGGTCTTACTGGATCAATAAAATATTTTATTCTATTCTATAATGATTGAGCAAACCTTAAAAAAACATACATGGGGGTCGAATTGAGCACCTACTCTTTTTTTTTTAATTATGTGAAGTCGGTAAAAAAGTGATATCCCGCCGTGAATTCTGTCTAGATAGCAAAAAAATTAATTGCGATAAGAGCTCTGGACAATCGATATTGTTATGTTTCATAAAAATATGGCAAAAACAGTTCGTTTCTTCTCAAGACTGCTCAAATGGAAATTACAATCTATACCTCTTCCAGGATAATAGAAATCTAGTTTAGATATAAGATATTTAAAAAAAAAACTTTCTTTTTACAATCTCAACACAATTCTTATGAGTTGTATGACGTGGCTGTCATATTAAACCTGCAATAATTTAGACATTACGTAAATATAATATAGGGTTGCTAGAAAAGAAGTACACTGTAAAAAGTGTATGTAAAAAATACATTATGGATGTAAAAATAAGTTGAAAATTAAGGTAAAATATTCATGTAATTGCGATTACATGGATAATCGATGGTCCATTTATTGACAGGGATTATTCTGGTAATGGTACGCAAATGTATGAAATGCTTCGTGTTTTCCTATAAAAGTTCCATATAATTGTGTAATTACTGATGTAATTCACCGGATTAACTATGTATTTATACATCATTTTATTATGTAATTCATACATAATTACATGGAAAATTACATTAATTGAAGTAAAGGTACATGAATGGGTATAGTTTTAATTTACTTTATGTAATATATGTTTAACTTTACCCTGAAAGTCCTGGTAAAAATAAATAAATTATGTATAATTTCGTAGAAAATTGAACTATTTTACCTTAACTTTCAAAGTATTTTTACATCAATAATGTATTTTTTACATGCACTTTTTACAGTGTAGAGACTTTTAATGTGTTATAAAATAGTTATTTGTAATATCGACTTGCATTTTGTGCTGTTAGGTTGAGGAACGGTGGAGGTTTCTATAAGTACCGCGCAAGTATAATAGCTAAGATGGCTGCAAACGCTGCGAAGAAATAATATTGCATGCTCGAATTTGCCAAAACGAACTCCGCAACTGGTGCCCAACGATATTTTCGAGCACGTTTTAGAAAACCACCACATACTAGGCAGTCAATCTACTACTATGTAAATGCAAGTCAGGGAAAGACCTCGCATGTCAGAAGAAATGGCGAAACGTATTCGTGCTGCTTACCTACAAAATCCACGCTTTCGAACGGTGCCCATCAAGGAGACACGATCTTACACCATGCGACTTTTTCTCTTTGGGGATTTGTGACAGACAAGGTAATGACTCTCCGTTTCCTGATGATTTAGTTGAATTAAGACGACGTATTAAAAGAGCTGTGGAAACTGCTTATGCGGGTATGTTACAGCGGGTTTCGAACTAGATTATCGCCTCGATATATGCCGTTTTACACAAGGAGGACATATTGAACACTTGTGAGTTTCCAAAGTAATCTTTAAGAATTACTTTATAGAACAGTGTACGCAGATTCGTGAAGCATTATTAGTTTTGGATTAATAACACACCAAAAGTGTCTATTTCTTTTATAGTAACCCTGTATAATGATTTCAAAGAGTTGACATAATTTTAATTTTTGTGATTTTTTATTATAAATACAAACAATTTTAGGGTGGATGAACTTATGTTATCTACGTGACCTGTAAAATAGTATATCATTCAACGAGAGTGTAATAATTAGCCATAGCCGAAGGCGAGTGTTGCAGTTCGTCCGAGCGAGTAATAGCTATTACACGCGAGTAGAATACTGTACTTTTTCTACGACTACCCATCGTTTGAATCATTTTTTCACGACAAACTAGTACAAATTAATAAGAAAAACTGGATTTTAACAGAAATTTGGATGTCCATGACATATATTGATATTTGTGTGACAGATTTAATTGAGTCATGGTATATGCGATATTTTTAAACTTTAAATCGTCTTTTGTGTGAACACTTGTGATTGGTTCTGGCCCATTAAGTAATGAATTATTACCAAGGGCCGTGAGTAATGAGCCCCATTACTTGTTCCAGAACGTATCTATAATAAATGTATTATTCAGTGGTCGTAGAAAAAAATAATTTACTCTCAAATTGAACACATACGTCTCTGATAGCGTCTATTTGATAAATATGATATTAAAAATATACAAGGTGATTCGCTAGCAATGCGCCATAGCCTAATGGCAGATGGAGCACTTCAAGGGGAGTCTAAATCACCAACGAAAAAAATGTTTTGGCCAGTAGTTAAGAAGATACAGGGTGTTTTATGCATTTGGTCTGAAAATTCAAAGAGCTATATCTCTGCAACAATTGGATGTAATCGAATGAAATTTAACAGTAATATTTTTCAGCTGAGACTTGTCAGATTAGCCTAATTGGTTTTGAAAAATTCAGGGCCGGACTCGAAAAAAATATCTGCCCTCCTCGTTTTTGACCAATAAGTACATTTTTCTATCGCATTCCTGGAAAACTATTAGCGGATTCGGAAAGTTTAGAAAAAATGCTATAAGAATTTTGACGGCACACCTAAACCGTTTCGGCAAAAAATCACAAAACAATTTAGCGCATCAGAATTAATAATTTGACCGAGCATTATTTATGGAACAGTCTGATAGAGTCCATTCAAATGCTTCGGATCCATATCCCTTCGAAAACTGCACATAATACATGCGAATAACATACCTAGTAAGAAAAATACAGGGTCGTACTTATGAAATTTTTTATTTGTTTTTTTTAATTTTTTTTAATTTTAATGCCTTATTTATATTAACTTCTTGACGAAGTTTAGCTAATTGCTACTCTACCACTTAACCAGGATGGCGAGATGAGATACTGGTCACCAATCCAAGTGCCGAACTCTAGCAGTGAGCCTTACTTACTGATATATTGCGCCACTTAAACCGGTGAGCGATACCACACCTCCGAATTATTTTGTGTAATCTAGATAAAATGATAAAATTTGAATGGATTATGGGTATAACCTTCATAGAAAAAGCATGCACACATAAATGTCATAAAATGTCATACCCTCTTAATAAACAAACAAACTTAACACCATAATATTTCATAAGCAATGCTCCAAATCTAGTATATGAGGTTCCCAAAATGTCCTCCACCAACTTCGATACATTTCCTGCACCGCACCAATAAATGTCGTGTGGCCTTCCCGATGATTTGTCTCTGGTTTCTCCGGTCATCAAATGCTATCACTACCCGCTGCCGTAGTTCCCCCTCTAGTGATGAATTCTGTGCTGTACACCGACTGTTTCATGTGGCCCCAAATATAAAAATCAAGAACAGTTAGATCAGGAAAACTAGCTGGCTAAGCTTGAGTACGTACCTCCGCGACCGATCCAGCGGTTAGGAAACTCATCAACTCCTCAACTTGAGGTGCTCCCGGACCTGGAGTGAGAAATGTGGCGGTGCCCCATCATGCTGGAAATGAAGACCTCTCCTGTTGACATCTTGCGCCAATAATATATTGGGCAAAATGTTCCGGAAGAAATCTAAGTAGATTTCTCCAGTCAACAGGCCTTCAAAAAAATGCGGTCCTACCAATCTGTCGTTCACCACTCCGCACCATACATTAAGTGAGAACTTGCGCTGGGAGTTTCTCTGGACAACGGCGCGCGGCGTGAGGATTATTGTGGGCCCAAATGTGTGAATTTCTAGAATTCCACACTCCATCTCGAGTGGATTGAATTCTGGGCAAAGTTCTTGGATGACGAATTATCCAACGGCAGAACGTAAGACGTGCGACTTCATCACCTGGTTCGAGATGCTGGACCTTTTGGATGCGGTAAGGATACAGCCGTTCCGCTTTTTATGCCCTCCATACACGGGTTTGTGGAATACCTAGCGAGTGTGCTATTCTTTTGTGCTTGTCGAAGGATTTTGCTCTGCCATCTTCACAATGTTTTTTTCGGCCGGTCTAACTACTCGTTCTATATTTTCGTTACTTCTAGGAAATCTATCATATTCTCAAGAGAACTGGAAAACTCTGCTGACGGTGTCGCGCGACGGTACTCGTCGACCAGAAAATCTTCGCTGATATTCTGTAACGCCAGCCCTTGTACTACCATCGCAAAATCTATACACATAAATTATATCAGCGAATTCAGCGTTTGTAAACTTAGTTGGCATCTTTAAAACACGAATGAAACGAGGTACAACTAGATAGAACACCAAATTTTCAAAATAATTATTGTTGTCATAGAGATAATAATAAATACATAGGTTACTATTCTTTTCGACTTCAAAATAAAACTGTGTATCTTTCTTAATTAATAGATAGGTTATGTTCTCTTATTTACATCGTGACCACACGTATCTAGTGTTTTGACTTTATAATTTTGTGTCTTATTAATTATTTAAAAGTGTGTGTGTGTGTGTACTATGTAAACATAAAAAAAATGGAAAAGGGTTTTGATAAAGTCCTGATGCCCTAAATTGTTTTGTAAACGGTGTGCCGTCAAAATTGCGAATTGCTAAGAGTTTTCCAGAAATGCGATAGAAAAATGTACATATTGGTCAAAAACGAGGAGGGCAGATTCTTTCCGAGTCCGGCCCTGGATTTATCAAAAACAGGTGGCCATTTTGACAAGTCTCAGCTGAGGAATTTTACTGGTAAATTTCACTCGATTACATTCAACTGTTGCAGAGATATAGCTCTTTGAATTTCCAGACCAAATGCATAAAACATCCTGTATCTTCTTAACCGGTGGCCAAACATGTTTTTCGTTGGTGATCTAGACTCGCCTTGAAGTGCTCTATCTGCCATTAGACTAATGCGCATTGCTAGCGAATTACCATGTATAGAAGTTCTCTTACGTGAATAGGAATAATTTTACTAAGAAGTGTTTAAATTAATTTTATTGACCCTCAATCAATTAATGACATTATCTAATTCATTTTGAAAACTCTGTACTAACAATTAACCAGATTTCTGATGTTACTATACATTTTAAATCATCGAAAAAACAAACTGCCATAAGTTAATACCTCAGTTAAATCGTTAATAAAGAGAGGCCCCAAATTCGATCCATGCGGAATATCTGAACTAGCAATAAAATAAGATAGAAATATATGTTAGGCATAGAATGAACAGATTATAGACGTAATGACAGATATTTATTTATTATATGTCAATCATTTCTATGTTAGTAATATTCAATATCTTGCATCTTTATTCTGGTACTAGTTAGCAGACCAGTTATGTAGGGTAAATAAGGGAATGAATGATATCTGCGACACCGTTCAAATTGCGCAAGCTAAATTTACAGAGCACACATGCCAATAAACTATTTTTTTTATGGACAAAATGTAAATCACGTGAAATACGAAGGTTTCATCATGATCTGATTTTCAGTTGCAAATTGTAAATAAATATACAGACTGATTGCATTTCAACTTTGATAAATTTGAATGTTATTCGTCGAAAATGCAATTTATTTATGTTTAATATTGACCTAAAATAGCGTATGATCTTACTACTAACATACCGTATGATTCAAATGTATTGAGCTTTCAAGTCCTTTAAATGGAAATATTTTAAAAGCTGAGGAAAGGAAGAAATTTTAAAAATTATATGTTCGTTACATGTACATCACTAAAATTTAAATAACTTACGTTGTACAGTTTTGAAAGTCTGCTATGTTGAAAATTGTTCCATTTATTTTTATTAAATTAGCTTCTAATCAGTTATATCTGGTACATGTTTATGATATATAAATAATATTTTAGGAATCAATGAAACACAGTTTTTCCTTACGATGAATTTTTTCCATAATTTTTGTTTTAAAATTTCGGAGTTATTGTCAAAGACGTGACTTAAAGCCTTATACAGTAACTAGAGGTTTTAATTTAGAAATGTAATTGTAATATGAATTAAATTTTCGGATTTTTTCAAATACTTAATTTAATCGAAAATGTTTTGGAACTGAAAGCTAATAAAATATTGAGAAAAAAGAATCGATGCAATTTTTCATATTTTATAATAATCATTAAATTATAATGACTTGAAATTTGAGATTTTGGCTTGAGAAAACAGGTATCTTTAAGCGGTTTTCGTCGAAAATTTAACTCAGAAAGTATCACATTTAGCAAAAAAGCTCTAGAAATAAATATGAAAGCTCCTAAACTGATGATGAATTCTAATTTTTTGCTAATTTCTTTAAAATTGATTGTTTCGGATAAGTATGTACAAAGATAACGTCCCAAAACGTTTACACACAAGGAAGTATTTAGTTCAAATGTTAAATATTTTAGAAACTATGACTTACGTCAAAAATAAAAATTTGGTAATTAAACTTTCAAATGATTTTTACTGTTTCTGTATCATAAAAAGCAAATAAGCTATGACAGAAACAATGTGCATCTTTAAATTTTTTAATAAAAACGTCGCCTTTTTGTTACTGTAATTGATCAGCAATTAAACAAATATATGTTCCAAATACTGTTTTTCGTTAACATATGTATAATTTAGAAGCTAAAATTTTTTGGTACGTTTATAATACTTTCTTTCAAGAAAATTGCACTTATTTTCTAAAAAAAAAACATAAAATCCTTGTTTTTTTGCAAAGATCTTAATAAATGTTAGACTTAGCGAGAAACTGGTGGACACCAAAATAAAGCTAGGGGATCAATTTTATTTCTTAAATTAATTAAATAACGATATCTGAAATATGGAAGTTTGAAGATGTCGTTCGAACGTTTATATGAGTATTTATAGGTAGTTTAAATGAAGCTTTTATAAATTGTGACACTTGCGTAAAAATGCTAAGATCCAAAATTAAAAATAATTAAATGCACTTTAAAATGATTTTTTGTTTGTTTTTGTTTATCATAAAAAATACAGAAGTTATGACCGGGACAACGTGCGTCTTCACATATTTTAGGACGCCATTTTGTTATTGTAATTATCCAGTAATGAAAAAAAAAAGATATCAGCAAGTGTTTTCTGTTAATATATTAATCACCTAGATGCTCAAATTGTATTGTCCATTTAAAACATTTGCTTTAGGAGTTCCATCCTCCATATTCGAGCCGCCATTTTAAATTATGTAATTTTGACTTCAGATTCGAAATCAAGAACTGCAAAAACATAATCCTACGTTTCAAAAATAAATCAGCAATACTTTTTCAGATATTAAATATTTAAATTTGGGGGTAGTTTTTACCCCTTGCGGGTATGAACGAGTATCGAAGTCATATATAAATTGAAGATGATACTTTTTGTTACAATAATCAATCATGAAACAAATTATTATTACATAAGACATTATTTCTAAATTGTATATATGTTTTACCTCTATGCACTGTATTACGTAAGGTCAATCCCGTTAATGTAACAGCTAAAGGGATCTATGAAATATCATGGAAGTATGTGGTATTGCTATCGTTTCCTACACAATGTGATGAGGCCACTATCTGTAAATTCAAATAAAGAGTCAGGACGTTTCTGTCAAAATATTCTCCAACGACATAGACGTGACAATAAAAGAGTTGAGTTTTTATTCATTTTGTAAAAAAAACTACAGATATACATACACAGGAATTTTTAAAGTAATTTATGAATAAATGATCTGGATGTAAGTTTAAAAATAACAGAACAAAAATCTGTACGGAAATTTTTCAAGATTTATTAATGGAAAAGTTGTGATACAGATCACTTGTTGTCTAATTCTTGCCATGTCCTCAACTGATACCACACCCTAATTGCTACCTACAATAATTGTCACCTGAATATTTATTTAGTTTATCTTTACTTAATTCTTCAATTGAAGTAATATGTTATTTTTTATTTGGATAAAAAAAGTAAAAAGATTCAATCCGGTAATTAAGTAGGTGTAATTTTTTAGGAGTGTAAGTGTCGAAATTAATATTTTTTCTAACATATTTTTGTAAGCAAGGTTCTAAAAATAGGGAACCAACCTTAAAATTATGAAAAATATCATTAACAAACTGTAATTTTACAGTGTAAACTAAGATTAGAAAATAACTGTAAAGTTACTCTTTTTTGCAAAAGGAATTAAATTTTCAGGGTACATGATCAACTAACTATCTTCGAAACTTTTTATTTTCACATCCACGTAGTGGAGTAGAAGTATAGTAAAGGTAAAAAAAAACAAATTTTTTTTGTTCAAATATCCTTAGAATGTCATTAAACATTGAGATTTTAAGTTTGAGAAAAACAAAATTCTGTCTATTGGTCTGTCTGTCTGTCGGCCTGCCTGTGTGTGTGTGCGCGCACACGATTACTCTGGAACGGTTTATGATATTGGTGTATTATAATGAGATCTGGAACTAGATTATATTTTGATTTTATTGCATTCAAGGGTTGGGGGATAAATAGAGGTAAATAGGTAAAGCAAGAAAGTGAAAATTGGGATTTAGTATATTTAAGAGAAGTTAACGTCAATTGTTTTTTCATCAGCCACCTCCACTATTACCACCATTACCAACCCTACCCCATTATTAAAGGGGGTAAAAATTGGAATACACCGGTCTGACAGGTTTTATTGTTGGGCAGATGGTGGTCATTTCAGAAGTAATTTTTCACGCTGAATCCGAATCTGGTCTCAGAATTGGTCCATCACGTCAGGATTTGAAAATATTCGATGTTAAGTACTTGAAAAATGGCTTTTTTGGCAACTTCTGAGGTAAATTCAAAAATTTTTTCAGTTTATTTATAATAAATACATAATTTCGTACCATCCTTCCTCTTTAACATAAGCTTTCAAATGGTCATCTACGATGTTTCCTCGCAATGTTATAACCATTTTAAGGTGACACGAATTTGAAACCATGATCCCCTATAACTCAATAATCATAATCAAATGGCTTCAAACGAATCAAGATTTAAAGCTAAAAAAAAAAAGAAATCTCTCGCAAACGAATTGGTTAAGATTGTTGGGTTATAGGGGATCATGGTTTCAAATTTATATATTAAAATGGTTATAACTTTGCAAGGAAACATCGTAGATGACCATTCGAAAGCTTCTTTTAAAGAGGAAGTATGGTACTAAATTATGTATTTATTAGAAATAAGAGGAACAAATTTTTGAATCCTATACATTACCTCAAAAGTTGCCAAAAAAGCCATTTCTTAAGCTCAAAGATGTCAAAATTCTGACGTTAGGGGCCAACTCTGATGTCAGATTCGGATTCAGCGTGAAAAATTACTTTGGAAATGACCCTCAGCTGCCCTTTATTTGCAGACCTGTGATATTAATTTAGCATGTAGAAGAGCCAAAGTCCTCAATTTTTTTTTGCAACAGCCAATTTTGGTTGTGCAGAATTATCGATTTCTCCTTCTTGTGCTTAATCGAAAACAGTAGTTTCCGTTCATTGATCTTTTATTTTACAAATTAGCATTATATGTGCAATATATTTTGTATTGGTTTCTAAACACCGTTCTTTTATCTTAATTTTGCCATCCTACATGAATCCCACTGTTGGCGGAGTAAAACGTAATTAAAAATCGATGACGTCCGTCATATCTTTTTTATTTTTTCTTTTGGTTGGTACCGATTACATTACCTTTTATTTCGTCCAATACAAATGAGATCAAAACTAGTCAACTTTATCACTCCCTCAGTGTGGTAATTTGAAATTTGAAATTAAATTTGTACACGTTTTAACGGCGTTACACATGGAATTGTGATGGTTAACTTTTCAGCATGGCAGATGGTTAGTTTTATGCGTCCATTACAGCCTTAATACTAATCTGTTACAAACAAATTACAAAAATATATTCATTAAAATAAATACGTGAACAAAAATATTTATTTTTGATCAAAATGCTCTCAGTTTGGATAGGGCGAAATGTAATATCGAATTAATTTTAAAAATTGAATCGCATTATTAAGTATTAAGTATGCTCTGGGGCATGCGCAGATCCATCTTGACTATATTAGTATCTCGATACACAAATTCCAATTAAACGGTGCGTAAAGTATCTAGGGGTTTACTTAGAGAAACGTCTGATGATTAACATCCACTTAAACGAAACTGTACGCAAAGTCTGCTCCATGTCGTACAGATACACATCCCTCAAAGATTTATACACACGTTGCCACGACATAACCCCACTAGCGGACTACGTCCAAGAAATCTCTCAAAAATTCTACTCATTCAAACTGGGGGATAGTCCGCTTACCAGCAACATAACCCAAAATAAAATGCATATACTTCATTTTTGATCAAACACCCCCTAGCATACCAGGTGTTGTCTATTTTCTGGCAGTCACTTTAGCCACAATTTATTTCTTCTCTAATTTTTATCTTTTCTCAACTTGTAACTTTTCTGTATGTTTAATTCTGTTCTTGCTTTTTATCCTTTTTGTTCTATTTGTCCTATTTTTGTTATTAAAAATTCTTAACAATCAAAGCATACAATAACTTTCATCTGATCATTTTTTTTTGGCGTTAAGGAGACCACTAGAGGGCAGCAGTTGTCTCGAACAGGTTTTTTCGTTTAGTTTTTCCCGTGTCAACAGTCAAATTTTTTTTTAGCATTTGTGCTCGCGCAGCAGTGCTAATTTTAAGATTTTAATTTAATTATTTTTAAATACTTCTGTGTATTGTGTTCTAAAATTATTGTTACTGTTAAATTTATATGGATATAAATAAGAGCATGAACCACCCCTATTTATTGTCGTTAAGTCAAACCGGACCTGCAACGCCCAGCCCCACATTCACTACGGCGCTACATGTAGTGATTGTCTGGCTGTCTCCGGGCCAGGATCAAGGAAAGCGCATGTTTATACTAAAATATTGAACAAACTTATATCCCTTCTTCTTCTTCTTCTTCTCCTTCTTTTTTTTCTTAGTATCTCGATACTAAAACTTAAACAACGATAGTTGCGGTCAGTAATTGGAAGGGCGGCCTCCTAGAAAATCCAGCGAACTCATCCCATCTTCTATCGGCTTGTATATCAATGTATAAATACAAGTTAGGTAATATTAGTCGAGGATTGCTTAGCTGATATGCCATTCCTCATAGGCAGTCTAAAGGTAGCGTTTCCTTTTCTATGAGATGCTAGACAGGTAAAAAATATCTTCTCTTCTTACGAGAAGAGGCAAAATCTCCTGGCGTCGGTGGCCTTGGTCGAGGAAATAGGTCGACGTTAAATATACGATATAAAAAAGTATACCTATGCTCCTGCAAAATCATGGTTTTCATAATTAGGCCACTTAATTTTATTTACAAACGTTAATTCCTTTAGCGAGAAATTAATAACGCTAATAGTTCTTGTGTTTTAATATTGAATGTCAGTTGTAACAAAAATATTCATTAATATTTTTTTGCGAGATGGCTAAATCGTTTTTATTCTTGTATAAAAACTAGCATTTCTTACTATATGCTAAATACAGAAATAACTGTTTTTCACCTTCACAGTGCTAATGAAAATTTAATATCCTGTATACATCTGCAATAGTGCATTTAAAATGTTACCTCTTAATTTATATTATTTGAATTTGCTCGATGAATTAGAATTACAGGCGGATCACATTAAGTATGTTAAAAGGCACTAATGCATTTTCGAGATTAAGATTTTGAATTTTCTTGGATCCTCATCTAAAACAACAAAGTAGCCTGTAATATTATCACAAGGTGTAACCTAATTTCTGAATCAAGTTAATTCCAATTATAATATACTTTGTCAAGTCCCCTGCATTATACATCAAAAGATCCTCATTAATAAAAATTAGCTTTTGCCTTTCATTAAAGATTAATTTAATTTTCCACGCTTGAAAGTACCAATCACACCCTCGTGATATCAGAATTTAATTCTACGGAAGTTGTGGCAAGAAAACTAACTTCTTACTATCGGCTGCATTTATATTTTACTAATAGTTTATTGAGATAAGAGAGATAAGAGATAAGACTAAGAGATAAGAAATAATACAAAAACTCTAAAAGAATACCGCAAATAATATGTACGGTAGCGTCTTACATACATGCCGGGACGTGACTAGTTCACTGTTTTCTCTTGGGTTCAATTCTCAGCTCTGGCAAAGGTAATATTGGAAGGAATGGTTGTATGTCTACAACAATGTAGCCTCCTTCCTCTTGTTTTGAATTTGGAGGTTGTTCATGTCCGTATAGAGATACGCTCGGTACGAGTACCAGCTTTTAACCTACTGTGCGCATAGCGTCACTTACTAGTCATTTTCAAATCGAGCCGCGGCAGCGCGCGTGCGATGTCTGCCTAAAAATACATCAAAAACCATAAGACCTAGACCAAGCACGTATGATCTTTTGCGTCGTTGGTTTTTCAACGGGTTAAAAGCTATTAGTATATTAGTTGCTATTTAATTTGTTTTTATTTAGTATCAAATTTTAATTTATATAACTAAACACAATAAATAATATACCACGTTAATTCATTTTATTATGAAACAGTGCATCTGTCTAACGTTATTCAGGAAAATAGACAAACAGTCAAGAATGAGAAATATTTATTCTATTATTTAGTAATTTTAACAATTTTTTTTAGAGATAAATTGCCGGATGCTGTAATGTTTCTGTTAAGAAAATACATTTTGCAATTTTAAAATAGTATTTTCGCTTCAATAGCGCGGGATATACCAATGTGTTCTATCATGTAATTATTACAAATATTTAATAACTCTACAATGATTTGCAAAACAATCTCATTTAGTTTTTAAAATCTGAATTCGATTTCATTAAACAACACTCTAACGTACACAATTCTCTGTGCCGTTTCGTCCGTGAGGGCGTTCCCTATACTTAATTACATTTCTCTCGAAAACTGTTAATCCTAGAAAAAAGTTTCAAATAAAAAGTTAGCCTTGCCTTCATACGTCCTCGATATACTTGGTATCTATTTCGAAAAATAAAAAACTTTCTCGCTTGCCATATTCGCACCAGTTTATCGACATGGTCATTTTCTATACTTATTAAAAGACCATGGCAGGTTGAGATAAGTGTCCATGCCTTTGCAACCTTTTTCCATGTGGTTCCTTCCAGTGATTTATCTTTGCGTAAGATATTACCACAAAAAGTTTTGACCTCAAAATATCTGAGAAAAAAATGTTTTTCGAAAATCCGAAAAAATTTTTTTCTTCTTAATCAAGTAAACCAATTTGTTTGTATTTTACATATATTGTAAATCTACTCAAGACAATTTATTAATGATATTTTCAGGAAATCTTTCATGAAGAAGAAAAAAAATTGATGCATTTGAATTTTTTGAAAAATTTAAATACGTACTTACTCGTTAGAGACCACCACCATTTTATTACTAATTATACACCATGCAATAAGCTGCAACATATATTTTTACCTTGAAGAGGTAACGTAGTCTAATTGGAAAAGATAATGTTACGTGTTTATGTTGTAGAACTCTCCAAAAGTTCACAGAATCAAAATTCGACTTAGGCAAAAATTTCATTTAAGGACATTTTTAAGAGTCTGCAGAGGCACAGATCAGTCCATAAGGACCGTTATGAGTTCTATAAGGCGTCAGAAATGACCATGTGAAAATTCGGAGAAACACCGAATTTTCACTTATGAAAATATGTTTTGGTTCAGGATGTGAGAGCGAAAGTATATAATGGCAAGGACTTATGAATAATATACTTTTTTCAGAGGTGCAACAAAGTTGGACTTTGAAAAATAATATTCTTAAAAGTGCGTCGAAATTTGACTTGAAAATTGATTTATCAAAAGTACGCCAAAATTTCACTTGCAGATTAATTTTTCAAAACTGCGTCGAAATTCGGCTTGAAAATTGATTTTTCAAAAGTACGCTAAAATTGGTCTTAAAGATTAATTTTTCAAAAGTACCCCGAAGCTAGTTTAAAAAGTACTCCGAAAATGTACTTTAAAGAATATTGAAATATTTTCCATTTTTATTCCTCAACCAAAGACATTGACCATTGAGGTACGGTCATTGAATGCCGATAAGCCAAAAATTGATAAAAATCAATGCACATGCGCAAGGCCGGTTTCTCGCATAGAAAGAGTTTGGATTAACTCAGCGGCTCGCAATTTGGTCGAGCGCGTTGAGTACTTCATGCAAAGCGATGGTAGGAAAGCCAATAGCAGGGCTTTCCAAATGATTAAGTTATAGAGGAAACGCCTTGTGCATAAAAATGCAAAAATTCAATTTTGCCCTAAAAGTCGCTCGGAGGTGGGTTGCTGTCCTTTCGATAATATTGAACAACTGCATAGGAGCAAGTAAGTTGTGGACTAATTGAACGCCAAACAAACTTATGCAGTCATAAGTCCTCACGAATGTGTTTGAGTACGTGAACCGCCACGATACGAGAACTTTAAAGCTAGGTAGTCTCTAGCGAAACTAATTTTTTTTTAGTAAAACTTTTTAAGTTATAATCAGTCAGCCGTAATTATAAAATTACATAGAGTCTAAGACTTCTCTAAAAAGCTCGCATTTTGATTCTGAGAAGGTATGCATGAATCTTTTCTACCTAATCGATCGTCAGCGTGAGCGCTCTCGCTTGTGTGGTCTGAAAACCGTTTGTCTTAATTGGGGAAGGCGCGATTCTTACAATAAGAATTTTGCTATGACCGTATGACAATATCTGTTAAATAAACGGAATTTTTGAACTATTGCATCTTAATTGATCTTGAGACTTGTTGCTAGTCTATAATCCCTGGAATTTTCGTACCGAAAACCGTGTGTCGAGTTAATGCACCACACTCGACCTTCTAGTTAACGTACGGAGGTTCGAAGGGGATTTTTTTATGCGTTTTCCTCGGAAATCCTCGGGTGTAGAGTCCGTTATTAGCAGACAAAAACGTGATCAGCACGACAAAAATTAATCCCACCGGATAGAAATTCTCCGATCGGGATTTTTTTATGCAAAAATTTAGCTTTTCAAAAGGTACGAAAACGTAAATTGAGGAATTCACGGCCAGAGAGAGCGCCGTTAAGATCTGGGGTAGTGCAGCCTTGGGCCATTATTCAGCTATCTTCAGTGCATCGTATATCGAACCCGCCTGGGAGGTACAAGAACGGGGTAGCACGCGACTGGCGCCCCCTGAGAAATAAATTGGTGTCGCGTCATTTTGACGCCCGGTAGTGCGTTCTTCTACATTTACATCCCCTTAGTAAACACCCTGTATCGTGGGTTCAGAAATTATAACACTAGGGTAACACTAAACAATAATGTATTAACTTACGTACTAATTACAACAGATAAAGAAAAAGAGTATAAATTGGTTAGAACCTCGATATACTAATAAATATATAAATGAACAACTGCTTAGATTACACACACTGAAATTTTTTTGGAGCAGCCTACGTATTTTTTTACATAATGAAATGTATTTTTCACAATACATATATTTTCTACAAAACTCAATAGAAACGATAATACATAAAAAAATTATGTGTTTATTAATAAGAATACATGATAAAAAACATATTATTATGCTAATGATATATGATAATATTAGTCATCTTCATCACTGTCCTCATTTATTGTAACACTGATATCTCAGATATCTTCTGCGAATAATTCAGACAGTTTTACTGACGGTTTCGGAATATCGTCAAGAAACCTGATTTTGATATATTTTTTAGTAGCATATATATGCTATAGCATCCTGTTTTGAGCGACCTTCTTGAAAATCGAATTGCATATCAGACATGATTTTATATTTCGTTGTGAAATTAGTAATTCGTTTTTTTATAATTTTTCCCAGAATCCTTGTGATTGGCTTAATAATTCCTACTTTTAGTTCATCAGGAAATACTTTTTCTGCAATAACCTTATTTACTAAATGTGCAAAATATATTGACACTATATCATTGATTTATTTTAGAATTTCCGCTGTTAAATCGTCTTTACCTGGAGCTTTACTTAACTTCTACCGGGTTAGTTGGAAAACGGTACATGGAATTATTTTTCCTGTCAAGCTGGTCGATGTAGTTCTCAGGGGCGATTTTTTTTTGCTAGCTTCTTCCTAACATGGTTGTTAAATAAGTTAGGCATTTCTATTTTATTATTTACTATAGAATTTTCATCTAGTTTTATCATACCTATTTTATTTTCCTTTTTATAATTTTCGTTGTAAATATTTTTCGCACAGCCATATATTTTTTGAGGAGATTTTATTTTTATTTATTTGCATTTTGTAATAGCGAATTTTTGTGTTTTTCATAAGTAAATTTAATTTATTTCTATAATTTTTATATTCAGTTTTTAACTTAGTATCATTTGGTTGAGCTTTCAGTTTTTTATGCAGTTCATTCTTTTTATTTATTGAGGTAATTAACCTTTTGGTAATCAATTGACTTTTTTTTTCAGTATTCTTGATTTTTACCTTTTTGGTATTATTTTCTATATTAATTTTTAGTTTGTTAATAAATAACCTACCTAGTTGCAGGATTGACATCTGGTGCATCATAAATAAAAACAAAACTTAAAAAAAAGTATTACTTTGACTACATATTGCTTGGACTATTACACTTGATAAGTAAGACGTTTGTACCTTTACTATGAATGTCGAACATATCAGTTCCAAATATTTCAACGTCCAACTTCCGATGTGGTCTAGATTTCTATAGCTATTCTTGGAGCCTGCTTATTCGAACACACGAGCATACCCCTTTTAACTCTCTTCCTTTCTCTAAAATTTTACATTAACTTATTGAAAAGAAAATAAATAGCTCTTTAAAAGTAATGGTTCTAGATACAGCTTCTAAAAGGTTGTTTAATATGATGTATGATATTGATTGTATCTTCGTTTTACCACATTACATCAACCAGTCATCTATATTATCTATTATCACAATTTTTCACAAATATAAAACGAGCTTTCAATTGGCCATTTCGCTATTAATAAGAGATTAATTCAAAGTAGTATTGTACTTAAGTCAGTATTCATCGCATTTGAATTATAGCCTTTTTACTAATTCCGAAGAACCTACAAATTAAGCGAGACAAGTCTATCAAAATTTATAAACAAAAATCTGGCGAAATCTAATTGAAATCAGTTGACATCGTATGATAACTATTACCTATTCGGGGCCGGTTTTAAGCAGTTTTTATGGGGGGTGCGTCAAGATATATATTTTCTGAAATATTTTCTGGCAAAGGATTAATCGGCCTAATTTTTTTTGCAAATTGTCTACTGGCGTCTAAGAAACATTGGTAAAAAGAAAAAACAGGCCTCTGGGACTTTTTCATTTTGTTATTAATTAACAAACAATATTAAGCACTAAACAAATTAATTAAATTTGTTAATTTGCTATCTCGGAAACTATTTGATAAAACCGACTGAAAATGTATCCTCGGGGGATTTTGAAGCCGCTGATTACAATTTTTAAAACTGGAAAATTCAAGATGGCTGGCCCAAAATGGCGGCTATGAAGTATAAAAATGAGATTTTCTGGCTTAAGTTTACATTCTTGAGAAAAATCACAAGAATAAAAAAGTGTTTAGAATGCCATTTTGCACCTAAATATATGATTTATGAGTAACTTTCCTTCACCCCAATTGGGGGTAAACCTTAGTTTATTTAAATAAAGTAACTATTTTTTAAAATATTCGGGTAAATCATTTTTTTAGTAAAAATATTTTAAATAGATGTGATTTACCCGTTATTGAATTAATTTTATCGTTAATTAGTTGAAAGGGCATACAAATTTTAAATACAGCGCGCTTTCTTGACTCCGGGATTTACATACGCTAAAGACCATCCTTAATATTAGTACCAAACTTTTCAATATTTATCTCAATAATATGTTGAATACATTATTTTACGATACTGAAATCGACGATGTTCAATAAGAAGAAATAAATGAAGAAGAAGAACAAGAGGAGCAATATTCTCATTTATAAACAACTCAAATGAAATTGAAAAAAAATATTTTAAATAATGGTATTTAATTAAATTTATCTATACTTATATATAAAAGAATACCCTGACTGACTGACTGATCTATCAACGCACAGCTCAAACCGCTGGGTCTAGAAACTTCAAATTTTGCATAGAGCTTCCTCGAATGGCGTAGGCATCCACTAAGAAGGATTTTTCGAAATTCGACCTCGAAGGGGAAAAAAAGGGGGTTGAAGTTTTAGGCTTTTTTGGAAACTGTTAAATCTAGATGCGTGAAATTTGGCAGAAATATTTTTTGCTGAAATCTATTAGATACGTGTAAGACGAAAGTTAGATTTTCACTTTTTGAAGGGGTCAAGACGGGGGTAGTAGGTGGTTTAAAGCGCACCCGTATTTTTGAAATCGCGTAAGTCAGAAATGTGATTACTCGAGCGATGAACTCTCCTGAGGAAATAAGAAGACACGTAGAAGACGGTTTACGCGAAAGGGTAAATGGGGAGAGGGTGGTTTTTAAACTTTTCGGAAACGGTCAAACCTAGAAGCGTGAAATTTGGCAGAAGTACTCTTTATTGGAATCTATTAGACACGAGTGAGACGAAATTTCGATTTTCACTTTTTGAAGGGGTTAAGGCCGGGGGTAGCAGATGGTCTAAAGGGTATCCATATCTCTGAAATCGCGTAAGTCAGAAACGTGATATTCCAGTGACGGGTTCTTCTGAGAAAATAAGGAGACATGTATTCGTCGGTTTTCTTTTGGGCAATGGATGGGAAGTGGGTTTCCTTAAATGCAATGAATGTGCAGTGGTTTAGTATCTCAATGTTCTTAATTCCACGCGGACGAAGTTCTACTCGGACAAAGTCGCGGGCATCAGCTAGTATTTCTATATATATTTTTAAGTTAACAATTTTTATAATTGTGTAGAAATAAATAATAAAAAAAATTGTACTTCATTTTTTAACAATTCTTTCCTTACAATATTAAAACACTTTTTACTTCTGTAATTTCCACGTAAAATGCACGTAAACAAAATTTAAATTGTATACTAAATATTTACTATTTTAAGACCATTGTTTTCATTTTAAAAATTACATATTAAATTAAAACAATAATAATTATCTCACAAAAATATTAAAAAATATATCGCGTTTTTATACTTTATAGCCGCCAATCTTGAATTTTCCAATTTTCACTTCAAAATCGTAATCAGCGACCTCGAAAACCCCCGAGTATACATTTTCAGTCGGCTTTTTCAAATACTTTCCGAGATAGCAAATTAACAAATTTACTTAATTTGTTTGGTGCTTGAAATTGCTGGTTTATTAATAGAAAAGTCCCAGCGGCCTTTTTTTTTCTTTTTACTAATGTTCCTTAGACCCCAATAGACAATTTATTATTCCAATTGGTCCTTTGCCAGAAAACGTCTCAATTTTTAACTTTTTTCTATATTGCCGCAACTAGACGGTCATTTAATTTTTGGGATACAAAAAAAATGTAAATCTGATTAAAGACTGTTGATGAATCGAAGTGTCTTGTTTACGTTTCCAGCAATTATGACAGGGCACTGTAGATACACATATATACAGGGCTAGAGGCTAGAACAAGCAGATTTAGTAATGCTGTTACCAGCCAGGATGATTTAAGTCAAATACAAGACCGAAAAGTAATAATTATTTATGGTGTTGAATTTTCATTGTTTTGAGTTTTTTTTATGATTTAATGTACATAATTGCCAAATTCCGAATGTGCCGAATAGTGACCGATTTGCCGAATCGGCTTCAAAGTTGGGGAGGTGTGACACCTCACCCCCCACATACCTCCCTCTATATCCGGCCCTACTTATTTCCAAAGAACACAATCCAACGCCAAATGATTTGTGACCTCTCAGCGTCTTACCTGCTTCTTATAAGACTTTTTTTTGAAAAACCTGCTTAAAATTACTTTCTTATTTTTTTTATCATATTTAAGCTGTGTTTTCACAAAATCGACTCCTGCAAACGCACCAGCAGGACAATGTTTGACAGGAAAATTTCAATTAAGTTAAAAATAGTGTCAACGCTACACATGTTTAAAGCTGGGATTTTTTGTGCTCTCCATTGACATTACAGCATGATAGAAAATGATTTCCTGCAGACCGATGTGCTCTTGTCATTAACATAAACACGTAATAAAAAAGTCAATTGACAGAAATGTTTATAGCGAAAAATTTGTTTGCCAGTAATTTATTACTTGAAATTGTTAAAAACTTATGCTGTCGCCATTCGACAGATTATGTTGCATCTTTGGACCATTGGATATTTTTTGACTTTTTGCTGTTAGTAAATGCATTGTTGAAGAGTTATCAATCAGTGCCATTGAATAAGTGGTACTTTTTAAATTAATTTTGTACACGCAAATTTGGAGTTTGTCAATGAAAAATGAAAAACCGCTGCCCAAGGAATCAGTACTTCTATATCCAGATTTTCTATCCAAGTCTCTCACAACGAAAAAATTTTGTATGTGGAAATAATGGCTTATGGAACTTTAATAATACAATATTTGAAATCCTCTATCCTAAAAACCCATAAAATGATACCCCACATCGGTAGTGGGGTGGGGGTGGTGATAGGGGGGTGGTAGTGGGGGTGGATGAAGTTAAATAGTATATTATTCAACGAGCGGTAATGTAGGTAATAACTCACGCAGATGAAAATTTACAGTACGAGCCGTAGGCGACTGCTGCAATTCATCAAGTGAGTTATTACCATTACCGCAAGTTGAATACTATACTTTATCTACGATTATAACAATAAGTATTAAATTGAGAAAATTTTGTTTAAATTACTGAGTTTGTTTATTAATAAAATTAACTGTAAAATTTAATTTTTGTTCACCCTTTTATATTTGTTGTCTTCAAAGATTTAGCCACCTTTAAGCGGAGGTAGAATGTGATTTTTAATCGAAATAGTGCACAAACTGCTTGTAGACGCGAACTGCAATAGCCCGGAGCGCATATTCGGTCAAAAGTCTTGTTTTTAATGTTAGAGAAAAAATTAAAAAAGTGTCGGAAAGATCAGTCAATTCTCTTTACATAACCTGTCTACAAATTTTTCGAAAAAACAATAGTTATCGAGATATTCGAGGAAATGTAAGAGTTACACGTTTTCCTATAGAGCGTATGCAAATCTTAAAAAAATTATTTTTCTCAGAAACCTTTGTTTCGAAGGGCCAAGATTAACGGAGCGTCAAAGTAGTACATGATATTAAGTGAACATCGTATATGAGATCGATTTCAGTTAATTACCGATTAATTGCGGTGACAAAATGGAGAAAATTTACCGAATAAAAAAAGTCCCAAATCCCGCCCCCTCTCTAATTCCTTCATTTTTGTCGGAATTCAAAAAATAAAAAAAGAGTTTTAGCAAATTTAATTCCATTTAAGTTAACTAGAGTAGCCTTTTGGCGTAGGAGCCAAGATTAAAAAGTTGCCAACTGTAGAAGCTCAAAATTTGCGATTTTTTGCCGTACATGGACAACATTTCAGTAGTTACCTCCGAAACGAAAAAAAAATCAGAATTCTTATGGAAGCAAAAGATTCGTAGTGAAAAATGCTCGTTTGACCTTATTTTTTATTTCGAGCTAACTCCCACCGTTTCGGAGATATCTGCGAAAAATAGCAAAAAACAGTTTACATTTCGGAGCCGAAAAAATTGGAAAAACATGCAATCTTGACACGTTCATATTTTTCGAAAAACACCATTGGGACGGCCGTACGATGTCGCGACGTAAAGAGGAAGTCCTCCAGATAAACCTGATCGTAAATTGCATGGCGAAATTCGAAAATTCGGCTCGGCACGAACGAATCAAAAGTAGCATTTTGTGACATTTCAGAAAATCTTTATAGATATTAACGCAAATAATCTGTCCCTGGCTCCACCTTCGTGCGTCGCGCGTTACGTCGACAGGCTAGGCATGAAGATAAAAGTGATTGGCTCTGTACCTAGCGTGAATTATGATAACTTACGCATTGTAACTCACGCTGTTTATGGATACTATTAATTGATCAAAAGCAGTTCATTAATTAGTTAATGTCCTACAAGTCTGTTATTTTACAATAACCACCCTATTTTGAGATACATTAAATGAAAAATAACGCCCTAGGGCGTTATGAATATCTATAACGCCCTAGGGCATTATAAAATTATAATACAACCCAAAACAAGCAAATTATGATAGCGTTATTGACAAACAAAATGCGTTGCTATGCAACGGCGGCGTTTACAAACAATTTTGATTTTTACTCTCTTTTAAATCAAATCGTTCTGAACATAATACATGTCAAATTAATAAATCGTAAATGTCAAAAAAAAAATTCGAATTAAATAACAGACTTGCAGGACATTAAACGTTGAAGGCACCACGGGTGTTATAGGATAATGACGCCCTCGATCGACGTACACTCCCTCGGGCCAGAGGCCCTCGGGATTGTACACTGCCGACGTCGATGCGTTATTATCCTTATAACACCCTTGGTACCTTAATAACTAATATAACCTAATAAGTGTAGATAAAAATATTTTGAGGTTTCTGGTTTTTGTTCACACACTAAATCATAATTCTTTTCATCCCCTTTAACAATGGGGTGGGGTAGAAACGGGGTGGCTAATGCCAAATTTTTTTGAGACCTTGGCTTCTCTTGTATATACTAAATACTAATTTTATGGACTCTTACCTGCTTGATTTACCTCAAATTTACCCCAATTTACCGCCCAACTTTTCGACGGAACAAGATGAAATTATAATCTAGTTTCATATCTCCTTAAAGTACATATGTGTAGCAAATTTCAAGTCAATATCTTAAACGGTTCCAGAGTAAACGTGCGCACAAAAAAGTTACAGACACACCGACAGCAGACAGAAAAGTTTTTTTCGCTCAAACTTAAAATCTCGACGTTTGATGACATTTTAAGCCTATTTGAACAATAAAATTTTTTTTAAATTTTTTTGTCATTACTATACTTCCACTGGATGTGGAAGTAAAAATTGGAATATCTCCAAAACTAAAAACTTTTGCATATAACACGTGAGTTTAAATGATTGCAAATTAGGTAATCTAAGACCTCTTGACAGGAACACGTCGAGTTACCAGTAACCCTCTGTATGTAATATTATTAATTTTCTGTTTTTTAGCCGACTTCATAAAATTTTAAAAAAGGGGGTTCTCAATTCGACATATGTATGTTTTTTTTTATTTGTTTAATGATTACTCTGGCGTAGCTTAAGCGATTTCTGTCAAACCTGCTGCAAACTGTAGCCTATTATCCGGCGGTGATCCTGTAGAAGAATGCACCACCGGGCGTCAAATGACGCGACACCATTTAATTTCTCAGGGGGCGCCAGTCGCGCACCACCCCGTTCTTCTACCTCCCAGGCGGGTTCGAGATAAGATCCACTTCGATAGCCGAATAATGGACCAAGGCTGCACTACCACAGATCAGCAGACGACAGACGACACTACCTTTAGACATGAATTTCCACCTTTTGAAATTCTGAACCCCTATATAAAAAAATCCCAACCGAAGAACTGTTCCTCGGAGGGACCAATTTTGCACGTAGCATCCATGCTCCCATCTGCTAATAACGGACTCCACACCTTAGGTATCTCTCAAAAACACACAAAAAATCCCTATCAAACTTCCGTAAGGCAACCAGAAGGTCAAGTGCTAATGTGAGTCAACTCGACACATCCGGCCCTCGACACGAAAGTTCCATGGGCTATAGACCGTCAACAGGCCTCAAGATCAATTAAGATGCAAAAGTTCAAAGAATCCGCCTATTTAACAGAAATGGATACACAAAACTCTTAAGGTAAGAATCGTGCCTCCCCCCCAATCAAGGCGACGGCCCTCAGACCATACAAGCGAGAGCGCCCACGCCAACGATCGATCTGGCAGAAAAGACTCATGCACACCTTCTCAGAATCAAAATGCGAGCCTCCTAAAGAAGTTCGAGACTATTTGCAACCTCACAACTACGACTGACTGATTCCAACTTAAAAAAGTTCTACTAAATGAATTCAGTTTCGCCAGAGACCACTTAGCTTCAAAGTTCCTGCATCGTGGCGGCTCACGCACTCAAACACATTCGTGAGGACTTATTACTGCATAAGTTTAATGGCGTTCAATTAGTCCACAATTTACTTGCCCCTATGCAGTTGTTCAATATTATCGATATGGCAGCAACCCACCTTCGAGCGACTTTTAGGCAAAATTGAATTTTTGGTTTTTTATGCACAAGGCGTTTTCCTCTATACCTTTGTCATTTGGAAAGCCCTGCTATTGGCTTTCCTACCATTGCTTTGTCTGGACCACTCAACGTGCTCGACCAAATTGCGAGCCGCTGAGTCAATCCAAACTCTTTCTATGCGAGAAACCGGCCTTGTGCATGTGCATTGATTTCTATCAATTCTCATACTTTAGAACAGGGCTTTCAATGACCATAACCTCAATGGTCCATGTCTTTGGTTGAGGAATAAAAATGGAAAATATTTCAATATTTTTTAAAGTACATTTTCGGAGTACTTTTTAAACTAGCTTCGTGGTACTTTTGAAAAATTAATCTTTAAAAATTAAGTCCAACTTTAGCGTACTTTTGAAAAATCAATTTTCAAGCCAAATTTCGACGCAGTTTTGAAAAATTAATCTGTAAGTGAAATTTCGGCGTACTTTTGATAAATCGATTTTCAAGCCAAATTTCGACGCAGTTTTGAAAAATTAATCTGCAAGTGAAATTTTGGCGTACTTTTGATAAATAAATTTTCAAGCCAAATTTCGACGCACTTTTAAGAATATTATTTTTCAAAGTCCAACTACGTTGCACCTCTGAAAAAAGTATATTATTCAATAATCCTTGCCATTATATACTGTCACTCTCATATCCTGAACCAAAACATATTTTCCTAAGTGAAAATTCGGTGTTTCTCCGAATTTTCACCTGGTCGTTTCTGACGCCTTATAGAACTCATAACGGTCCTTATGGACTGATCTGAGCCTCTGCAGACTCTTAAAAATCTCCTTAAATGAAATTTTTGCCTAAGTCGAATTTTGATTCTGTCTTCAACTTAGGACGATTTTGGTGAGTTCTACAACAATACCACACTAAATTTATGAAGCTATATTTAGTGTAAGGTGAACAAAAATTTTTTATATTACGAGCATATTTGAAGATTTGGCGGAGTCGCCGGTGATATCAATTATAATATTTTAGTTCTTGATTTATAATAATGATAATTTTTCACAAACAACAGGGCATTATTATAACTTCCTATCATGTGATATACCATTTCGCAACGCAAAACAGCCTTGCATGGAGACGAATCAGCCGAAGAATATTTTCTACGATAACAGTATGAACTGAGAATTTTATTGTGATACGCGTCCGTTGAACAATGTGCTTTTACAAACAAATTATACAGCATGCTCTCGCTCATGTCATTTTTTCCAATGCTGTTAATGATGTTGATTTAATTGCATTATGGTTTTCAATTGAGATGCGATAATGCCAGCAAATTTTTTTGTAGATTTACGTGAAACCTGGTACAATAGCAGAAACCAAAAAGTAAACGACTATTTGGTATTATGTACTGTGGATTAGAAATATATTATTATAAGGTATGTCGTGTACAGAGTAACACGTATATTTTACTACTCCGGTAAACTGGCTTTTTAACTGTTAGAACAAAGTGAAAAATTAAAATAAAAAAAAGAATAACTTAAAGTATAGTTTGTAAAGTGTAAGTGGCATAATGGGATCAAGAAATAAACAAGAAAAAGTAGATTTAAAGGCCTTAATTAGAGAGACAATACAGGAATTATTCGTCGATGAAGACTTTATAAATACTATCCTAAAAAAGTTTAACGATAAAGTCGAGCAAAAAACTGCAGCAATGGAAATATCGATAAAAAGCAACGTAAATAAACTTGAAGAACTGGAATCTAAAATTGATCACCTACAGCAAAATGAAAAAAAGAATAATATATGCATATTTGGCATCACCGAGGAAGAGCATGAAAATATGAACTTAAAAATTACACATGTATTAAACGATATTGGAAAATTTAACAACTCATCTAATGACATTGTGATGGCCTCTAGAATTGGTAAACATATAAATCCACAAAAAGCAAGACCTGTAATTGTAAAATTCGAAAACTATGAACATAAAATAAATATTATCAAAAACTGCAAAAGATTTAAAGGTACAAACATTTTTGTCGCAGAGGATTTAACTGTAAGAAGGAGTCAACTTCTAAAAATGGCAAGGGAAGCCCTAGGCGCCAAAAATTCATGGAGTTTTAATGGATCTATCTATGGCAATAAAAATGGTGTTGTGGTCAAGATTAAAAACAATGCTGATATAAACAATCTAATGAGGTGATGGATTTTTCTCTATAACTCATAATTACAAATTTATTCATATCTATATAAGAAAATGTTTAATAAATACAATATAATGTGTAAACACATACTTATACTTTGCCTCTATTTAATTTTTTGTATCTCAAATATTTCTCAACATTAAATGGAATTCATAACTTTTGTTTATATAATTATGTAATATAGGTGCTTATGTTTTTTTTTTATTATTTTAGTATAACCTCTTAAATATTTAGGAGAGATGTTTTCTTTTTCACTAATGAAAATATTATGTTCGGGGTAGGTTATAAAATTTTCGTGTTATGTAAATATATAGTATACAGGAACATTCTGTTCTAAATTCAACTTCAAAGCAAAATAAATTTTTTGAATGAAACAAATGAAACTGAGGAAATAGAGACAATAATCTACGAACATATTAATGATTCTTTAATTAACTTAATCAGTAATAATAAAAATGATTTTTTAAATATAGTACACTATAATGTTGGAAGGTTAAAGAAAAATTTTGAAGAATTAATGATTTATCTTGATCATTTGGGGGTAGACAATTTGGATGTGATTGTTTTGTCTGAAACATGGTGTCTAGATGGGGTAAGTGATTTTTCTATTCCCAATTTTACTTGTTACTATAATAAATCGTATTATAACCAAAATGATAGTGTTGTAGTTTATTGCAAAAATAATATAGATATATGTATGGAAATTCAATATTTTAGTGAAACAAATTTAATGAGATTTACATTTGTAAAAAATAAAATATCCTTTGGAATAACCGCGTCTTATAGACCTCCATCAACAAATGTTAACATATACATTCAAGAATTAAATAATTATCTCATCGAGTTAAAAACTGAAAATGTAGAGGTGTTTGTCGGAGATATAAATATAAACTTAAATAATAAAAAAGAAAATATAGTCAATAATTACTCTTGTGTACTTGGACAACATGGATTCTTATCTTACATAAATAAACCTACAAGAGTAACAAATACTTCAACAAGCATAATAGATCATGCCTTTATTAGAGTAGATAAACAAACTATGCAAAAAAATATTAACATAATTCCAAGATTAATTGAAACTGATTTAACAGATCACTTTACCATTTTATTATCAATCGATCTCAAACAAAAAACTAGGACACCAAAAAATTGTAATGAAATAAATATAATCGATTATAACAAGTTAAATAAAGCATTGAAACGTGAAAAGTGGGATGAAGTGCTTCTAGAAACTGATGCTCAGAAAGGATATTCTATATTTATAAATAAAATCCAACACTTTATAAAACTACATACAAAAATATTAAAAACAAAAAATAACAAAATGAGGAGAATAAAACCATGGATTACACAAGGCCTTATAAATTCAATAATTCACAGAGATTATCTAAAAAAGAAAATGAGAAAGAACAACACGGACGAAAATATAGCTGAGTATAAAAAGTACAGAAACCGTTTAAATAATTTAATAAAATCAACTAAAAACGAATATTATAAAAATAAAATAAAAGATGCAAATAAAAATTACAAAAAAATTTGGCAAGTTATAAATGAAGCTTCAAATAATGAAAATAAAAGGAATAAAGAAAATTTTAATACAGAAGATCAGCAAGGAGGGGTATTAGAAAGTGACATAAGTAAGGCAAATTATTTTAATAATTTTTTCATCAATATTGGAGAGAAAATGGCTAGCAAAATAGACAAGAATGTTCAATTACCTACTACAGTGAATATAAATAAAATCGCTACATCTTTGTTTCTGCATCCGGTAACTGAAAACGAATTAATTATACATATTAATAATTTAAAGAACTACTCCTCCCCGGGGCCGGATGGAATATCGGCAAAATTAATTAAAACGTGTCACAAACATTTGTTAAAACCTTTAGTGCATATTTTTAACATTGCAATTTCTACTAGTTATGTCCCAAATGAGTTTAAGGAGTCAGTAACAATTCCAATATATAAATCAGGTAACAAAAAAGATGCAACAAATTATAGACCTATAACAATTATTAATAACTTCGCCAAATTATTTGAACAGTGCATCAAAACACAACTGATGAATTATCTAAATAAAAACGATATTCTAAGCAAAAATCAATTTGGTTTTCAGAAAAATATTGGTACGGAGACTGCAATTCATGAGCTGATTACTAATATTGTAAAAAATAATAATGAAAATAAAAAATGTCTTTCTGTATTTCTTGACTTGGCCAAGGCGTTTGACACCGTCAATCACAATATACTCTTAAAACGCCTAGAGGATAGTGGTGTACGAGGTTCTGCTTTGCAGATTTTCAAGAATTACTTAACTAATAGGCTACAAGTAGTAAAAATGAATAACTGCTTAAGTGATCCATTAAAAATATCCATGGGCGTTCCTCAGGGGACAGTGTTAGGTCCCATTTTGTTTTTAATATATATTAATCTACTGGGTAAGTTAAATATTAAAGGTAAGATTATATGTTATGCTGATGATACCGTAATAAATTTCGTCGGGGACTCTTGGAATGAAGTATACACCAATGCAGAGTTTGGAATGCAAAAAATTCAAAACTGGTTGAATCTTAGTCTCCTAAGCTTAAACCTATTAAAAACCAAATTTATAACCTTCTCCACTACATCCGCAGATCAACCACAAAATGATAATCTCAAAATACACAATTTTAACTCTGATAATATCCAAAATTGTAACTGTGCACGTATCGACAGAGTTGATTCGTTAAAATATCTAGGGATTGTGGTTGATCGGCATTTAAAATGGAATGAACATATAGATTTTATAACAAAGAAGCTTAAAAGATTAATACACAAATTTTATCAGCTGAGAGATATTTTAAATAAAAAAATTGTGATTACGGTGTACGATTCCTTGGTTGAGTCCATTTTAAGATATTGTATAATTGCATGGGGTGGATTGTATAAACATTCATTAAATAATCTAGAAGTCACACAAAATACAATATTAAAAATTATTTTTAAAAAACACCAACGACATTCCACAAATCAGTTATACCAGGAAACGGGCTTATTTAACATCAGACAGATTTATACTTTCCAATGTATACTATGGATGAGAAGAATTAATAATAATAATAATAATAATAATAATAATAATAATAATAATAATAATGGTAATAATGATAATAACACTGAAAGCATTTTCAATCATTACACCAGATCTATTTCATCACAAAACATTATTATCCCATTGTGTAAAAAAGCCCATATTCAAAGATTTATATTTTATTTAGGTCCTAAATTATTTAACTTATTACCACCTGAAATTAAAAGTATAGCAAATTATAACAAATTTAAAAAAGAAGTCAAGAAACATATTAGTTCGCATTTTGAAAATTTTCAAGGTATATTTAATTAGCAATGCGGGTTGTATTATTGTTATCATATAGCAGAATATTTGGTGAATAGTATTTTACAATGTACTCTTAATTTTTTTTTTTTTTTTTAATTGCTTACCCACTCTATTTCAATATGTTTAAAATAATTTTCAACTAACTGATACTCCAATGAATTAACTATAATATATATGTATATATGTGTGTGTATGTATGTGTGTATATGTGTATATATGTGTATATATATGTGTGTGTGTGTATATATATATATATGTGTATATTTAGGTATAAATTTTTTTGTTTATTGTTGTTTTTATTTCGTTTCGTTATTCTTTCTATTTCCTCAGTAGTTCCAATTTAAAAAAAAAAAAGAAAACGTAATAATTAAAAAAAAAGTTGTATATTAGTATAGAATAATTACCTGCCATACTATATGGATTTTTGATAATAGGTATATATAATATATAAACTTGGTCTATATCACAATACAGGTATTTCATGCCTAGGTGATCAGACCAAGTTCTGTTTTTTTTTTCTTTTTGTACATATTATATATTATGTGAAATTAATATATACCTGATGTTTGTAATATTCCAGAAATAAATTGATTTGATTTGATTTTTTGATTTGATAAGGAACTAAAGTGAGGTTATAATGTATTATTTGTTTATCCTCCAGACAGGACCTTGAAATATGTGAAGCTATTAAAAAGGTTGAAAAAAATTTTTTTTTGAAAAATATTTCTAAATAGTAAGAAATAAAATTACTCAGTTTTACAAATACCTGTCTACCTATTACTGGAAGGTATCAAGGAACTGTACCTTATTACCAAATTTGAAGCAGGTGCAAAACGTATTTTTGAAATAAGTAATTTTTTTTTGCATTGACTTCACATTGATATTTGCTAATAAGGTACAGATCCTTGCTACTTCCACTAAGGTATTTGTAAAACTGAATGTAATTTTATTTCTTACTATTGGAGATATTTTTTGAAGGCAGTTCGATTTAAGAAAAAAAAATTCTCATACGTGGTAAGTAAATGCATTTCTTTATCTAATTATAAGGAGCATGTACATTTCGTGTCTATAACTGGACGCTATGTACATCGATAGTTTAGTAATTTAGTATTTAAATCATAGTTTATATACTATACTGATATTGTACAAACAATTTTTTAATGATTTATAATTTTACTAATTTTACCTTTGCCATCAAATAGCAATTCGTTCTATTTACATAATGTTCTTCAGGGCCCAACAAGCCATTTCCAGAATGGTCAAAGTCAGATCCAAGAAAGAATCATAACTCTGAAGTTGAAATTCACAGCTCTATGTACAAGCCTTTTGAGCGCCGTCATACCAATACGAACATGCGCCCTTCAGTAGCATATCTAGAATCCAGCTGAAAAGGGAGGCTGAGGAGATCAGTATCTCAAATATATCACGCTAAACAATTGAATTTAAAAATTTAAAATTTTCCAGTTCATGCCAGGGTTGGATTAAGCATTGGTACGCCTTTAGGCAAATGAAATATATGCGTCCTCTTATTTACAGACGGGGTTAGGGGATTGTAAAATGCGCCGAAGGCGAAATTTTCGAATTTTTTAAGGTCAAACAGCCTCAAATTAAAGGTTAAAAATTTGACTTAAAATTATATTGTCTTCGAAAAGTAGTTTTCGTGGGCGCAAGACATAAAAATATAAAATACCAATAAAAACGTGTTATTATAAAAACATTGTAGTATTTATATTTTCCCCTGAACTAAAATTAAACATAAATATTAAAAAATATAAAAATAATATATTGAAAAACTTATATCCTGCTCTTTCGTGACTTCTCGCTATAATAATCCTATAAATAATTCTGTAAAATGTTGCTACAGAACAGAGGTAATTAATGCGACAATTCTATCTAAATAAAATAATAAAATAACAAATAAATAATTTCCTTGTACATTTTATTTTCCAATAGGTCCAATAAGTAAACAATAAACGTCGCCTGTTGGTTTAGTTTTGTACTGCTGGAGCGCCCCCTCGCAGGTTGGGGCCCCTAGGCAATTGCCTAGTTTGTCTATTGGATAATACGGCCCTGGTTCATGCTAAATTGTAACTAAACGTTTATTATTATTTTTTAATTTCAAAACTCGTGGCGCCTACGGCGCGAGATATAAAAATAAACATACGCACAGCATAGATTATTGACACTTCTATGCATAATATTCTATGGTAAAACATTTGATTTATTAGCATCGACTAGTGTGGACTATAAATTTTATTAACAAGCTAACACTTTTTACGTGGTAAAAACCTCACTAAGAAAAGTGCATTTAAGCAACCACGATTAATGATAACTATTTGCGCTTGCAACTGGTAAACTCGAGCAGGAAAATGCACATTTATATAGACGGTGGTCCGGCAGGGACAAATTGAATACATAGGAAAGAGTCTATTAAACAGGTCTGCAGGAACCATTTATAACGACTGGAGACAAATAAATTTCAAGCTAAATAAAGTATATAGGATTACACAAATAAGATTTAAAATCTCATATACTCCGACAACAAAAAATAATATAAACTGTATTGAAATTTCGTACCATAGTTTTTTACAACATATACCAAACGAGTAAAAAATCTAACCAAAGTTATAGTTTAAACTTTTAAACCAACAAGATTCTGAACAGTTTAAAAATACAATAAATAATTATGACAGTAAAAAAATCGGCAGCTACTGGAAGCGGCTGGAACCTCCCCACCCGGAGGATTCTTAAAGCCGAAAAGAGCACTAAATTGAAAAAGGGTAGACATAAACAAAACAATTTGATTTTTTTTGTTTTTTCAATTTTCTTCACGGAAACCAAATCAAAAGAGGTGCAAGTATGATATATCATTGAAATCGGAATTTTTACTGCTTTTCAATGGTTCGATTACTAACTGTTGTTGTGATAAAACGTCATTAAACGTAATCCGATCTCAACCAAAACCTTTTCAGATCTTCTGGAGCACTAAAGAAATCATCATGCAAAGTTTAATCCAAATCCGTTTAGTAGTTTCGCCGCTATCGTGCTAACACACATACACAAACACACACACACTCACACACATATTTTTCAAAAACCACTTTTTTTGGGTTCCTGGGACCTCAAAACGTAAAGATTTGATATCATCTCAATTTTGATTTTAGTAACCTCCCACAATTTTGTGGGGAGGTTAAAATTTAAAGAAATTAACCGTCCTCAAAAAAGTGGCATCCAACAATTATGAAGTAATATTTCACCGGTTACTCAGTTAACTGGACTTTATAACCTGATATTGCTAAGATTGCTAAGATGTAACCCGGGAGGTAATCCTATTTCAGGGAAATGAGCTGCTTTGCTCATGTGAGTTATGGGTCCCCGCTAATTCGAAAGGTTGTAGCCTGTATACCTATAAGAGTCCCTTTACGATAAATGATAATGGGCAGCAGTCCTACCATCATTGGATAGAAGTAACTGACATGTTTAATATCGAGCCTTTAAAGGCTCGATATCAAACACCTCGCAGCGCAAAAACTTGAATGATTTTTTTTGCCTGCGAACTAACCCCCAACTGATCCAAAGTGGGTGGCTATCATTAAAATTGCAGAAAACAAAGGTAACCTCTGTATTCAATTTTCTACGAACATCCATGACAGTGTACGCTAGCGACGCCTCGGATAGGCCTCGTGCTCTGGCTGACAATCGGCGTTATCCTCTTTTCAGGCAGAATAGTGTGAAATTGGCTACTCGGCCCACCACGCTCCATGGGTGAAATTGGCTACCCGTGTGGATATAATAAAAGCTCTGTAAGAAATTCGACTTGTAACCTAAAATGTAAGTCTTATAGCCAAGAAAACTTTGGCATAAAAGGAACTGATAGTTTCAAACATTAAAATAGAAGACCTTTCCTCATAGGGACTAATTTTAGATCCAGGACAGGAAGCATGAAGTGCTTCTCCGGAAAGAATGACACCAGCCGGAATAGAGTAGGATTCTGAATCTCTAAATTAATAACTGGATCGGTCCTCGAATATATAGAGCTCAGTGACCGAATAATCTCCTTAAGGATTAACGCCAAGCAAACGATAGTAAATTTCGTACAAGTACATGCACATACAAGTGCTGCTGAGTAGAAGGAGTTGGCAGATTTCTACGAAGATCTAGAAACCTTACTCCACACTATTTCATATAAGAAAACTAACCATTGTCATAGACGATTTCGACACCAAAGTCGGTTGCACACAGAAGAATGATCACTTGCGAGTTGTTGTTGACAAATTTGGTGTGGAAGAACGAAACGAAAGAGGGAAAAGACTAATTCAGTTCTGTCTGGATAATGCCTATATACGATATATAATGTTACATGCCAACATCCACAGCTCCTTTACACTTGGCTGTCACTTGGCGGTAGACTTTGGAATCAGACTGACTATATTATGATAGGAAATCGGTGGAGAGATCTTCAATAGAGCTCTGTGAACCATTACCTGGTGCCGACCGTGGTTCAGATCGCCAGTTGCTCATGTGTACTTTCTCGTTGAAGGCGAAAATGTGTCGAAGGTGAATACAAAACATTCTCCCATCATAACTGATAGTTCAATTTTCGAAAATAAATTAGGGGAATATATAAATGAAGTCAACCAACTGAATGACCAAGGTCCAAATTCCCTGTGGGATTTTCTAAAAAGAACATCATACGAGTAGTAACGGAAACAAAAAGCAGGATAAGTAGAAACGTCAAATAAACTTAGAAAACTACCAAAATTCTAACTGAATTACAGGCCGGGATAAATCTGAAGGCTCAAGGTGCCAACACTACTTTGGAATTGGAAGAGTATAAGAGACTGACGTGGAGAATTCAATTTATTCGCCAAATAGATAAGATTTCTTATCTACAATACGTTTGTAAAGAACTAGAGTCATGCTGGCCACAATAACAGCAAGGATATTTTTCGAATAGTAAGAATGATTATACGTTCTAAACCTAAAACGTGGTCAATGAATGACTCCATTAGTACTCTAAGAATTGACAGGGACTGGATTGCTGAATTTTGGCGCCAATATTACGGAGAGTTTTCGAAACTGACCATCCTGATATCAAAATGACTGGCTGCAATTGCAGAGCACTTCTTTCACCTAACCACAAATAGCTTCAAGACTTGAATGCCTTGAATTCATCCTTCTGTCTATGTACTTCTCTCAAAAATCAAGTGATTCGCAATATATCTACGTGCAATATTTGGAAATGCATCAATACTAAAATATTTTTTTCTTAAAATATAAGGTTTTAATTCGATTGCAGCAGTTTACCTAACCTCTACATCATGAGATTATTATACAAAATACTAACTATTATTCTGACGAACAAAATGGTTGATATACTAGTATTGAGAATTGTTTTTTATGTTATCTAACAGTTCAGTTTTGCCACACCCTGTATAAGTCAATTAATTATAGTATTTCTTAAAGTTGCTAGTCTCTTGAACATATGTAAAAACCAGCGCCGTTTTTCTGTCGCAAAAAGTAGAGAGTAAAAAATAGGACTTGAGCGCGAGAACTGATAGAGTAGAGAGAATTAACTGAGAGTGCAGAGTAAATCTGTTAGATAAGTTTTATTAAACATTATTAGTGAAAAAGGGCCTAAAGAAAACCTAAGGTAATTCAAATTATTTTATATAGTAATTAAATTTCGGTTTTTATAGTGATTGTTCGCGATTTAGATATTTAATTATTATTTTAGGCCTTTTGGTTGCTATTATAATTACTGTTGGACACTCTGGTTTTTCCTGACTACCTACTGGTTGCCTTTTGTTATCTTGTGGCAAATCTTGTGAGCAATTTATAACACCTCTGGATAAACCTATGCAATTTTACGTGTTGGCCGGCGACAGATAAAAGTCTCCAGGAAGCGGTCATATGTTGAACAGGCTTTGGTATAGCCCGGAAGTAAAACCGAAAACAGCGTAATTGTTTCATCGGAACCTATGGTATAGTTAATAATATAAAACAAAATAGTATTCTACCTTTGTAGATGACCAGGTATTTATGTAGTGTAACTTCTTTCTAAGATGCCTATAGTTGCCGACGGAAAAATTGTTTAGAGTACAAAGAAGCACCTGGGACCCTTTAGAAATATTTTCTGGGAAAGATACTCATTATTTATTTATTTGAAATACACAATAATATATAATCTTATTCACGTTTAGAAATATTTAATTCATGTAAACCATTTAACAGCTGTTCAGTGGGTACCCTTACAAACACTAGATCTGTTAATAATTATTTACTTGCCCCAGAGAGGCTAGCGAGATATTTTTTTTGCGTTAATAATGCATTTGTTCTATATTCATTTATGTTCTTAGTAAACGTGTAGTTTTGTAATAAAAATAACAAACGTTTTCATCGTCTTAAATGATATTCTTTCTCGGTTACCTAAAATTAGGTGTTTTATGATTATGCTAAATTTTTTTGTAATTTTACCTTTTCAAATTATTAAAGGCTTTAATAATTTGTTTTTACTTAATTTGTCTATTTTGTCTCCCCCTTCTCTGCCGATTTCGGCTGGCGCCCACACCAGCTTACGTAACAACTCATTAACCAGTAACCCTTGAGATATTTCTTTTTTGTGTAGTAAATACCTTTTTTTTATTTCTTTGCTTTTCTTTCACGACCCTGAGGCCGGAGCCAGATTACAGTTAAATAAACCAACATTAAGTTGGCAGCAGAATTTACTTTAAAGGAGCACGTTTAATCGGTGGATGATCTATGACAGTTGTTTGTTTTTTCTAAGGTCTCAAAATCTGTGACGTCAGCGCACGCAACCCATAGCTGTTAAAGGGGATTGGTGACAGAATATAACTCTATCTGATGTGTTTCCAATAAATACAGCTCCACAATTTGTTCCATTCCAGATTGTCGAGAGTCTTACAATAATCTATGAAACAAAGGTGCGTAGGCACATAGGCAAAGGAACTCAAGCTTTAAAATAAAGTTATCACCGCCGTCACTTAGGAGACTAAGAACTGGTTTACTCTTTACTACATCACCTTCAGTGTCACCTCTTCAAGCCACTTGATTAACGGTTTTGGAAACGCCTGGGTCAATTAGGTCTTTACAAAATGACATTGTTGATAGTTGTCTTATAAACTTTATTTCAATAATTGATCCACATCGTAAATAAGTGGTGCTTGCAGAAAATGTACGATAAAACTTATTACAGGTCACCTGTATATTTTATTGTACGTACAACTCACGCCCTGCTAAGCTAAATAATTGTTTCTGCTACAAAACTGGCCAAATAGACCTTCTTATGTACACAATTTGTTCCCGTAATTCCCGAACCCTATATAAATGTGCATTTTCTTCGGACAATTCACTGGCCGCAAAACATAAATAGTCACCATTAATCCTCGTAGCGTAATGCACGTTTCTTATCCAAGTTTTTACGCTGGAAAAAAGGGTTATCCTGTCAAGGACCCTTTTATGATATCATTAATTCCCACTTCAATGATCCTTATGTTTTAGTAGTAAATTGGACACCGCAAAAACAGTAAAGACCATATTTACAGCGTCGTCTATCGCTATTAATTACATTTTTAGCTGCGCTCTGTTCACGATAAGCTAATTTTAATTAATGAGTGTACGTTGTTGTTTTAACGCTTCAGTAAAACTGTCTAAACGCTTAAAGTGTTTGCGTTTCACACAGGAAATTAAAAAAAATCCCTTAATATTTAACTCATGTAAGTAGATTTTGGTTAAACAAACGAAAATAAAGACATGACTGTTTCTTTTTTAATGTTCACTCGGCGTAAATGTAAAATAATCAAGAATATCTCTGGTAAAAAGTATTTAAAAAACTACTTTCTTGAATTATTACTGAATTTATTAATTTCGCAAGCTAAATAGTCTACGATATTTCATAAAGCTGTAATAATTGTTTATAGAAGACATATCTTCTTTCTATTTACAACGTCTAGGCAGATATTTTGTGGCAAATAAATTATTCTACTTGGCCTTTCTTTGCTGTATGAAACGTCTGACAGTATCACGACATATGCCGTTATTGCCTATTAGGTGTCCAGTCCAACCAAAGGTTTTTTCCATCAGCTCCTCGCTGAACTACGAAATCCGGTTAATGTGACTACAAAATGAAAGGATTCGGAAGAGTACGAAATTGAAGAGTCCCTTCGGAGGACGTATTTATTGGAAAATCGAGGTGTATGATCTGTCTAGTAAATTCGTAACAAACTTCCCCTGACCCACATCTCGAAAACATCAATACGTTGACGACCCTAATAGTATAGTCAAATTAAGACTAAAAAATTCACGACGTGAATTGTCTGGTCAGGGCAGTTTTTTTGTTTTAACGTGTTTAGGGGATCAACTTAAGTTCTCAGTTCAGTTTTGTAGTTTCTGCGAGATCGGCGTATTGTTTATTTAAACAATTTAATTTTTCAGACCGAGTAAAAAATTAATGCTCTACTTGCATTTGGAGCTGAGATACGTTAGTTTTTACGTTTAGATCTCTTATAAATAAACAAATCGATATTTCTTATTGAAATTTGGACTGGTAATTCCCCAATGTCTATTATTTGTCTCTGCTACTTGAAAATAATCCAAAGCTACAATTGTTAAAAGATACTGTATAGAGGCCCGAAAGTGGGACTTTAGCGATTTTGTTAGAGATCCGAAAATCACCAAATATGTCAAAATGTTATATTATGTTTTTACAAACCGGATTTTAGTTGCTAGATAGCTCAGTGGGTAAGGCTAAATCGCAGAAATTCTATCAATTCAAGTTTGGTGATAGTCCGCTTACAAACAACATCACACAAATTAGGTGCATAATGCACCTTTTCGCATTAAACACAAATTACCATACCAAGCGTATGGTAATACGCTTGGTATGGCTTTTTGTAATTTTTGTCTTTTATTTTTTGAAATTTTGTTCTTCCTAACTAAATGTTTGAATATAATCATAATATTTAATAAACCGTAAACAATGATAAAATGGAGAAGAAAGAATTCATAGTTGGATTATTTTTTGGCTTGACCCGAGCTTTTGATAGCCTAAATTTTGATTTTGTATTAGAGAATCTGTCTAAAATTGGAATTCAAGGACAACTTCAGCAATGGATCTACTCATTCTTAAAAAATCGCAAATTAGTAGTAAGAGTAAATAAAAACATATCTAACGAGTTCGATATTACATCAAGTATCCCCCAGGGTAGCGTCTTGGGTCTTCTAGTTTTTTTAATGTTTATAAATGATCTCCCCGACGATATACTCGACGGTGAAGTGTTTATATTTGCAGATGACACCTCCATCATAATCTCAAGTCCTGATGTACAAGAATTAAATCGAAAAATCAATAATGTGCTCACCCAATTTGACAACTACTGCTATAAAAATAGGCTAATCATAAATTATTCAAAAACAGTAGCAATCGAATTCCATAAATACTCCAGACCAAAAGTAATTAACTATAATTTTCTCATGGACAAAAATTCTGTTGCTTTAAGCAGCCACTGTAAATTTTTAGGTACAATCGTCGATGAACACCTAAACTGGAACGAATATATCACTTTGCTCTAAACTTAATAAACAATACTATGCACTCTTGAATTTAAAAACCGTTCTAGATAAGAAAGGGCTTCTATTGGCCTATTATGCCCTAATCTACTCTGTGATTAGCTACAATATAATTGTATACGGTCTGGCAGTAACGAGTAATAGAATATTCTTAGCCCAGAAAAGAATAATTCGGCTCATGTTTAATTTAGGATACAGAGAATAATGTAGGCAAACATTTAAGGACGAGAAAATTTTAACGTTTACTGGGATATATCTATTTAAACTTTTGAGTTACATATACTTCAATAAAGAACAATTTAAAAAAAATTCAGATATACATAATTACCCCACCAGGAGAAATGAAGATATCAGAATAGGTGCATTTACTTACACTAGTTATAGAAAATCTCCCCATTATGCGGGATGCTACTTTTTCAATATGTTACCTCCTCAGATAAAGAGCGCAACCAGCCTGAATAGATTTAAGACATTACTAAAAGAATTCCTACATCAAAATACTTTGTACACAATAGAAGAATTTATCACCGTTGTACAAAATACCTAAGTTTTCTATATATTTATTATAATTGTTTATACCTTATTTATTTATATATTATTTTACATTATTTTTATTATGTTTGTTAGTCTGATATATTTATGCATGTGTTCATATATGAAAATATGTATGTTTGGTAAGAGAACCATTTGACTTGTCTATCCAATGTAAATTGGTTAAAGATCAATAAATTTCAATCAATCAATCAATCAATAAATTAAGTGGTCTAACATAGCTGCTTCCTCTTGCTGCATTTCCTAAAACGTGTTTTTTGGTTAATAGTTTTCCCGCAAAACTAATTTCATATATTTTTTATGCCCTTTAATCATATTACATTTGTATACATTTATACAAATTATTCTAAATTTATATCGTTAGATAAATTTTTATTTTAATTGCCTCTTAACCTACTTTTTGTAAGAAGGAGTTGATTACTTGTGTACTACTGTTTCATAATCCTTCCCGGCCTCACTCCGTCTACCCTTTCAATTGCTACAGCGATGCTTCGCATGGTAGATGTCAGGCTGGCTCCGGACACGGATGTTCGGGTGGGAAAGATGTAAAATTACAAATTTTTAATAACTTTGTTTTGATATAATTTCATTTGACTAGCACTTTTTATTCAGGGTGCGGACGTCTCGGGTTCAAATCCTGCTCGCGAAATATCTTTTTTTATTGTATCAGTGATATTAACATTTTACAAAGCTGTATACATGAACATAAGGGTAGTTGTTCAAGTTAGGTTGGTTTACCATTGTCGTGACAAAAATTACAAAAGTTATAAAAAAATTTAAAATGTGCATTATGTTCTCAAAACCGCTGTATTCCATGTTATTTTAACAATTGTAGCTTTGGATTATCTTCAAATAGCAGAAACAAGATAATAAGCATTGAAGAATAACCAGCCCAAATTTCAAGAAGAAATATCGATTTGTTTATTTATTTAGTGACCTAAACGTAAAAACCGCTGCCCAAGGAATCACTACTTCCACATCCAGATTCTCTATCCAAGTCACTCCCAACGAAAAAACTTTGTATGTGAAAATAATTGTTTATGGAACTTTAATAATATAATATTTGAAATCCTCTATCCCAAAAACCCATAAAACGATACCCCACATCGGTAGTGGGGTGGGGGGTGGTGATAGGGGGGTGATAGTGGGGGGTGGATGAAGTACATATTTTGAGGTTTCTGGTTCCTGTTCATACACTAAATCACAATTTTTTTTCATCCCCTTTAATAAGGGGGTGGGGGTGGTAATGGGGGTGGCTAATGCCAAAAATTTTTTTGAGACCTTAGCTTCTCTTGTATATACTAAATACCAATTTTATGGACTCTTACCTGCTTGATTGACCTATTTACCCCAAATTTACCCCAATTTACCCCCCAACCCTTCGACGGAACAAGATGAAAATATAATCTAGTTCTAGATCTCGTTAAAGTACATATGTGTACCACATTTCAAGTCAATATCTTAAACGGTTCCAGAGTAAACGTGCGCACAAAAAAAAGTTACAGACAGACAGACCGACAGACAGACAGAAATTTTTTTTCGCTCAAACTTAAAATCTCGACGTTTCATGACATTTTAAGCCTATTTGAACAATAAAAATTTTTAAAAATTTTTTTGTCGTTACTATACTTCCACTGGACGTGGAAGTATAACTAATGTATCTCAGTTCCAAATGCAAGTAGAGTATTAATTATTTTTTCAAAAGTTGCATTTTTTAATCTACTTTCATTTCATAAAAAAAACCAGAGAGTTACTTGAATTTGTTTATAACTAAAATTTCGAAAACTAGAAAAACTGCAATAAAATTTAAATTTTGAAAAAAAAATGTTCTTCTCCGTGATCTTAAAGTACTTATAGAATGCTACAATTTGAGCCATCGTACACATTTCTTGATCTTGATGGCAGGATTTCACAAGGGTGCAAAGTTTTAGCAATAATTGTATATTTGAGCCGTTTTAGTAATAATTTTAATTTGAAATATTAAGTGGTGATTGTACTTTATAAGAGCTTATTTTTCCAAAATTTCATTGAATATTATTCAATATTTTGAAAGAACAGTTATTTGTTTAATAACGCATTATTTTGCAATGTTCAATTTTTTTTAACCCAATAGTGCCTGAGTAATTTTTTTTTGGAAAACTTTTGAAAAACATATTGATTGACCTTCATTTAGTGCTTGTCAGTACCCCCCAAATTACATTTTATTTATTCCTGTGCATTTTCACCAATTTTTTTGACGTATGATATATCATACCATAGGAATATACATGTAGAATATTATTAAAAAAATTTATTTATTATAATACAAAATATTCAACAAATTTAAGAGAAAGTAGCAGAATGTATCACATAGAAGAGGTATGATATCTTCGAAAGTATATGTCTGGATGTAATTCTATGTTACATTTGACACAAGAAAATTTTGTACATTTGCCACAATAACTACAACGTCTGTGTGCAGCAATTTTGTCAATCAGGTGATCAGTTTTGTCATACCAGCTAAATGTTCAGGGGCAGTTAAAGTTATGAGAACAATTCTCCCCAAAAACTGCAGAAGGGACACTTGGATAGACAAAACTATAAAGAAGCCACATGTTGACTACCCATCCATTCAAGCAAAAGCGAATCATTGCCCAATACCATTTGAGAGATCTGTTTCTTATACAATAGAGTCTTCTCATTTTATCGAACATATTCACACCTCCCATCCCTTGGTTATAAAGACTTATAAGTGTCGGTTGATCCACATCAACTTGCTTCCGTTATTGTTAAGACCATCTTTTGCACGTACCTTTTGTCAAACAAATGTCTTTGATACCACTATTAGAGTCACCAATACATTGAATTTCATCACAGAAGTTCAAGTAATGGTAAGGAGTTGAAAAAATTATCCAAATATATGGTCGAATGCGGGGTAATATATCTCATACAAAGTTTCTCGGTGACACTGGATCCCAAAGTTTTACCCTCGATTTTATCCCCACTGCCTGTGTAGGGGTTGAATTTCAATAGGTACTCATGGGTGGTTGTGAGGCACTATAATTTAAAGCCATAGCGAATTGACTTTCCCTTTATAAATTGCTTCATAGTGTTACAGCCAAAATAAGGTTCCATAGCCTCATCCAATGAAAAAGAAGTTCTGAAACAAAACTAACATTCATACCGACATCTGCCTACCGTATGATATATCATACGAAAAGTTTTTTCCGCTGCTGCAATTACAGACAGAATTCATATGACTATGAAATGGTATAAGTACATCCCATAATGCGTATAAAGAATTATTACATGAATAAAAGTCAAATAAATTACATCCAAATAAAAATTGTGAAACATAACCTTACCGTGAGCTCATTTTCTGCTGCGTAGAAATTTACTGGTTATAGAACGCTAAGTTGTAACTTATTTAAGTATAAAACCATCGAATTTTTGTCATAAGCTTATTGTCTATATATGCAAATAACACTTTAGATGAGTAAAATTACTGAATTTATCACACTTGATATGTTTATATTTCATTAGAGACAACCTAACCTCTGTATGATAAATCATACAATATACACTATTGGGAATAATAACAATTGAAATGAATTATAGTTTATGTACTTTATTGTACAATTCAAAACGAACATTTTCCTCTTTTTATTGTTTTCCATAAGATTTATAGATTTCGAGATATTCAAAAAGCCGATGGAAAACACGGTTTAAAAAAATAAATTGTTTAAATAAACAATACGCCAACCTCACAAAAACTGCAAAACTGAGCTGTGAACTTAAGCTGACGCCCTGAACATGTTAAAACAAAAAAACTGTCCTGACCAGACAATTCACATTAAAATCCTACTATAAGTGTAAAGGCTATAATCTGGAAGGAAGCATATGCTGTGTTGCTACCCTGCCCTCTCAACGAAAAGAGGATCCATACTGGGGAACTTCGGGTCAGGATAGATGGCACCTTGCAGGTTGTTCTCCTAAAATACATCACAAATGTTGATTGGCTTAACGAATAAGGCGTGAGGTGGGTATGCCACCATCTATGGGGGCAGCACAATGGACCCACTCATAAGGCCAGAGTGTACGTGAGCACAAATTTACCCCACTCCAAGCAATCCAAATTCCAATCCAGAATCTCAATACCGTAAAGGAAAACTTCGTCAAATTTCATATTCGCAATTGCCGGTATTATCCACAAGAGCTGCAAAGTAGACCATCTCGTTTACTACATCGCAGGCACCGAACCAAAACGTGTCTGGGTGCTTTCCATTCGCTCGGTCTACAATCATAATTTTTGTTTTGTTTTAGTTTGCACTTAAACCGTACTCAGAGCACATTTTCGAAAATCGCCCGACGGGCATATGAACTTGTCCTGGCTTGACGCAACTAAGATGGTGCCATCTGTACGGCAAGAACAATACGGAATATTATTAAAATGGAGAATATTAATTTGTAATTGTGTCGTTTTCACAAGAATAATAATAAATTTATATACTGATAGTAGCGAAGAAGGAGAATTTTTCCTTGGGCTAGCTTTGTGAATAAAATTAATAAAATAAATATGGTTTATATTCGTAAAATAAGCGAATATACCTTAATGTATATTATATCTTGGGGCGAGCGTAGAGGCGACTTCAATGTGAATATCAGTCGATATTCCGTTGAAGCAACGTCGAGCGCGGTTAGTACTTGGATGGGTGACGGTGACCCACCTATCTTGGGAAATACACCGTTCTCGTCCCACCTTCTAGCGGCTTGTATATCAGTGTATACGCGGAAGTTACGTAATTTTAGACGAGGATTACGTAGTGGATATACCATCCTTCGGAGGGGATGTAAAGCAGGCGGTCCCTTGTCTATTAAATGTTAGGCAAGTAAAAGATCCCTACTCTTCTTAAGGGAAGAGGTTCGGCAAAATTTCCAGGTTGGGTTAGGTTGGGGGTAGCTCGTCTCCTGGCGTCGGTGATAGGCCCTGGTAGCGGAAATAGGCCGACGTTAAATAGTTAAAAAAAAAAAAATATATTATATCTTTTCTTAAACTACTATATTAAATTCGCAATAAATTTTTACAAACTTCTAAAAAAATTCTTTTCTCAGGCAAGTTGTTATGTAATATATTATAATTTCTGGCGTTACACATATAAAAAAAATTCTCTGTTCTCGAATGGCATTGTATATAAGGAATATATGTATAAATGAATGGATGTATAAATTGACTAATAACATATTTCCAATACTTTGTAAGGTTTGTAACCTTTCTATAAATTGATAGATTTTTTTTTTAATTTCAAGGTTATTTCCAATATTGACAGTCAAATCAATAACAGTTGGCCAGGTTATGTTTGTACGACCCTCTTCTACAGGCATTTGATTTTTATTTTTATATTTGCTTATCGTTCTCGCGTGATCTATCCAGCAGAATATTACTTTCTCACATATTAACCATATTATGTGTCATCTATTTCATCTTGATTCTCCTTTCAGTTTACTTTCTAAACCAATTGAGATATCTTCAAGAAGACGTTTATGTTACTCTTTATAAATTTAAAATCCCTTACCATAAAATAAAGTAAACCTGACATATACTTCATGCATCAGCCTGCTTTTATAAAAAAATACGAGCCTGCAAATCCTCCTCCGAATTTATATAATAAAATAGCTTATGGAACAGACGTACATCATATAAATATAAGAAATAAGCTAATATTATGATTATTAGGAAGAAATTTATTTAGTTACAATATTTAAATTTTGTACAAAAAGCAAGGATTAAGTCCTTTTCATGATTCCCTAGCATAGCTATTATTATACCAGTAGTAGTACTGCATAGGACCACTAATGGGGGGGGGGGGGGGTCAGGGGCGGACTGACAACAGTTTAGCGGCACTGGATCTTAGAACTCGCAGGCCACTTAATTATTACTTTATTAGCCGGTCATCTTGCCAAGCAGCTGGCGCCAGCGGCGCACTATTGGAGCGGGCCACCGGGATTCGTCGTTGTGATACCATATTTAGCATAATCTAAAGCTGCAGTTGGATGCTTAGGTGATGGATTGAATTTTTGCACAAGAAAAATTCCTGCATGTTTATGCTCGGCGTAATATGAAGCTGCGTTGTTTATTTGCTCCCCACCTTGCCTGAAATCATAGAGGGAGAATCCTATTGTGAGACTCATCGTTGTATGTACACATTCATTACCTGATTTTCGCTAATTACTTAGTTGCATTTGAAAATATTAATGTAATGAATAGCTTATAACCGTCTCTAAGAGCGCCCTTAAATAACATGGGTCTCAAAAAAAAATCCTGCTCCAAGGACTAAACCTATCACGCCTTATGTATTTTTGTGTGCTGAATCCGAATTTTCAATTCAAAAAACTTTCTACCACGTAGATTTTGAGTAAATCCCAGTTTTCATCGTCAAACTACGGTTGTTTGGCAATTTTTGGCATTTACTCAAAATCTATGCGGTAGAAATTTTTTTTAAATTGAAAATTCGGATTCCACACACAAAAATACTTAAGGCATGATAGGTTTCGTCCATGGATCAGATTTCTTATTTTTTTTGTAGACCTGTGTAATGCTTATAACCACATCGAAATCGTTTGAGTAGTTTTTGAGTTTATCGCGTTGAAATATAAAAATCGATGAGAGGTAGTTAAAGAAAAAGAAAAGAAAAGAGAAAAAGATAGAAAAGAACAAGAAATATTATAAAAAATTGATATTTTCCATTGAGTTATCATCTTCACTCACTGTGCTATGTGAGTCGATTTTGATCACTTTGATCCTCTATATCTTTGAAACTTTTCTTATGCTCAACTCCAATTTTTTTTTATGGTTAATGTATAAGGTATCATAAGGTATCATCAAGACTACAAATCAATAAAAAAATTACGGACCCCCAAACGGGCTGAAAACCCCCTGTGTCACTCTTTGCGAGACAGAACATCTCCAAGAAGAATATCGGACCTTAAAAACATCAATACAGAAAAATGGATACAAACCTATGAACATATGGAACGCAATAAAGGGACAAGATACAACCAGAAGAGAAGAAGAAAAAGAAGAGAAGAAATCCACGGCAACAGCTTACCTACCATATGTACAAGGATGTACGCATAGAATCGGAAGAGTTTTGGAGAAAAAGAACGTCAAAATAATATATAATGCGAAACAGAAGGTGGTACAATATTTTCCATGTTCCTGCGGACACGTTTACATCGGAGAAACCAAACGAGATATAAACACCAGACTCAGAGAACACATTAGCCATACAAAGAAGGCAAATTTTACAAAATCAGCAGTTGCCCAACACTCAGAAGAAACCGGCCATTTGATAAAATTCGACAAGACAAAGAAATTAGCCAACACCAAGAATTATTGGCCAAGAAGATACAGGAAGGCAATGGAAATAAATAAACATCCGAACTATAATCGTGACACCAGACTACAATTACCAATAACATGGAAGTCAATGTTGTGTCAACCTATATAAATAGAGGAGCACAGTCCAGCAGAGCTCACTTTGCTTCAGAGGAAGACCTTCCCCAGACACAAACATTGAATAAGCTAGCGCATAGCAAACATCCATGAGCCCCTCCTCACCTAGAGTACTTTTCAGTTGTAGTATGACAAAATATGCTTTTTTTAATTTGCTACAGACATGGTTACTCCGAGGTTCCCACGAGAATGAGTTATCTATATTACATATATAGGTACCCAAGAATTTCGAAGTGGTGCTTATCGGTAGAGAGTTAAATGAAATATTTTTTTTTTGGACTGAAATTTAAAAATACCGTTTCTTTCTCGTTTAATATTAATTTATTTCTATTACACCAATTATTCATTTCATCCACAACATTTTTGAGAGCTTCATGTATATCAACGTTACTTGTGGCTGATACAGAAATAGTTGCATCATCTGCTTACATAATTGTGAGTCCTTTTTTTATATGATAAGGAAGATCATTTATGTATATGGCAAATGATAAAGGCCCCAGAGTTAATCCTTGGAGGACACCTAACAAAACATCATGTGTATCGGATTCAGCCTCATTATATTTCACTATAAATTATCTATTTTCCTTGTAAAAAACAAGCAATTTTAACATATAACCTCTTATTCTAGTATTTTCTAACTTGCTGAAAAGTATATCTTTGTTCACGGAGTCAAACGCGTCAAATAAGATCGATACTACAAATTGGCCGTTATCCACGTCGCGAGAAACAAAGTCAAGTAATTTGACAGTTGTATTTTCAATGGATCTCCCGGGACTGAATTCATACTGATAGAATTCTTATCTAAATATGAAATTATTCTATTGAATATGATTTTTTCAATTAATTTCAACAGAACACACACTACGGTTATTTGACGATAATTCGCAATATCACTTTCATCCCCCTCTTTGAAATTACGGAGGAAATTTTGAACTCTGATGTAAAGTAACCTAGAATTGATTTGTAAATCTTGAGGTTTGTTTGTTATGAATCATAGCGGCTGATTATTTGGTTTTTTGAGTTCGGGTACACTATATGATGGAACCTTCAATATGTTTTACCTAAGTGTATGATTTGTCAAAACACAAGAAAATGACGAAGTACTCCCGAGGTTTATTAATGAATAGTTGAATGCTTACAAATGCATGCAACAAAGAACACCTTGTATGTAGCTAAAAAATATATTATTGTCGAGGAGTTGAAAGCAAAGAGTGAAAACTGTCATTTGACATGCTATAGTAATGCAACTCATAATTAGAACGTTTTAGAACTAAATATGTTAGAATCTCAGATACGTCGTAATACGGAAAAATATATTTATGGTCAAATATTAAGAACAAACAGGTAAAAATGTATTTTTCTTTTGCATTAGGTTAAAAGCGAAAAAAAATACATACAGTAGCTACACTCAAAGAAAATGATAGGTGAATCCAACCAAAAAGAGCATATGAAATCGCGCCTATCTAGTTTCATAGTTAAATCAATCAGAAAAAAATAGTCATACAACAACTCTGTTTTCGTAAACAAATAGTAGTTCATATCTTCTTGTAGAACAACAAATTAAATAGTACAATGACATTTTTTATGTTCACTAACCATTTTCAATTTAGTCTACAATTAAATAGTATAACGACTTTGTTTTTTGTTCACCAACTAATTTTTAGGTTGATCTACACTTTATTGTATGATGAAGTTTTTTTTTGGTTGGCCCAAATCTCGATATTGAGACATCAGACGACCCAAACCAAAGATTAGTGATCGTTTATAAGATCCATCCAAATATATCGATGATCCCTGAGAGAATTTGAACATTACAATCATGTTATTAATTTTCTATAAATTCATAAGAGTATAAGATAATGCATGATTGATTATTGTCAGTGATTTGTATATGGCGTCATCTAGGAATAATTTCTGTAATAGAATACGTGGTAAGCAAGCAAATTTTATGGTAATTCCCTTTTAGAACTTCTAGAAGACAACAATAAAATTGGTTTGTCTACAAAGTACAATAATATAGCGAACTAATACTGGGTTAGAATTACAATTCGATAATACTTAATAAAGTCTACTATTTATCTAGTTTCATTTGACAAAATTCAACAAATTATTAGTAAGATGAATAAATTATAGTCTTTTGCACCTATTTTTTAAGTTAATGTTTATTTTGTTGTGTGACAATCACCTTTTGTTTAAAAATACTATTAAATATACTTCAATTTAACAAAATGAACAATATACATACTATTTTTTTGATTGATTTAACCCATACTATTTGCAAACAAAAGCGCTGATGCGACCTCTTAATTCATCAAAGTGGATGGCAGAACGATGTTATGTTTAGGTAAACAGAACTGCGGGTAAACTCTACAATAATATTGGTTTATCTGTCAACTATAATAGTAGAGCAAACTGCTACTGGGTTTACAATTACAATTCGACTATAGTTAAAAATAAAATATACTATTATCTAGTTTAATTTGACAGAATTCAACAAAATAATAGTCAGACGAAAAAAATAATAGTCTTATTCATCTATTTTATAAGTTAATGTGTGTTTTGTTGTACGACAACTTTTTATTAATTAAAATAACAATCACCTTTTGTTTAAAAATACCATCAATGTAATTTAGTTTAACAAAATTAACGATATTGTTAGTTAACCATTTTTTTTTGAATTTACCCATACTATTTCTTTGAGTGTACTAATGAAAAAGATCAACCTTATATGCCTTACCTGAATAAGACACCACAGGAGGATATTCAGAAAGGGTATAATAATAAATCCAATTCTCGAAAGCAAGTACTTACGGGAGGCAAAATTTAGCTATTCAATTAAAAATGTATGTTTTGGGGGACATTGTTCTTTCTGGAACACGAACAATTTAGAAAATTCAAAAATTCATTTGAAGATATTCTTGATTCGCTGGCGAGCCTTGATAATGTCAATATCAGTTTGGACAGTATATACCCAAAGTTATGGAAAAGTACTTGTGTTTAGTGTATGCACCAAAAACAAATTTAAACACTCCAGCTTATTTAAAAAAAAACATCAAGTGCAAAGTAACTAACTGCCTCCAACAAAAATTAGCCTACATCTTGCTATGTAAAGGATTAGGCTATAAATGTTCATATGGAGCAATATTCATAAGATTAATATAACCATTAACTTCATTATATATTAGATGAACGAAAAGTGAGAATAATGAACTTTTCAATAAAAATGCAGTACAAAGTAATACAAATGTCCAGCCATTAACTTAACATGCACTAATATATTATGCATATGCTGAGCCAAGCACGATACTTGTGAAAATTAAACATTAATATTTCAAATTGTTTTTGATTCATGATTGAAATACCTTGAGAGTGGCTTTATGTCCTTCGGAGACATTATAGCAAGGACGAAAAGTATTTCAATGACTAAGCGATTGGAAGAGGTACAATAACAGATTTATTTTGAAGTGAGTCCTATTGAATTTAAAATTTTAAGATAGGTTTTATAAATAAATTCATTTTATAGCACTTTGACTCTAGCTCAACCAAATGTGGTTTGTCAGATAATTATAGAGATTAATATATGATGCTTTAATTAGATTTTCATTCATTTTCATTCATGGCGCGATTTCCGTTCCTTATTTGTTTTGACCCTACTAATTCCTTTTTATTTTCATTCTTGACTGTATAGATAGTTATTCTGTATATAAATTTATTTTAAAGTGTCTTCATTTCTAGCATAACCAAAAGTAGGTTATCAAAAGAATGAAAAATACGTAATTAATATTTTCATAGGTAGATTCTCGTTTTTAACTTTTCACAGATCACTTTTTCTGCTGTTTACGAAATCTTATATAAAATATTCTTTACTATAATTTTCGAATGCTGTAACTAAAGGTAATATCCCCTTCAGGTCCAACTCGATAAAAAAGTATAAGCACTATGTAAACACGACCATAAGATACGGCTGTCTGAGACTATCAATATCGAAATCGACTCCAGTCTCTGTGTTACTTCAACTAACTCCCTGCCGGCGTCAGCTTTCTCAAATACATACACGCACAAAGGAATACCATTCCGGAAAGTGCTATCACATTCACCATACGTAAATTTTCACTTGGTCTAATAGGCGAAATCCCATCACGGATAACCATGCAAACATACGCGAAGTAAACAATTGACAATCATTCCGATTGGATTCCCGTGACACATGAATCCGGTAAACCGCCTGACCGCCGCGCCGATCAGGTCCAGTGATGCGACGTGTGTCATTCCGATACACTTGGTTTTATATTCAAACCGGCATAATATTCCTGCTGTACATGAATAAAAAGCAGGAACGCAGACAGGAAATGCGCTGCATTGTTTATGCCTATAATAACAAGAATAATTTGTGTTTAGACATTCCATTTTATACAAAAACATCTTTTTAATACTCTTTTGATATTAAACTAATAATATAAAAAAGAGTCTAAATTATTGACAGTTTACAATCAGATTAAATCCCAAACGTTTTAACGTGATAGATTTAATTTTTAAAACAAACTGTCCAATTTACATGAATTATATTACTGTATTAGCTCGAAAAACATTTATAAATATAATTTAAAAGCACAAGTGGTATTCAGGAAAAATATTTCACGAAATGAAACATGACATGTGTGAATGGGTGCAACTCAAATTACAGCGAAAATTTTTTAGCCAATCAGAAGTTTATTCTTGGTTTCGTTACCATGGCAAAAAATTTCCGGAAATTTTTATCCTCCAGAGTACCCTGGGTGAAATTAATAAGTGGAAATTTCTCTGTCAAATTATTGACATATGATCATATTTGACGTTTGCTTTTACATAAAAATGGAATTTTATTTGTCACATTAAACGAGATAATTATAAAAAAATTTATTGAGCTCGTGAAATAGCCTCTTATTTCGTGTATAATTATGACACTGAATATTTCAAATGTGTTTGAAAATCCTTTAAAAACTCCTGGCGTTTCAATGGTGAATACATCGGTGAAGAATCTATATCAGTTAAATGTCTATGCTTGACTACATAAATATAATATTTTGAAACAATTGTTCCACCTATTTTAGTGAACAAAACTTATTTCATAACACACAAATAGAGTTGTCTTAAAGAATTTTCAGTAATTTTTTGAAACTAAAATGGGTGAAAAAGATATTATTTATCTATTATACGAATATAGGTATTCCGGTTCACCCAAACTGTTGTAACATTAGAAAATAGAAGAAAAACAGAATTCCACTCATTTTAGTGAAGAAAACTTAATATCAAACATTTCAGTGAACATTTCATGTAGTAGTTTTTTGCAACTAAAATGGGTGGAGCTAACTCTTACACTTATGACTTATGACACAACAACACTAATTCCGTTGCGTTTCTGTCATTTTGTCATCAAAACCCATTTATGGCATACTAATCTTATACCTTATTATGTCTCAGAATAATCTTAATGTCAGTTGAAATTAGTATTTAATTTATTTAGGTATGAAATTTTCTTACCGAATATCCCACGAGCTTAAATTAATATCCGGAATTTTTTCCTCGTTCATGAATATTTTAAGAAAATTCATGACCTCGAAAAAATTTCCAGAAATAATTTAAGCTCTAGGGATATTATAAGTGAAAATTTTTAGCTCAAATAGCAATCCTATTAAAATCGCCCATTTCTAATCACGTGTGCTGAAACAACCAATCAGAACAAAATTACACTGATAAGAACCCTTAGGATCTTTTCATCCAGTTTGACAGTTCGATAATTTAAAATTTATTTTTTGACGATGTCGATTTGGAACTGCAAATAACGAGTTAATGAATTTAATAATAAAGGAAAACACACCAAATAATACATAATACATTATAAATTGCTCTTTTAATAATAATTGTGTTTTTAATAAAAAGTTTTCAACAAATAAATAAATTGCGAAAAATTTTCTATGCGAATACCCCTCGAACGTTGATAAATAGCTCATAGTTTTATCACAACTTCCTCAAGCACGTTGCTTTTAGGTAATATCCCTCCCCCTACGGCGTCGGGGTATCACCAAGCAAGTGCTTTTGGAAACTGTGAGAAAATTATTTTGTATTATCAACGTCCTTGGGATATTATAGCTGATTATTTCACTCAGTAACGTGACAGCCAATGAAAGCCTATTTTTTGACAACATTGCACCAATCAAATGTCATTATTAACGTAGATCAGCTTTTGACAGTAACAACATGAAAAATGTATCACTCTAATTTTCCCTATCAATGCATCGACAAATATTATCGCGGTAATATTTTGACACATGTAGTGTTTTGTTTCGCGAAATTTTTTCCGCAAATAGGACCACTTGTGCTTTTAAATTTTGTCTATAAATATTTTCTCGAGCTAACTTGCCCAAAGTTAATATAATTATAAATTATAGTAATAATACAGTATATATTGTGTTATATAGGCTGACCTTTGCTTACATCTGTAACTATTTCAATTTCCCTACTTTTTATAAACTGTTAGCTAAACTCTTAGCATTTAGGGCCAGTTTATCAGTGCTACAGCTAAATTAACTAGAAGTTTAGAATGTGAAGTTGAAATATTGAAATATTTAATAGAAGCACATTCTAAACTTCTAGTTAATTTAGCTGTAGGATAAAGTGCTTAACCGCGCACTGATAAACCGGCCCTTTTAAAGAGACAAACATTCTTTAAGCAAAAATTACATGTAAAGGTTGTAACATATATAGCTCATGTAGAGCTAAGTTAACCACATAATTCATTGGCTGAAAAACGTACCGATAGTTACAAAATAATTATGACTGTGGAATAGAAACAAGCAGGTAAAGCAATTCCACAGGTTTAGAAAAAAAAAAGTTTTGATCTGGGAATGGAACCTATCATTTCCTACGAAACTTGACACGCTGAAACCGAATCCGTCGAAAAAATAATTTTCTACCGCGTAGATTTCGAGTAAACGTCAACAATTATCAAAAAAAACCGCATTTTGATGGGATTTACTCGAAATTTACGCGGTAAAAAATTTTTTGAATTTAAAATTCTGATTCAGCACACAAAAATACATAAGCAATGATAGGTTTAGTCCTTGGAACAGAATTTTTTTTTGTAGACCTGTGCACAAAGTGCACCTGTGCACAGATCTACAAAAAAAAATTCTGTTCCAAGTACTAAACCTATCATTCCTTATGTATTTTTATGTGCTGAATCCGAATTTTCAATTTAAAATAAATTTTACGGCGTAAATTTCGAGTAAATCCCAGTTTTTATCGTCAAAATGCGGTCTTTTTGACAATTTTTGACGTTTACTAGAAATCTACACGGTAGAAATTTTTTTTTTTGACGAATTCGTTTTCAGCGTGTCAAAATACGTAGGAAATTTCCCATTCTCAGATCAAATTTTTTTTTTATAAACCTGTGTTATTAATACATGTGTCGGCACAAATGATAAAGCTACACATTTGCTGTGAAACGGAAAAATATATTTATGGTAGTAATTCGTTACAAAGTAATAACACGTTAATAATTCGGAAAATCAAAACTATGCACTGTACATTACAATAATTCATAACACTTATTCCAACTCAACTCTCAGAGCATAAATACCCACTGCTTAAATAAGAATTAAACAGGTATATATCAATAAACAGTTTATATAATAATTCTTGTTTGTACATTTCACTGTCTGACGTATGATTCTATGTAGCGTTTAACGTTACTGTTACTACTGTTACTTCTGAGTTTTATTTATGAAAGTATATTAAACCGTTCGTTAAAAGCATTCTGAAAAAAAATGGTTTATACAGAAAAAAAAATACGAAACAGAAACAATATCCAATTATTCAGGGGAAAACAGGAATTGTCACAGAAATAAATGAGAATTCACGGAAATAAGGGAGATTGTCCTGTTTTACATCGCTTTCCTTTCTTCATTGTGCCTTTTTATTTTTACCTTTTTGCTATTTTCCACTTTTTTTTATTATTTTCCTCTTTATTTCTTTGTTTGTGTGAGGTAAGTTGTCATAGTAATGCTGGGTTTCTTCAGAACAAAACTATTTCATATCTTGCAAATTGTTGAATGTTTTGTCTGATATTGGAATTAGATCTAGAATAACATGGAGACAGATATATATAGAGATGGATAAAAACCGGGTTTTTATTTTTTGGGGTTTTTACCCGTGTTTTTTCCCCGGAAAAGTATTTTTTTTATCAAAATGAAGTGGTCATTAAAAGACCATCATTTTGATACCAAATATGTTAGGTATCAAATATTTGATTGTATTCAAAACATAAGGGCTTTAATCCTTTTTTTCTTTGATTTAGTTCTAACCTAACTTTTAGTCTAAAAGTTACGTTAAAACTGGCGGCAAATTCGAAAATGGGAAAAAACGGTTTTTCCCATTTTAACCCTCCCAGGAACAAACCCATTTTTGGGAAAATTTCTAACCTAACGTAACGTTCAGTCAAACAGTTAGGTTAAAATTGGTGGCAAATTCAAAAATGGGAAAAAAAGTTATTTTTTATTTTGACCCTTCCAGGAAAAAACCTATTTTTGGGAAAATTTTTGACCTAACCTAGCTTTTAGTCTAAAAGTTAGGTTAAAATTGGCGGTAAATTAAAAAATGGGAAAAAATCCGTTTTTTTTTTCATTTTAACCCTCCCAGAAAAAAACCATTTTTGTAAAAATTCCCAATGAGGGAAAAAACCCATTGTCATCTCTGGACATATACAAATAACGTAAAATACTTAACAGTCACACATTAATTAGAATATAACCTAATAAGAGTAGATAAAAACAATATTCTTATTTATAGATCGCCCATAGAGAAGTCGACCGTGATTGAAACTGATATTAAAATAATAAACACTGAAAATATGAACTTAAATGGTGAAACAACCTTTCTAGAATTGACATTTTGTGTTAAAAATATAAAAGAATGTATATTAATTAAAAAGTCAGGTATAAGATTCACTGCCGATTAATATTACGAAGATAGGCAGGAGAGAAAACAACTCGTTGAATAAAAATATTTGGGTTGGTAACCTTTACGAATGTTGATTTTTAGGTTATGAAATATATTTAGGGCACCTGCATCAGGTTTAAGTTTTTCAAGTTTATTCTCATTTTTAATGTTTGCATACGCATTTTTAGCTTGGAGCCTCAGTGGCTCCAAGCAAATATTTAAAAATTCACTTTAATAAAAATAGACTGCTAATTACAGGTTAGATTTGCAACCTGCCTATTTCATTAGGCCAAAGTATTTAGAACTTCATAAACATTACACTGTACTAGATTTTAGTTGAAAGTACGGAGACCAGGCAGAACTTTTAATAATAGCTACGTAATATTCTTAAATAATAAGAAATATATATTTTTGAGGTTAGCTGTGACGTCAGGTGAAAATGTACCATAACTTATAAATCAACAAAGGTTACCAACCCAAATATTTTTGACAGATGGCAAAATACATTTTCCCCTAACAATAATACCAATAATATTTTTTGGATGCTCTCATGTGTGCACATATAAATCTTTTTAATTTTTTCACGGAAACCAAATCGAAAGGGTGCAAGTGTGATACATTGTTGAAATCGGAATTCTTACTGCTTTTCAGTGGTTCGATTACAAATTGTAAGTAATCATAAAATAAGCTTCTTGTTGTATCAAAATGGCACTAAACGTAATCCGATCTCAACCAAAACCTTTTCAGATCGAAGGAGCACTAAAGAAATCCTCACGCAAAGTTTAATACAAATCCGTTTAGCAGTTTCGCCGCTATCGTGTTCACATACACACACACAGACATTTTTTAAAAACCACTTTTTTGGGTTCCTGGGACCTTAAAACGTAAAGATTTGATGTTATCTCAATTTTCGATTTTGGACCAATTTCAGTAACTTCCGACAATTTTATTGTGGGGAGGTTAATACAAAGTTTTTTGTGACAAAAACATTCGAGTTCCTGGAGATTAGCGAGGACAGAAAAAAATTGCATCCTTCACGAATACCTAAAAAAAAGTCGCGCAAAAAATACAAAACAAAAAAAATAAATTTTTACATTACGCCATTTTTGTTGCTACTGCCTTCTAATGTCAAACCACAGCAACTATGCGCGCATGCCTTTAATTTAAAAAAACTTGGATAATTTGTCGTTCTATATGCATAAGCTTTACCACTATTTGTTGCGTAGTTGGTGAATTCATAAAATATTACATAGACTTACGAATAATCCTGTATCAATGTAGAACTTTCTATTGAATTTGGTATTATGATTAGGTACCTAAATACCAAAATCCCACATGTATTTTACGCAACTCGGTTGATCTCAAAGCTGGGGAACGCGATTTTCCTTTAACGATTCCCTATGCAAATTCATTCGTATGGAAAGTGTCCACATTCTAAGGGCACGTTATATTGTTAAGTTACGTGTGTATTTCTGAATACAGTTATGAATTTTAAAAGGCTACAAGAGGGTAAACGGCATCGGATATACGAAAAAAAGTTCAACAACAAAATGTTGAAGAAGCCCGTAAATTTGTGGTATATTGCATAATTTTATCGGAGCAGGCGGCCAAGAAAATGTCCATTTTTATGTAAAATATTCCTTTGTATATCTTTTTTATTTTTCTGTTTTTTTATTTTATTGGCACAAGCACACACAGTTGAAGCTTTATTAAATTTATTTCATCAAATTTGTTGATTTTAAATGGAAATGTGCTTGTTTAATATTGCAATCTAAACTTCATAAAACTCTTTATTAACGTTCAAGTTTCACGATTTTATTATTTATTTAACATTTTTCATTAAATTATTTAATTAAATCTGAAAACTCTTTATTAACGTTCGGGTTTGAAAATTGTATTATTTATTTAATATTTTTCATTACATTATTCAATAAAATTCATTGATTTTGTATTGGAACGTGGCTTTTTACTGATGCAATCTAAACTTTATAACCTCCTGAGACCCGAGGAAAACAGGAATGTGCAAATTTATTGAAACTTATTTTTTTCGAGATTTGAGGTCTCTAAACCCATAATAGTAGGGTTTAAAAAAAATTCTAATTGCTCTTTCTACAAAAAAAATTAAGTCCATTTGAATGGACATTAGTACTTACTGCTGTCAAAATTATAGCATCAATAAGAATGCAAAACGTTAACAATACTTTATTTAAATCTAAGTTATCCAAGTTATTATTCTTCAATAACTCCAGTAATCGATCATCATTCTTTCCTGGATGCAGATATTTATCTTTGCCGAAAATAGCCACAATATAAAATGAGGTTAGAAAAAAAACGTACTGAGGAAGTCCTCAGTGGGCATTGAAATGGACGTGACTTGTTTTTAAACTGTACATGAACAAATATTCAGCAGAGAAGGTAATTTATACAGAATCGTGTATTTTAATGATATAGTCTACGGCTCCATACACGTAGTCTTTTAAAAATGCACTAAAACTACATAAAAACACCCTTTACTTACCATCAATCGTAACACGTCTAAACGAGGCAATGTTAACGGCTAATTGGTTTTGAAAGGTCTAAAAGTTGGCAACTTTTTACATAGGTGGCGCTCTAATATTCATTCATAATAGTGGACAGTAGGTTCTTAAAGCAATAATTTTGTGGAGTAGGAAATTAGATGCTAAAAACTAAATGTCCAATTTAATGGACGCCCGGTCCCAGGAGGATAAAACGTAGGTAGCATTAGGAACACAAGGGGCAATTATAGCCTAAGTTCCCTCACAAAAAGGTACCCCAACGATCACCTCAAATTTAAAAGGTGAAAATGGTTGGAAAACACCTAATAAACATCTTACGCCCACCAGACTAGTAAAAATGTGTTAATTGCTATTTTTAATTAACTTTTAAAATTTGCTAAAAAAAAATGAATTTACTTTTCAAAACACCTGCTTATTTACAGAATTTGTGGTAAATAATTTATCATTTAAAAAAAAAATGTCTGTATGACTTCAGAACACCCAACTCCTTGGTTTTTGTTTAAAAATGAAGTTTGAGATTTCCCTTATCTATTAAAACCTATCCGGCTGGAAATTTTTGTTAATTACCTTGTCAGACTGAATTTTGAAAGCGCAGCATTCATGCATGAGATAGATGTCAGGCTGGACCGCTGGCATCTCATAACACTTATTTTTGTTTTAAATTAAGTTTAAGATCTAGTAGAGTGCATTAATACGCTTATTGTGACTCCCGTGGGGGTTTCGTTGTCACAAGCTGAATTTTATATAAAATTAATGATGATATAATCTCAAAGCCGTCAAAAAATGTCCTACTCAAAAGGTCATTATAATCAAGAAACGAGTTATAGCTTATTGACTTAGGTGTTTTGATATTTCCACTTTTGAGTAATAGCAAATCTTTTAACCATGAATAGAACTAGTCAAAATAAGTAGATTTTCGAAAAGACCCACCTCGAGATCATGCATGCTCCCCCTGCTCCCCCTCAAAGGGGCAACCTGTAACTGCCTATATATATATTTTTTTTTTTTTTTCTCGAATACGGTAGGAGCTAGAGGAATGATCTTGGCACCATTCGATAGAGTATAAAATTTTGCATGCAACCCTCCATTTGCTTTTTGCTATTTTCTTTTCTTTTAAGGCCCCACAGCAAAAAAGGGGTGAGGAGCCTTCCAACAACGACACATGTTTGGCTATACCTCTAAAACGGTCCAATAAATCAATATTCTACAAGATATAAAAAATAAAGACCATTATTTTTTCTATCGATTGGTATATTATTATACACTTCGCAAATAGAGTATATTGTATTTGATCGGCACATTTCTAAAACCGTAAATATCGCTCGCAGACAAAAAATTTTCATATCATTGTGTTAGTGAACGAATTCTGAGCAACTTTCAAAATGTCCGTCTGTCCGTCCGTCTGTCTGTCCTTCTGTCCGTCTGTCCGTCCGTCCGTCCGTCACGTTTTTTGTAAGCACGATAACTCGAGAAAGAAAAATCCGATTGTACTGAAATTTGGACAGTAAGTTAGTGTTAGCTCGAGAAAGAACCCTATTGTTTTTGATCAAAATCGATCGGGAAATAAAAATGATTTTTTTTTTTTTTTGAGGTAGTTCTTACGCTTTTGACTCGGAATCCAAGGGTCCCAGGTTCGAAACCCCACATGGGGTATGGTATAGTTTTTTTTTCAATTTTTTCTTTATTTTACACTGAGTCTTTCACCAACTAAGTTCGTACTATAAAATTAAAAATGTCTAAAACTAACATTATTTAAAAAGAGTATCCTATAGAATGTGTAACAATTATATAAAAAATTTAGTAAACCGGCGAAGAGTACGTTTTTAGCTTGTTTGTATATGTTATCTGTTTATATAAAGCCGTCAGTGGCGTACAAAGAGAAAGCTGCACATGTGCATAATGAATTTATTTAAAATAATTGATTATTGTTGTTAAAAACTGCGAAAATATTGATTGTAGGTACCTGTTCAAAATTATTACTTTATTATTGTTTTTAACAACAATAATAAATTATTTTAAATAAATTCATTATGCACATGTGCAGCTTTCTCTTTGTACGCCACTGACGGCTTTATATAAACAAATAACATATACAAATAATATACCAATCAATAGAAAAAATAATGGTCTTTATTTTTTATATCCTGTAGAATATTGATTTATTGGGCCGTTTTACAGGTATAGCCAAACATGTGTCGTTGGAAGGCTCCTCACCCTTTTTTTTTGCTGTGGGACGTTAAAAAAAAAAAAGAAAATAGCAAAAAGCAAATAGAGGATCGTATGCAAAATTTTATACTCTATCGAATGGTACCAAGATCATTCCTCTAGCTCCTACCATTTTTGAGAAAAAAAAAAAATATATATATATATATATATATATATATATATATATATATATATATATATATATATATATATATATATCGAATGGTACCAAGATCATTCCTCTAGCTCCTACCATTTTTGAGAAAAAAAAAAAAAAATATATATATATATATATATATATATATATATATATATATATATATATATATATATATATATATATATATATATATATATATATATATATATAGAGGCAGATACAGGTAGTCCCTTTGAGGGGGAGCAGAGGGCGCAGGCATGATTTCTCGAGGTGGGTCTTTTAGAAAATCTACTTATTTTCACTAGTTCTATTTATGGTTAAAAGGATTTGCTCTTACTCAAAAGTGGAAATATCAAAATACCTAAGTCACTAAGCTGTAACTCGTTTTTTGATTATAATGACCTTTTGAGTAGGACATTTTTTGACGGCTTTCAGATTTTGAAACATCAGTATATCATCATTAATTTTTTATCAAATTCAGCTTGTGACAACGAAACCCCCACAGAACTTATTTTTATGCGTATATCTGGGCACCGAGCACTCTACTAATAGACCTACGGCCAAGAGGCAAATAAGTTACCTCATCGGGTACAAAAGGTTTGAGTTTTTGTAGTCGAAGTACCACATATATGTAGCAAAAAACCGACCATCTGCCGAGCTTGTCAAAAAGGCGAAAAAACTCGCTCAAGTTACCTCATTGGGTACATGCTTAAAAACGTGACAATTCACTTGGAACGCCATTATAATTTTTATATTGTGTGGCAGACGTCAGTATTTGAACGCATACGTAGAGCAGACGCCCGTCGCGACGCCCAAAATTCCGACGTTTCTTACCTCATGAGGTACATGTACAAACCTGGGTTCAAATCAAAGGTCTTTTTATGTAGATCATAAATATGTTTCAAAAAGATCGGCAGACGGTCAACTATAAAGAGCAGACGCTCTGGAAAATGTAACCTGAAAGAATAATACCAAAGTCGGTACAGGGTTTTATTGAGTACATGTTCGGAAATTTGACAATGCACTAGGAAAACTATTACAATAATTATTTTGTTTGTCAGACTTCCGTGAATATGTAGGAAAAACAACGTCGTAAACAAGAAACAACAGCAATACAAAACAATAGTAGTGAATAAAAATAGCAATAGCAAAATAGTTTTATTGAGTACATGTACGGAAATTTGACAATTCACTAGGAAAACTATTACAATTATTATTTTTTTCAGACTTCCGTGAATATGTAGGCAAAACAACTTTGTATACAAGAAACAACAGCAGTACAAAACAATAGTAGTAAATAAAAATAGCAATAGCAAAATAGTTTTATTGAGTACACGTTCGGAAAGTTGACAATGCACTAGGAAAACTATTACAATTATTATTTTGTTTGTCAGGCTTCCGTGAATATGTAGGCAAAACAGCTTCGTATACAAGAAACAATAGCAATACAAAACAATAATAGTAAATAAAAATAGCAAGGTTTTTTTGTTTTATTTGATAATAAATCTAAAGAAAAATAACTATTCGTCATCTTCATCACCACATGAATCATTAAAACCCTCTTCATTTTCATCATCAATATCCCTTTGCTCCATGCCGGTTTCGCGTACAATTATTTCGTCTAGGGCACTAGGTAATTGGGGTTCATCAAACCAAATCAGTGAAAACTTATTATCATTTAAATTACAACTATTTTCTGAGGGGTTATAAAGTCTTGGTTGTTTTTCGGTGGCACTATTCCATATGGCACATATTTGTACATCTTTGTACTTTTAAAAGCAATACATTCTTGCATGGAGGTAACATAGTACTATCAAACTTTTTCAGGTTATCGAATGGACTCTGATTTGGTTTTGGTTTACAATGAGAGTAGAAAATGTCGAATCGAGCTTCATTGACATCACATAAAGTGGATTTCCCATACATAGCACAAATTAATTTTTCTACATACGTAATCTGATCTTTGGAAATGCTTTCATTGTTGCCAAATGTACCAAATACTTCCTGCATTTTTTTGTCATTTTTAAGGAGAAAGCTGCCGTGTAGTCACACCCTGTTAAAGAATGGAATGCTGGTAGAGATTTACAAACATTAAATCCTAGTGCATTGGAAATTGCATTGACATCTACAAATCGACAAAAAAATATTATTGATTTTTTTAGGGTTCTTCTCCCATGCATATAGAATAACAGCTCGAATTTAATGTATTTCACTGTTTGAGATAAATGAAATTTTATTTTTACTCCTGCATAATTTCCAGAGCGTCTGCTCTTTATAGTTGACCGTCTGCCGATCTTTTTGAAACATATTTATGATCTACATAAAAAGACCTTTGATTTGAATCTAGGTTTTTACATGTACCTCATAAGGTAAGAAACGTCGGAATTTTGGGCGTCGCGACGGGCGTCTACTCTACGTATGCGTTCAAATACTGACGACTGCCACACAAAATAAAAATTATAATGGCGTTCCAAGTGAATTGTCACGTTTTTAAGCATATACCCAATGAGGTAACTTGAGCGAGTTTTTTCGCCTTTTTGACAAGCTCGTATAATGAGAAGTTGACCATTGAGCTCCGGCAGACGGTCGGTTTTTTGCTACATATGTGTGGTACTTTGACTACAAAAACTCAAACCTTTGGTACCCGATGAGGTAACTTATTTGCCTCTTGGCCGTAGGTCTATAATCTCCTCTATGCATAAAAATGAATCTGTCATCGAAACGATGTTTCTTGCTATGTCAGATTAAATTGGTAAGCGCTGTGCCCAACGGTTTTTTTTAAATAAGCTTCCACGACGGCCGCCGCGTTTAAACACCATCTTTATTTTTTAATTAAAAAATGTAGTCGCGGCGCTTTAAAAAATTCAGTCTGTCATAGTAAAAAATATGTTTTCGCTGATAGACCAATTTCTGCTCATAAAAGAGATCTCAAACTTAATTTCAGTAAAAAATGAAGATTGTGGTTTGACGCGGCGTCGTAGAAGCCTATTAAAAAAAAAACGTTGGCATGGCACTTACAAATTAAATCTGGCATAAGACATCTGGCATCACTTACCTTGTAATATTATTTTTTTCGATGGCAGATCAATTTTTATGCATAGAGGAGATCTTAAACTTCATTTAAAACAAAAATAAAGAAGGTGTTACGAGATGCCAGCGGTTCAGCCTGACATCTATCTTATGCATGGATGCTGCGCTTTCAAAATTCAGTTTGACAAGGTAATTAACAAAAATTTCCAGTCAAACAGGTTTTAATATATAGGGGAAATCTCAAGCTTCATTTTTAAATAAGAACTAAGGACGTAGGTGTTCTGAAGTGTACTTTCATGAAGAAAATTATTTATGACAAAAGGTCTGTCAGATGTTAATTAACAAAAATTGTCAGACAGAAATTTTTTTTCAAAAATGATACATTATTGACCACAAATTGTGTAAATTTCAAGCAGGTGTTTTGAAAAGTAAACTCATTTTTTTTAGGTAATTTCAAAAATTAATTAAAAATGGCAGTTAACACATGTTTACCAGTCTGGCGGGCGTAACATGTTTATTACGTGTTTTCCAATCATTTTCACCTTTAAAGAGGTTGTTCGATAGGGTACCGTTTTGTACCATGGGAGCTTAGATTATTAGGATTAGCACATTTCAGGATCAGAACTTGTTACCTGATTCAATAATTGATTAATGTCGGTCAAATGACCCAGTTAACCACTGTCCTTATACTTTAAGTGAAATCACTTACCTTACTTACCCATTCAATGACGAAGATCCAAAAGCCCTGTGGGATTCTCTAAAAGAGAACATCGAACAAGCAGTAAAGAAAACACAAAGCAAGAAATGTAAATAAAAGTTGGGTAATTGCAGAAATCTCCGATTAAAGAACTTATATCTAGATACATAATGTGTATTGGTTTGTTTGTTGCTGAGGTAGTCACAGTCTAAGGCACTTCAGTTGCAAACATCCCATAAGTTCCTGATTCGCTAGTAGGTCTATTCGCGGCCGTTTCGGATACGATCGGTTCAATTCAATTATCATAATCTCAATTTGACGCGTCGGCCATTAACATTAATACATGTTTTTCGTGTTCTCCTATCAAAATGTGGTAAAAAAGTCATATTTACATAGTTTAGTGAAAATATATTTAGTACAGAATGGTAAAGTGCTGTTCCGTTTGCAGAAAGTAGTTTAGAACAGAAGAAAATCGATCGTTTCATAAGTAGGTATAAACTTCATGGTCGTAACATGATGGGGTTTAGTTTACAGTTGTAAAAAGGTGAATAGCAATTCAATTTTAATATCCTTTTAATACATATTTCCTTCAGAAAGCAACTATTTATTATTTTAAATATATGTAACTCCCACTCAGACAATCTTGACATTGAATTTAAGGCTTGTCTAATTTGTGGTGTGTGGTGTAGGCCCCCTAGAAATTAATTTGCGTCCAAAATTTTATTGAAAAGTGGTTGTAACTTTTTTAGTTTTTGAAGGATTTGAAATAATTTGCAGCTATTTGTTAGTCCTCTATGATGTGCTTCTTTCTGATTAATTTGTTTTTTAATTTCCTCAGCGAAGCGCTTAATAACTGAAGTTTTTGAGTGCTCGGTGACATTTTCCTTAAAATTTTTTTTGGAATTGATGAATAATACTCCAGTCGAATTAGACATAATAAAAAATTTTGCGTACTGCGGACTTTTTTTTGTGGAAGTTGTTTAAGAGGGCATAATAAGCAAGCACAGAAAACTACACACTGCTAGACCATGTGCGTCCCCTATTTTTAGGGGTTGAAACTTTGAAATTTTACTTATGTGCCCATATCTGTTTCCCTATTGCCCGTAGGGCTCTTTACCAAGTTACACTTTTTGAAGATTCATCCCTCCTCTACATAATATATATATTACACATTTGCCATAGGACAAACGGTTTTGGCTGTACGAGGACGGAAAGGTCGCGCTGTCCGAATTTGGGGGTCTTCTGTACAGGACAAACGGCTATTATTTCCAATCTACAATACTACACATACTAATGCCCTTAAGGAAAAAACTTTCATCGAATACCGCGCGGTTTTCATGACACGGGATGTTGAAATTTTGAAAATCCCTTTTTTTAAAAAAAAGCGAACCCACTTTTTTTCGCTCATTTTTTTTTCATGTATGTACGACCCTAATATAAGAAAATTTACGTTGGTTTCATTTTAATACATTCATTGGTTTAGGAGCTAGACAGCAAAATATAAAAAAAATGGCTATTTTGGTATTTTTGCATTAAAAAACCAAAACCAGTATAATTCTGATAAATGTTTTTGTTTATCCTAAAAGTCCAATTCACTGAGCATAGAAAATGTGTTTTTGTATTTAAATAGGATCAACACTTATTGTGTAATAACGATTTATGTCATGTGTTCTCCAGTCTCCCTTTTCACAATTTTTTTTTGCGGCCTTATGGTTCATAGTAGGGCAGAAAGTAATATACACGTGGACAGAGCACATAATGGTGTTAAAATGGATATCTTGTTAAAATGCGATAGGACGTACCGTTTTCGAGTAAAACGCACTTGTTTGCAAAAAATTACTTCAGATTACACTTTTCATCGACTGACTAGTAAATACTCACCGCTGACTACGAAAAATTACAACTATGTGTCGCTTCTTGCCTTTTCTGTTTATGAGGGACATTGCTAATGAAAAAATTAAGGGACTCGGATGGAATGAGGGTTCACGCTTGTCTGAAGTCATCATTGCAACTTATTTTGTGTCTAACAAAATCCACAGTAATTTTACCTTCCTCGAGAAACAGTTATTATATGTCCATTTCATCGAAAAATGATTTAAAAAAACAAACTCCTAAGAAAGAAAACACCAAAATGTAGAATTTATTTATCAGATCACAATTCAGAACACAATGAAAACTCAAATCAAACATAACCAAACAAGTGCGTTTTACTCGAAAACGGTACGTCCTATCGCATTTTAACAAGAGACCCATTTTAACACCCTATTATGTGCCCTATCCACGTGTATAATGCTTTCTGTCATACTATGAACCATAAGGCCGCAAAAAAAAATGTGAAAAATGAGACTGGAGAACACATGACATAAATCGTTATTACACAATAGGTGTTGATCCTACTTAAATACAAAAACACATTTTCTATGCGCAATGAATTGGACTTTTAGGATAAACAAAAACACTTCCCTCCTTTAGGGCATTAGTATGTGTAGTATTGTAGATTGGAAATAATAGCCGTTTGTCCTGTACAGAAGACCCCCAAATTCGGACAGCGCCACCTTTCCGGCCTCGTACAGCCAAAACCGTTTGTCCTACGGCAAATGTGTAATATATATTATGTAGAGGAGGGATGAATCTTCAAAAAGTGTAACTTGGTAAAGAGGCCTACGGGCAATAGGGAAACAGATATGGACACATAAGTAAAATTTCAAAGTTTCAACCCCTCAAAGTAGGGGACGCACATGGTGTAGCAGGGTGTAGTTTTCTGTGCTTGCTTATTATGCCCTCTTAAACAACTTCCACAAAAAAAGTCCGCAGTACGCAAAATTTTTTATGATGTCTAATCTCTCTAGTCTCGACTGGACTATAACTTTTTTCTTTTAAGAAAAAATTGAACTTTTTTGCGGCCATTTAATAGTCCTGAATGGCATGCTTAGTTCTGGATATTTTTCTGACTGATTTTCTCAGCGACGCGATTATTAATAGAATCTATTGCGAGTTCGATGACACTAAAAATTTCATTGGAAATGGGTGAATAACTTTTTTAGTTTATGGAAAATTTGAAATGTTTTTTGGCCATTCGGTGAATATGTGCTTCTATCTAGTCAGGTACCGAAACTGAAATTTATTTCGGTTCGGTTTCGGTTACGGTTAACTGACGTACACCATTTTCGGTTTTCGGTTACGGTTTCGGTTTTCCAAAATCTCACATTCCGGTTTTCGGTTTCGGTTGCGGTTAGGAAAAATTCATAATTACGGTGCAGTTTTCGGTTAGGGTTTGGGTCAAAATTAAATTAATGCTTGTAGGGGGCGAAAACGAAATTTATTTCGGCTCGGTTTCGGTTACGGTTACCTAACGTACACCATTTTCGGTTACGGTTTCGGTTTTCAGAGCAGCGTTAATTTGGTTTTCTGTTTCGGTTTCGGTTTTCAAGGCAGTGCCAATCCGGTTATTGGTTACGGTTTCGGTTTTCCAGAATTTCTCATTTCGGTTTTCGGTTTCGGTTCAGTTACGGTCCCTGTTTTTAATTAATTCGTTTTTTAGATTTCTCAGCGATAAGCTAGAAATTGATTATTTTGTGAATTTTTAGCGTTCGATGACAATGATGAATACGTGATGCGATGTGTGTTGAAGGACTAGCAGGAGTGGGTATAGCCACTTCTATAGAAGCAAAATTTCAAACTTGAGGTGTACAGATGTTACCTCCTTAGATGCAGCAAGCGAGGATGAGCTTATACACCTCCCAGATAGACTTGAGCTAATATGCTCCTATTATGGTATAAATTAGAATAAAATAAAAATTGTGGCCGTGGACCGAGCTAATGGTACTCACCCAGGCATGTTTGCGTTGAAGACTTCAAACTACAAAACTACAGTCGCAAACTAAAAAAATATACGATGTTTAGAAAAGCAATTTTCTGTTCGTTATTTGTTTTTATTTAAACTAAAATAATTTCTAATATGATCACTTGTGATTTGCATTTTAATTTATTTCGGAACTGTTATACAGAATATTAATATTTTAAGCTAAAATAAATAAAAAAACCGCTGCCCAAGGAATCACTACTTCCACATCCAGATTCTCTATCCAAGTCACTCACAACGAAAAAACTTTGTATGTGAAAATAATTGTTTATGGAACTTTAATAATATAATATTTGAAATCCTCTACCCCAAAAACCCATAAAACGATACCCCACATCGGTAGTGGGGTGGGGGTGGTGATGGGGGGGTGGTAGTGGGGGGTGGATGAAGTAAAAAAATATTTTGAGGTTTCTGGTTCCTGTACATACACTAAATCACAATTTTTTTTCATCCCCTTTAATAAGGAGGTGGGGGTGGTAATGGGGGTGGCTAATGCCAAAATTTGTTTTGAGACCTTAGCTTCTCTTGTATATACTAAATACCAATTTCATGGACTCTTACCTGCTTGAGTTACCCATTTACCCCAAATTTACCCCAATTTACCCCCCAACCCTTCGACGGAACAAGATGAAAATATAATCTAGTTCTAGATCTCGTTAAATTACATATGTGTACCAAATTTCAAGTCAATATCTTAAACGGTTCCAGAGTAAACGTGCGCACAAAAAAAGTTACAGACAGACAGACCGACAGACAGACCGACAGACAGACAGACCGACAGACAGACAGAAATTTTTTTTTCGCTCAAACTTAAAATCTCGACGTTTCATAACATTTTAAGCCTATTTGGACAATAAAAATTTTAAAAAATTTTTTTGTCGTTACTATACTTCCACTGGACGTGGAAGTAATATGTAAACAAATAGAAGACAATTAAGAGTATTAAAAATATAATGGCGTTAGATCAAGTAGCAGTTAATTTATGGCAGTAAAAAGATTAATATTAAATAAATAATATTATAAACTTATAGAAAGTAATTAAAAGCGTTGAAAATATAACAACGTTAGGTCAAATATCAGTCAATTTATGACCAGCAATAATAAGAAGATGAAAGTTTGGAAGTTTTTTTAAATCCTTCACAAATAAAATTGGTAAAATTTCGAAGGTAAGCGAAATGCTTTCAACCTTTCCGTGTTACATATGTGCACCGGTGGCGGAAATACTTTTATTTGGTGCTTTTAAAAGTTGGCAAGTAAAGAGTATGAAGTTTGTGTTTACATTAACTTAATTTGAAAACTCCAGGTGAACAAGGAAGTCCACTCAGACTTATTATATATGTTTGTATTTTTTATATTGTTTTATCTTCGAATATTCAACATCTTCTCAGGCTTATTCGTCTAATAATTTACTATTTAATTTTTGTAATAAATATAGATTTTAACAAATCATAGAAATTGCTTTTTTAAATTCGCTTTATGTTATAATTTTCAAATCTTATTTCGGTGATGAACGACGCAATAATTTTTTTTTAAAATAAGAAAGTCTATACTTATAACAAAAGAGCACTAAACTCCAATAACCAAATTTGTTTTATAATTGTACTTTTTACAACAATGTTGTTTCATTGCTATTTTATTACATTTATAAAATTGCAATAAAAAATAGTTGTGTAATATTTAAATGTTGCTTGTTGTTGTCATATGATGTACGTCATACGATCCGCATTAACATTTTTTTCAGTTGATATATATCATACAAATATTACCCTTGTGCCAAATTTTAGCAAAATCGGATGCCTAGTTTCAACGATATCGTATCCACATAACAAGCAAAATTTAAACCTTACACAACTATTTTGTTTTATTACAATTTTATAAATGTAATAAAATAGCAATAAAACAAAATTGTTGTAGAAATGACAATTATAAAACAAATTTGTTTATTGGCCACACACATACATACGGGCATTTTCATTTTTTCGTACTCCTGGTCGTCAAAATGTAAAGATTCTGTCTTATGTCAATTTTAAATTTTCAATCAATGGCAGTAACTTCCTCAATTTTACGTGTGGTGACTGGTGTGGTTAATAAAAATATTTTAGGAATTGTATATAAGTTACCTACTTAATCAAAAAGCACATAATTTTTTAGTTGCATTTGAACGGACTTAAAATATAATATATCTATATCTAACTGTGAAATAAACTATGTATTATGGTTAATTACGGCCATAATCAAAATCAAATATCAACTTGTTTTATTTAAGCCCCAATAATATAGAAAGGTTGATTTCGGCACTGAAGTCAATTTGGGTTAGTCAAGTTGAGTCTTTTTTTTTAGATGTAATAATTTGTCGTGAGGAATTTCTACTAAAAAAATATGTGTTACTCAAACAAAACGGTTAATCATCATTTACTACGTTGTCAGCTACATTGAAATGAAATAATGAGGGAGCCTAAAAAACAGACATAACGTAATTTTAAAAATTTTAATGATTTCAAGGAGATTAATTTAATACTCAATTTTTCAGAATATTGTGTCAAGAAACTGTAGATGAAAAAAAATGTTTTTTTGTAAGTTGTTTTGTTAATTTATTTCATAAACAAGTATCCATAACTACATCTAGAATGACAAAGTCCAAAGTCCCTGAAACAAAAGATTATTGATTCAAAACATTGATTTATGTTATACAACAGATTTCTACGGCTGTCACAGCCTCTCTGTCCCCAGTTTCCAATTTGGTCTATCGTAACAAGTTCCTTCTTCTAAATTTCTAGCGTCCATTGTTCTTTTATGTCGTCTCGCCAGCATCTTCTCGGCCGTCCTCTCTTTCTTCGTTCTGACATTATCCATTCCAGAACTTTCTTGGACCACCTATTCTCTATTCGTTTTGTATGTCCAAACCATATTAATTGTCGTCTTTCGATTTCGTCCGCTATGGTCTGTTCTTGCACATCATTTCCCTTATTTCCGTGTTTCGTACCCTCTCCAGTCTGGATTTTCGACAACTCCTTTTTAAGAAATCCATTTCAGTCGCTAGTAATTTTTGTTTATTCTTTTTGCTAACATCCCAAACTTCTGCCCTATAAATCATCACGCTCTCCACTATGCTTTTGTATATTCTCTTTTTAAATTCCCTTCGAATCTCTTTTTCCCAAAGGAGTGAGTTTAATGCTCCAATGGCGTTCCTACCTTTGAGTAATTGGTAATCCGTTCCCTGATTTCGTCATTACTATTGGCCTGTTTGTTTAGAATAACTCTTAAGTGTTTACACTGGTCTACTCCTTTTATTATTCCAGATTCCAAGGGTAGGTTGTTACACTCGTTGTTACCGACTAAAATGTATTCACACTTACTTTGATTTATCCGTGTTGGTATTTCCAAATTTAATTATGTAAATACTGTTTATGGACCAAATTTAACCAGTCAGTATAAACGTAAAATTCAAAATGTTCAGAATTCACGGTTATGAATATTGTGCTTGTGCTGTTTAAATGTAATTTATGTATTTATCGTCAAAACTCATTAAAATAATTATGAGGGCAGAGTGTCGTGTGAGCAAAGAAAGTTGCCATTTACGTAAATATAATTTAGGTTAGATTTTTATTTTTTGTAAAATACAAAAAAAAATCAGTTTTGCAACGAAGCAAGAATTCAGCAAATTTTGAAAAGAACAACTGACGTAGATACACAGCCGTCTACCATCGCAATAATCCGGAAAATAATTACGAGAAGATATGAGCAGGCGTAAAAAAAATTCAAGTCAAGTTAATCCAAATTCAGAGAATGAGAGAGTTTAATTCATTTATATTTGGAGGTGCGTATTGTACAAAAAATAACGCTAAAATAGGGAAACAAAATCGAATTTGCCTACAAGTTTTTCTGGCAAGACGGAACCTGAATTTCAGTTAGATTTAAATTGAAGTTGTTTTCACGAATATGAAACAGTAACAAGTGACCAACAGCTTATTATTGGTATTAGTGGTGTTAATAATGTATCGTTTTTCAGTAAGACTCATAGAAACGACAAACTTAATGTTTCTAATAAACTTCCCTTGTTTGTCAAAAAAAACCTACCTATGTGTATCTTATTGTGCAGTAGCAATATTATTCGGATTGCGCAGATCCTCAGCTTCAAAATTTGTATTTCTGTTTTGAGAAAGCTAGTCGGGAAAACTTCAAACTTCATATTTTGACCAAACAAAGAAGCTGTTATTCATAGTATGCCTAGGGCAATTAAATTACTTTACGTGTAGGGTTTTTATAGATTATTCTGAATTGCGAATTCAACGAGTTCTGCTGAAAATATAAAATATACACATTCATATAAGGGAACATTTACAGCATTTTTAGTAGGAATATCTCCGAATGGACATGCGTCGTCTCCTTCAAAGTCTTACTACGGTGGTTGAACGCATTTATAATCAATGATTTGGGTATTTTAAACTTATTACAACTTGCAGCAGATGTGATCTTAAGCAGATAAGTTCCATATTTCTCACTTGATGCAGTTATCGGCGAGTTTTTGAAATCAGACAAAACAAATTAAAACAAAGACAGGCACATTAAAAAACTGGATATATGTATTAGTAGCCAAGAAAATTTTTATAAAACCATTCTTTACTTGTCATTTTCATCTACGTTATTATCGTCATTAATACCAGTTTGTGATGAAAGGGTATAGCCGGAAAAGTTAGGGAAATATGCCACTGCACTTACTTAGGTAAAATGGCTTCCAGATGATGCAGTTTATATTACACGGTAATTTTAACCCGCTACTACCCCTACGAAGGTGGAAAAAAATAATATGTCTTTAGTTATTATATATTTTTTTCGGTTTCTATGCAACCGATCGATTTGAAATTTGGCACGAGTATTGCTTGGGTGGAGATAACTTATAAGATCATTTTATGACCATTTTAACCAACGGAAAAAAAAATGTAAATTTTTTTTAGAGGCTACCCTTCGTGGTACATTCACCATACTATGATATATTATGTCTTGATTATCATACTAAATTGTCAGATTTTTTGCTGTGGTGGAACAATATAGAAAAAATAAAATTGGGTAAAATAAAATATTTACACATGCCTCTTAGTTGTAGCAGTTAATATTTATAGCCTTACAAGATATTGTTGCATATCTACAACCGACCGCGGGTGCCAGTGCGATGTTGCCAAGTCTACTTTTCCCCAGACGTACGGAAATTCGGCACAATCTGGCAAAACCACTTCTGGAGGTCCCAGGGGCGAAGTATTAACTCTCTAGGACCTTGGGGAAAAGTTTAGCAACGAATGATGTTCATTGTAATTACTGTCGCATTACGACATCTAAAAAACGACGTACTGAACCAAATGAAGAAAGTGAGGGAACGATCGAAGAAGCCTTTTGTGCCTTCGACATCTTCTAGCACTATGACTAGTGACTCTGACGAAATAATGGAACTACCATTGCAAAGACTCGTTGTTACACATAAATACTGTTGCATATGTGGTGATTATAAAAAACTGACTGTAATACCCACTAATGTGATACTACAGTGCTATTGAAACAAACAAATATACATCCCCGAGGCAATCGTTGCTGTAAAATACATTTGATTAAACATCGCTTTTATGAAGACGATATTACACATCTGGAACCATATACCAATTGTAGCTCGATTCCTAGATCGGATTTATGCATTCCATTGAATTCCCCAATAAAAAATCTAAAAGGCTCTACAGACCACTGCGGTTTATCAGAGAAGCAATTATTAACGTTTACAGGCTTAACGGTAGATGCCATTTACGAATTAAAGTCACTGTTGGAAAATTCAAGTACAAGAACTTCTTCTGTCCTTGTTTTTCTATTAAAACTGAAAACAGGTAGTAATAATGATAACAGAATGACCTCCTACATTACTAAATTGTTCGATATGATGCCAGCGTGCAGCGAACTTGCTAGGAAACTGAACAAATTGACCATCCTCAGAATGATATCATTGGTATATTATTAAGGTTGTAATTAATAACTATAACTAATAAGATAGTCTGATAAACCGCGGTGTTCTGTAGAGCCTTTTAGAGTTATTATGTTATTGGGGTTAATGAATTTAATAGAATGCATAAATCCGATCTAGGAATCGAGCTAAAGAGATGTTTAATCAAATGTAGACACATTTCGCGCCCAGCGATCCATCAGAGCGACTTAAGTTTAGACATAGACTGGACCACGGATAGTAGGTTAACCCACAAAGGTTATAAAAACAAAGGCATATTAGGAATCAATGTCACAAGTCAGGATAAGTATTGACAAACGACAACTAATGTTAAACAACTGTACCATACTGAGATAAAAAATTATCCATCTGCGTAGCTGGCTGATGGAACCCATCTAAGGCCAAAAATGAGGAGAAAAAAATCAAATGTATTTTACAGCAACCATTGCCTCGGGGATGTATATTTGTTTGTTTCGATAGCACTGTAGTCTCACAGTAGTGAGTATTACGGTCAGTTCTTTACCATCACCACATATGCAACAGTATTTATGTGTAGCAACGAGTCTTTGCAATGGTAGTTCCATTATTTCATCAGAGTCACTAATCGTAGTGCTAGAAGATGTTGAAGGCACAAAAGGCTGGTCTTCTTCGATCGTTCCCTCATTTTCTTCATCTGGTTCAGTACGTCATTTTTCAGATGTCGTAATGCGACAGTAATTACAAAGAACATCATTCATTGCTAAACATTTCCCCAAGCTCCTACAGAGTTAATACTTCGCCCCTGTGGAGTGAACCCTGGAATCTCCAGAAGTGGTATTGCCAGATTGTGCCGAATTTCCGTACGTCTGGGAAAAAGTAGACTTGGCAACATCGCAATGCCACCCGCGGTCGGTTGTAGATATGCAACAATACCTTGTAAGGCTATAAGTATTAACTGTTACAACTAAGAGGCATGTGTAAATATTTTATTTTACCCAATTTTATTTTTTTCCATATTGTTCCACCACAGCAAAAAATCTGACAATTTAGTATGATAATCACGAAGTGTCAAGACATAATATATCATAGTATGGTGATTGTACCACGAAGGGTAGCCACCCTTTTGTCCTCTAAAAAAAATTTATATTTTTTTTCCGATGGTTAAAATGGTCATAAAATGACCTTATTTTTTTGGAGTAAGTTATCTCCACTCAAGCAATACTCGTGCCAAATTTCAAATCGATTGGTTGCATAGAAACCGAAAAAAAATATATATAATAATTAAAGACATATTATTTTTTTGCACCTTCGTAGGGGTAGTAGCGGGTTAAAATTTTTACCGTGTAATATACTCTATAAACTGCATCATCTGGAAGCCATTTTAAATAAGTAAGAGCAGGGGCACATTTCCCTAACTTTTCCGGCTATACCCTTTCACATATAACGCTTACACTTATAGTAACTTTTTCGCTCTTTATCATAATGCTTATAATGGACAACAAATGTTTGTTGCCTCAAACAACTCCAATAAATTAACTTCATAATGTTTCCTCATTTTCCCGGAAACAGTTTTTCTAACTTTTATCCTTTTACATATTTCTGCTTCCCGCCTGCTTTCCTAGCAGATGATTTTCTCCATGCTCACTCTCTGCTTGTTATACTTCCACAACTTTCAATGTTCACGAAAATGACGAATGCACTAACATGCTTACAGAATCCTGCAACCCTAGTCAGACCATGACTCAAACGTACATGATCTATTCATTCGCCTATTCAAATATCGTGACGTTGCAAAAAGCTCATTTAGTGGGAAGATTTCAAATATATCACAGTCATCACACGAATCTGCCTTTGCCACTCAGTATCCACAAACTCAAAGTACAGTTGCAAGAGTGTGATGTAAGGGAATAGCTGCGCTAAAGTAATCCGTCTGCAATTTGTATGAGCAGACCATGTACGTTTGTATTATCGAGGCAGTTACATGTCGGCTTTTGCTTTCAACCTACAAAAAAATCAGCAAAGGTCTCATATGCTACTCTTTAAACCTTCATTGTTTTATAAATATTAGCTATTTATCTCTAAACTAACCGAATATGCGTTGCGGGCAACGGATGTCTGTCGAATAACATGGCCATTTTTTACCTACTGCAATTCCTGGTGTATTACACTTTATTTCATTGACGTTTAAAATTTGTTTAGAGCGAAACAATTCTAAACTTGTTTTGTACGTAGCTTTACTGCAATATGTAAATTTTACGAACTGAGAGCCGAAATATATAATAGTGACCATTGAACAGGTTGACAGCTGACTACTACCAAGAGTGTTACGATTCTCCCCAGCGAGACGCTGGCTGCTACGCAATGGTACACGTATTACATCAGGTAATTTAGATTATGGGGGTAATTTTTCGGTAAGTGGAAGAGAAACTTTTTACCGTTTTTATTATTATTATTATTATCAGGTTGGTATTTGGTGACGAGAACTTTTTGTCAAACGGAATGTACCTTGTCTTTTCAATATTCATGTATGTAGAAAAATCAGGTACAGTGGCTTAGTACAGGACCTACTCCAGTTGAAATTTCGTTTCTTGTAAATACACAAATGTGTGTAAAACCACAAAATGCGTAGAAATACATTTAACATGTACGGACTTCTATTCATGCCATTGTGATATCAATGATCATGCGGAGCCGGAGCCGAAGCCAGCTCTTGGCTACCCAAGATCAACTGTCAAGACGTCAATAGAGAACTGGTCTCGTTCCCAGTTCTCTGACTTCTGGGCCTCCTACCTTAGACTCCGGCAAGTGAAGCTCCTTATATCGGGGCTCTTGCCGGAGCGAGCAGAATAAACAATGCGACTAAGCAGGAAACAGGTTAGAATCGTAGTAGGTCTTTTGACTGGACACCTGAAACACCTGCACAGTGCAGAAGAGGTTTTAGAGATCTTATGTCTTCTGGTACTTCAACAGTAATTAATGCACCCAATATTAATGCAGACGTAACTAGGACCAACGAAAACAATAACTCTTTTTTATACCCGCGCTTGTCCCAGTTAACACTAGCATAGTAAACAAAACATCTGCAAAAACTCATATAATACTAAATCTGATAATTTAACACTAAATTCCCCTGATTTTTCTTCATTACACACAGGGTCCTAATAACAAAGCTGATGAATTAGCACTATATGTTAGTGCTAAACTGTGTGATTCTTCTTCTCCAAATTGTTTAAAAGATGTCACAAGTGTGTTTCATGTCAACATTCAGTGCATTTTAAATAAGTTGGAGAGATTTCACTTTTTTTGGATAAAAACGCTTTTGATATAATTTGTTTCTCAGAAGATTGGTTGGATTGATCTGCATTAAATTTTATTAATATCCCTTCTTTTAAACTGGCAGCTCACTTTTGTAAAGAAAATAACAAACACGGCGGAGTGTCTATTTTTGTAAAAAGCTCAATTAAATATAAACCTTTTTAAACTAGTGAATTTAATAGTCAGTTTAATGCCGAATACTGTGCTATTGAAATATCGTGCTTAAATTGTATACTTATCAATGTCACCCGCTGGAGACATTGAAGTTTTTCTTAATCTGTTAGAAAATCTCTTAATACACTGCTCAACAAAATTTAGGAACATTATATTAACCGGTGATTTCAACATCAATTTTAGACTTGGTGAATCTAACTTCATCTTTTGGCCTCGTGGACACGATCTTCGATTTTACCAAAAGTACCCCACATACTTGCATTGATAATGTCCTTACGAATTTGGTGGATGGTAGCTACGAGACTGGCGTTATCGACTACTGCTTATCTGATCACTTAGGTCAATTTATTGTCATTAAAAAATCCCTCAAACTTCCTACAAAAAATATTTGGAGAAGAAATATTAATGCCAACGGCATCGGTAAGTTAAGAACATCCTTGAAAAACATTGACTGGCGTTTATTTGAAAACTTAAATTATAATGCAAACTTTTTGTCTGAGTTTTTAATAAAAACTTATTCATGAAATATTAACGATCATTTTCCATTAAAAAAATGTAAAATTAGTAATTCTCCTCCGGTTCGGTGGTTTGACGACTCTTTCAGAGAAATGAGGGAGACTCTATCCTGTGTTAAAACGATTGCCAACTGTACTCGCGATTTCACATTACATAACATTATGAAAAAGACTATAAATCAAAAATAGCTTATGGTTCCTTCATTACCAACTCTAAAAACAAGGCACGTGATAGCTGGAATTTAATTAATTTTGAAAGATATAAACCTAAATCCACTTCACCTGAATATGATATTCCTTTAGATTCCTTTAATTCATTTTTCTCCACTATGGCCAAGAAATTTGTTATACCCACATCTAATGTCCAGGCAACAGATTTTTGAAAAAATGTACCTAGCTTTAGTTCTTCTTTCTTTCTTGAGCCAGTTGCTATGTTGCTATGTTTCGGAGGCGGTTCATAGTATAAGTAATTCCAATTGCACCGATATTTATGGAATAAATAGTTGTATTATCAAAGAAACCATTAACATAATTTTGGAACCGCTTACACTTCTTATTAATAAATGTTTTAGTGAAGGTCACAGAAAGCTTGTCAAGTATCTAGACACTAATAATATTTTAAATTGTTGCCAATTTGGCTTTCGTAATAAATGCTCTACCACCGATGCTGTTTTAAAATAGTATCTGACATTGTGGAAGGCCCTGAAGACGGTAAGCATGTAGTTATCAGCTTATGTGACATCCAAGGCCTTCGACTGCGTCTCGCATGACATACTTGTGGAAAAATTGAGTTTTTACGGTGTTAGGGGCTTACCTTTGAATCTGTTTTCATCTTATCAGAACAACAGACAACAATGTGTCTCTATTAACAACGTTAATTCGGAATTTCTGCCAGTCAAATACGGGGTGCCCCAGGGTTCTGTACTGGGGCCTCTACTTTTTATCTTATATGTAAATTATCTTTTTCACTATTTGACTCCTGTTAAATGCAGTACCTATGCCGATGACACCTCCATGCTAAATTTTGATTGTGACATTAACAATGTAAACATCACCTCCGCTGCGTCTATTCAGCAAGCTAAGGTATGGTTTTCTGCTAACAGTTTAATGCTAAATGAAGACAAAACTCAAAAATTTTTATTTTCCACGAGAAATGCACTGGTAAACGGTGACAGTATCAAGATACTTGGAGTTCTTGTGGACAACAAACTAAGCTGGTGTAAACACGTGAAGGTACTTTCAAGCAAACTGTCCAGTATATTTTTTTTACTACGCAGACTAAAAAGTTTTCTGTGTTCCAACACATTAAAGTCTTGCTATTTCTCCTTATTTCACTCTCACATTACTCCTCTGTGATGACTCATGTCATGCTATAAAAATTTTTAAATTAGAAAAGAGAGCTCTCAGGTTAATAAGCAATGCTGGGTGGAGGGATCACTGCCAGCCAATGTTTAAAAAACTGGGCATATTGCCTGTACCTTCTTTATTGTATATTTCGTTATTGGAAATTCACAAAAATAAGGGCAATTTTTTTACCAATTCTGATTTTCATAATTATTCAACTGCCAAGATCCGCCCCACAGCTTAGACAACCTCAACATAGACTTGTTAAATCTTCAAGAAACTCATTAAACCTTCAGCTATATAACCATTTACCAAATTCCATAAAAATCCTTCATTATAATATATTCAAACGCAAGTTAAAAACGCATTTCTTGAATTTCTGTTTTTACTCAGTGGAAGAGTATTTTAACACTGAATTTTCCATCTTATAAAATGTCTGCTACACTATTTTTATGTTTTCTTGCTCTTTTAATGTATATTGTTTTTTTCTTTGTTATTTGCATGTTTTTAGTTGTTTATTGTATGATAATTTTATTCGTCATTGTATTTGTATGTTTATATTTCAATGTTTTTGTTATAATGTTTCACTTGCCAAAAACTTTTTGTAACTTGGTTAAATAAACTTTCTTTCTTTCTTCTTTTCTTCCTTTCTTCCTTTCTTCCTTTCTGCCTTTCTTCATTTCCTCCTTTTTTCTTTCTATTATAGGTTCATAGACTAAGTAATTCCAATTGCACCGACTGCTGGTTTTGCGGGGACGACGAAGAAACTTCCATCCACGCCCTAACTTCCTGCCCTAGTCTTATGAACTTGAGGCACCAACACTTCGGTATTGGTTATCAGGTGCTGGAAGAAATAAGGAGTGCCCCCGTAGGAAGGATTTTGGCCTTTGGGTTAGAATCCGACCTGAATGGGGGGTATTCCCTAAACTCGTAGCGGTAGCACAATGGGCCACAAGGTCGGAGTGCGGCGACCCTTCGTCGTTCCGCTAAAAGAAGAAGAAGAAGAAGATATCAATGAGAATGGCGGTATTGAGAAAGCTAATTGCGATGACAATGATATCTTAATTGTTTAACTGGGAATACTCACATCATATTTTTTAATTATTACTGTTTTTTTTTATTTCTTGTTTATTTTAAATACTAATCGACATATGATACACACAAAGCAAGCTTTTTTCGAAAAACTAGTTTTTGGATGTCATATCCCAATAAGGCAACATATAGCATTACATGCTATTTTATTAAATAATAAAATGGATTGTTAAAAGGTTTTTAATTTCGATTTCAAAATATGATTTTTTATAATAATAAAAAATGTTTGTTATTCTTATATCCATAGTGATATTCCAATGTGTAGTAAGTACCCTACACGCCTCCCCCTACAAAGAAGAAACCAACTTATCAAAGTAGTAATATTTAAAATGACATTTAAAAGAAAAGTCAGATTTAACTGACAAAATAATATAACACAAGGAAAACTTATTTCTGCATTTCTGCAATAACATAATCCTTAGTGCAAGCATGTCAATAATAACCAATAATAATTCATATAATAATGATTTAATAAATGGCGAAGAAAAATGAAATAATTAATCCCTAACAATATACTATACTTATTCAATAAGAGACAATTACTTAAATCATTAAATACTTCACCAGAGTGCATAATATAGGGTACTTTTTCTCTATTTCTTATTGGGATGCTCTGCCACATTTATTTTCTTCTAAACAATGTCTGAAATCTACAAAATAATACAATTAACCAGTATTTTACTGGAAAATAACCTCTACGCCTGTGACTTTTACGTCAAAGGATCAGTTAGAGGGTGGTTTTTGACAAATAATGAATAAGAACAAAAATATAAAAATGACGTATTTTGCTTCTTGCTTATTTTCCAGTAAAATACTGGTTAATTGTATTATTTTGTAGATTTCAGACATTGTTTAGAAGAAAATAAATGTGGCAGAGCATCCCAATAAGAAATAGAGAAAAATTAAGAAAATGCCACAACCAACATTTAGATAATATAATATCCACACATGTACATAATTGAACATGTAATTAAAAGTCTTCTGGAAATTTTGAAGATCCAGTCTGACTTGTTTCTTGTGAAAACATATATGGAACGGCCGGCCTTTAGTTGGCTGTCCTCGTTGTGGACGTCGTCCCCATAGGTCGTTAAAGCTGTTAGCAACACGAGTAGTTGCGTTCGCTCACTCATCTCGCAGCGACTGACACAGTTTTAAGACTAATCATGGGAGAATTATTTGGCATAAATATTTGCTCACATAAAACATTATTCAATAATACTGCCAATAATTAATAAACTTCAGTCTTCATCACCAATTTTCGACAAATTCCTCCAATACCTATCGACTCGGAGGCACACAACATGTGAAGACGTTCGGGGTCACCAATATAGCATTACATGCTATTTTATTAAATAATAAAATGGATTGTTAAAAAGTTTTTAATTTCGATTTCAAAATATGATTTTTTATAATAATAAAAAATGTTTGTTATTCTTATATCCATAGTGATATTCCAATGTGTAGTAAGTACCCTACACAACAGCTGCCGAAGTCCCAATATTTGAATATATTTAAAATTTCCAAGTTTCAGAATTCCAAAGTATTTTCCAGGTAGAATGAATTATTAACAAGTCTATACTATATTACCACTATAAAATCAGTGCAGTTTATTTTCTCAAGTAACTCGATAAAATAGTGTTTAGCATATTCTTCTTAAAGTTCACATTTTAAATACCAAACGTTTCTCAAATCTACATTAATATTCATTAGACATAAAGAATGTTATGGCTTTTTTAATTACAGCTAATAGTCGTGTTGAACACTAAACTCTCATGAACTCTACCTAGATATTAAGAATATGTCATAATTGAAACATAATCAGAATGCGTACTAGAGCATAATATCAATAAAGACCACTTTCTTCTGCCTTATTTTGCTTGTTTTGCTTGTAAATATTTTGCTATTTTGTAGATGGGAGTTTATTTTGAATAATAAATTATTATGATTTTTATTTTCCTCTATATTATTTTCTGATTGTGTCCTCCCAACCGGAACCTTTCATAAGCCAAGTGGCCTCATTCTTAACAAGCGGTTGCGGTCCTGATAATATAAAATATATAAATTTCTGGGAAATATACAACTATGCTGACCACAATTTTATAGAAAAAAAATGGACAAAAATAATATTTATGTATTACATTTAATGATTAATAATTCCAAATGAACAAAAGAAAATTTGAATATTAAGCAATGATATTAACACATTTATTTCAGTTTTATTGAAGCTGATGCGTTATTTGAAGTGCATTCAGATGAGATATTGTCCTATATTGAATATTTATAACTATTTTTCAATGTAAAATTGAAAAGTATTTTATTGTAAAAATTCCTATAAATAAATGCATAAATAAAAAACCTAATAAAATAATTTCCAAATTTAAATGAACAATAAATAAAATAAATCCAAAATCATTAACTTTTAACTTCAAAATACCCATAGTATATAAGCAATTTCCAACAGTTAAAATATGTAAAATATTTTATTACAATTAACAATCTTTAACAATCAGTTTCCACGAGCTCTACTTATGTATCGAATCTGCTGACAATATAAATATATTACCATCAAAGGCAAAGGGAATTCCAATATAGACCTCCTGAGACGACACATCTTTGCCCATCACCTGTTTAACTCTTTTCAGCCTAGTGACTATCCGATGAAGCTGATGTAGAACCTAGCAAAATCAACTAAAATAACAAAAGTGGCAATTTTTGCAAACTACTCTAAAAATCGAGAAGTTTTCAGTCTCACAATATGTTATGTCGTCAGACGAAATAAAATTTCGGACACTACGAAGTCGTACATTTTGCAAAAAGCTGGAACTACTCATGTAACTCATATTTTTCCGTAAAATCGTTGAAAAGTTTTCAGTTCCGACGAATGATACAATAGCCTATAGAGACTTATAAAGTCAGCAACAGGCGAACCGAAATATTTATGATACATATTGTTACCGTTATTCCTAAATCCTTTCAGCCCCAAATCCAAAATTATTGATGAACATATGTTCTAAAGAATTATTTGAATCTTTTTATGCCAGTAATTTCATACCATAACTCTCACGATTATATGTAGCTGTGACTAAACATCCTTTATGGGATGTGTCCATACTCGCCATGATCGGTAAGCAGATTTGAATTGTTTTCTACATAATTAGATAGACATTTTACGAATTTTTACATATGTGTTCCCATTGAACTTTTATACCAATATAATTTTAGAGCGACTTCACAACGTTCGCCAAGTCAACGAGACGATGTTATAAAAGTGATTAGAAATTAAGAAAAGTGACTAGAATTTAGGACAGATATTAGATAAGTGCATTGAGTCATCAAAGACCAAAGACGCACTGCACTCATGAGGGCTTTTGGAGGTTAAAACGCGCCTGACACTGTTGAGAAATGAATCTCTATACAATGGGCTTCAACCAGCTCTCCTGACATTTATAATTCTATGGTTTGCTGCACTTAAATATGTAGAGTATAAACAAGACCGAAAAAAGTCAGAACAAGTCTAGTGCGTCATCTATGGTACGTTAGATTAACTATTAACATATTGGCACTGCGCTTGGATTGTTTCAGAAGTTAGTGATCTGCATTCGCAGTTATTGTGATGACTTTAAATAGTCGAACTTTCCAAAACATTTACTTCTGAACAACCTTTACCATCTTGCATAGATGGCACAGTGATCACACTCCACAGGAAAGAGTATTGGTTGAAGCGTTTGTATTTTCGTTCTTTCTCTACCGTGTGACACTGAGGGACCTGGGAAGGCCAAACCTGTCTGCCATTGAGAAATGAATGCCCAAGTAACACATAAAGTCGCGGGAACGTATCCGCGACTATAAGAGCCACGATGAAGTGGACTGCTAGCATAGGCTGCCACATCCCTGCCACAGGGCAGCTACGTAGCCGCCACTAAAATGGGGGAAAATTTTTAGTCCCCGGGTAGTGTTTCGGGTAATCCCGGCCTCTATACATGTGACTAGGTTTAGTTACTATAAAGGATCGGCGTAGTAGCGGGTACTACTCCGCGACTCGGCGGCCTAGTAACCGCTACATGGCTGCCTAATAACTGCCACTATCATTTTAACATGATGTTTATCTTTTAGCGACCTCTTTGTTTTTTTTCTTTTATAATAATGGAGCAACAGTGAAATAATATTATACCAAAAAGATGTATACTTTAAGCGCGTGTTTAAAGTACTTCTTTAGCAATTTTTTAAAACGCAAGTTACTTTTTTGATATAAGTTGACATAATAAATGATAAAATTTCAAGGCACCCTCAAAATAACCTTTTTTGTAATTTTTTGACAGAATAATTTAAAAAGGCAGGATTAAAAAATTAAATATTTATTATGGAAACATTTGGAATACTTTCAAAATCATTTTTCGTAAAAGTTTATGATAAGATATTAACATAACCATTGTCTATTTTTGATTAAAACCAATTTTTTTTCTAAAAATTTTAACAACTAATAATGGCCGATTTTAACAAAGGTACTATAAAGTTAAGCCCTTCACCATAAAATATATGGGACTACCCCATTTTACCTCTAAAAGATCTGTGATTTTGGTGACCCAATAGCAACTATCCTGATGTGACTCTATAGTATCAGATTCTATTTTGAAACTGTAAAGTACCAACAGGAACTATTTCGCTACCCATGTTGCCACTAAAATGCCACGATACTTTAAAGTTCCAAGTGATTTCCACTGGAACTATTCTGGAACCTAGATTGCCTCTCTATGTACCCAGTTACTTTATTTAGGCATCTTAGTGGCACTGGTGGGTGGCAGTAACTGATTCACTACTATATAGTTTATGCCACTATAATTTATGAGAATATTTGCTCTAATAAATGTAAGTTTATTCATAATAACGATAACGTTTTGCAAAACGGGTTATAATTGTATATTGTCTTTAAGTTTTCAGGAATAATATTAAACATTTTTGGAACTGTGCACTGTGCAGTCAATTGATTTTTTTGTATAAAACAGAGTTTGGTCGAGGAGCAATAAGAGCATTGCCATCATTTTGCCTTGTATATGTGGTTTGTTGGTACTCTTAGCCCCCTATTTTTGTAGATAAATTTCGCTGCACTAAAAATATATAATCCATTTATATTGAGAACTTTGCTGTCTAGAGAAAGCTATTCTGGAGAATACATCCGACTCCAGATTAAATATGCCAAGCTATTACAAAATAGTGACTAAATGAACAAGAAGTAAATACTTCCAGTGGATGTGGAAGTAGCGCAAAAAAAAATTGAAAATTTGTATTGTTCAGATAGGCTCAGAATGTCACGAAACGTCGAGATTTTAAATTTGAGCAAACAAAAATTACTGCCTGTCGGTCTGTCTGTAACTTTTTTTGTGCGCACGATTACTCTGGAATCGTTTAAGATATTGATATGAAATATGGTACACGTATATATTTTAATGAGATCTGGAACCAGATTATATTTTGATCTCATTCTGTTCAAGAGTTTGGTGGTAAACTGGGGTAAATGGGTAAATCAAGCAAGTAAGAGTTCATAAGAGAAGCTAAGGTCTAAAAATTTCTTTCGGAATTACCACCCTCCACCACCCCATTATTAAAAGGGGTGAAAAAAATAAAATTGTGATTCACTGTGTGTACAAGGATCAAAGGCCTCAATACTTTTTTTCGCTTCATCCACCCGCCACTGCCGATGTGGTATATCGACATGGGTTTTTGGGGTCGACAACTTCAAATTTTATATTATCAAAGTTCCATAAACAATTATTTCCACATAGTGGAATGCAAATATAATATCAAAATTTCTTTCGTTGTGAGATACTTGAATAGACAATCTGGATGTGGAAGTAGTAATTTCGTCGGCAGCGGTTTTTTAAGACAGACTTGCAAAAGTGAACTATCTCAATTTTATTAATTAAATAAAAGAACAATCGCTACTTACTCTATCTGGCAAAACATATTTGTTGACGAACTTACCTGAAAATAATAATAAATATTAGTATAACTCTTAACACGTATTATAAAAATAATTCTATGTACTAATATAAATAGAAAACTATTGTATTAATCTATATCTCAAGGCTCAATACTAGAGCCAAAGTCATTTATAGTTTACGTAGAGATATTGTTGATATCACATCTTAATTTGTAGAATGTTCAGATGATATCCGCTAACAAAAGTTTTAGATATTCTCCTTAAAATGAATCATGAAAGAGCAGGCCGAAGATTACTATTATAATCTTGAAATGTACCTATTAATACGGGAGCCAGCGACACTTTTAGTTGTTTAAACTTGGTTCATTTTTTTTTCATATTAACGTAACTTATCACAAAACAAGCTCCTGCCACTTCGTTAGCAGACCAACGTTTGGCTGCGGCATTTTAATTGTTAAAAAAAGTGTCAATGCTATGTAATATAATATAATGTGATGTGATGTGATGTGATGTGATGTGATGTGATGTGATGTGATGTGACGTGGCGTGGCGTGATGTGATGTGATGTTGTAGAAGAACGCACTACCGGGCGTCAAAATGACGCGACACCAATTTATTTCTCAGGGGGCGCCAGTCGCGTATTACCCCGTTCTTCTACCTCCCAGGCGGGTTCGAGATAAGATGACTTCGGTAGCCGAAAAGCGGGACCAAGGCTGCACTACCACAGATCGGAAACTACGCTCTCTCTGGACCCGAATTCCCTCGTTAGGGGTTTAGGCACCTCTTAATTTCCTGAATTTTTGCATAAAAAAATCCCAACCGAAGAATTTCTCTGCGGAGGGATTAGTTTTGGTACGCGAAAATCGCGTTTTGGTCCATTAATAACGGAATATATTTCTCAAAAAACGCATAAAAAAATCCCTATCGAACCTCCGTAAAACAACCAGAAGGTCGAACGTTAATGCGAATTAACTCGACACATCCGGTTTTCTATACGAAAGTTCCAGGGATTATAGACCGTCAACAGGCCTCAAGATCAATTAAGAAACATTAGTTCAAAGAATCCGTTTATTTAACAGAATTGGTTATACAAAATTCTCAAGAAAGAATCGTGCCTTCCCCAATCAAGGTAGTGACTTTCAGACCATACAAGCGAGAGCGCTCGCGCTAACGATCGATTAGGTAGAAAAGATTCATACGTACCTTCTCAGAATCAAAATGCGAGCTTTTAGAATCATTTCAGACTCTGGGTAAATGAATAATTAAGGCTGACTGAAATTAACTTAAAAAAGTTTTACTAAATGAATTTAGTTTCGCTAGAGACTACCTAGCTTTAAAGTTCTTGTATCGTGGAAATTCACGTACTCAAACACATTCAGAGGACTTATTACTGCATAAGTTGAGTGGCGTTCGATCAGTCCACGACTTACTAACCCTTATCACAGTCGATTAATAATATCGATTTGGCAGCGTCTCACCTTCGAGCGACTATTAGGCAAAATTGAATTTTTGGATTTTTATGCACAAGGCGTTTTCCTCTATAACTTTGTCATTTGAAAAGCCCCGTTATTGGCTTTTCTACCATCGCTTTGTCTGGACTACTCAACGCGCTCGACCAAATTGCGAGCCGCTGGGTCAATCCAAACTCTTTCCATGCGAGAAACCGGCCTTGTACATGTGCATTGATTTTTATCAATTTTTGCTTATCGGCACTACGCCGGCTTTGACAAAATCTTCTATTTTGCCTTTTGGATGCAGTGCATCGTTAAAATTTTATGCTCATACTTTAGAATTGGGCTTTCAATGATCGTACCTCAAAGGTCAATGTCTTTGGTTGAGGAATAAAAAATAAAAAATAATTTAAAGTATATTTTCGTGGTACTTTTTAAACTGACTTCGTGGTACTTTTGAAAAATCCAGTTTAAGACCAATTTTAGCGTACTTTTGAAAAATCGATTTTCGAGCCAAATTTCAAGGTACTTTTGAAAAACTAATCTGCGGGTGAAATTTTGGCGTACTTTTGAAAAATCGATTTTCAAGCCAAATTTCAAGGTACTTTTGAAAAGTTAATCCGCGGGTGAAATTTTGGCGTACTTTTGAAAAATTGATTTTCAAGCCAAATTTCAAGGTACTTTTGAAAAGTTAATCTGCGGGTGAAATTTTGGCGTACTTTTGAAAAATCGATCTTCAAGCCAAATTTCAACGCAGTTTTGAAAAATTAGTCTGCAAGTGAAACTTTGGCGTACTTTCGATAAATCGATTCCTGGGCCAAATTTTGACGCCCTTCCAAAAATATTATTTTTCAAAGTCCAATTTATGGTACCTTTGAAAAAGTATACTATTCATAAATCTTTGTCATTATATACTTCTACTCTGATATTCTGAACCAAAAACATTTTTCCTAAGTGAAAATTCGGTGTTTTTTCGAATTTTCGCCTGGTCATTTCCAACGCCTTATAGAACCCAAAACGGTCCTTGTGGACTGATCTGCGCCTCTGCAGACTCCCAAAAATGTCTTTAAATGAAATTTTTGCCTAAGTCGAATTTTGATTATGTCTTCAACTTAGGACGATTTTGGAGAGTTCTACAACACTCCCCTCCTTTGGTTGAATATTTTCTACTCATCGATTGCCTTTAATTTCCATATTCACTTGTATGTCTGTATGCCTTCATTTGACGGTCTGACCTATGGTACAGATGTTTAAAAATAACGGCCTTAATTGGGGCAGACGGCTGATTCGCCTATCTAACTTAAAAATAAATACATTTTTTAAACAATACGACAGTTGATACAACATTTTTATCAACTTAATTACACCCGCGTCGAGGTGCGAAGCGTAGCACAATTTTGATTAGCGTCCACTCTCACTAATTCGTTGCACTCGCTTTTTCGCCCTGGTCTCGTTCTTGCTTAACTTCGGCCCTTTCTAGAAGAGGCTGTCTATATCTCCATGCCGCAGCTTGGACGGTCCTCGCCTTTGAGTTCCAGACTTCACCATGCCGCGCCCTTGCGACAGGCTGGGTCATCTTTCCATTTCTGCACATGGAAAATGCAGTTCTGCAACTAGATTGACTTTTTAGCAAGTCGTCGACTGGGACGCGTCGACTAACAAACACAATGTGTTGTTTTTAATGAAATATTTTTCTAACATGAATTTTGTTAACTTATAATGGTTAGAAATTGGTTCTTCGTAAGGTAGATTGAATCGGCTTACGATACTCGTGCGGTCATCACTACTTTGTGAAAAAAGTATAAAAAAAATTGAAGCGTCTTCTTGAGCGAAGAACGGCTTCTGAAACTCGTGTCGTAGTTTCTACTTCGTAAGGTAGATTAAATCGGCTTACGATACTCGTGCGGTCATCACGACTTGTGAAAAAAGTAAAAAAAAAAAAATATTGAAGCGTCTTCTTGAGCGAAGAACGGCTTCTGAAACTCGTCTCGTAGTTTCTACTTCGTAAGGTAGATTAAATCGGCTTACGATACTCGTGCGGTCATCACGACTTGTGAAAAAAGTAAAAAAAAAAAAAATATTGAAGCGTCTTCTTGAGCGAAGAACGGCTTCTGAAACTCGTCTCGTAGTTTCTACTTCGTAAGGTAGATTAAATCGGCTTACGATACTCGTGCGGTCATCACGACTTGTGAAAAAAGTATAAAAAAAAAATCGAAGCGTCTTCTTGAGCGAAGAACGGCTTCTGAAACTCGTAGTTTCCATTTGGGGTATACGTTAATTTTGTTGACTTAAAATGATTAAAATAGAAGTTGTCTTCTTGCATAAGAAAAACAGCTTCCGAAACTCGTACTGATTCGTACTTATGCCTACGTCCATTACTCGAACTTGGCGGCTCTCGCTCTTGAGAAGCTAGGCTTACCGGATCGCGCTCTTGCGTCGGGTTCGCCGTCTTTCCATGTCTGCTCATGGAGTAGACTTTAAATTTTCGATTCGACCGCATATAGGTCAAAATCGCTACTTAGAATTTTGAGAAAAAATATAAAAAAAAAGCGAAAACGGCTATTAGCCGTGGTCGACCTCAGAAATATCTAGAGGTGACTCTTCTATATCTGGCTCATCTCGAGCATCTTCGGGATCTCGACTTATTACATCCGGCTCATCTTGAGCACTTGCGGGAACATTGATTTGAACTAGTGTGGTATCGCTACGTCGCTCTGACCTGGGCGCGATCTCATTGTCTGATGAGGAAGCGTCGTCACTAAGATGAATTTCATCCGGACTATCTTCTGATTCTTCAGACAATTCCAATTCAACATCGGGGTCTCCCTTAGGTGCCGGCCTGATGGCATCGACATGTAATCTCGTCGAAGTTACCCCCTTGTGAATGAGGTAAACTTCATTAGACAATCTCTTTAAAACCTTGTGTGGCCCACTCCACGACGGTGTGAAGGTATGATCCTTCCTGATCCTTTTAGTCATTACCATATCTCCCACTTTATATACGACCGGCGTTACCGCCACTTTGGGCGCGTAACGCCATTGGTAATTTGTTTGATTTTTACGAATTTCCTTGACTCTTTCAAGGCGGGGAACGTCCGCTTGATTACGACGTTCTTGTCTATAAGCGAACATATTCCAATCACCAATCTGCGGTAATTCATAGCCGAGCACTACGAAACTGGGCGTATGCCCCGTAGCGGCGTTTTTTCTTGTTCTCAAGATATATGCCATCTGACTAACATGTCGATCCCACTCGTCGTTGGGTGAACCATATAATAAGGTTTTTAAGATCTTCTTAGCTTCTTGCACCCTCCTTTCTATTGGATTAGCCTGTTGGTGGTAAGCTGCTGTGAAGAATCTTTCAATATTGTTACGTGTACAGAACGTATCGTAAAAGCCGGAATTGAAGTGGCCTCCCTGGTCGGAAATGATGACCCTCGGAACGCCATATCTCGCCACTAGTTCCTCTTCGATAAATTGTGCTATTGTTTTTCCACTGACTTGGGTGAACGCCTTGGCTTCGACCCACTTACTAAATACATCCTCTACCATTAATATATATCGGTTATCTGCATCTTTGGTTCGCTGAAGCGGTCCGATTACATCGACGCTTAGAACTTCGAACGGATGCGATGGAGCATGGCTTCTGAGAGGAGCCTTCGGTTGTGACTGTCTGCTTTTTACGGAATTACAAATAATGCACTCATTTAAATATTTGTTAACTAGTCTCGACAAATTATTAAAATAATAGCGGCCCGAGATGATTCTAACAGTTTCATCGCGGCCGGGGTGACCTACTTCCGGTCGGTCGTGAAAATGAGATATTACTCTCATGACCATACGTTTTGGTACGTATAATTTTTCTATAACATTTTCGCCTCTCGTCCAAAGTGTGCCGCCTATCACTTGTCTTGTATTGACGAATTTCACCTCTGCCTCGGTTTTATCTGCTTGTCGCACTAGAGTATTCCATCGTTCAATTTGGTCTTGGATATCTCTGGAGTGCGTTTGCGCTTCTCTGACCTGATCGTTTAATTCCAATGTGGTAATCACTGATATTCGTTCCTTGTACGAGAATTTTGGTGGGTACATTCTCTCCTCTTCGTCGTCTGCTTCGACGTTTGGGCCTTGAGGATTCCTGCTAAGATAGTCAGCCAATATATTTTCCTTGCCGGGACAATGTTCTATGGTGAAGCTGTATTCCTGAAGTAATAATGACCAACGTGTAAATTTCGTTTTCTCGTCCTTATGCTTATTTAACCATAGTAAAGCTCGATTGTCGGTTTTGACTATAAATGGACGGTCTGCCAAATATATTTTGTATTTCCTTATATAATTAACGACGCTCAAACATTCCAATTCATTAATATGGTATTTTCTCTCCGTCGGAGATAACGTATTACTAGCATAAGAGACGATGTGCTTCTGGTCATTATCCCCCAATTGATATAATACTGCAGATAATCCTATTAAGGATGCGTCCGTCTGCAGTATGAACATTTTATTGAAATCTGGCCGGTGCAGTCCTAGAGGTTTATTCAATACTTCTTTTAGTAAAATAAAAGCTTCTTGGGCTTCCGAATTCCACTTGAAGCGCCAGTCTTTCGAGAGTAGTCGGGTCAAGGGCTTTGTAATTATTGCAACATTAGGGATATATTCACGTACCCAATTACATAGACCAAGGAAACTCTGAAGCTGGCGCCTCGTCGTAGGGGCCGGATAATTTTGTATCTGTAATATGTGTTTTTCTAATGGTTGAGTGGTGTTGGCATTTATTTGATGCCCGAGATAGGTTATGCTTGACGTGGCTACCACACATTTTTCCGGTGACACCTTTAAATTATGCAAACGCAGGCGTTCAAAGACGGCTCTCAGATGGTTTACATGCTGTTCTATATTTTCACTGTAGATGATAATATCATCGAGATATACTTTGCAGAAATGATGCAAGTAGCCGGTCAATACGTCTCTTGCCATAAATTTTTGGAATGTACATGGAGCGGTCTTCAATCCGAAAGGCATCACGTTAAATCGGTAAGATGCTCCATCTAATGTTGTAAACGTAGAATAATTTTTTGACGACTCCTCAAGAGGGATTTGCCAATATCCGCTCTTGAGGTCCAACACCGTAAATATGTTGGCGTTTCCTAGATCCTTTATACTCTCGTATATCTTTGGTAAGACGGATGCTTCGTCTTCCGTTACTTCATTTAAGTGACGATAATCAATGCAGAAGCGAGGCTTCTTGCCGGGCCTTTCAATTATAATGGGAGGCGAACTGTACTGCGCGGTACTCGGTTCTATGACCCCGGCTTTCAGCATCTCTTCAATTTGATCGTACATAACTTTTTTCTTAGAAGGAGACATGGGGTAGGGTTTGATATTGAACGGGCGGTCGTCTTTAACTTTTATTTTATGTTTCGTTGTCACCGTGGTAGCTTGGGTAGGCACCGCGGTGAACAATTCAGCGAATTCCTCGAATAGAGGTTTTAAATTATCGTTTCCGATGATCAGTTCTTCGGGAAGTCGGCATTGCTTCCTTGCTTGATGTGCCGCTTGATTCCAGAAGACGGTTATTCGCTCTTCGGTGCCGACGTAGACACATTTACGTTGATAATCGAATACGACATTGTGAGCATATAAAAACGGGGCTCCCAGAATGAGCTCTTCATTTAAATTTTGAATGACCTGAAACGTGGTCTGAAAGGGTACATCTAGTACATTAACGTTTATGGTCGTAGTCCCGAGGGATTCTACTAAACCATCGCCACAAGCCATAACAAAAGTTTGGGGAGCTGTAAGTTGATCAATGTCGTTCAAAAATTTCGGTTGGATAATATTCCTTGTCGAACCTGTATCCAATAAAGCGTTAACCGCTCGATTATTAATTATAATCTTAATGCGAGGCAGAGGGAAAGCGTCGTTGGTTTGATTGATAGATTCTAATGGAGTGAATCGGTGGGGAGATAGGTTGACTTCTTGATCCTTAAACAGGTAATTAAGGTCAGGAAGGTCATCGAAGTTTTTTAATTTAAACTTCTTGCTTCGGAGCTTCCCCGAGGGTCGCTTCGAGCCTGCTGGGGCCTGGTAGGCGGGGCTGGTACAGTTCGGCCTGGGCCATCGCCTCTGACCCCCGCTTGGTTTCCCGTATTCATATTACGATAGGGATTGTTTGGGCATTCTGCATGAAAATGCCACTGCTCCGTTGGGCAATATCTGCAAGGGCGATACGGGACTCGGGAGTTCCTTACGTCTCCAGTACCCCTTCTCGGTATATCCCCTCTGGGCAGCGAGGAAATATTATTTGCAAAATGTACCCTTGGTGCTGGCGGATTATCTCCTCTTTGAGATCCATTGAATGGTGTCCTAGATGCACCAAAGGAACTGGAGGACGGCTTCGCTAATGCGGAGGGTTCCGTTCTCCAGTTACTGCTCGATTGCTGATTCCCTTGAGCTGAAGCGGTAGAGGTGGACGCTTCTCGGTCTTTGCTTTTTTTTGCATTTTGCAGAATCTCGAATTCTTTATTCTCATCCATGATTTTGGCCATTTGTTCGGTCATCGTCACTAGTGTATTTGTATCTAGTATGACGGCACTCTTTAGGAGCATTTTCATATCAGGTCTCAACTGATTGAAGATGGTAGCCGCCTTCATCGCCTCCGGCTTAAACGGATCGATCCTGTTGAAGAGGCATACCTTCCTGGAAATAAATACTGACGTATTTTCCTCGGCATCTTGTTTCTTGCCATATAAATTAGCTACTGCTTCGGTGAGTACTTCACCTGAATCGTAACGGCTTCTGAACCGCTCGAGGAATAGAGGATACGTGGTAATTAGGGTTCGGTATTGTTCGAACCATTTCCTAGCATCGTCTTTGAGCTGTTCTGATATTTTATACAGACGGTCGTTATCCTGCGTAATTCGTACTCGGACGAAAAATTCCTCCATATGATGAATGAAGGTTTCAGGGTCTTCGTGTTCGAAGCCATGAAATTCCGCATTTGGATGCTTCGACCGATACTTATGCTCGTGTGTGGCTTCGCTTAGAGCTTTGGCAAGACCTGCTGCCATTTGGGCAAACACTTGTTCTGAGGAGGGCTGTATGACTCCTTCAGTGGTACTCGGGCCAACCCCCGAACTACCCAGTACATCCTCCGCGCACGGCCTCTCTAACCCTCTAGAGACGTTGTCCATCACAGATGTCGGCTCGTCGTAAAACTGGAAAGGCGTTGATTCATCCATATCCTTTCCAGAAAGCCCTGCTGACTAACAACGCCCCACGTTGGGCGCCATGTAGAAGAACGCACTACCGGGCGTCAAAATGACGGGACACCAATTTATTTCTCAGGGGGCGCCAGTCGCGTATTACCCCGTTCTTCTACCTCCCAGGCGGGTTCGAGATAAGATGACTTCGGTAGCCGAAAAGCGGGACCAAGGCTGCACTACCACAGATCGGAAACTACGCTCTCTCTGGACCCGAATTCCCTCGTTAGGGGTTTAGGCACCTCTTAATTTCCTGAATTTTTGCATAAAAAAATCCCAACCGAAGAATTTCTCTGCGGAGGGATTAGTTTTGGTACGCGAAAATCGCGTTTTGGTCCATTAATAACGGAATATATTTCTCAAAAAACGCATAAAAAAATCCCTATCGAACCTCCGTAAAACAACCAGAAGGTCGAACGTTAATGCGAATTAACTCGACACATCCGGTTTTCTATACGAAAGTTCCAGGGATTATAGACCGTCAACAGGCCTCAAGATCAATTAAGAAACATTAGTTCAAAGAATCCGTTTATTTAACAGAATTGGTTATACAAAATTCTCAAGAAAGAATCGTGCCTTCCCCAATCAAGGTAGTGACTTTCAGACCATACAAGCGAGAGCGCTCGCGCTAACGATCGATTAGGTAGAAAAGATTCATACGTACCTTCTCAGAATCAAAATGCGAGCTTTTAGAATCATTTCAGACTCTGGGTAAATGAATAATTAAGGCTGACTGAAATTAACTTAAAAAAGTTTTACTAAATGAATTTAGTTTCGCTAGAGACTACCTAGCTTTAAAGTTCTTGTATCGTGGAAATTCACGTACTCAAACACATTCAGAGGACTTATTACTGCATAAGTTGAGTGGCGTTCGATCAGTCCACGACTTACTAACCCTTATCACAGTCGATTAATAATATCGATTTGGCAGCGTCTCACCTTCGAGCGACTATTAGGCAAAATTGAATTTTTGGATTTTTATGCACAAGGCGTTTTCCTCTATAACTTTGTCATTTGAAAAGCCCCGTTATTGGCTTTTCTACCATCGCTTTGTCTGGACTACTCAACGCGCTCGACCAAATTGCGAGCCGCTGGGTCAATCCAAACTCTTTCCATGCGAGAAACCGGCCTTGTACATGTGCATTGATTTTTATCAATTTTTGCTTATCGGCACTACGCCGGCTTTGACAAAATCTTCTATTTTGCCTTTTGGATGCAGTGCATCGTTAAAATTTTATGCTCATACTTTAGAATTGGGCTTTCAATGATCGTACCTCAAAGGTCAATGTCTTTGGTTGAGGAATAAAAAATAAAAAATAATTTAAAGTATATTTTCGTGGTACTTTTTAAACTGACTTCGTGGTACTTTTGAAAAATCCAGTTTAAGACCAATTTTAGCGTACTTTTGAAAAATCGATTTTCGAGCCAAATTTCAAGGTACTTTTGAAAAACTAATCTGCGGGTGAAATTTTGGCGTACTTTTGAAAAATCGATTTTCAAGCCAAATTTCAAGGTACTTTTGAAAAGTTAATCCGCGGGTGAAATTTTGGCGTACTTTTGAAAAATTGATTTTCAAGCCAAATTTCAAGGTACTTTTGAAAAGTTAATCTGCGGGTGAAATTTTGGCGTACTTTTGAAAAATCGATCTTCAAGCCAAATTTCAACGCAGTTTTGAAAAATTAGTCTGCAAGTGAAACTTTGGCGTACTTTCGATAAATCGATTCCTGGGCCAAATTTTGACGCCCTTCCAAAAATATTATTTTTCAAAGTCCAATTTATGGTACCTTTGAAAAAGTATACTATTCATAAATCTTTGTCATTATATACTTCTACTCTGATATTCTGAACCAAAAACATTTTTCCTAAGTGAAAATTCGGTGTTTTTTCGAATTTTCGCCTGGTCATTTCCAACGCCTTATAGAACCCAAAACGGTCCTTGTGGACTGATCTGCGCCTCTGCAGACTCCCAAAAATGTCTTTAAATGAAATTTTTGCCTAAGTCGAATTTTGATTATGTCTTCAACTTAGGACGATTTTGGAGAGTTCTACAACAATGTAATATGATGTGATGTGATGTAATATGATGTGATGTGATGTGATGTGACGTGGCGTGGCGTGGCGTGGCGTGGCGTGACGTGACGTGACGTGACGTGACGTGATGTGATGTGATGTGATGCGATGCGATGCGATGCGATGCGATACGATGCGATGCGATGTGGTGTGATGTGATGTGATGTAATGTAATGTAATGTAATGTAATGTAATGTATATCTACTAAAAGCTGATATTTCTTGTGTTCCTTATTGACATTAAAGTATGATGGAATATGATTTTCTGCCACCTTCATTGTAGACTGGCGTGCATCTACAATCAACATAAATTTGTAATTAATGTAAAGTCAATTGATAGAAATGTTTAAAGCTGAAATTTTTTTGTCAATAGCTTATTGCTTGAAGTTGTTAAAAAACTTATGCTGCCCACCATTGGACGGAAGATGGCTTTGGCAGGAGCAAAAAAAGTTCAGTCAGGCGTTGGCCCGCTGGCGCTGGTGTGCCTGCAGGAGTCGATGTTGTGAAACAGCCTAAATATAACATAAAAAATAAGAAATTAATTTTAAGTAGATCTTTTAAAAAAGAGTGCCGCAGGTTCTCGTATTATAATAACGATAAGAATTCAAACTACAAAAAAAAAAATTCTGCTCCAAGGACTAAACCTATCATGCTTTAAGTATTTTTGTGTGCTCAATCTGAATTTTCAACTAAAAAAAATTTCTACCGCGCAAAAATTGTCAAAAAACCGTATTTTGACGATAAAAATGGGATTTACTCGAAATCTACGAGGTAAATTTTTTTTTAAATTGAAAATTCGGATTCAGCACACACATTGTCAAAAAACCATATTTTGACAATAAAAACCGGGATTTACTCGAAATCTACGCAGTAGAAAATACTTTTAATTGAAAATTCAGATTCAGCACACAAAAATACTTAAGGCATGATAGGTTTAGTCCTTGAAACAGATTTTTTTTTTGTAGACCTGTACACAGGTCTACAAAAAAAATTCTATTCGAAAGACTAAACCTATCATGCCTTAAGTATTTTTGTGTGCTGAATCCGAATTTTCAATTAAAAGAATTTTCTACCGCGTAGATTTCGAGTAAATCCCGGTTTTTATCGTCAAAATACGATTTTTTGACAATAAAAACCGGGATTTACTCGAAATCTACGCAGTAAAATTTTTTTTTAATTGAAAAGTCGGATTCAGCACACAAAAATACTTAAAGCATGATAGGTTTAATATTTGGAGCAAATTTTTTTTTGTATACCTCTATTATTTTCAGTCTCAATCCTTACTTACATCGGTGTAAAAATGTGCCTAAATTATGTTAAATTACAAGTTACAGAAACAGCATACATTTTTTTAAAGGGAATAAACTTTATCGCATCAATGGTAAAGATGATAGAGGAGCGGGCCAAAGTGAGTTGTATAACAAGCATGCTTAACTACACTTTCTATGGTATACTGTTATCTGGTTTTTTCCAAGTGAATAACCCCCTTCCGGACAGTCCTTGATTTGGATTTGGGGGGTTTATACCGTGCGTGTAATAGCCCATTAGGCATGTACATTCACGTAGTGCAAGAGATATGCCAACACAGCGCAGTAAACTCGTCCGTCAGCGGAGTATCCCAGCTCACTGTAATTTCATTTCAGCCAGCTGGCACACGCGATGTTGTAATTCTTACTCCCTATGCCTAGCCCGCCACTACACACACGGTACTAATATTTTGAAACTTAAATTATTTGTGAAATGCAAGCGAGCAGTCTGTCTATACAGGCAGCGACATAATATATGCTAGCCTTTTAACAATGAGCGTATTGTAACCTCGTCAAATTCATTGTTATTCTTTATTCTCGCAGAAAATAACTTTTGAGATATTTCATAATTCGTATGAGTAAAATTTTGAGATAAACATTTATTTACATTTTAGTTTCACAATAAGTACCTACATTACATTAAAAAACTAAAATGTCAGCCAAATTCTGCTCCAGAAAGTTTCAAAACCAGCATTTCCATTAAAATCTTTTACGGCTACTTTTAATAGTAGGTATCCACATTTTATAGACTAATGAGTAATGAACTAAATCAATGCCGAGTTGTGACACCCAATACGTTCTTTATTTAAATCGACACTATTGGCAAACTTCTCACCAAGTTTTTGATATACCTTTTAGAAAATGTATGAAAATTACATTTAGCTTTATTAACTGATCTTATTAATTAAGTTGACTCCGGTATAAAACATCACGAAAATATAGACAGAATTTCAATAGAATATAAAAGGATTACCGACAAAAAATTCATTTATCATACGAAATGTCAGGAAATGTTAGTAATTGATATTGTTTGAAAATAATCAATCATTTATCAAACGACAAGTTTTGATGTAAACTGTATTCCTTTTGCATTAAAATGCATATTATAACTTTGAAACAGGCACATATTCTTCCTGAGGTTAAAAGTCATTTGTCAAAATTATCGAATATTAGAAAATGACTTGTACTTAAAAATAAATTAGACATCATGCTATATGTATTTATCCTCGCATTTTGAATGTTGGAAGATTAAGAACAATATCAAGAATCCATAAAAAATTTATTGAAAGTGCCTAATAAATTTACCGTTTACATTTTAAGGACAATTTCAGTAATATCAAGATTTTATACAAGCGTATTTAAGTTAAAATCAAATGGCTACAAATGTAACAATGCTTTATTTTACGTTTATTTGTTCAGGTATATAAATCGCGGACCGAAACCGAAATCGAAATCAAAGATTCAAATCTTTAAACTATGATGTAGAAATACCAAATTGTATGGTGAAAAGTCGATTCGTCCATTATTTATTTAGATCTTTATTTTATTTATTTAGATCTTTAATTCCAACAGGTTACACCCGTTTACAGGAAACACGTGGTAACATCAAATATGATAAATTAATGTATAAGACAAACTGCAACACAGTAACTAACTGACATAATAAATAAACTAATAACATAAGATAGCACAGTATGAGAGAATAACAAAAAACAAAAATAGAAAAAAGAGAGGCTAATTTAGGCCAATTTACAAGACCAGTAGAACTTACCGAAAAAACATGTCATTCTTTTAGGAATTGTTGTCAATCAGAAACTGTCGAATATAAGTCAAGGAATTGGTATTAATATCGCATACCTCTGAAATAGCATTAAAATTATTGGACATTAGAGATAGTGGCGATCTACATAAAACGTTTGTCCTAGCATTATCGCTACAGAAAGTTGGAAAATATCGAGCCGCTAGTCTAGGTATAAAAAAAATTGACCCTGTTTAGTAGATTAATGCAATCAATATTATTACGCAACAGATTATATAAGAATGATATAGACATCAGGATTCTCCTTGATTTTAGAGATATAAGTTGATGCTGTTTAAGTAGTAATGAGTATTCAATTCCCATTTCCGGATAAGTACCACTGATCTTGTAAGATAAATATTTAAAAAAATTTCTCTGTACTGATTCTATTGCATCGATATGACATTGATATAATGGATACCATATCAGTGCGCCATATTCTGATCTGGACCTGACATAGGCAGAAAACACTAGCTTTAATGACAAAGGATTATGAAAATGTCTGCAGTTTCTTATAACAAATCCTAACATTCTATTAGCCGTTGACACTATATTATTTACATGTGTAATGAAATTGAACTTTCGATCGAAGAATATGCCGATATTTTTGATTTCAAGGGATCTGGTGATGACAATATCGTTAATTTTGTATTGATAATCAATATGTTCGATTTCTTTAGTGAATGATGTTATGGAGCATTTAGATATGTTTAAGTGCAAGTTATCACTATTGCACCACTGGGATATCTTATTGATACAGTTTTGTATAACTAGGCAGTCTTGATGCGTGGATATTGTATTAAAAATCTTCAAATCATCCACATAGAAAAGTTTTGGAATGTTTACTATCTGAGCTAGGTTATCTATAAATATGAGAAACAATAGCGGACCTAAGTTTGACACCAGAGGGGTAATATAATGTAATTGAAGTCCTTCATATTCAACAAATTGCCTTCTATCTAGTAGATAGGATTTTAATAGGGTTAAAAAGCTGTTAGAGACGCCAATGTTCTCTAGTCTGGAGATAAGCACATAATGATCAATTTGATTGAATGCCTTTTGGAAGTCCATATATACTACGTCGACTTGCAGCTGTTTGTCCAGTGCCTCTGAGATGTATTGAGAGAAGCATGCTAAATTTGTGGTACAAGAACGCTTTTCGATAAAGCCATGTTGGTCTAATGATATTACATTTTTAGTAGAGTTATAAATGACATTATATAATATGATTTCGAGAAGTTTGGAAAAGTTACATAGAATGGATATAGCTCTGTAGTTTTGCAGTATAGATGGATCACCTTTTTTTAATATTGGACATATACTTCGTTATGCAAGAAGTGTGGATATTAGGCAAGTTGTTTGATTGTGACTCATTGACGAGGGATCGGTCAGATACTGTGTATGTGCTTTGAAAGTAACGACCAAAAGCATTTACAATTCCTTGAGGACTCTCATAGGTAATATCTGTATCTGTGTCTCTGATTATACCAGGAATTCTAGAGTGCCCCTTTTTATTTTTTATAAAATTCCACAATGCAGACGGCTCGGTCAAGATATAATTTTCTGTCTCACTAACATATAACTCATATGCGGTTTCGATTTCAGTTTTGACAATAGCTCTCAACAATACGAATTGATTTCGGTAGTACTCAGTTTTATACTTCTTATAATTTTTATGTGCCCTTTCTTTTTTCCGAATGTTGGATATTAACTCACTAGAGAACCATTGTGGGTAATGACGTTTACGATTTAATTTTAGAGGAACTGTTAGAGTAAATATATTCTTTAGCTCGTTGTTTATGTATTGAGTTGTGAGATTAATATCTTTGATCTCATGTATATTGGACCAGTCCAATTTTGAAATTAATTCATACATTAGCGGAAAGTTGGCTTTTCGGAAGTTAAAAGTTTTTTCAAAGCTATTAATGGGAAAGTTCTTATAGTGCTCTTCAGATACCCTGAAATCAAAGGTAAGTGTAGGATGTTAAGCATCTTCTCCTAAGAGAGCATCCAAGTTATGTGATACATTACAAGGGATGTTAGACAAGTCTAAAGTGCGATTATTACAGTTCTTTATGTTATTAAATTGATGCAAGTTTAAAATTTCCAGAAAATTGTTCAAGAGTTTTGATTTGCTATCATTAGAATCAGAATTAAAGAAAGGGACATTAAAGTCACCAACTATGACGATTCTCGTATTGGCGATGATATTGAGTAATGCTAATCTATCTATAAAAGTCTTAAACTGTTCATAGGAGACCGATGGAGGAATATAAATTACAAATAAATAAATTACATAACAGTTAAGCACTAATTTACAACCAACTATATCGATTAATGGAACTAGGTTTCATAACATGATAAGGTCAAGTTTCACACATTGTAGGTGATTTTTTATGGCCAATAAAACTTCGCCACCTCTTGTTGTATTTGTTTCACTAAAGTTTCTATCACAGCGAAAGACCATGTAAATATTGGGAATAATTTAAGCATTATACACTAGGGTGGAGTGAAAAAGTGAGAGTTGGAAATTTTAAATCTAATAGCGCGCAAAAGTTGCCTGTGTTATTTGTTAGTATTTCCATTTTTTTCCTTTTTAATTTCTAAAGTTTTTTTCTGCCTCCCCAGCGGTCATCATTTTTTTTAAATGTCCGATTTTTAGTTACACATAATATATTTTTTTTGATAAACAAAAGTTACAGTAACTTGATCTAATACCGCCCAAAAGTAACCTGGTACATTACTTATTAACTGGGTAAAATATCTTTGAATCCTGATAACTTCTTTGGCCTCCCCAACGTCTTTAAATTTATCAAAAAAATGTGTATTTCACATAATTAAAAGGTTAATATATATTACACTAAATTCAAATTATCTAGCTAGGTGACCAACTGACCAAGCGCGTTTGCACACGCGTTAATTTATTTAGACTTGTCTGTGCGAGTCTGCGACGTGCTTCCACCGCTTTGCTTCAGTCTACGCCAGATATTAGTGCCATCCAGTGGTTTCGTGTTGTTAATGCGTGCTGTGTTTGTATTTTTAATTATTTACGTGTTTAAGAATGGCGAAAGCAGTTAATATCCTATCACCAGGACCATCAGGAGTGAAAACAAGATGTGCCGTGAGCTGCCCCGTGTTCGGACAACCGTCGGAACTACCTGAAAATGTGTTGCCAACTTATGAACAAGTCATGAAATTTTGTGCGTGGATTAGGTTTAATAAGAAAGTTACCAAAAAAGAGCCCACATTTTCTGAAATATCCGAGGAAGTGGCAGTTAAGTTAGAACAAATTTGGCATAAAGCATCTATTCCTATAGTTTCCCATACCAGAGTTTTACAGCTTTTGGAAGCATACCATGCCAAATACATGAAACTTATGAAGCCATTTAAGAGCAGACAAAACAGTGAAACTTACAAGTCCAAGATTCAGTGTTTCAAAGAGGAAAGTAAAATCACTCTTTTTGATATCGCAGCGTGCAAATGTGATTTATCTTCTACTTGCATTTGTGAAAAATCCCGCAAAGTGCCTCTTGATGAACAAAAGTTCCTATTAGATCAAAGAGGACCGAGAAAAATGGCAGTAAGCAGCGTCGATGTGAAAAAAACAAAACAACTCAAGCAGAAAGAACAAAGACAAGAGAAAGAAGTATCTCGAAATGTTAACTACCTAATGCATTCCGCAAAAGAAACCGTCGATTCAAATGCTTTATTTGACTGTGACTCGTCTTCCACTTCAGAGTCAAATAATTGTTCTGACAGCGAAATTAAATTCCTGGAAGCAGTTCCTGGACCTTCAACTTCCACCGACGTCGAAAAAAACCAGCAAATGCGAATTCAACTCACGGCTTTTGCAAAAACATGCGACAGACACGGCATATCGGATAGATCTGCAGCTGCTCTTGCATCCGCCGTTTTACATGACATTGGAATAGTAACACCAGTAGACCCTTCTAAAGTTATTGATAGAAGTAAAGTCAGAAGAGAAAGGAAAAAAAGCCGTTCTACTCTCCAGCTGCAAGAACTTTCTGAAATAAGCTTACATGGTCTGTATTTTGACGGGCGTAGAGATAAAACCCTAGTCCAAGTAAAAAAGGGAAACAAATTTCATCGACAAACGGTTGTGGAAGAACACATAACTTTGGTGCAAGAGCCAGAATGTAAGTACATCGGACATGTTTCACCGTCCTCTGGTACATCCCAAAGTATCAAAACAAGTATCGTACGGTTGTTAGAAGAAAATGCGATTGCGACTAAAGATCTGGAAGCTGTTGGCTGTGATGGAACCGTTGTGAATACTGGCATTAAAGGCGGTATAATAAGACTACTGGAAGAACACTTTCGAAAACCTCTTCACTGGTTTGTGTGTATGCTACACACAAATGAACTTCCTCTTCGGCATCTCTTTATCCATTTAGATGGCGACACTTCCGGGCCTCGTGGATTTGCAGGCCCTATTGGCAAGCAGTTGGAGAATTGTGAGAAGCTGCCGATAGTTGAGTTCAAACCTATTAAGGGCAATTTGCCCTCAATGCCCGAAGATATTATAAAGGAACTTAGTACGGATCAGAAATATCTGTTTGAAATGTGTCAAGCTATTGCTAGTGGCCAGTGTAATACCAGTCTTTCAAATCGGAATCCAGGAAAACTAGCGCACTCGAGGTGGGTCACAACGGCCAATCGCCTTCTTCGACTGTATATTTGCAGCAAAAATCCATCGCCAAGTTTGAACACGCTGACAGAATATATTATGAAAGTATACGCTCCCATGTGGTTTAATATAAAATCCTACCCCACATGTAAAAGTGGTGCAAAACACCTATTGCTTACCATACAGTTGTCCCGCTACCTGGACAAGGAATTGAGAGATATTGTTGACGCTGCAATTCAACGAAATGGATTCTTCGGTCACCACGAAAATATTCTTCTCAGTATGATATCGGACGACAGGATCCATATCCGAGAACTTGGGCTTCGCCGTATTCTAAAGGCAAGAAGTTTATCCGCACTTGCATCCTCCAAGAACGTTAGGGTGTTCAAAATATCTCCTCTGAATTTTGAAGCAAGCGAGTACTTTCAACTTATCAACTGGCAAGAATGTGAGCTAACAGAACCACCTATTACATCCCGTATTTCCAATGAAGATCTACAAGAATTTATTAACAATCCTGACGTACTTACAATAAATTTTGGAAAGTATCCTTGTCACACACAGTGTGTTGAACGATGTGTAAAGCTTGTCACAGAAGCTTCTGCAGCAGTTTGCGGTGTCGACGCAAGGGATGGTTTCATAAGAGCGCGAGTTGATTCCAGGAAAAGCATGCCTTGCTTTAACACGAAATCAGAATACGTCCTGAGGAAGTAAAATATTTAAGGAAATACTCTATGTAGTACTCTAAAGTATAGATTTATTATAGTTTTCTGTGTTACTTGTACTAGTATTTTTCATTTTTGATACATATAATATACCGTCTTCAAACCATTTCTACCATTTTTTAAATAAGTTTTGATGAAACCAAATGAAGAGAAACTTATTTAGGACAAACTGAGTATGGTATGTATTGTCTAAAGTAGATATATAGTTATATTTTAGTGCTACAGAAGTATACTATGAAATTTGATTCTTGGTAATACCGTGAAAAAAAACGTAATATTTGGGAATATTCAATGTTGTTGGGGAGGCAGATAGTGTTGACGTAATTTAATCACCTTTTTCCACAATACTAAGTAGTACATAGGATAGCTTTCCTTCAATATTAGATTTATATTTCTCCAACAGAAATATTTTTTACGGTTTGTATAATATTATCAAAAATTTTAAATATTGCAAAAATTCAAGGTCGTTGGGGAGGCAGAAGATGTTCACCGATTTCAACCAATTTTCACCACAATACTAGGTGGTACAAAAGACAACTTTTTTGCGGTATTACATTTTAAAATTGAAAAAAAAAAATTAAATTGATTGTTTTCGCTCCACCCTATTATACACATTAGAGGAGAGCCAGGTTTCAGTCAGACAAATGATGTCTATGTTGCATGACCAAATGGCGTTATAGAGTTCCACAGTTTTTGTATTTAGGCCTCGGACGTTCTGGTAGTAACAACATACACTGGATGGACAATTGTAGGTTGCACTTGTGTCTACATATCTTGGTCTAAAAACCTGGTTGGTTGTTTAGGGTCTGAAGATTCTTGCATGTTCTTCAAAAAATGTTGGCCTCTTCTGAAATCGAATCTTTCATAGCCAATTATTCGGGGCCAGAAACTTGATTTGTAAATCACATCCTGGAACTCGGGCTCAACTTCTACCATAAACGACTGGTTATTTTGTCTAGTATTATTGTGTTTAACATTTTAATATCTATGTCGCGTTCGATATCTGGATGTTCTGAGGAGTTAGCCGGCTTTGTATGTTTTTTAATATAATCTTTGATATCTTCAGCTCCTATGTCGTCGGGTACTCTGGTTATAAACAGCCAGATTTTCTTGTTTTTTTCGGCATTTCCGTAAAATTTTCCATCCCCGCCACCGCTGCCAATATTGATTCTTTTCCGTCGTCTTCGGTTGATGGTTTGGTATTTGCCTTCGTTATAGGTAGAATTTGACCAAAAATTATCAATAGCTAGGTCTTGACTTATGTCGTCAGATGCATGCAAGACATTGGCAATTTGGGAATTGTTCGCATTCGTTTTGTTGGTTGACTGAATGGTTGGTTGCTGCGTTGATAGGTTTGAGGTAGTTTTGTTATTGCCTTTATTAAGGTACGTGTGATTCCTAGTTGTTTCAGCGTACGTTGCTTTAGGTGTCCTATGCGACGAGGATAGGTTGTCCCGGCAAGTGGTGTTGGGTACTAAACTACCTCTATTGGTGGGTTTATTGGTCATTATTTTTTTACTCTTTTCTGGTGCTGATGACAGATAGCCTATTGCGTGTGGATATGAAGAAGGGATCTGCGGTTTCTGAATATTGGTCATAAGATTAACCAGTTCGATGTTGCTTTCTCTGAGTATGGTAACCTCAGATTTAGTTTGAGATATGCCCTCGTTAAGTTCGTTTTTGAAGGAATTTAGAAGATCCATGAAGTTGTTTCGAACATCGGCAATTATATTTGTAACGTTTTGTTCCAATTGTTTAAAACTATAAAGTATGTTAAATTCGCATTGATCACATTTAAGTTTCAGAGTTGCATAACTCGTACTTCGGTCTCCTTTAGACCTGAGCATGCTTGGCATAATCTAGCATTACATCTCTACTCACGGAGACATTTATAATAGAAAATGAACAATTATACCATTTAAATGATTTTAATATGTATTATAATGAAAGTAAATTAAATAAAAATGATGGTGTCATAATATACGTCAAAAGTAACCTGTCACACTGTAAAAATTGTTAAAATTGAAAATTTCAGCTTTATGCGTCTAATATTTAAAGACAAGACAAATAAAAATATTGGAATAACCGGTATTTACAGATCTCATAGCCGCGATGTAAATGACTTTAATACCCATCTGGACATTTACTTATCGGAATATTGCAAACTGGATACTGAAATCTTGGTTGGTGATATGAATATCAATATAATAGAAACTGCCCCAATTTCACATAGTACTGAAACCTATTTAAATACGTTAGCCTTAAACGGATTTAAATCATATATTAATACTCCAACTAGAATTCAAGAACAAACAAAAACATGTCTTGATCATATGTTTATTAAATCAAACTTAACTGATCTATTTTTCAATGTCATAGTATCAAACTTCCAAATAACAGATCACTTACCCTGTATATTACAAATAAAAAATTTTGAATCCAACAAAGCTAACTCACATAATATAATACGAAACGTTAATCATAAAGAAGTACTAGAAAATATAGCTAAAGTAAACTGGGTAGATGTATTAAACACAAATGACATAAATATTAACACAGAAAATTTTATAAACAAAATAAAAGATATTCTAAACGCAGCAACTGAAACTAGAACATTGACCAGAAAACATATTAAAAGAAAACAGTGGGTAACGCAAGGGTTAATTAACATCAATCAATAACAAAAACAATATGTACCTAAAAACAATGAAAGAACCCAATAATCTGCAATTAAAAGAGCACTATAAATTATACAAAAATCACTTAAATTGTCTATTAAAAAAAACCAAGAAAGAATACTTTTCAAATCTAATCAAAAATAATTTAAATAATCCTAAAAAAATCTGGGAAATCACAAATGAAGTAATACATAATAAAAATAATAATAATAACAAAATTGAAGAAATTATAAAAGACAATCATACTATAACACAAAATAAAGAAATTGCCGAAAGTTTCAACAATCATTTTCTAAATGTTGACTCAAACATCACAAAAAGTATACCAAAAACTAATAATACTAAAAGCAAGATTAAACGAGTTGTTCATTCACTGTTTTTAGAGCCGATTCTTCAACAAGAAACTACCAATTACATTAACAGTCTAGGTAATAATGTCTCTCCAGGAATAGATGGCATACGATCATCCACCATAAAAATAATATTATTATATATAGTGAAACCACTAGCTCAGTTAATAAATATGTCAATGACGTCGGGAATATTTCCTCAAATATTAAAGTGCGCTATTGTTAAACCATTACATAAAGGTGGCGATCGTAATCAGATGGCAAACTATCGTCCAATCTCTCTCATATCAAATATGGCAAAAATGTTTGAGAAAGCAATAACCGCACGATTGCATAATTATTTCGAAAAATACAATATCCTTTCAAATAATCAATTCGGATTCAGACAAAATAAATGCACCCAGGATGCAATTACGGCCTTGACAACAAAAATATATAATGATGTAAATAGAAGCATACCGACAGCTGCTATCTTTCTAGATCTAGCAAAGGCATTTGATACTATCAGCCATGCAAAGCTTCTACAAAAATTAGAAATGTACGGGGTCCGAGGCTGTTCCTATAATTTAATAAAAACTTATCTCAGCAACAGACAACAATATGTTGTACCAAATAATGAAAGGAGTAGCGAATCAACAGTAACGTGTGGTGTACCACAAGGTACAGTTCTTGGCCCTGTACTTTTCATAATTTACGTTAATGATTTGTTTATAAATACTGATACGGATAGTGTGAGCATTTTTGCTTATGCCGACGATACAGTTATTCACGTTAGCGGTGATTCTTGGGAGGACGTTCGCTCAAAATCTGAACACATATTACAAGTTATAACAATATGGTTGAATAGCAGTTTGCTAAAACTGAATACATCAAAATCAAAATTTATATGTTTTTCACTTCGTGACAAAGTCAATTTAAATCAATTAATTCTACACCAGGATATATGCAATCGAAATGCATGTAATTGTCCCTCGTATATTGAACAAACTAATAACATCAAATACCTTGGCGTAATCATTGATCAGTCTCTTAAATGGCATGAACACATTAACTGTTTAACAAAAAGATTAAAAAAATGCATGTTCATATTTAAAAGTTTAAGCGGCATTCTTAGTAATAAATTGATTAGGAATTGTTACTATGCTCTTATACAGCCGTTGTCAACGTATGGCATTCTGTCCTGGGGTGGAACTTATAAAAATAATCTAGAAAAAGTATTTGTCTGTCAGAAAATAATTATTAAAACCATCCTTAGGAAACCAATGCGTTACCCAACTAGAATCTTGTTCTCGAATTTTAATGTTTTCACTTTAAGAGAACTGTATGTATTTGATACACTGAAATATTATTATAAGCATAAAAATTCCGTAACCCGTTTTGAACATGAATATAACACCAGAGCCATAAAAAATCATAAATGTATACTTCCTATCTCACACAAAACGACAACTCAAAAATATTTCTTGTATTACCTATCTAAAATTTACAATATACTACCGAATGAACTTAGACTATTTAATGGCAGCATCATTTTATACAGTAAAAAAATTAAAATGTGGATTAAAAGTTCAAATATAAATCTTGATCACATATTTATCTAGCGTCCTACATTTTTGTAATTATAGAATACCCTAACTTGTATAATTAGTAAATTACTTAAAACCTTATATTATTTTAGTGTAAGAATTTTATTTTCAATTTTACTTTAGTAAAAAGTACTATTTAATTGTATTTAAGAGACTTGTAAAATTAGTAACTTAACACTTTATATTATTTTATTGTAAGAATGTACCTTGTGTTATTTCATTTAGATTTACTTTAGTTGTAAGTACTATTTTATTGTTTTTTAGAAACTTTTTATATGTAATATTATTACTGCCATATCAACAAATTGTAAATATTACAGGAGTCACGAACAAACCTTTTACTAGGTTTCTGTGACTTAACTGTTTATTTTTGTACAATTTCTATACATTTTTGCAAAAATAAAACTTATTCTATTCTATTCTATTCTACATTGATCGCATTTAATTCTTTTATTAATTTCCTCAGAGGACAGGTCAATTTTGCATTTGACACAGGCCATTTTATCCTACTTTAGCATTTCCATACTACACCTCACATAATAAGTTAATTAGATAATACACCCTGTATATTTTGTATTGACTATATCAAACTGATAAGGTATCACTTTAAATCAGTAAAAATGAGATATTGTTTTTTTAGCCACTCACACCAAAAAAGCATATAAATTGGTAAACAAATCAAGTGTCTTGAAATTAAAACTGCAAAATGTGATGTAATAGTTCGCAGTATACATAAACATATCACATAAAGTTATTCATCATTTATTTGGATAATAATAATAATAATAATAATAATAATAATAATATTTATTGGTCCATTTGATCATTACATAATAATATAGGACAAGTCAAGAATTAAGTATAAAATGAATAAGGAGTAAAATATATATATACACATATACATATATATATATACACATATATATATATATATATATATATATATATATATATATATATATATATATATATACACATATATATACATACGTATACATACATACATACACACACATACATACATACACATACATACATACACACATACACACATACACACATACATACACGCATAACTAAATAGGTACAACTAACACTTTAAACATTAAACTAATGTACATTAAAATGTAAAAATAATAAGAACATATATAATATAAATATATATTTACACATCTGATTAAATATTTACGTTCATACATAGTATAATATTCAATATTAAGTAAATACAAAAAACGTATTGTATGTGTAATTGTTATTTAAAATACGTGAGGTTAAAATTATATAAAAAAATAAAATAAAATTACAGCCTGTCATTAAGGAACTCGCTAACTGAGTAATACGCTTTACCAATGAGCAGTTCCTTGATAAGTTTTTTAAAAAGATTTGAACTTAACAATTCGATTTCAACAGGTAGATTATTGTAGGCCTTATAAAATATTATTTTGGGTATTCAGCAGATAACTTTCAAAGAAATCATTCGTTCCTTTCATATATTATTGATCTAAATCTGATCAAGCTAGAATATCAACGAGTAGTCATCTTACAAACAAACTTGTCAATTTCTTTATACATTTACTATGTCTAACATTCAATATGAAAAACAAGAAAATAACCATTCTTTCTATATATTGAAGATCTAAGTCTGATCATGCCAATATATTGTCAGAAATCCACCCTTAAGAGGAAATCTTTCAAGCATCTCTAGCCCTACCTAGAGGATACTCTCATTCAATACGATAAACAAGAAAATAACCATTCTTTCTATATATTGAAGATCTAAGTCTGATCATGCCAATATATTATCAGAAATCCACCCTTGCGAGGAAATCTTTCAAGCATCTCTAGCCCTACCTAGAGGATACTCTCATTCAATACGATAAACAAGAAAATAACCATAATAACCTTAATTGCTAAATACTTTGGACAGTGTTCATAAAGCGTTGTTTTATGTTGAGGTATTTCTAAAATATCGTTATTTCTTGTATTATACCGATGAAATTCGTTGAGAGTTTGAAAGTTTTCATTTTTAGCATATAAGAGAATACTCATAATAAAAGTGCAGGACAGCGTAAGAATATTTAAATTTCTAAAATACTCTTTGCAACTATCTCTCGATTTTATACCACACATATACCTAACTGCTTTTTTCTGTAGTTTGAAAACTCTCAAGCTCTCATTTGAAAAACCCCAAGCAGTAATTCCATATGAAAGAATTGAATGAAAATTCGCGAAATAGTATATTTTCAAGACATCAAGGTTTACAGTATCTCTTAATTGCTTGATACAATAACAAACAGGTGCCAGTTTTTTACAGATCTGGTCAATATGTGTCCCCCACCTACAATCTTCAGAAATGTATAAACCTAAAAACTTAGTTGAATCGGCTTGCATAAGTGTCTTATGTGAGATCTTTACATAGAGGCTTTTATCGGAGGTCATCAAGGTGTTTTTGAAACTAATAAATACAGACTTGCCCGTATTTAATAAGAGTCTATTATTAGTTAACCAAATGTAAATACTTTCTAATTCTTCATTACTCATCTGTACAACGCTATTTAAGTTTTTATCCGCTACTACCATTGAAGTGTCATCAGCAAATAAAAATATGTTCGGGGCATTTAAGTCATTTATATAAATTATAAATAGCAAGGGTCCTAGAATAGACCCTTGTGGGACACCAATTGTAGTGTGTAGCGTTTCCGACTGATGGGAATCGATGCTAACTAGATGTGGTCTATTTTCTAAATAGCTATAAAACCAGTTTAGAGCTAGTCCTCTAACCCCGTATTTAGTCATCTTATCTAAAAGAATTTTATGAGAGACTAGGTCAAATGCCTTACTAAGATCTAGAAAAATACCAATAGTTTTCTCGCCGTTATCCAGTTTATCATGAAGTAAGTTTAAGAATTTGTTAATACAATTAAGTGTTGACCGTCCTTTTCGAAAACCAAACTGGTTTTTATTAAAAAGGCTATATTTTTCGAAGAATGCTATGATTTTATTTGATGCATATTTTTCAAAGACTTTTGCAAAAGTATTTAAAATTGCTATTGGCCTATAATTATTGATGTCATCAGCATTTCCAGATTTAAATATGGGTACTATTTTCGCAATTTTTAACTTATCTGGGAAAACTCCAACACTGAGAGAAAAGTTAATCAAATAAGTTAGTGGTTTAGTAATAAAATCTTTACATCTCTTAATACATTTGAACTTATTTCATCTATTCCAGCGGAATTGGAATTTTTCAAATTAAGTAAAATATCAAAAATTTCATGTTCAGTTGCAGGTTCAAAGAAGAACGTATGCAGATTATTATTAATATTATTCGATGGGTCAGAGTTGCTAAGTGGGATGTTTTCCAGTAATTTAGTAGGAACTTTATTAAAGTGCGAATTAAACGTATTACCTAGTTCGACTGGATCATCTATTTATTAGTTTATCTTCAATATTTAATTTTAAATTGTTTACTTTATTTTTATTATTAGGTTTAATAATGTTCCACGCCGCTTTGGATTTGTTTTTAGCGTTTGTTAAAATGCAGCTATTATAGTTTTTCTTAGCTTTTCGAAGAAGTTGTCTATAGATGCATTTATACTTTTTATAATATGAGATTAAGTTAACGTCCGTTGAAGCCAATGTCAGTAAATAAAGATCCTTCAGTTTTTTCGACGATACACGCAAACCTTTCGTTAGCCATGGGGTATTTTTTTGATGCTTTTTAGTATTTTTTGTTTTTACAGGAAAAGCTAGATTGAAGTAAAATAAAAACGTATCACAGAAAATTTTAAACTTAGCATCAATATTATAATTATTATTATACATATCTTCCCAATTTTCATCACGAATCAGTGAACAAAAATAGTCAATGTTATTTTTATTATTCAATGCTCTGCATATTAATTTTTTATTCTTTTCGGTTGTGTTTTGCACCTCCAAAGATAGCATCTGACCATGATGATCAGATAGAGCATTCATTATAACTTTGCTTTCGTAATGTTCACAATTTACATTTACACAGATATTATCAATACAATTTTGAAGTCTTGTTGGTTCATTTATGGTCGGTATAATACAATACGAGCTTAAGAAATCCAAGAGATCTGAAAGTTGCTTACTATTATTTGTTAAAAAATTTATGTTAAAATCCCCACATAACACGATTTTAGAGTTTTTGTATTTACTTACTATCGAGTCAAGTGCAATGGTAAAATTATCATAAAAAATATTTAAGTCGCTATCAGGGCTTCTGTATATTACAATTACAATCACAAAGTCATTTGCGGTAACATAACATTTTAGTGCGGCACATTCAAAATGTTTTTCAACGGCAAGATAGTTGATATATTCAAGTTTTTCACACTTGATGTTATTTTTTAGAAAAATTGCAACACCACCATTCTTTATAATATTTCTACAATAATACGTACCAACACAATAATCATTTAAAATTAATGAAGGGAATTGAGTATTGGTTGCCCAATGTTCGGTTACACAGAAAATATCACAGTCAATATCAGATAAGAATATGTCTAAGTCTAACAATTTATTTCTTATGCATTGTACATTCTGGTGGACTATGTGTAGTTTTTTATAATTTGGTCCTTTACTAAAAAATGTTTTTCTTTATTATTTTCACAAGACTCGGTGTTGTCAGTAATAACAATTTCAGGTGACATTGAAGGAACACCTTCCGCTGAACATACAGAGTTGACCAACTTATCAAGTGTCAATTTAATATCGGTGTTTAAATTTGCTTGCAATTTTTGATCATTTTTTATTTCTACATCCGTTTTACTGGTAACTTCCACAAAGTTTAGTCTACATATTTTATACTTAAAAATATATTTTAAAATTTTGTATTTAGCTAACCTACTTAAAATGGATTTATTAGAAATACTATGATCAGTTAGTAATGAGTTACTGTCTAAATAGCACAATGAATTTTTTCCAATACTTTCAATAATATTTTTAATACTTTTGTTATGTTCATAAATAAAATTATTTAGAATATATCTGTTGTGGTGATAAGAGGCTCCTATAACCACAACATTTGTTTCTTTTAGTCTCATATACTCTAAAAAGTTTGTTAACAATTCTGTATTTATTTTGAGACCTTTTTGTGCATTTATAGAGGTGGTAAATATTATAGCTATATCGCTTTTATTAAAATTTTTGAACAGAGATTTATAATCACCAATGATATTCTCCAACAAAGAGTTTGGTTTAAAGATACAACTAACCTCAAAACTATCGCCGTTTTCATTTTCCATAATTGATCTTAATATTCTAGCGCTATTTCTGCCGTTGTTGTCTGCAAGTATTAAGATATTCCTTTGTTTTGTCCTTTCTTCTTCTTCTTGTGGGAAATTTATAATTTCATTTTTTTTATTTTTATTTTTAGTATCATTTATAGCTTTAGTTGAAACCTTTTTGGTACCAATCTGCGGTGAAATGCTAATGATCTCCTTTTTGTTCGGAGAGTGAGTTTGAGTCTTGACATTCTTTGAAGTATTGGTATTCCTGTTTGTTTGCGTTTTAGTATTTTTTCTGATAATTGTTGTCTGAGTCCCAGCGCTTGTTGTAGTGTGTCTGATTTCACATGTTTGAGTTTCGGCATTTGTAAAGTTAAGATGATTAGTAGTTTGGCATTCGGCGTTAATAAGAATTTTTTTTCTATTCATGGTTTCAATCGTGTCGGTTAGTTGTTTAATAAATTCGTTTTTGTGTCTAATTTCTAAGGTCAGTTCTTCATTTAACTTATTTTTTGTTTTTAAGATGCTTTCTAATTCATCATTTTTTGATAATTCGTGTGCTAATTTATTTTTTAAATCATTTAAAATATTTTCTGGAGTTTCCTTATTTTTGTCCCCATCCTCTTCAAAAATAATGCTAACATAGCTTGTGTTACACATATTATTTTGCTCCTTAATTTTAATTGCTTTAGCAGTAGAATTTGTAAGAGTTCTACCAAGCGCCCTGTCATTTCCATTTCCTTTAGATTGCAATCTAGTTGTCATCTTTGTGGTCATATTACTAATTTTGTACACCTAGTATACACATTAACACAGAAATTTCTTTAAGCCAGAATTCAGATAAACTTTTTGTTCGGTTCACTTTTTCTAGTAGCCACATAGATTAATTAAACAAAGCAGTCACTTGTTAATACAATGTTTATCTACTTATATATCAAACTTCCACTTTTTGCTTCTTCATAAACACCATATCAACTTTTTCCACAATTGACAATTAACATTTAGACAATAATAAAATTAAATTATACCACAAAAACTATGAAAAATCCAACAATAATAAAAGGCACCACTACACCGGCTACGTGCACGGCTCACCTGAAGTGATACATCCTAATGTAAGATGCAATATTATTAATAAAGTTTTTCCAAATTCAAAATATTGGTTACTCGTCCAGAAAGTGGTTTGGATTTACGTCCACGCATTTATGAGCAAAAAATATTACGCAACGTGTGAGAGGAGATTGATTCTTTAATTGACAAGGGGTATAAGACGATCATTTTTAATAAAATTATTGATGATTATTATCATTTTATGTTTCCTTTTTCATTTTGGGAATTTTACAAACAGAAAAAATTAAGAAAATGCCACAATTAACAATAGTGCATTCTATTCTTTTCTGAGTTTATTCTTAACAAAACCAGGAAACAAATAATTGTATTTTCATTGTTGAAAGGTGACTGTGTATAGAACTAAAATATCGCCCCACCATGACATTGCTTGTAATTTAAAAATTTTTAAAAATTCAAGTTTTTTGAATTTTCAAAAACTAGTTCATCCCCAAAAAACAGTTCATTTAACACGATTCAATCACATTGTATTGTGCCCAAACTCTTTAACTAACTTGCTCAAAGATTAGGAATTTGGGAAGTCTTTAGACGGGAAGTGTATCTTTACTAACATTTTATTTAATTATATTTCCAGCGCGTACGTCACGTGCCAGTAAATTAAAAAGGTCGATTATTTCCTTTAAGAGATATTGTCTTAACAAAATACATTATTGTCTATTTCTTTTATTTAATAAAATATTAAAAATATATTAAACAATAAAAGTATGTGGCAGTTGCAAACCTCGTGTTTGTGTGATTATTAAGGACTGCTTGCAGAGTAACGTTTTCTTTGGCATGTGACCTGCTGCTATGCTACAATATAAGTTAGTTTTCCTACACCAAAACTTTGTAATTATATACCCGGCTCATGGAAGTCAATTTAAGTTTTAAAATGTATTTTTCTTTACTTATACCTAACGAAGTTACGAAGAGCAAATAAAATTTATTTATTAACTTAATTACAGTAAAGATTCATAAGATAAGTGCTTTTTCTATAGAAAACACGAGCAGACCTATTTTTATTCGTAGAGTATTCTCAACAGTAATCAAGTAAAAGCAAAAGACGTTGTGAAGAAACCGACTTGGTAACGCGGGTCCAAAGTCCATAAAGGCTAGCACTAGTCTTATTGTTCCTCCGTTCTATTATATGTGTTTCCACAACGATAACATCAATATCAGAGGCGTCTTATCCAAATATGTTGAAATTGTATGAATATGCAAAAATACTAAAAATAACGAAAATATCTTAATTTTAAACGAGACATACTGTATCCAGTGCGCTCAGAAATATGTGCTTACCAATCAATTTAGGATCTAATTTTTATACGCAGAAACAATAAGAAAAGTTAATATAAATATGTGTTCTGAAATGCCTCCTAACTGAGCCACGGCCTTCTTAGGGTGGTACCTACATTACTGTTAGGAACGCGAGCAGATTCTAAAATCTGCAATATTCAGACCTGTCGATTCAATGTACATTCGCGGCGTGTACGATCTCCTAGAAAAAAGAGTGATCTCCACGAAACAAAATTGCCTGTGAAGAGAGATGCGTTGATGTTCCTTGTGATGCTCAGTTGCATAGAATATGAGTGATGGTTTCATCTTCCACTATATACACATCCAACCAATAGAATCATCCTTCAACCTTATTATGTGGGTGATTCTTTAGAAAACTGTTGCCAGACCTACCGTGCATCTCATTCTTTCTCAGTCGATTTACGGAGAAGCCAGTTGAAGATCTTTTCACATATAGCATTGACTGCCTTCTTCCGGGAGCTAGAGCCCATTAGATGTTGAACTGTGCCATGACCCAGCCTTGTGGCTGTGAATGAGTCAGACTTCTTGGCTACCTGAAGGCTGGCTTAAGGCTAGAGAAAGGAATTTTTGTTCCTTCTCCCACCAAGTAGTCCAATTTAATTCCCTCCACACCACACAACCAAGTTGTGTTCAAAGCTGTCAAAATATTCCGAGAATTCAGCGTCAGCTTAGAGGTCACTTTATTTGATTCAAGAACTCTTAAAGCTGCCTGGCTGTCGCTGCATATACAAATATGTTTTTCAATGAGACTTCGTCTGCGATTTTCACTTACATACGGTAAGATGGTATATATTCATCCTGGAAATACCCTGAGATACTTGCCAAATGGCACCGACATACGAGCCCTTGGTTTGCATCTATGCATGCCAGCACCGATTCCCTCCCGAGTCTTCGATCTCTATGAATACCATTCCAGACCTCCGGAATTCAGAGGATGCCTTTCATCGCGTTCTCAGCCACTTCGAATAGGGAACACGACTGTATAAGGAATAATGAACTTATAGACAGGGAGGCATCGGTAATCCTCTGACAGAGTGATGACTTGATCCCTTACGTGTAGAGCTAGATAAAGCTGTTTTTTTCTTATGGGTTGCGGTGCTAGAAACTCCGCCGTACTGAAGCTTAAGCCTATTGTACTCCATAGTCTCGTTATTTCGTTATCCCATTAATCCCGTTCCTTTTCAAAAGGAGAGTGCACGGTAAATGAAAGCTCTGGCTATTTCTTCCGGGGTCTCGGAAGAAATAGCCAGAGTATGAAACCTCCTATCTACCAAGGCTGGGCTAGGCATTCACATAATATGTGGTGAGGAGTTTCCTCATCCTCACCACACATCCTTCATTCTGGATAATCCTTCACACCCATTTTGGTTAGGTGTCTATTCAGTGTGCGGTGTCCTCTTAGGATTCCCATTGCACATCTCAACTGTTTTCTGCTTAGCTTTAGCAATTCGTTAGTCTTACAAGTTATGTTTCTGATTCAATACTATTCCTCTTGCGGTATTGTATTATATCCCGCAGGATAGCTCGGGTTCCATCAAGGCTGTCTTTGCACCTTCTTTGGCCAGCTTATCTGCTTATTCGTTGCCTTCATTGCCATGGTAACGCGTCCACTCCAGTTATATACTGTTGTGTTCCGGCAGTTTCGCCAGGGATAGATAGAGCCTTAGTATGTTCCAATCCTTGACCTATTGCATTCCACGCTCCATCCTCGAATAGTGTATTTGCTGTTTTTTTCCTTCCAGTTTCACAGGCTAATCTTTGAACTTGACATAGGCTGGGCCTAATTATGGAGCGTTCCTCAAAGAGCCACCAAGTTTTATCATAACAATACACGTCCAGAAGGTAGTTTGTGGACTTATTCTCCACTTAGGACCGAAGATGCGTTTAGAGATCCATAGAGATGCGGAGGCTTTCCTCGTTTGATCTTTCACGTGATTCTACGACAGTTTGAAGTCTAAGGTTGCCCACAAATAACTCACTGTACAATAGACAAGCATGTACCCATAAGATAAGGAAGATGAAGATCGATTATTTTTCTCCTTTTCGTAAACAGCATCTGCTCTTACGGTGGCACTATGTAAGGGTCTTATTGTAGAATAAATGTATAAATATATTGTGGAGTTTCAATATTTCGTTTCAACCGCCTTTTCTCTAAAACAGTTTGTCATACGGTTACTTCGTCGCTGAAAAGACCAACGGGCGTATCTTAAAGTGATTAATTTTGAGCTGATGCAAAATATTTTGTATTTTATTTTCTTGTTTTTGTTCCATGATCTGACATGAGCTTCATCGAACTTCTGTTTCCAATGTACATAAATAGATAGGTACACCTTCACATCACACGACAAGGCACACAGAAAAATGTCCGTAACATGTGTATATGAAAAATATATTATGCCCGTACACCTTTTCAGCGTCGAATTTTCAAGAGGACAGTTTTTGTGCAGTATCAGCCAGAGATCATTATTAAGTCGTAAACTAATGAAATTGTAAACCACTTTTTTTAATCTGTAAAACAACAACACAACTTCCCTGTCTATTTGGCACCTTTTATTTATTAACTATTTTTCGTGTTGACAACTACCTATATTTTTTAACTGAAAATATATAAATTTTTTTTTCTGGAAATAGTGGCAACTATATAGAAAACATTATTTTTATAATTAATCATTTTTTATAATGACCCTGTAAATTCACGAAAAGATTATGAGGTTTTCTCCTCGGTAACAGTGTCAACTACCTGCCTAATTTTATTTTCCACCATTGTTTCTTAATTAATTACTATTAGGGAATTGTCCTGAATATTTGTCACTAAAAGATTAACATACTTCTTTCTTGAAAGTTGTATGAAAAACATGTCAAATATTATTGTCTTCACATGTTTTCATTAATTATTTTTTTAATATTTTCACCCTTTATACTTTTTACAGAAAATATATCCCATTTCTTCGTTGGCAATAGCGTCAACTACGAACTACCCACCAGTGAGTTTAATAGATAAAGCACCAACAGACAGACAGATACCACACACACTGATGGAACTGAAATACCTTACTTTTCATAATATACATACTTTGAAACGTGAGAATCCGAAGAAATCTCAGAAAGTGATATTTTCACAATTAATACTTCATTTTGATAAGGGAAGGAAGTAAAAAGGTACTCTTCGTTTCTCCACCTATTGTCAAGTATTAACCCCCCACTCTATGTACTGATACACACTAATTATAATAAACCAGTCTACACCTGACCTTAGTATGATTCACATGACCTCTGACATGGCGCAGTCGGCAGTTGAACTAATTAATTAATTACAAGTGTGTTAAACGTACAGAAGCTATAATATAAATAGAAAATAGAGAGTGAAGTAAATAAATAAGATAAATGAAACTTAATTTTAGATAATTAAAATAATAAAGAGCACTACAGCTGATCCCAAAATCGCGGATCAAGCTATAATAAACGTTAATGTGAAAAGATTGGAAATCAGATTCCCTATGGGAGCGTAGGCTTGTATCCTACCGGCTGCGCCATGTGAATCATACAAGGATCAGGTGTAGACTGATTTATTATAATTAATGTGTACCAGTACATAAAATGGGGGTTAATACTTGACACCTATAATAATATGAATTTCTCTGAAATCGATCAGCAATGTCTACATTTTCGTCGCGATTTTAGATCGATAAATGCATAATACTAGTATTTTAGTCCGTTGCTAAGAAACTATCAGAAAACAGACCGGAAAAGATCCGTTGCCAAGCAACGATCAACAAAACCTTACGGAAATGTTACTTCGGTGTGAAAGCACATTCCCGGACTTCGATGCCTGTTGCATCGTCGTCCGGGAATGTATTGCTTTCACACCATAATATACTATTGGCTTAATACTGAAAAAAACCGCTGCCCAAGGAATCACTACTTCCACATCCAGATTCTCTATCCAAGTCACTCACAACGAAAAAACTTTGTATGTGGAAATAATTGTTTATGGAACTTTAATAATATAATATTTGAAATCCTCTACCCCAAAACCCATAAAACGATACCCCACATCGGTAGTGGGGTGGGGGTGGTGATAGGGGTTGGTAGTGTGGGGTGGATCAAGTAAAAAAATATTTTGAGGTTTCTGGTTCCTGTACATGCACTAAATCATATTTTTTTTTCATCCCCTTTAATTAGGAGGTGGGGGTGGTAATGGGGGTGGTTAATGCCAAAAATTTTTTTGAGACCTCAGCTTCTCTTGTATATACTAAATACCAATTTCATGGACTCTTACCTGCTTGATTTACCCATTTACCCCAAATTTACCCCAATTTACCCCCCAACCCTTCGACGTAACAAGATGAAAATATAATCTAGTTCTAGATCTCGTTAAAGTACATATGTGTACCAAATTTCAAGTCAATATCTTAAACGGTTCCAGAGTAACCGTGTGCACAAAAAAAAGTTACAGACAGACAGACAGACAGACAGACCGACAGACAAACCGACAGACAGACCGACAGACAGACCGACAGACAGACCGACAGACAGACCGACAGACAGACCGACAGACAGACCGACAGACAGACCGACAGACAGACCGACAGACAGACAGACATAAATTTTTTTTTCGCTCAAACTTAAAATCTCGACGTTTCATGACATTTTAAGCCTATTTGGACAATAAAAATTTTTTAAAATTTTTTTGTCGTTACTATACTTCTACTAGACGTGGAAGTAATAATAAGCTTGAATAACGCAAAACATGAACCATGTCTCATAATGTAAGCGTTTCCGAAATAGTCAGTAAAACAATTGTTCAGGCGTCATTCTTAGAGGGCCGCGGTTCCCTTAGGGAACATTTTCGAACACGTGCTTATAGGAACTTTTCTTAATATTTTTGTATACATATATTGGAAATAGATTTTTTTCAACATGTATATTACCTTACCTATGTGCAAGACACATAAAATGACAAAAAAACCTTTAAATAAAATATTATCTGTAAAACGGCAATAAAAATTTAAAATAATTAATAAAATCGTTCCTCGCCGGTCTGTAAAACTTCATAAATTATTCAGCATTCCTGGAACTCCCGAAATATAACCGAAAACTTCAATGCAAAACTCGACGTAAACAATGGCGAACATTTTAAAATGAATATTTAAATTCTTTACTGGTCCCTTTTAGATAAAATTACAGGTTCGAAGAATTGAACGAAATATTTAAAAATTTTAATTAAGTACAGACGGGCACGGTAAGTTATAGCTGCGACTGAAAAAAAGTGTTACGCAACATTTATATCTACCTATATTTGATCTGTTTTTTTTTGTTTGTTTTTCTACCATATTTTGCTCTTACAATTTATTACTAACATTATATTACTGTATACAGGGTCTCACAGGAGTTGACGTCCTTTATTGAGTTACGGACTCTAAAGTTTGTGAGTAAAAAAATGTTTTTTCCATTAATAATATAACATAACTAGAATAATACTCTTCACTGATTTGTTGAAATTTTTATAAAATTCTTGCACATTCTACTCTTCGCAGTTTTTTTTGTAAATAATGTTAGTTTTTGGATATTCTAAATTTTATAAAATCAAACTAGTTTTGTTATGTTACTAATTATATCAAAAAATTTAAAGAAAGCAAAAGAAAAACAACTGGATCCAATCTGTTTGTGCCTCGAACCCGCGACCTTGAATTTCAAAATGCAACTTGAGTTCTAGACCACCGTGCGTTTCTAAGAAAACGGTTAATGTCTGTGATACCAGGTGGCCGCGAGTCCAATGTACGCTCCCAATTTTTTTTTAATTTAAAAATTTCGTTTTTGGTACACATAAATTAGATAAAGGTGGACTACTTTCAGATTAACAGGAATGAAAATAACACTTTCGGTTCAACCGGAAGTGACATCACTTTTTTTTCTTAAATAGAATGACTATATTTTTTTTGATGATTTACCATTAAGCATAAAATTTTAAGTACAACAAATTTTTTTCCAATTTAAAAAATTCCAAAAAATAAGTGAGATACTGATAATTTTTAATTTCTTTCAAAATGGCCGCGTCTGATGAACGACGTAAGAAAATTATTAAGTAGTACATATGAAAATTAGTAGTAAGGTTGTAGACTTAAGAACGTAAAGAACAAAATAGTTATCTGCGTTACTGATAAGTATGTCTATTTTTAGGTATTTCCCCGTAGGGGTCCTTTGGAAAATTTCTTAATGGGAGCGTGCTATTTTTTTTTATTAAGCAGAAATAGTGATTCATAAACTTTAATTTGTTTCCCCATCAAGCATTTCTTAACGATATCGTTCGGAATAATAAAAGTATTTTTAAAATGTTAGCGCCAACAGATAATTTTAATAAGGTACCCACATTTAAATCCAAAATTGCATGAAAATGACAGACATTCGCAACAGTTGAATTATTCTTGATATTACTCACTGATTATCTGAAGTAAGTTTATTAAATTTGTTAAATACAAGTAAATTAATATAAAGTGGCTGAAAAATATTCAAGAAATGAGAAAATTGACATGCTGATTACTTATGGAGAGACTCAACATAATGCAACTAGAGACTAACTCTGTATAGACAGAGATATCCAGAAAGAAGACAACCTCCGAGAAACTATTTCGTTCGGTTGGAGCATCAATTTAGAACTGAACCTGATATAGAAATTGAAGAAGAATTTATTGTGGATGAAGAAACGGAAAATTATTTAGATATTATGCAAATCACAACCTACACACTTTTTATTTATTATGAAAATTCCTACTTTCTGTATATTGTTGCCCTAATCTGGGCACGCTAATATACTAGTTAGGTAAATACTTTAAAACACTCATTATTGGAGAATCAATCAAAACAACTACTCTTCTAGCTAATACTGACGAAGTATTGAATTACATGATAGGATTCTTAGCATTTTAAAGAAAAAATATATTGAAAATATTTAAATCATTTATTCGAATTTAGTCATTCACACTTTTTTATTTAATATGAAATTATCTACACTTTCTGTATATTTGTGCCTTAATCGGGCCACGCTAATATACTACTTAGGAAAACACTTTAAAACACTCATTATTGGAAAACAAATCAAAACAACTACTCTTCTAGCTAATACTGACGAAGTATTGAATTACATGATAGGATTCCTCGTATTTTAAGGCAAAAAAATATATTGAAAATGCTTCAATTATTTATTGAAATTCAGCCATTCACAACAATAGGGAAGATGCATGAAATTTTAAAATACTTGAAAAAGTGATTTGCTCTTAATTTCCATTACGCAGAAAATGATTATAAAAAAAGAAATTCAAAATAAAATTTATTTTCCGTAAAATTAATATTTAGATTATGCTGTAATTTGTAAACAAAACCACGTGACTGCAAACGGTTTCTTATTGGCGTGAAGTCAATGACGACATCCGTTATTCAGATAATTTGTCCAAAGTAGACGCAGTGTCCTAACCTCTCGTTGACGTCTGTCTACGAACTAATTTTGGAGAATCTTGAATGTAAAATTACCATATTTGTAGTGATACTTTTAGTTTTACATTTAGGCCAATGCAATATTTGTAATTCATAAGTCATAATATTGTTGTTCACTAGCTCATTAACCAAGTAATAACACAATAACACCACAAACAAGAACTTGGTAAACTAACTGTAAACAATAAACAGTAAACTGACATTTGACAAACCCATCGAAATTGCTTTAGATATACGAAATTACAGAAGCATGTTTCTACGGAAAAAGAAACTTCCGTTCACTATTCCGTCCTTGTCTGACAAGATCTGATTGGTTGAATAAAACGTCCGATTGGCTTAACCGTCTGTACACAGACCGAGAAAAAGGATAGAATATAGTGCACGCAAGTTTCTCTCTCTATGTCACTTTCTCTAGTCGAGTGCACCTTCCAGTTTGTTATTAATTTTGGTGGACAAATCGCTAATATACACACGCTAATATACTAGTTAGGCAAATACTGTAAAACATTATCTGAGAATCAATCAAAACAAGTACTCTTCTAGCTAATACTGACGAAGTATTGCATTATATGATAGGATTCTTAGCATTTTAAAGAAAACAATATATTGAAAATATTTAAATCATTTATTAAAATTTAGTCATTAACACTTTTTTTATTTAATATGAAATTATCTACTTTCTGTATATTTGTGCTTTAACCGGGTCACGCTAATATACTACTTAGGAAAACACTTTAAAACACTCATTATTGAAAAACCAATCAAAACAACTACTCTTCTAGCTAATACTGACGAAGTATTGAATTACTTGATAGGATTCCTGGCATTTTAAGGCAAAAAAAATATATTGAAAATACTTAAATTATTTATTGAAATTTAGCCATTCACACAATTATTGAACCGTACATTCTATTTCAACTCTAGAAAAGATGTACAAGTTTTTTCGAACTCGTTAGTTCTCATCAGTAGAGTATAGAAACATTAATTCATTATTAACAAGCATATTCTTGATTTATTTTTACAATTAATTATTTTTTATTTATTTGCTTTTATCATGATTAGAGAATATTATTTAGGTATTATGCAAATCACAACTTACACACTTTTTATTTATTATGAAAATACCTACTTTCTGAATATTGTTTTGATTGGTTTTCCAATAATGAGTGTTTTAAAATGTTTTCCTAAGTAGTATATTAGCGTGACCCGATTAAAGCACAAATATACAGAAAGTAGATAATTTCATATTAAATAAAAAAAAGTGTGAATGACTAAATTTCAATAAATGATTTAAATATTTTCAATAAATTTTTTTCTTTAAAATGCTAAGAATCCTATCATGTAATTCAATACTTCGTCAGTATTAGCTAGAAGAGTAATTGTTTTGATTGATTCTCCAATAATGAGTGTTTTAAAGTATTTACCTAGTTTCATTGGGACCTATGGTCAAGTAAGGTGTCATTCCAGTCCAGATCAGAATTTTTATGATGGTCTATTATAATTTAGGTTTTAAATAATTTTGTTATTTTATTTATTAATGCCTGTTACGTTTTATTAAAATATTTCTTGTTTAATTTGTGTTTATCTGTTATAAAAACTTTTATTATTACCAAGTATATCGTTAAGAAGTGATTAATGCCCAAAAATTAAAGTTTATGATTCATTATTTCTGTTTAATAAAAGAAAATAACACGGTCCGTCCCATTAAAAGAATTTCCATGAAAGGCAAAAATTAAATTCCGTCTTTTCAGAAAACCCTAAAAATAGTCATACCAATCAGTAATTCGAATAACTATTTTGTTCTTTACAGACAAATCTACAACCTTACTAATAATTTCCTTAGCCTACTTAGTAATTTTCTTAGGTCGCGTTCATCTGACGCGGCCATTTCGAAAAAAATAAAAAACTGTTCGTATCTCAGTTATATTTTGTAATTTTTTAATCAGAAAAACTGTTGTCTTTGAATTTTATGCTTAATAAGAAATCATCAAAAAAAAATAGTCATTCTATTTAAGAAAAAAGTTAATATCACTTCCGGTTCAACCGGAAGTGATATTTTCGTTCCTGTTAGTCTAAAGTAGCTCACTGGTTGGTCGTATGGCGTTACAACAAGATAATCTTTTTTGTATATGTATAGCCAAGGAATCATATTCCGATGAGACATTCACAGAAAATTCATATTAAAAAATTTGGGGGGAGAAGTAAGTCCCCCTTTTCCAATTTTGTTTATGATTCATTATTTTATTGAATTTACCTTTGGTGGATAACATCAAATAATGACCTTTATTGATATCGAATCACGTGCAAGAATTAGTCACTGTAGCTCAAAGAGCTGAGATATTAAATAAAATATTAATTTTGGGTCCCTCCTTTAGAGGCCCGCAGTGCCCTTAGGAGGGATTTCCGGTTTATAGGAACTTTCTTTCATATTTTTTTATGTAGAATCACCACTAGAAATGAATGACCGCATACCTGAATCACCCTGTATATATTGACATACCGTATGTACTATGATTATATCGACAAATTGTGGATAATGATTATTATTACTACTATTTAAATTAGGATATTTTAAAACGCATCAAATTTAACATTAATTTTATATTCCTTAGTGCCAAAGTCTAAAAGCTTTTAAAATACTTTTTTATCTCTACAATAAAGTATTATATTATTATTTCCTAAGGTTCAATACGTCTTGATTTTTCGATAAATGAAAAGGAAATTTGTTTGCGAAAATCTATTTCAATTTTAACTTTTTTTCAGGGGGCGTTAAATTAAATGTCGGAAAAAACAAATTAAAAAGCGACGAAAACACCTTCATCAATCAAGGCTGATACCGGAAACTTTAAATATAAATCTGAAAAGCGATTTTAGTTCAATGGTATAAGTACGAAAGTTAAAATGATTCAATGCCCTATTCTTTACTCGTAAATATCTAGTATGCGTATAAATTCCAAATATAGAGCCGAACAAGTTTATCAGAACAAATAAATTTGTTTTCAATTTCCTCCGTAGTTGATATACTGAATTAGATTTTCAAATTGGTGGTTTATTAATAGATTAGATTTGCGAGGACTGTGTTATATAGAAAATTGTTGTTATCATTGACATACATAAACATTTACGTATTATGAGTGTGTAATTAATTGCAGATACACTGCAGATATTTATTAAAATGAGCAAAATAATATAGAAAAAATAAAATTCCAAAGATCTGTTTATATTATTCCAAAACGTGGAGTCATCATGACACCGGGTGTCCCATTACATTTTTCTCTATTTTAATACTTTATAAATGAGCTATTTCATCAACCACTCGCAGTAAGGAGGCTAAGGATATTGTGGCCAGAAGACCTAGCCAGAGAACCATCAATGGATGGTGCCTGATTCAAGTCGAATCCTCTTAAAAATATTTACTTATTACTTTGTATTTTCTCTTAAAGTAGATTGTAAATTTGCAGTAAATAAATAAAAAAAATATATATTTTTTAAACGAAATGTGCGGTTTTAACGACTGTTTTAAATGTTCACAAGTTTTTTCCAGCTGAACATCGATATTTTAAACTACCAAAGGAATCCGCAAGGTGGCAATGGAAATTAGTTCTCGGTTAATTTCGCTCAAATTTTAGTATGATGTTCCTTTCTGACCTTTCTGAATTATGCCGTGGGCATAACCTTCTAACTCCTTTCCTTTAAGCTGCAGAAGCCTCAGAAGGTTAGTCCATTCGAAAGTTGCAAAAAAAAGAGGTAAACCAAGTGCAAGGGTAGCGACCAAACATGACTACCTCCCGTTTTCGAGGGCGGTCAATACGATGATGATAGTCACGCGGTCCCTACCGCCCTCGAACTACCCCTAAACGCAAAGAACCGCCCCTTTTTTCAATTTTTCGTTTTCAGGCATGCGAGGATTTGTTGGATCGGATTTTTTTTTGAGGAAACTCAATGTGTCATGTAAAATTTCGCAATCAGACATCCTAACGACCCCCGGTAGTTGAAACCACCCCCTCCCTCAATACCGAAACATGCAAAAAACACTCAAACGTGCTGAAAATTGTTTTATACACGTTTTCAAGGGCGGGGAATACGATGCTGATATTATTTAGCCTCTCACCTCTAACCTAAATGCATAAAACTATCTCTTTCTCCCATTTTTCGTTACCAGGCATGCGAAGACTTGTTGGATCGGTTTTTTTTGGAGGAAACTCAAAATATATGTCCTGTAAAATATTGCAACCACACGTCCTAGCGGTCCACGGGGGTAAAACCACCCCCTCCCTCAATCCTGAAGTGTCCCTGAAAGAGAAGGTTTTGAAGGTATTCGCCGTTTTTAAGGGTGGAGAACACGATCCTTTCATCACTTCTCTCTTAGTCTCCCTTGACTAGTGAGAGGCAAGGGAACTTACGCAAAAAAGTCACCCCGAATTGTGAGAGGTGAGGAGACTCACAATAAACAAGCGCCCCGACTAGTGAGAGGCAAGGGGACTCACGATAAACAAACACACCGAGTCGTGAGAGGCAAGAGGTCTCAAAATAACCAAGCACGTCGACAAGTGAGAGGCAAGGGGACTCACGATAAATAATCACCCCGATTCGTGAGAGGCAAGGGACTCACAATTAACAAGGCCCCGACTAGTGAGAGGCCAGGGGATTCATGATAAACAAACACCCCGACTCGTGAGAGGCAAGGGGACTCACAATAAACAAGCACCCTGACTAATGAGAGGCAACTGTAACCTCCTCGTAGTGGACTTACAAAACTACAGTTCTTTCGTAGGCTGAGTACAAACGTCATCGTTGGCATCGTTGCAAAATGTTCAGATTTTCAAACTAGATTTTGTTTGACCCAACAGTTGACATCAGAGAATTTGAAAATATCTGCACCACTTCTTTGTGCAGGTACTGAAGTTTGATACTGATTTGAACGGTAGGCCGCCAGTGACCGTGGTAAGATGTAGTAATGAACCGCGCCGCCCGCAGTACGCCCGTGATTATCAATTTTGAATACGTTCTACCCTTCCGATCGCTTTGAAAATTGGATATGTTTTAAAGGGGCATATCAACATTTATTTGAAAGGAAATGATGGTAGTGCCTCGAGAACATCCCCAAAAAAAATTTTTTTTTTAAAATTTTTTTATCATTTCTTCCCGATAAATGGACTCAATGATTTGTTTCTACGTGCCATTAAAAGCCATAACATATATTTCTTTCATGAAAATAGGTATTTTTCCATTTTTATTTTTACCCCCATAACTCATCTAAAAATGGTTTTCCAGAAATAATATTTTAATTTAATACTTTTTATTCATATTGTGGAGCAAAACCGCTTTTAGGCTTTGCTTTGAAGAGACTATAAAAATCCGCACTCCTCGACTTTATAAACGTTCCCGCCTAACAAGTTCACTAAACCATGTACATCAGTACAGTAAACAAGTGATATATCTTCTTCTGTTGTAAAAAATGTACGAAGATCTTTCTCCTTTCCTCTAAATTTACTTACCTTGACGTCAGATGCAATCAATCCTTATTTCTTTAGTGATACCGAAAATTATTCCGCAGCGTCTTTTGCTAGTCTTAAATTTCTAAATAAATTATTAAGCTTTTGTTGATTTAAAGGCTTTGGGTACATCCCGGTGAATTAGAAAGTCCTCTTCACCATCTCCTTTATCTAGATCTTGAGAATCCTCTTCAACTTTCGGCTCACTGCTGTAATAACTACCTGCTTGATCATCTGCGTCTCTGCATTAATTAATATCCATTGTCTCCTGAATGTTTTCATCTACATCCATTACTGCTCCATCGTCTAATGAATTTATTTCAATTTTAGGAGCAGTAACTGTATCAACTTGAGCATAAATAACGTTAGTTACTATTAGAAATATTGCTTTTAATAGTTGTTTTATAAACATAGCATTTCTCACTATTTGCGGGCCGACTCCATTTCATTGGTTCTGTTATTTCACATCTCTTGTCCTTCCACTTTTGTTCCATTCGTTAAGCATGGTCCGGCAATTACAACAAATATCCGAGACCAAGGCATGCAGTTTATACTTGTTTCTTATGCTCATTTAGTTTTCTACGTCGTTTTGCTGCCCGAAATTTCCCGCAAACATAGCAAAAAATATCAGAATCTTTATTGCAATTGTAAGTAGATAGTAGGCCATCGCATCTCATTCTTTTCATTCGAATTACTACCTCTCTTCTTGGTGCTTCTTACTCTCCAGCAGCCAAGTCGCCTACTACAAAAGAGCTAAGGTCGCATGACAACGACACCTGCTTAAACTTAAATTTAGAGAAAGGGAGAAAGAGTTTTGTGCATTTTTTATAAAAGAAGATATTTCACTTGTCTACTGTACTGATTAGTTAACCTGTTAGGCGGGAGCGTTTATAAAGCTGAGGAATGGAGACTTTTTATAAACTCTTCAAAGTAAAATCTAAAAGCGGTTTTGCTCCAAAATACGAATAAATTTGCATCAATTCCTATTGGACATTCTACAGTTTGGAAGGAAATCTACTAAAAAAAGAAAATAGTGTTAAACAAAATTAATTATAATCAGCACATCTTTGTGGAGATCTGAAAATCGTTACAGTTATTCTTGGACAGCAAACTGGTTTTACTAAACACCCATGCTTTCTTTGCAATTAGGAGAGCCAACACCATTTTTCAAAAAAAATGTGGACGTAAAGAGAGTCGTTCTTTTCAGGCTCTAAAAACGTTATCAATGTACCTTTAGTAGAGCCTTCTAGAGTTCTCCTTCCATCGCTTCATATTAAACTCGGTTTAATGAAGCAGTACGTTAAACCTTGCGGAACCATAGCGCATTCGATTGAGATCTGCAACTTGTGGAATCCTATCCATAGTCATCAAAAACACATTCTTATATATGAAACATTATTATACCTGGTAAGAAAATACTCATGACCTTAATTTAATAATCTCCGATGAAGTAAGTTGTCATTTCAACAGGGCTGTGAACAGGCACAATTGCAGAATTTGGGCAGAACAGATTTACGAACCATTTTTCTTCACCAATAGAACAGTTAGCGGTGTTAATTCTACTGATATATTAGAAATATTTTTTTTTATCCCCGATCATACTAGAGCACGTGTTCAAAGGGTGACAGAAATAAAACTTATTTTCAACAAGATAGTTGTTAGACAATCTGTTTCAAATGAATTTGGTAATAATTGAATTGGCAGAGGCACGTAGACGAGTCGACTCCACATTTGCTTGACTTAACAGTACCTGATCTTTTTATGTAGGAATGGGTGTAGTTCCTGGCTTATAATCCTGTTCCGCAAAATTTGGAAGAGCTGAAAAACAACATTAGCAGAGCATTTGAAAGCATTACTCCCGATATGTTAACCAAGGCATTTATGAATTTATTGATGCGCATGAACTCTTCCACACTCACTAGACGATTCATGTATACTTTAAGGTATCAACATAGAAAGTAATCGAGGGACGTCAGAACCGGTGATGTGACTATCCACTCAATTGCCCCCCTTCTTCCTATCCAACGATTTGCGAACATTTAATTTAGTCGTTTTTGGAATTTCCTCATTTTTAATAAAGCTAGAATTTTTAAGTTTCAAGATAACTGTTCTTAAAAATTTTCTCATGCAATCTACATCGATGTTTACTACATTGTATGTAGAAAAATGCGCTCTTTCAAATTCCTCAACAAAAAATGGGATTGCCATATAAGAAAATACTGATGACAGCATAGCTTTGTGAAAATTTGCCAAAAAAATTTATAAAAAAAATGTATCAAAATATGGCATTTATTATGAACCTTGTGACGTGTCCGAGCCATTTTCCCAAAAAAATGTATACTTTTACTTTTTATCGAATGTATCCACTACACCAGACCACACCACACCGCATTGTATAATAAATAATAACCTAATACCTCCTAACATGCATAATATTGAACATTAATCATTAAATAAAATAATATATTATGAAATTTTAATCTCGCAAATGTATATCCCAGTCTACACATTGATTAATAAATTATAGTACATGTCTGAATTACTCAAATATAATAATCCATTATTTTATATTAATTGGCAAATACGAATTAATTAATATCGAATATTATCATTTGTTTAACATTTTTACATCAAGTTAACGTTAACATCACAAATTGCGGAAAGTTGTAAATATAAACGAGGTTTCAGGATTAATTTTTGCGCAATCTTGTTGACTACAAATTGCGAATATTGTATTTAAATTAGATAAATATCGCTACAACAAATTAATACTAAGCAAATACAAACGTTTTATGCTTTTTATAACATAGTATTTGATGTGACTTAAAATGTATAAAAATATGTAATGTAACGCTAGGACTTTTTCCTAGGGGTAAAAACAAAAGACAAAAACTAAAATAATGCCCCAGCTATGGAGCTACAAGAAAATATTCACCTTTTTTACCAGTCAAGTCAAGTCAAACATTATTTAATTATTTAACTAAAAGGGAAAAGGGACAAAGTAAGGACTAAAACGCGAAAATCTAAATAAACAAATAAATTACCAAAAATCAAATATTACACACAAAAAATAGAGCAATAGGGTGCGTGGGCAACAGAGTTTGCTTTTCAACAAATAATATTATGTACAAGGCATAAAATGCATAAAACAATATGCTCTAAAAATATACCAAATACGAAAAGAATAGCATTTATTTTGAATAACCCGACAAAACTATGTTGTTGGCCAACAGATTTACTAATAATAATTACTTTAAAATGACAAGACTCTACTTTAAACTTAATGCAAAAATACAAAATCTTAACTGCAATTACAACTGATTACTTTACAACAAAAATAACAGCATCGGCTGTTAGCAAAATTTATATACATCAAAAAAACAACAAAATTGCATTACAATAAATCGAAAGAAACATAACTTCCTGGTGATGACAACAAAACGTAGAGTCTGACTGGAACACGACAAATCTTTATAAAAAGGGAAGAAGAATAAAGTTCCTCGAAGCTCTCACTCACTAAGTTAAAATAATCATTTCTATTATATAAAACGACGTTATCAAACTGATAACTAATATTTCAGACTGCAGATAAATTCTTCTCAACATCTAAATATTATTACGACGGTTTGTTCACTGGAAGCTGGATACTGTAGCAGAATTATTATTATCGATGGAAATTACCATCTAATAATCTCTACGTAAACTTATTTCATAATGGGCAGGGCCCAGCTGCAAAGTAGCTACTGCTTGGGACAAATTCCCCTCGCCGGAGCTTTAACTATTTACATCTTCGTTCGCGAAAAAGCTGCGAATCTACATGCACTAGGCTTAACAGTCTAGGTGCCCGCGTACATTAATGCAATTTATACATATCCTCGTATAACTTCTTGTACGGCATAATTGCGCCTAGTCTATCACTTTTTTCCTCTGCGAGAATTTTCGTAAACGCGGAGTTCCTCCTCGGCATGAAAAAGACGATTTCCATGCGTCGGATTGGAAAATCGGCAAATATATTTTGTCCGACAATACGAAAATTGGATTCTACACATTTTTAATAAGCAATCTTGAAAAAATCAGTTGTTTATCAATAAATGTTTTAAAGTTATGTTATGTTTAGGGTGGTAGACACCCTTAACGTTCCAAAATTTTTGTCGGACAGTTTGTAGGAATATATAGAATATATAATATGTAGAATCCAATTCTCAAACTGTTCGACAAAATATATTTGCCGATTTTCCAGTCCGACGCGTCTTTTTCATGCCGAGGAGGAACGCCGCGTTTACGAAAATTTTCGCAGAGGAAAAAAGTGATAGACTAGGCGCAATTATGCCGTAAAAGAAGTTATACTAGGATATGTAAAAAAATCATTTATGTACGCGGGCACCTAGACTATAAATACTGCGCGCCCAATACCAATTTAGTGGGGGACGCGATCCTGTGAAACCTACAACTATCAAAGGGATAATATGCCTACCATATTCTGGATCTGCCGGCCTTTTTTAGGCTTATTCTAATGAAAGTATAATGATGGATAAACTAAAGACTTACTAAAATATCCTAAATTATATAAAAATTGACAAAATATAGTTTATTACCTATAACAATATGTAATTACGATTGCCATTTAACGACAGTTTATCAGATTAATAGGTTGTTATTACAAAAAACGACTACAGTGAAAAATCCTTTAAGCGGTATATAGAAAGATTGAAACCAAATGAAATAAACTGACTGAAAACTATACAAAAAGTATAAAACATATTTCGAAAATGGTAAAAGCTATACGTTCTACATCCAGTTGTGAAATTATGAATAGGAAGTTTGTGAATGAGCGAGCGTAGAGGCGACTTCAATGTGAATGTCAGTCGATATTCCGTTGAAGCAACGTCGAGCGCAGTTAGTACTTGGATGGGTGACTCATCTTGGGAAATACAGCGTTCTCGTCCCACCTTCTAGCGGCTTGTATATCAGTGTATACGCGGAAGCAACGTAATTTCAGACGAGGATTACGTAGTGGATATACCATCCTTCGGAGGGGATGTAAAGCAGGCGGTCCCTTATCTATTAAATGTTAGGCAAGTAAAAGATCCCTACTCTTCTTAAGGGAAGAGGTTCGGCAATATTTCCAGGCTTGGGGTAGCTCGTCTCCTGGCGTCGGTGATAGGCCCTGGTAGCGGAAATAGGCCGACGTTATATAAATAGATAAAAAAAAAAAAGTTTGTGAATTTTCAGAAACAAGTGCTCTGTTTCCAGCCCCAATCCGATATTTAGTTAAGACCTCGTTTTGTCGTTTTAAGGACCTTCAAGCACTCTTGGAGCAAAAGCTATTCATAGAATCAACCTCATAGGATCAACTCGATGCAAGGAGAACTTTTTTTGATCAGCATGACTTGAACTACACATTAGCAAAGTTTCAACCGATCCCGCTAAAACCGGGTTGTTTCGGGGTCCTTTGTAGAAAACCTTACAGTATTTTAAAAATTTAAACAAACGTATATTTGTGTGACAGATTGAATTGAGTATGGTATCGGTTATGACATACGCGATATTTTTGAGTTTTAAATTCTTTTGTGACGAAAGCAACAGGGATATATGACGTATATTCAGGATATACAACAACCTATCTTCTAGTTGCCCGTATATCAGCGTATTTACAGAGGCCATTCAATTTTAAGCGAGGGTTGCATAGTGGAGATACCATCCTTTGGAGGGTAAAGCTATCGACCCTTTGCTATTGTTAGGCAAGTGAAAACTCCCTCTTTTCCTACTAGAAGATGTTCGGCAAAATTCCCACGTTGGGAGTAGCTCGTCTTCTGACGTCGGTGATTAGCCTTAGGACGTGTCGTTAGATAAACGAATTTAAAAAGTTGTGACACCGCGACAAACACCTAGTGACTACTCGCCTTTCAGGGGGTGGAACAAGAGGGATGGAAGAATTCACTATGCTGTATAATAAGCCTAAGCTTAAGCTTGAGTACAACGCAAACTGCAAACCGTAAGGAAAAAGTTATTTATGAACGGATTTCAAAATTTGACAGTTTTAATTAAGGTTTATTTAAACAATTATTATCCTCGAAATTGGAATCTCTAGAGGCACCACGAGCACATACCTTTTACTTTAGACATTTTTAGGCCAGTTGTCAGGTAAATTAACATCGTTTTAAATCGTACAAAAGATTTTACTGTTGAAACTAGTTCATTATATGATTCTTTTAGACATACTAATTTTTCCCCCGTCGCCCTCCCCCCGCAACACCTCCAATTTTGGGGGAATATCGCTTAAAAATCATTTTTACCAATATCTCGGTTTTGAACGGTCCTAAAAAAAAATATGGTTATCAAATTTAAAGATAAGTAAACTCTCTATCGAAATGCTCGGGACACATTTTTACGTAGCATTAATATTCTTGGAGTTAGGGGCGGGAGAAATCAAGCATCCTATCGCATCCGCGCTGTATATCTACAAAATAGTCCCTTGCTTCAATAAAACTGTGAGTGTCATTATCGTCTGCATCGTCACATTCAGCCTCCTCGTGTTCCAAAAAAGCTAATACCTTATCTTCGGTTTCTTCCGCTTGATCTGAGTCGTCTACATATATTTCGACATTTCCACATGATTGTCCTTGACATCCAGAACAAATACCGAAACATAGTTCAGCTTTTCTACAAGTACGCACGCGGCTTTGGAGCCTTTTGTATACTTGCAGCTTATTGCTTTTAACAGTTCTTGTGGAGCAGCTTTGTTTTTGGTAGTAATAGGAAACAAACCTGTTTTTTTCAACCAACCCGATTCTTGAGAACTTTTGGTATTTCCATACCTCTGCTGAATTTGATAATACGTTCTAAAAGAGTGTTGGCGTGCAGCAGACTCAGTAGGAGGTAACGATGCAAGGTTACCTGTAATTTTTGTCAATGACTTAATGAAGCATTTGTACCGGAATTCATTCAAAGAATGCTGATCGGGTTCTGCCCCATAAAAGGCTAAGATAACTTTTTGACCTGCTATATCGGTCTTTTGTAATCCTGCAGATTTTTGTAATAATTTAACGAATTTTGCTTTGCCTTGCCTAAAAAATGCTAAAGTTGTGTAACATCCACGGAATGCGTGGAGGAATAATATGTTATCCGCAACTTCTTTTGAGTATTTAAAACAATTCGATGAATTAATTCGTCCGTCCGTTTTCCCCTTGCTTAGTTTAATAAAATACACGTTAGAACAACGTGCGGATAATCCAGTCACAAGGTAAAATAAAAATGTTTCAATGAAAATTTTTGGCCTGTGAAATTTGAAAGTATCGATGACGCTATGCGGTAGAAAAAGTAAATTTAAATAAAAAATGAAGAATGACATTTCTTCGAAATAGAATGAGTTTTCAAGTTATTAATTAATCAATATTTTAAAAATGTAATTTTAAGGGGGCCGTAGAAAACCTTAAATTAAAATGGCATTAAATTTTGAATGAAGAGGTTCTAAAGCCTGCTGATCAATAATATTGCATTAGTTTGCCTGCTGATCAATAATATTGCATTAGTTTTTCAATAAAAAAATTGCCTAATATGACTTCTCGAAAAATCGACCCTTCTTTTTCTTAATAAAGATGCAGGCCAATAACTGAAAAATATTGCGTTTACGGCAGACATATTGAATTCACCGTCTTAAATTCTTAATTTCTGAGATCAGATCCGGTATCAACTACTAAAATACGTAGTGCCTAATGCAATTCGGATTAAATTTTATGTGGCGCCTTCGCCAAATTATCTGCCAAGAAAAATTCAATATATAATTGTATGTATTAGTATATTTAAAAGAGGCATATAATGAACTGGTTCCAACAGTAAAATATTTTGTACGATTTAAAACGGGATGGGGCGAGCGTAGAGGCGACTTCAATGTGAATATCAGTCGATATTCCGTTGAAGCAACGTCGAGTGCGGTTAGTACTTGGATGGGCTCCCATCTTGGGAAATACAGCGTTCTCGTCCCACCTTCTAGAGGCTTGTATATCAGTGTATACTCGGAAGTTACGTAATTTCAGACGAGGATTACGTAGTGGATATACCATCCTTCGGAGGGGATGTAAAGCAGGCGGTCCCTTGTCTATTTATTAAATGTTAGGCAAGTAAAAGATCCCTACTCTTCTTAAGGGAAGAGGTTCGACAAAATTTCCAGGTTGGGGGTAGCTCGTTTCTTGGTGTCGGTGATAGGCCCTGGTAGCGGAAATAGGCCGACGTTAAATAGTTAATAAAAAAAAAAACGGGATGTACGCATCCTGAACTCCCTGACGACTGACCTATTTTTGCTAGTATCAGAAATATAAACTTTTTAATATCTATCTTTCTTATTTTTAGAGATAATTATCATTTTATTTTATTACATAAAATTGTTCGAAGAATAATTAAACTCAAATAGGCTTTGATATTTATTAAAATAATTAAATTCTGCAGATATATTTTTATATCAATTAACACCATGTGTTCACAACAATAAAAATAAATATAATCTCAAAAATAATATATCGTACTTTTGCTACCGTATTAATCTCATATGAAAAAAATAATAAATAACCCCTTTCGTGTGACACATTATTAAAAAGCTTATTAACCGAGTAATTCAACCATACCAGTAACAGTGATTTATGCTGACTGGTATTTTAATTATCGATAAAAGTATAATTTTGCACGAATGTCCGATGCAAAATATACGAGCTGAATAGAAATATTACCTGTGCCTTTTTGAACCAAAATTACATTAATGCAAACATGAAATTCATGGAATTGTTGTTAACTTTGTTTTAGTTTTTAATCGAAAACAAATATAATTATACCTGGAGAAGGCTAGTAGCATGCAATATTCTATCTATTTTTGTTATTTTTCTTGCGACCGAGACACGCAATAAAATTAAATAATTTACAATATATTATTTTTATTTCGTACATTTTCAACACCGCTCACCGATCTAATATAATACAAACCGAAACTTTTACTCACATATACCTACATAAACTAACACATTTTGTTAAAAAACCGCTACTTAAGGAATCACTATATAGCGACTATAGCGACTCACTCACTGGAAATCGAGAAGTTCCAAAAGCGAGAAGTTTCCATGGAGTCGCTAAGAAACAAAAAGGAAAACTCGATCCATAATGGAGAAGTTTCCATGGAGTCGCTAGGAAAAATAAAAACATTCGATATAAAAATATAATATCAATATACTTAAAAATACCAAAATCACATAAAATATGAACATGTATTAAAAACAATATAAGTATATTTACTTCCATTTTAATTTTATTTATAGCGATAACGCTATAAATTTGGTGACCCCGACGTGATCATTTTATGTCCAACGTGATAAATATATGCCAGACGTGAAAATTTTATGTCCAACGTCATAAATATATGCCAGAAGTGAAAATTTTATGTCCAACGTGATAAATATATACCAGAAGAGATTCAATATATCAACTACCGTTATAAATTGACCATTTTATGAAGAGAAGAATTTTCCGATGAATTTTGAATAGAGGTTCCAAATTTGAATAGATGTTCCTATAATTTATGATAATTTCCTAATTAAATCAACTGAAGTTGTACATTACAAGTACTGTCATCTGTCGGTGAGTGAGTTAAAGTACATTTCCTTTTTTATCTAAGAGAGTAGTAAATCAATCAATCAATCACAATCGATTAGTTATGCAAAGACAACCTTCAGACGAGGATTTTCCTCAAACCCATTATGTCACCTCTGTCAAATTACCCCCATTCTGGAAATCAAAACCAGAAATTTGGTTTACCCAGATTGAATCACAGTTTTCTGTTGCAAAAATTGTCAATGATAAGAAAAAGTATGATCAGGTTATAGCTAATTTGCCATTAGATGTGATAGATAATATATACGATATAATATCTAATCCCCCGGAAACGGATCTCTATATAAATTTAAAGAAAGTTTTAATTTCACGTTTATCATCGAGTGAGGAAAAACGTCTGAATGATCTGTTATCAGGTTCCCAAATGGACGATCTGAAACCTTCAGATTTCTATAGATCCATGCTGAATATGGTTGGAGGATTCAGCATGGTTAGTCAAGATTTATTGATAAAGCTATGGAAAAGACGTTTACCTCAAACAGTATATATTGCCATTACATCTTCAGGGAAAACAGACACAAAAGAGATTCTAGATATTGCAGATCAGATCTGGGAGTCCTGTCAAAATTCAATGGTTGCGTCGTACTCCAAAAATCCTCTTGACTCTGAGTCCACCCCGTTATCAGATTTAACTACCACTATCAAAAATTTTTCAATCACTTTCCATGATTCAATTAATCAAGTATTACAAAAACAAGAAATTTTTAATTCTCGATTAAACTCTTTAGAATCCAGACTTTCCAATCAATCCTTCGAGCCTCAACCTTCTACTTCATGCTGCAACAATTGCAAAAGTAGAAGCAATTCACAAACTCGTACCACTAATCGCAATCGTTCACCCAGCCGTAATAATGTTTCCAATAAATTTGATCGTACAGAGAATACTATTTGTTACTACCATCAACTTTATGGTGCCAATGCCTATCGTTGTGGAGGTGAATGGTGCAAATTCAGTAAGAATTGTAAAAAATCTGATAATTCTCAAAGATGACTGAAGTTTGATAATTCTATGACGTCTGATTTTGACATTTCTAACAGCAAACGTCGTCGACTTTTTATTTACGATAGATCTAACAACCTGAACTTCCTAATTGACACTGGTGCCGATTTATCTGTGGTGCCACGCAATGCTTTCACAGATTTAAAAAAGAATTTTGATACGATATTAACCGCGGCTAACGGTTCAACCATTTTTACATACGGTAAGAAATTGTTAAAAGTCAATCTAAACTTACGTAGATTATTTCCTTTCGTTTTCAATATAGCAGACATTGACATACCGATAGTCGGAGCAGATTTCTTGTCTCATTTTGGTTTAGTTGTTGATCTTAAAGGAGCTCGAATAATTGATAACAAGACTAATTTGTCAGTTAATTGTTTTATTAAAAATAGTCCTTTAGACAATTGTAGATTAGATTCACTTAAATTATTTCCTTTGACAGATAAATATAACAAATTACTTTTACAATTTCCTAATTTAATTAGTTCCCCAGATTACAATTTACCTATTAAACATTCTATTGTACATCATATAGTTACTGAAGGTCATTTACCTTTTTCACGACCTCGTAGATTAGACAATCTTAAATTTAAAATAGCTCAAACAGAATTTAATAACATGGTAGAATTAGGTATCTGCAAACCATCATCTTCTCAAGTTTCCTCTCCACTCCATCTAGTGGCGAAAAAAGAGAATGACTGGAGACCTTGTGGAGATTATCGACAACTAAATACGATTACCATTCCAGACAGATATCCATTACCTCATATCCACGACTTTAGCTCTCAGTTGCACGGCTGCACTATTTTCTCCAAGATTGATTTAGTGCGAGCGTACCATCAGATACCTGTCGCTGAAAATGACGTTTATAAGACAGCTATAACAACTCCATTCGGACTGTTTGAATTTTCCCGCATGCCTTTTGGTCTACGCAATGCTGGTCAAACTTTCCAACGTTTTATGAATGAAGTACTTGTCAATTTACCTTTCGTTTTCGTCTATTTGGATGATATATTAATCGCAAGTCAATCAGATGTACAACATTTGGAACATTTGGAAAAGGTTTTCAAGAGATTAGACACATACGGAATTAACATTAAACCATCTAAATGTATCTTGGGAGTTGACAATTTAACCTTTTTAGGTCATCACATCTCTTCATCAGGTATTTTACCATCAACTGAGAGAGTCGAAGTCATTAATAATTTCCCTTTACCGACAACTCTCAAACAACTACAACGTTTCATAGGTATGGTGAATTTTTATCATCGTTTCATACCTCATTTTGCTGAAATATTACTTCCCCTATATTCTCTTTGTAACAGTTTATCTCATGATAAAATTACAAAGATAAATAGTTGGCCTGATCAATGTTTAGACGGTTTTTCGAAAGCCAAAGACGCAATAAGTAATGCAGTAGTTTTAGCTCATCCTTGCAATAATGACGATACTATCTTATCTCTCTCAGTCGATTGTTCTAACCTTGCCATGGGTGCAGTTTTAGAGCAAAAAGATAATAAGGGATTTCTTGCTCCTTTAGCATTCTTTTCTCGTAAATTAACCACAGCACAAACCAATTATTCGATTTTTGACAAAGAACTTTTAGCATTATATACTGCAATTAAACATTTTAAGTTTATACTTGAAGGTCGCAAGTTTAATTGTTTTACAGATCACAAACCTTTAATCAACGCTTTATTCACAAAAGCAGAAAGATCTCCTCGTCAAATACGTCATTTAGAATACATAGCTCAATTTTCTTGTAAAATACAACATGTTAAAGGAAAACATAATGTAATAGCTGACAGCTTGTCACGTATTTACGACACTTCTTCCTTAAAACAAGATATTTTACCACTTCAACTTAAAAATTCTCCCTTCCTTAATGTTAACTTTGACCTAAAGTTGCTTAGTGAAGCTCAGGAGAAAGATTCAAATCTCAACTATTTATTGTCAGATAAATCATCACTAACTAAAACCAATTTCATTTTAAAAAAGATACAAATTCCAGATTCAAATGATTTTATTTGGTGTGATGTTTCTCGTGCAAAAGTCAGACCTTTTGTTCCACTTATTTACAGACGAACGATTTTCGATATTTTTCACAACTTATCTCATCCTGGTATTAAAGCCACCAGACTTTTGATTTCAAATAACTATTTTTGGCCGAAAATGAATACAGATTGCAATTTATGGTCAAAATCGTGCATTAACTGTCAAGCTGTCAAAGTCAGTCGACATACGCGAAGTGCTCTCGGGAACTTCACCATTCCGAAAATCAGATTCGACCACATCCACATAGATTTGGTAGGACCATTACCTCCATCCAAAGGTAACTCTTACATTCTTACGGTGATTGAACGATTCACTAGGTGGCCGGAAGCATACCCTCTTCGCGACATCACAGCAGAAACAGTTGCACGTACTTTATTTCAAAACTTTGTTTGTCGTTTCGGTGTTCCCTTGTCAGTAACGACTGATCAAGGAGTACAATTCGAGTCAAGATTATTTAATGAATTTGCAAAGTTTTTAGGTTTTCATAGAATACGTACAACTCCATATCACCCAGAAGGCAACTCTTTAATTGAAAGATTTCATCGCTCACTTAAAACTTCCTTGTTAGCTAGAGCCAATACATCACATTGGACAGATGAATTACCCATCATTTTATTAGCATTTAGGACAACTCCCAAGGAAGATCTGCAATGTTCACCTGCTGAACTCATATATGGTCAAACCCTTCGTTTACCTGGCGAATTTTTCGTTGAATCGTATAATTCCCCAGATATTCCTTATTTCATTGACAAATTACGCATTTATTTTAATAATTTAAAATTTGTTCCTCCAACTTCGCATGGCAATTACAAAACTTTTGTTAGTTCAGATCTTGCCTCTTGCGATTTTATTTTCGTTCGCATTGAACGTTTAAAACGTTCATTTACTCCTTTATATGAAGGACCGTTTAAAGTTTTATCTCGTTCAGATAAGTTATTTACCTTTAAGAAAGGAGACAAAGTCATAACTGTCAATATTGATAGGGTTAAACCGGCTTTTGTATTAGTTGACAGATGTGACACTTTGCCTACCCCGATTAAAAAAGTACGTTTTGCAATCGACACGTTGATTGATTGACTATTTTCTTTTTTAACGAGGGGGTGTATATAGCGACTATAGCGACTCACTCACTGGAAATCGAGAAGTTCCAAAAGCGAGAAGTTTCCATGGAGTCGCTAAGAAACAAAAAGGAAAACTCGATCCATAATGGAGAAGTTTCCATGGAGTCGCTAGGAAAAATAAAAACATTCGATATAAAAATATAATATCAATATACTTAAAAATACCAAAATCACATAAAATATGAACATGTATTAAAAACAATATAAGTATATTTACTTCCATTTTAATTTTATTTATAGCGATAACGCTATACACTACTTCCACATTCAGATTTTCTCCCAAGTCCCTTCCTATCCAAGTCTCTCACCACACACCCCCACTCAAATATTAAGGGGGGTGGTAGTGAGAGGTGGCTGATGGCAAAAAAATATTGAAGCCTTTGGTTCTTGTACATACACCAAGTCACAATTTCATTTATCTACCCCATTTAATAATGTGGTGAGGGAGGTCATGGGGGGTGATAGTGCGGGTGATTTATGTCAAAAAAATGTTGAGACCTTAGCTTCTCGTACATACCCAATTTTATGTGAGCTTACTTACTTACTTTACATACATACCCCCTCTTACTCCCCAACAGTTCAACGGAATAAGATTAAAATATCTAGTTCCAGATCTCATTATAATATACAGGTGTACCAAATTTCAAGTCAATATCAAAAACCAGAATAATCGTGCGCACAAAAAAAGTCACAGACCGACAGACACTGACATCTTTTGTCTTACGTAGAACAAACTCATACCAGTGAACCTTTTACATTTTGGAAGATCACATACAGTGAAGTCAGAGATACCATAAATACATTAAAAAATACGCATAGTAAAGATATTTATGGTCTAAACACTACCTTATTAAAAGCTATTATAACCATATATTAATACCATTAACTAAATTAATAAATTAATGTTTTAGGACAGGTACATTTCCAGATAAGTTGAAGATAATCTCTGTTGTTCCAATTTTTAAAATAGGTGACCCAGATGATGTAAGTAACTATAGACCCATTTCAATACTCCCAATTATTTCAAAAATGTTTGAAACGGCATTGAAGACTCAAATAAGGAAGTACTTAGAAAGTAATAATATTCTGTATAAATTCCAATATGGCTTCCGAGGAAAATTGTCAACAACGGATGCTATCTTAAAATTCACTTAACATGCCTTATAGTCCACAGTACAGCGCCCTTTTTTTTAATGATTAGTAACAGGCTGTATTTTCGTGAGTAGCTTCGTTTTGACGAGACGCCCAACTTTTCTCTCTGCGAAAATCCTCGGTAGTGGTAGCTAATAGCTGCGCTTGCGTGTATATATATGTCGATTGGGTGATTAAAATTTTATTAGTAACAGTTAGTTTTTTAGTTAGATCTTGAGATAATTTGATAAAAAACAAGAAAAAACGTTTGTCCTACAAAATCGATAGTTTGACCGAAGCGTCCCCCACCACCAACATAACGAAGTCAAAAAAATGATTAGTAACCAGCTGATTTTTTTACTGTTGCTTAATAAATGTTTCTAAAACGAAACGGCCACATTGTCCTAGAAATTGAATGGTATGTTTTTCCAGTCCTACGCTCGGAAATTGTCAGTTCCACGGTAATACTTTTCTCATTAGTAACTGTAGGACGAAGATAACACATGATAGGTTAGTGTATTCTCTGCCCAAATAAAATAGTGTCCTACAAAAAATTGGTATGTATCGCTAGTCCGACAAAAATTATTTTAAATGACGAATTATTTTATAATTGCGGTTTTGGTAAATTAATATACTTTTATTACTTAAGCGGAATTCTGATATCTACTAAATTTAGTACATATATTCAGATTATAAAAAACAACATTTCCCTTGATTTTAAACCATAATTTGCAAATTTACATGCGTTGTGAGTATTTGAATTTTTCATGCACTTTTATATATTTTATTAAATGTTCGACTACAAGAGAAAAATTTCTTTAGAAAATTGTTTAATGGCATATCTTTTTTCCTTAAAATTAGGTTTTCCACACAGTAAATTGCATAAAAAACACCTCATAGTCACTATTTATTTCGCACGAATTAGACAATCCGACAACCTGTCAAATTATTTTGGCAATAATGTTGTGGTGGACAAACACGGGGTTTATTATAATTAACTTGCGCAAACGTAGCTAAGGCAACCGAAAAACAAACTCTTTAACAAACGTTTTTAACGAATGAAAAATAATATAAAACTTTACCTATGGAATGAAATTCAAAATAAGTGTTTTTATCAAAATATACCACTTTTTTTGTAGGACATTAGTAAAATCGTGTTCCACACTTTATTCCCAAGAGAAAAAAAAAAAAAAGAAATTTAGGTTGTTACTAATGACAAAAGTGTTACCGTAGAACTGACAATTTCCGAGCGTAGGACTGGAAAAACATACCATTCAATTTGTAGGACAATGTGGCCATTTCATTTTAAAAACATTTATTAAGCAATAGTAAAAAAATCAGCTGGATACTAATAATTTTTTTGACCTCGTTATTTGGGCATGTTGCGGGTGGGGGACGCTTCGGTCAAACCATCGATTTTGTAGGACAAACGTTTTTTCGTGTTTTTTATCAAATTATCTCAAGATCTAACTAAAAAACTAACTGTTACTAATAAAATTTTAACAATCACCCAATCGACATATATACATCCAAGCGCAGCTATTAGCTACCGAGAATTTTCGCAGAGAGAAAAGTTGGGCATCTCGTCAAAACGAAGCTACTCACGAAAATTCAGCCTGTTACTAATCATTAAAAAAAAGGGCGCTGTACTGTGGACTATTATGTTGCTTCACTGTCACTGTGTTCTGTGACTTAAGTAAAGCGTTTGACTGTGTGTCGCATACTATTAATAAAAAACTGTAAAAATATAATTTTTGTCAGTTAAGTATTGCTCTTATTAAATCTTACCTTGAAAATCGAAAACAGTCAGTAAGATTAAATGGAAAAATATCGGACCAGCTGGATATTAGATTAGGAGTACCACAGGGTACCTGGGCCCTGTGTTATTCCTCATTTATATAAACGATTTACCAAATGCCCTGGAAAATGTCACTTTATCTTTTATGCCGATGAGAGTATAAACATTCTATTTTTAAAGTGCAATGACACACTGTCAAATGCTTAAAAATGGTTTACACCTAATACTCTTGCACTAAACGAGACAAAAACTGTAAAATAGTCACAAGCACACGTGTTTCAAATAATATACCAGGCAATCCCGCAACTATACATTTTTGGGAGTTTCTACTGATCCTTCTCTAAAGTGGGACAGTAATACAAACTATCTGGCGGACCCGATTGCCAAAAATACTTACTGCCTTAGACAATTGTCCAACTCGGTTTCACCAGATATTTTAAAAACCGCTTCTGTTGCTTTAATCCATATATCATAAAGGCTTTGCTAACAATTACACACACCTTTTTATTATTGTGGAAGAAATATTATCTTGGCAGGTCGCATACGAAATTTTTAAATCATTAATGGCTTCAACTATTTCAGGAAGATATATATTTTTTAAATAAACTCATTTATTACGGTAGTATATTTGCTGATTCACGGACGTAATAGATTTAAGTAAGTTGACGAAATATGAATTGAAAGTATTAGCAATTTCAGTTTTACCCCCTACTATAAGATAATAATTGTAAAAAATATATTTACGAAAAATAATTATTTATATTTTTGCTACTTTACCCTTGTTCGATTACATTTTTTTAGGTCTTATTTAATAACGAATAATTTTTTTAAGAAATAGCTATAATTAACTACTAATATGTTGTATGTATGAAACGTATTTGTTGTACGTAAAACCTTGATTTTTGGGAGTGTGATAACTGTTTTGAGTAGTCTGACTGGCTTTACTGAAAGTGAAAGCCCTAATACAATACCACTCATGAACAATAGCACAAAGCGGGAACTGGGTATAATAAATTTGTGTTATATTAGACACTGATAGTAAAGAGATTGCTTTCTGCCAATATTACATTTCCTAAAATTTATTACTTCCTAACTATTTCTTATTACAAGAAGTTGCAAGGCAGATTTAGGTCCCACTTGGAAATTTAATACATTGGAATACTTGGCGTAACGGAAACTTCACTTTCGTAATGAAAACATCTAAAATGACATTGGGTTTAGATGTACAGCACTGATGTTTAATAACATTTAGTGGAGTCAATAGAGGCTGAAAATATGCATTATTTCGGAATAATTACGGGAAGCTTCGATTTTCCTAAAACATATTGATATCACTTTTACGTAGCATAAAATAAAAAGTTATAAACATATAATCGTGGGGAAATTGTTTATTAATTATTTAAACACAAAGAAACTTTTTTTAACAAAATTATTATAAGTTAAAAAAATTTAAAGCAATTTAATTCAAACTGACATGTAAGGGGGTTTTCGAGGTCGCTGAAACAGATTATTTATGATGTCAAAAAAAGGTAATTCAAAATGGCCGATCCAATATGGCCGATTTCCATCAAGCAATGAAATAACACTATTCAATTAAAAACACAATTTAAATATTCACATAACAGCTTAAAAACAAGTCAAGAAAACGTGATATTGTACATAGCATTACAAGATGATCTGTGTCCAAACACTTTTACAATGCTCTGCGGACACACAGACACAGCGCAGCGTGCGTGGCAGGTGATGCTTGCCACGAAGATTATTTTCAATCTCTTTCTATTAGTCAAGCATTATAATTTGATTCATGGCCCTGTACCATGTGAATATTTTTAAGATGTTTTTGATAATTTAAACAGGATAAAAATTGTAGAAAAAAAGTTAACCAAGTTTCATAAAGTTGTCCCAAATCATTTCCGAGATAATTAGTAAAAACACCTATTTTTGCGCCATCCTTAGAGGTCCGTAGGTCCCTTAGGAAGCATTTCCGGACACATGTTTATAGGAACTTTTCTCACTATTTTTGCATTAAAATTTTATGATTTTCTCAAAATTTTGAGATCTTTTTCACTCATCAGATCTGTTTATACATTACTTCAAGAGTAAAATGTGAAAGACCCAAGTTTTTATCTTTAAATTTTTACCAATTTCATCGCAAATCTCTTTATGTTCCGATTTCATATATGAGTTGTCTAGATGCAAAACCCACCAAGTGCAAATGGTTCAGTTTCGAGAAAAATGAAGAAAACTATTTCTATGAATACAAGCAAAAATATGATACCTATTTTATCTATCTTAGTATTTATAGAATGTTTGTTCTGAATAATGAACAGGAATGGTGGATTCCTATTGGTTTAATGGTAGGTAGTTGGCGAGTTTTGCGTCTGAACAGCACTGGACTTGGCGATGTTTTTAAAATGAACAGAAATTTTAGATTAGATTTTAAATGTTAAATATCGCATATTGCATGAAAACCTTTTGTCAGGTTATAAAAGAGCGGTTTCTTTATTGAACGCACAGGTTATCTCAATTTTGCCAATTTTTGCACTTGGCGGGGTTTGCATCTACACGGCTCATATGTACTATTCCTACATACTCCATCTTTATATTTGAAAATATAATAATCCAATAGCTACATGTTTCTTCTTTCATTTAAGCTTTTGTGAGATCAGTTTCATTAATTAGTTCAAAAGTTACAACAAATTTAGTGTAACGCGACCGAGGCCGCGTGCCGCAATTAAGTACCTCTTTGTTCCATTTTTGTGCGTTAAACAAAAAAATCTAGAGCCTGCATTTTTGATCGTACAAAAAAACTTCAAATACATTTTTTATGTGAAATTTTCCGTACTTTCGAATGGCGCAATTACTTTTTGCAAAAAAAAAATAGTTATTTAAGGTACAAGTGTAAAAAGCCATTCTTTATTGTACGAATGGCTAGATTAAAAATACGAGCGAAGACATGAGTGCAATAAAGAGACTTTTTACAAGTGTATCTTACAACGTTTTATCTTCGATCGTGCCAATTATTGTAAGAAATGGGCAATTTTTCATGACTATTTGTAAAACTGTATCAACCTTTTGTGAATGTCACTTTGACGGTTAGTATTATTCGAGCTGTAGTTGAAGTCGCCATTCTAATTATGTTACTTCATTCATGGTCGTGACTGAAAATCTGAGATGTTAGAACTAAGAAAACGATATTATAAATAAACTGGCGTAGTTGAAGTCGCCATTGTTGTTCTTGAATGTTTGAATTAAAATATCAAGTTAATAGTGTTTAATGGTGATTATAGTAATGTAGAAGAGTTTCAAAATACTCCCCCAGAAGTTATGGAGATGGCACAAGCGACAACATCAACTTTAATACCTGAGAAGTCACGAAAACAATATGAGTTGGTGTATAAACGATTCAACGATTGGTGTGTTTTGAAGATAGTGAAGAATCTTACGGAAAATGTGTTCCTTGCGTATTTTTCAGAAAGAGCAAAGAATATAAAACCTTCAAGTCTTTGGTCGGAATATTCAATGATGAAAGCTTTACTGATAGCTGAAAAGGACATCGATCTTAAACAGTTTCCTAAGTTAACCGCTTATATGAAGCGACAGACTGTAGGATACCGTTCCAAGAAATCTAAAGTGTTTAGCAAAGATGAAATATACACATTTGTAAACGAAGCACCTAATGATAGATATTTAATTATGAAGGTTGTAGCTATTTTTGACATTGCCGGTGCATGCAGAAGAGACGAGTTTTATAAAATGAGTGTTGGTGATGTGCAAGATATTGGTAATATGTTGATAGTGAGAATTCCAACATCAAAAACAAATAAACCTCGAACTTTTATTATTGACCGTAAAACGAGAGACTTGGAAAATATAGTTGAAATTTATAGAAAATACTCTACTCTCAGGTCACCAGCAACAAAACATGATCGACTGTTTGTGAACTACCGTAATGGAAAGTGTTCTGTTCAGCCGATAGGTATTAATACCTTTGGGAAAATACCAAGCGAAATTGCGAGATATCTTGGGTTGCCCAATGCACATGAGTATACTGGTCATAGTTTCAGAAGGTCATCTGCCACCATGCTTGCAGATACAGGAGGGGATGTTTTACAGCTGAAGAGGCATGGTGGCTGGAAGTCATCGACGGTGGCAGAATCTTACGTTGAAGAATTAATTAGAAACAAAATTGAGATATCACATTAAATTTTATAAAAAGAACCATCTGAGGAAGCAAGCTCAAACGATGCCATTGACGCTAATGATATACTGCCTACTACATCGAGGAGTCACGAATTGCCTAGAATTCATATTGAAAATTGTGCTAATTGCAAAGTAGAAGTAAATATTGTTAAAAATTAATACTGAATAAAATACTGTTGTCCCTACTGATAATTTTTTTAGAAATCGTGCAATAAAAGCGTGCAATAAAAATTTTTATTGCACAGTTTCTTATAAAAGGCCACTTTTTACACTGAAAATGATGTAAAAACTGTTACTTTTTACACGATCGTAGATAAAATATTTTAAGATATATTTGACAAAGACTGGTATTTTGCAACTAATTTGTTTAATAACGCTCAGGGACTCTTGTTGGTAACTTTTGGTATGTTGTTCCTGACATGTTCAGAGATGTATTCTCAAAAGTTACCGCTTCCCGGAATTTTTCCGAAGTGAAAATCTCTATTGACTCCACTAATTAGAAAAAAACGATTAGGTACTCGTATAATTTATTTATTGTACTAAATTTAATAGAATCGAAGAGAAAACATAATATGCATTTTACGTTTTATAATAATTATACTCAACGCTGTAAAATAAGATTTTAATTATCATTCGCTATGAATAAAGTTCCATTTCATTGTATGTGTGTACAATTGTACCGAATTTTCCACAATTTCCGTATAAAATTAATATTTTTTACCGCGTTATGTTTGAAAAAATGGAGACACGCGAATTGTTTTAAGTGTATAGCATTGTTTTTGTAATATTTGTTGTTTACTGGCAACCGTTCAACCCATTATTCTTTTAAATAGCCTTGAGGGGACTTGTTGAGAAGCTTGTCAAAAACTATATCTGGCTGTACCATTAAAAATTAAATTAAGTATCTGGCAATAACAAATAAAATATTCGATAATTCAATCTCAAACAAAATTTGTGTTGATACTAAAAAAATAAAGGTATTGTAGATATATTATGAGTTGAACGTTTCTGGACAAGATAAACTGTTGATTTTGTGCACGTTTTTTCTGTTGATTTCTGTAAATTTCAGTTTTCCTTCCACATCCACGTATAGTGATGTGGAAGAATAGTAACGGTAAATTTTTTTTTATTACAGTGGAGCGGAATTTAGGTTGAAATAGTTCAAAAAAATTTTTCGGAGTAGAGATATGGGATCTAGACCATCCGATAGAGAAATAAATGACGCATTATATTCCCGGTTGACGACCTTTTCCCTCGGTCGAGACAAAATTTGTGAGCATTTAATTTCAAAAATCACAATTACTTCCACATCCAGTGGAAGTATAGTAACGGCAAAAAAATTTTTAAAAATTTTTATTGTTCAAATAGGCTTAAAATGTCATGAAACGTCGAGATTTTAAGTTTGAGCGAAAAAAAAATTTCTGTCTGTCTATCTGTCTGTGTAACTTTTTTTGTGCGCACGTTTACTCTGGAACCGTTTAAGATATTGACTTGAACTTTGGTACACATATGTACTTTAACGAGATCTAGATCTAGATTATATTTTCATCTTGTTCCGTCGAAGGGTTGAGGGGTAAATTGGGGTAAATTTGGTGTAAATGGGTAAATCAAGCAGGTAAGAGTCCATAAAATTGGTATTTAGTATATACAAGAGAAGCTAAGGTCTCAAAAAAATTTTTGGCATTAGCCACCCACTTATCACCCCCCACCCCATTATTAAAGGGGATGAAACAAAATTGTGATTTAGTGTATATACAAGAACCAGAAAGCTCAAAATATTTTTTTACTTCATCCACCCCCACTACCACCCCCATCCCACTACCGATGTGGGGTATCATTTTATGGGTTTTTGGGGTAGAGGATTTCAAATATTAGATTATTAAAGTTCCATAAACAATTATTTCCACATACAAAGTTTTTTCGATATGAGTGACTTGGATAGAGAATCTGGATGTGGAAGTAGTGATTCCTTGGGCAGCGGTTTTTTTCTTATACAGCGCGTCTGCAAGTAAAAAAACATATTACTCGGAAACTACTGCACTTAGGTGAATGATTCTAGATTTGATTGATAGAGTTATTCTATATAATAACTCTACAATAGAAAAGTGTCGTAATTCGACTTATTACATTTTGAAAAACAATATATATTTTGCAGTAATTGATAAGAATGCTAATGTATCGCTTTCACACAGGCATAACGATATCGATTTCAAATTTTTTTTTATATCAACCTCTTCCCTGATGTTTAAAGAACATTTTCTGTCATATAACATATTGCCGCGTTTCACATATAAAGGCTATAGACATATTTGAACATGCGCATGTTGCATTAGTCAAGTAGTGTATTGCGAGTGGGATAAAGATCGATAGATACGTGAACCAGCGCGTCGAAAAAGGAGGGACTGACATAATACAATATTACTCATGGAGTATTATTATTGTGGTGCCTGCTCTTATGAAATAAAACACAGTTAAGAAAAAATAAATTTTAAATACCAATGAAAGAATTATTTTAAAATATTTAATTATTTTTACTTCCACGTCCAGTGGAAGTATAGTAACGACAAAAAAAATTTTAAAAACTTTTATTGTCCAAATAGGCTTAAAATGTCATGAAACGTCGAGATTTTAAGTTTGAGCGAAAACAAAATTTCTGTCTGTCTGTCGGTCTGTCTGTCGGTCTGTCTGTCGGTCTGTCTGTCGGTCTGTCTGTCGGTCTGTCTGTCTGTCGGTCTGTCTGTCTATAATTTTTTTTTGTGCGCACGTTTACTCTGGAACCGTTTAAGATATTGACTTGAAATTTGGTACACATATGTACTTTAACGAGATCTAGAACTAGATTATATTTTCATCTTGTTCCGTCGAAGGGTTGGGGGGTAAATTGGGGTAAATTTGGGGTAAATGGGTAAATCAAGCAGGTAAGAGTCCATGAAATTGGTATTTAGTATATATAAGAGAAGCTAAGGTCTCAAAAAAATTTTTGGCATTAGCCACCCCCATTACCACCCCCACCTCCTTATTAAAGGGGATGAAAAAAATTGTGATTTAGTGTATGTACAGGAACCAGAAACCTCAAAATATTTTTTTTACTTCATCCACCCCCCATTACCACCCCTCTATCACCACCCCCACCCCACTACCGATGTGGGGTATCGTTTTATGGGTTTTTGGGGTAGAGGATTGCAAATATTATATTATTAAAGTTCCATAAACAATTATTTTCACATACAAAGTTTTTTCGTTGTGAGTGACTTGGATAGAGAATCTGGATGTGGAAGTAGTGATTCCTTGGGCAGCGGTTTTATATTTTTGTCCTGTTTACGTCCAAAAATTTTATCTCATTTGATGTTTTTTATGTTACTTACACTTTTTACATATTTACACTTTTGATATATTACTACTAATTCACTTTTATAATTTACTTTTAGTAAATTAATCAATTAATTAAGCGCTCCACTTGGTGGTTTTCCACCTGTACATGATGAACCTCATCTGTATTCATGTATAAGGCAAAAAATGAATAAAGCATTTGATTTGATTTTATTTTATTTCAATTTTGATCATAAAAAAATTAAATAAAAATGTTCAAAAATCAAGTTCTTCATTAATTGGTTCAATTTGAATCATAACATTATAGACTGGCGGTACATGGCCAGTCAGGTGCAACGTTTTTAAAATGTATGCCAATCATATATATGAATGAAATTACCATGAATATGCCAGAAACGCAAATTTTAGGCAGTCGTCGCGTGCAGAAGGGTGTGCAAATCGATTTTTTTGTTTGTTTTTTTTTTGTGTTTTTTTTTATTTTAAAATGGATGCCAATAGTGCCAAACGATAAGCCGTGAAAAAGAATCCAGCGAAAATTCATTGGCATGCAGTTTCTGCGCGCAAAACAACTGTTAATGCGCACATTAAATCGTAAAATTTTTCGGTGTTCTTGATTTTGGATGATTTTGTTTTTGGATTTTTTTTTCAAGGTTTTTCGTTTGGAACTATTGGCATCCATTTTAAAATAAAAAAAAAACAAAGAAAACAAAAAAAAATGGATTTGCACACCCTTTTGCACGCGACGACTGCCTAAAAATTTGCGTTTCTGGCATATTCAAGGTAATTTCATTCATATATATGATTGACATACATTTTAAAAACGTTGCAACTGACCGCCAATCTATTACGGCATTCTTTGCTTCTGGCCGATGCACATTTTAGATTTTCTCGACGAAATATGGACATTTTACCGAAATGCAATTTTTATCTCGGCAGGAAATATTTAACATATTTCTCATTTCGTTAGGCACTGGTGCTCTCAATATTAAGTTTATGACTGCTGCTCCATATTTTGTTCTGTAATAAATACCCGAAAATCGAATATTTTAATATAAAATAAACAAAAATAAAATTGAACCAACCTGAGCACATCCTGCCTGAAAACATCTTCTGTTGGAGGAAGTTCTGCTGACTATTTTAACGACTGTAATGTTATTAGTTTTCTGAGATTTTTGAAAATATTGTCGTCATTCAATCAGATGATACTGATGCTCTCGTTATAGTTTTGTATTATGTTGCAGTATTCTCTGAATTATTTCGAGATAAAAACATTTATATTCAAACGGGTCATTCCAATCAAACGACTAATAAACAAGATACATATCTAATTTCTAAATTACTGAAACTGTTCTTGTTAACTGGTTGTTGTTGTGATACAAGTGCATTTTTCAAAATTGGCAAAAAAACTGCATTGAATGTTGCCTGGAAGACAAAGGAAGATATTAGGAATTTTTCAAATTTCCATCTATCACATCTAGAAGATGTTCTGCGAATGTCTAGAAATTTTGTTGCGAAATTGTATAAACACGACAATGTTGAGAGTCTGTATGATCTCAGAAAACTAATAACTTTACAGTCGTTAAAGTGGCCAGCAGAACATCCTCCAACAGAAGATGCTTTCAAGCAGCATGTGCTCAGATTGGTTCAATTTTATTTATTTATTTATTTTTTATATTAAATGAGTATTTCGATTTTTGTGTTTACTACAGAGCAAAATATGGTGCAGCAGTCATAAACGTAATGTTGAGGAGATTAATATTTTTCAGTTTGGATGGGAATCACATGAAGAAGATACCCGACCAGTTCTCTCCACAAAAGCACTAATACCTGACGAAATGAGAGATATGTTAAATATTTCCTGCCGAGATAAAAACTGCATTTCAGTGAAATGCCCATGTCTTCGAGAAAATCCAAAATGTACATCGGCCTGCAGGTACAAAAAATGCCGTAATGTTACGATTCAAATTGAACCAAATAATTAAGAACTTGATTTTTGAAGATTTTTGATTAATTTTTGTATGATCAAAATTAACGATTAAATGTTTTAAAATAATTCATTAATTGGTAATTAAAATTCATTTTTTCTTAACTGTGTTTTATTTCATAAGAGCAGATACCACAATAATAATACTCCATGAGTATTATTGTATTATGTCAGTCCCTCCTTTTTCGACACGCTGTTTCACGTATCTATCGATCTTTATCCCACTCGCAATGCGCTACTTGACTAATGCAACACGCGCGTGTTCAAATATCTCTATAGCCTTTATATGTGAAACGCGACAATATGTTATATGACAGAAAATGTTCCTTAAACATCAGGGAAGAGGTTAATATAAAAAAAATTTGAAATGAATATCGTGAAATAAAAAGTTATGCCTGTGTGGAAGCGATACATTAGCATTTTTACCAATTATTGCAAAATATTTATTGTTTTTTTAAAATTTAATAAGTCGAATGACGACACTTTTCTATTGTAGATTTATTATATGGAATAAACTCTATCAATCAAATCTAGAATTATTCACCTAAGTGCAGTAATATGTTTTTTTTACTTGCATGCGCGTGGTATAAGAAAAATTGTGATCTCTGAAATTAAATGCTCACAAATTTTGTCTCGACCAAGGGAAAAGGTCGTCAACTGGGAATATAATACATTATTTATTTCTCTATCAGCTGGTCTAGGTCCCATATCTTTCTACTCCGAAAAAATTTTCTCCTTTAATAAGCGTGCTACGCTCGAAATTCTGCTAAACTATTGATGTGATGTTTGTCCGTAACTTGTTTTATGCGCACGATTATTCTGGAACGGTGTATGATATTGGCTTGAAATTTTAATAATATTCCTTGAAGAGTCAGGGAAAAAAATTAGGGGTAGAACGAGTAATAGTAGAGGCAAAAGGTGTCACCCTGTGGGGGTTTGGAAACTAAAAGCTGCGACCAGTTTTATTTAATAGCTTATAATTAATTGTGTTTATGTGTAAAGTTGGCCAAAAATTGGCCTGGGAAAAAGGGCGTTATTCAAAATTTTGGAGATATTGACACTGAGCAATTGTTACAGGTAAAGTAAATATTTTGGCACGAAATTATCGAAAAGTCTGTAGCGGTTGCTATAAAAAAAAATATTTAATAAAAGAAAAAGCATTGACGCTTATGGAGTTTTAAAACTTTGAACGTCCGTATCTCGCTTCGAGAACCTAAAAAAATTGTAATTTTTCATTGCATTTTAACGTTCAACAACCGATATTTCGAAAACGAGCACTCAAATAAAAAAATACCTCTCTTACAATATTGTAGAGTTTCCCGCTTACAACGGTATAACGTTCAGAATTTTTGAGCGTAAGATAGCGTAGGAAAATTAATAAATGTAAAACAATGCACAGATCTATTTACATCGCGGCAGCCGACCATCGATCTCCCTCCCTTACGTCGCACAGCCCGCGCGCTCCAGATGTCTATATTCTGGGAAGACTGATTGTAACTTACAACCACCGTGGTTTGCGTTTTATTAGCCCATTTGCCTTTTTTTTTTTGTTATTGTTTTTTATTTAACAATAATATTACTTCAAACGAAATACCAAGAAAACAGACAGGGTGTTATAACGAATTACAAAACGTACGTATTACACTTTCTAGTTATATTATTCTGATGCTACAAATTATAACAATCTTAAAAAAATATGTGAATAAAACGAAACAAATTAACAATATTATGAGGTAAAGAAAACAACATGCTTATGTATACAGTGTGTCCACGGATGGACTTAACTATACGTGTAAGCCTTTTTATTTTTGAATTCACAGCCAATGTAATTTACACAAAAATTTAATAATAAAAATTGACAAGAAAATTAGTTATTGTCTATGTGGATGAAACTTTGTATTAAGACTGCACCTGACATTATTTACAACTTTCCTTTATTACATTCGCGATGCCTTTTTTCCCTGTATTCCTTAATAAATATATACAAAAATTGGTACTAGCCACTTAAAATACTAATAGCCTACCTAATGACTAATCACTAATCACTAATCAGTTTCGGTTTCGTCATCACCTTAAATATATATATAGAAGAAGGAGGCGATTTCACTGCTGCATTTACATTGAGGCAGGATTTTTGTCCCAACCATCTGCATGATCCTATCCAAGAAATACAATGTTTTCTACAAGTACACCATCTCTGCATGCATTTCTGCTAAATTAAACCTTCAGGAATATATTTTATATTAGTTAAGTACAAATTTTTGAATGTATCAAATTCCGGAATGTTGTCCATATTATTAATAATATTATGCAGAACGGAATATTCGGAATATCCTGTAAATATTGGATTATCATTTTCCTTGGAAGTCTCTATATGCGAATGTAGAATTTCATCTTTTGATGAACATTTTGAGGACAAAATATATGTCTGATCTATCAGGCCTTGTTGACTCAATAATTTATCACTGAAATGCATCTTTAATTTGTCAATTAACTGTATCTTTGATACATTTCCTCCAAGATCTGTATATCTAGCATATATTGACGAAACAGAATATCTCTATTGTTTAATTTTGTTTAATAAACTTACTTAATTCTTTATAAAGCAGTATTTCAATGTAATCTGTATGTTTCTGCATTTGAAGAAACCTGAAGATCTGTACCCTTCTTTAATAGCCTTTAAAAAGCATTTCGCGTGATATTTTATTTCCATAGCAATTAAATCAATATCGCCAATGCGTTTCATAACAGAGCTATCATTTTGGGCTAAAATTTTGATCTTTCGATATTAATAGTCAGTACTTGTGATACATTTTGATCATTACGCCTCTTTTTACAAAGCACACATGTATATTAAATATTCCTTTCGTACTGAAACTGGAGGTTCGGTTCTGTAAACTTCAATTTTCTCTAATAGCATTTCCTTTTCAATTTTTCGGCGCAGCAATTCAATACTTTTTTTTACTACTACAGTAGCACGATTTGTGTCAAATTAATAAATTTTGTCCCCATTTTCAGTGTTAGCAATATCTTGACGCAAGTGAATATTGCTAGATTTATACATACTGTCCTTAATTTGTAACATTTGTCTTAGACTTTTTAACGTTTTTTCAGAGCCCTTTACTAAGCTACCAGAAGACTTTCCACAAATTAATAGTATATTACGTAATGAGTAATGTAAGAAGCAAATTACGCACGAATGGAAAAGTTGCGCACGATGCCGCGTAGCGGCGAGTGCGTATTTCCATGAGTGCGTAATTGCCTTACAACTCGAATTATGTACTATACTTTACCTACGATCATATTTATTTAGTTATTTAGTAAAATCTAGATTTAGTTTACTAGTCAACAATATTATTCAACAAATGTTGTGTCAATTTTGACAGCGTTTGAAAATTAAGTAGGCGCATTTGTTTTTTTAAACCCCGCATCAGCGATATAAGCCACCTATAATTGCGTGTCCCGTGCGTTTTGTTTACCGTGCGATTTGTTTACAGTGCGCTTTGTTTACAATATGTAAAATTCAACTTACATAGATGCCCTGTAGTGTGTTTTTTACTATTTACAGTAGTGATCGTAGGTAAAGAGTTTTTAACATTCTCTTTGTAAAACACGAAATGTTGACTATCTCACTTTTGGATGTTGAACTTCCACTTCGGTCCATTTTTAGTTATTCATGGAAAATCAGACTAAAATGATGCCTATATTTATGTTCTTAATATAATTTTTAATTTTAGGAAATTCCACTTACCTGGACACTGAAAGTAATTTTTATACGATTAAACTAACAATAGAATAACAGACCTATAACTTAGACAGAGTTTTTAACAGGAAAGAATTTACTTTTAACTGATAGAACCTTCAACACTTTGGGCTTATACTAATATTATATAATCTAATGGCATATCTCTATGGGCATATTGGGCATTAATATGAATACATGAGAGTAATAAATTACCTATCTAATCTAAGCAGAAAGTAGATAAGTGGAGCGCGCGGGCTGTGCGACGTAAGGGAGGGAGATCGACGGTCGGCTGCCGCGATGTAAATAGATCTGTGCATTGTTTTACATTTATTAATTTTGCTACGCTATCTTACGCCCAAAAATTTTGAACGTTATACCGTTGTAAGCGGGAAACTCTACTCTACAATATTATAAGAGAGGTATTTTTTGATTTGAGTGCTCGTTTACGAAATATCGGTTGTTGAACGTTAAAATGCAATGAAAAATTACAATTTTTTTAGATTCTCGAAGCGAGATACGGACGTTCAAAGTTTTAAAACTCCATAAGCGTCAATGCTTTTTCTTTTATTAAATATTTTTTTTTGGAGCAACCGCTACAGACTTTTCGATAATTTCGTGCCAAAATATTTACTTTACCTGTAACAATTGTTCAGTGTCAATATCTCGAAAATTTTGAATAACGCCCTTTTTCCCAGGCAAATTTTTGACCAACTTTACACATAAACACAATTAATTATAAGCTATTAAATAAGACCGGTCGCAGTTTTTAGTTTCCAAACCCCCACAGATTTCAATTTTAAGAGGAATTTTGCAGTGCGAGCTCTCTACTATAAGTAAGAGTCCAAATTATGATTTAGCGTATGTACGAGAAGCCAAGGTCTCAAAATTTTTTTGGCATTAGTCATCCTCACTATCATCCTCACCCTATTATTAAAGAAGGTAAAGAAATAAAATTGTGATTTAGTGTGTGCACAAGAACCAAAGGCGTCAATTTTCTTTTGCGTCAGCCTCCTCCACTATCCCTCCTTAATAATGGGGTGGTGGTAGCGGCAGTAGGGGGCATGGATAGAAAATCTGGATGTGGAAGCAGTGATTCTTTAGGCAGCGGTTTTTACTGAAATGTCTACGCAATTTTCAGATTTGAATCTGATGGACCACGTACTGCATATTTTATAAAGATTCCTTATATAATACAGTCTATAAAGCAAAAAAACGGAGGTCACCAGTGAATAATCCGTACAAGTAATTTTCTGCCTGCATAACGTAGAAGAAGTTGAGTGTGTCAAGCCAGACATGGTGGTGGGTAGACGTCTCTCCGCACACCCTTTTCTATGTGCTATCACTTAAGGTAAATACAAATTGTAAAAGATATAATTTTAAGTTGCCAAGTGGGTGGCAGGTGTTTGAAAAGTAATACATATCTCGGTGTGTGTGATTTGCGGTTCTGTGAGAAATATAGTTAGTGATTAATTACACACATGATCCTGAACTCCACAGTGTTTTTAGTGTAATTGAATAAATCAAACCAAAAAGGGAAAGGAAAAGAAGAGACGTAATACCATATTTTTAATGTATTATTTGTAAATAATATTCTTAGAAACATGAACCAAGACGTGCTTAGGTCCATCAAATTATTAAAAGTCGACAGCTGTCGTTTTTCTGAATGTTTCAGTAGGTGTTTGCAATATAATATTATGTCTATACGAGAGCCGTCTTTGACGCCGAGATAAAATTCCCCGAGTCCTGCTAATAAGTCTCTTTTGGTAATTAGTTTCATGATCTAAAATTACCGATGCACCGACCAATTTCCAAAATAACACTTAGTTACAGATACTATTTCTGAATTTTCAAATATTAATGACGACGGAACAACGAAGACAGACATGTTTCCGAAATTAGAGAAAATTTTTCAAACCTCGAGCTGTTGTAAATTTAAAACAGTTGTCCGTGGAAGAAAAAAATGCTTAAACAAAGTTTTAGATTTTTTTTAAATTTTCTACAAAATTCGTAATACCTAATCTTAGGGTAGAACTAATAGAAAGAAAAACTTATTTTAACAGCCATTTTCCAACATGGCAGGCGTAACAACAACGGTGGTTTTGTGGAAAACATTAATTAATGATTGTGGCAGCCTCCCCTCTTACATTATTTAAACAAAAAAATCGTTGTAGGAATCATTCACGGATCAAATTGACTGTATTGTTAGAGTACGTGTGAACTTTGATTCAAGGTAATAACTTTTAAATGCTTCCTAAACCGCGATGACCACGGGGAAATTGCGGTGGTGATCGATTTGTGCCTTCACTGAACAAGAGACAAGAAGTCATTAATACTCCAAGTGATAACATACCGTCTGACCTCACTTCTTTCTACAGTTTTAAAAATAAAATTCTGAAATTTGGGAAATCAAATATGGGTATCAATGGCCATATTTTGACCATTCGGTGGTTAAAAAATCACTTTCGGTATGGCCGGAAATTGCCACAACTTTCTTATATTAAATAGCACCCTGTATATTTAAGTCACTTTTCTAATAAAGCTGTAATTTCTCTTTCCAACGCTATTTTCAGATTTAAAATCGGATGAAAAATAACCTTGGAAATTGCATTTATTTGCTATTTCTAGTTTGCTTTGAAATTCAGGAACAAATTTAAAAAATTTGTGGGCTTTGAATTAGAATAAAAAGGTATTTCTCGACAAATTAAATGTAAAGTTGGCTTATTTTGTTCATTTGCTTGGACTTAGAAATGTTTTTCCCATTTTTCCATTTCATGGAAATTCAATTTGTCATAACTCCAATTTTTCAAATAGTACCCTGTATGTTTTATATTTGGCTTTAAACTGGTTTTTCCCGATTAAAAATTGAATATAAATTAAAATAAATTATTAAGCTTTTTGTAGAGTTTCGAATTATGTGTCCATCTTGCAGTATTTCAACAATGTTTTATCATCTTATTATACTCTTCGCAAAAACGAAGAGTATATTGCATTTGATCGGCACATTTCTAAAGCCAGAAATATCGCTCGTAGAGAAAACATTTTCATATCATTGTGTTAGTGAACGAATTCTGAACAACTTTCAAAATATCCGTCTGTCTGTCTGTTCGTCCGTCACGTTTCTTGTAAGGACGATAACTTAAGAAAGAAAAGTCCGATAGTATTGAAATTTGGAAAGTAAGTTAGTGTTAGCTAGAGGAAAAACTCTATTGTTTTTGAAGACAATCAATCAGTAAATAAGAAAGTTATTAATCATTTAATTTAAAAATAAATATTTTCCTAATTCTTGTCACTTGCACTTAAATAGAAATGTCATCTCTATAATTAATCCAAGCAACGAATGCTCGAGAACATAACAGAACAACATATCGACAAATGTAAGTGATTCTTGTAGCAAATTTTATCAGCTTCAATTTTGTATAGAGTGGTCAAGCCGCTACGATGCATAGTTTCCGAGATATTAGCAAAAAATGGGACCTTTAAATTGCCCTCCTCCCCCCGCTCACCACCTAGGAGTGGGGACTTTTGATATGTTCATCTCCAGACTAGTCCAAACAAAGTTCCGAAGTCAAATTTTCTGTCCCTAACATTTCCCTCTACACTCTTTTTTGAGCATTCGTTGCCTGGATTAAACATGTCGACAAATGTAAGTAGTGCTTCTTGTAGCAAATTTTGTTAGCTTCAACTTTTAGATAGAATGGTCAAGCCGCTACGACGCATAGTTTCCGAGATATAAGCGAATAACAAAAAAAAATGAGATCTTTAATCCTAGCCAGGATGCGAACTCGGAACTCAGTGTTCGCAAACCTAATACCATAAGCACTGACTCAGTTAGGTTTTGTAATATTCCGCTTTCGTCACTAAGAAATTTCTTTTTCAATATTTATGAAAAACACACAAAAACAAATGATTGGGGATTTTAACTGAATTTATTATATACACATTTATTTGCTTCTCCCCATGAGACAAGAATATAAAACTTAAAATACACTATACAAATGGTATTGCTTGAGTTCACAAAATATTTTATGAACCCCATGTAGTGTATTAAAAAACCAAAGAGGCTTTATCTAGCCACGCTTTTACACAAGTAGTAAATGCTCAAGTATACTTGAGTATTATAATTTTAAATAAAAGACCAGTTCCAGCATCATAAATGCTGTGTACAAAGAGCCATTTCATATTTTAAACGCTAGGAGTTACCGAGCCACACAAAAGGCGTAAGCTGAGAATACAAGACCTCGTCTTCCGACACTATTTTCTAAGAATATTATTAAGTTTACGACGAAGTTAGGGTCTGAAGGTACTTATGTTACACAGGTTTTAATAAACCTGCTACATTTGCTAAATTTTACTGCGCTTTAATATCTCCAGGAAGAACGCAAATTGAAATGTACCTGCTGCATCACACATAAACCAATAGAATTGTCAGTTATGAATATGAAATGAGATCTAAACATACTTTTTTAATCATTATATGTAGTCTAATCATCATACATATTTCAGGAAAAATATCATACAAGCAAGGGAATTTGTAGACATAGCCTCTGGTGGCTTTCTGATTGAAATCCTATAAATTCTCCTCAAAAAAATTGTCCTCTATCTCGAAAAATAAACGGCCGGCGATTGATTTTTTTTTAAACCGTTAATTTTAGAAAAAAAAAGTTTAACAAAAATTAAGCAAGTAACTATCTACCACTTTTGTTATTAACATTTTTTTTTTGGACCAATCCTAGAGTTACAAAATGACGTTGAACGTTTTTCCCACATGGATAAAGTTGTAAACCTCGCCATTGTGACTGGTATGGCGAATGGCGGGTGATTTAAACAATAGTTATAAGAGAATGTATAACGAAGCTTCATTAGAATTATTAATAAGAGAGTAGTGATGTTAGTAACATGGTTGTAGAAAAGAAAAATTTCAAGACTTATAAGATAAGAAGTTCTTTATTAACGGAAATAAACTTAAATTAAAATTTACTGAACCAAAATTTAAGTTAAAATTATGTTCAAACAATCTGTTGAAGCATGTATGCATGCATTATATTTAATTCCGAAAATGTTTATTCCCACATATTAAATGTAAGACAGTCAATGTCAAATGATTATATACTCTCATCAAGGTAATCTTCAAAATCTCCTATATGGTCCGTAAGTAATGGTCCATAGAGCAACAGTGGGTTTCTGACATTAAAATATTACGATTTAACTAAACTTACCTTAGTACAAATGTTGATATTAACTTAGATACAGGGTGTTAAGGTTAACATTATATTTTTTTTTTTCACATAACTTTTAAAGTTTTTCAAGTATTGTTGTGAAAATTGGTGAATGGAGGTTTTTTGAGATGAAAAATTCAAATCTGCTCCCATTTTTTGTGTAGGTCCCAGAGGGCGCCACATAAGCATTGTTTAAGGTGTAAATGTACTCTTAACTTTTTTACCCATAACGTTATCCCTTTTTTTTATTAAAAAATCCGAAACCTATCTCATTTTAACGAAAAAAAAAGTGTACTTGTCATTAGTCTTAGAAATGTACCGTTATCGTACAACCGCTTTTTAACATTCACCCTCATAAATCATTATAAGAAATATTAACGTAGTAGGCGCCGATGCCAACAATACTTTTGACATTTAAAAATTGTAATGTTGACACTATTACGTAGAATTAAAGCACGAATTATCAAGTTAATTAATTTTATTTGAAAAACAATGAAGAGTAAATTTAATTAAACAAAATTATGGTTTAAACAAGGGTTCAACGAATAAAAAACAGAATGGGAAATGGAACTCAACAAAAGATATTATTATTTCAGAGTAAATGTTCAATATGTCCACCATTCTCCTCGGTCATACGATTCATAAAAGATCGCCTCATTAAACAATACCATTGGATCAACAAAGGCTGCTACTGCATTGATTTCTTGCCAAAGTTGTGCGTGGGTATTTATAGGATTTTTGTACAAGATCTTTCATTGCGCCCCATATACCGAAATCCAATGAGTTAAAATCTGGACAACGTGCTGGCCAAGAAAATGGACTACTACGACTAATCCAGCGCTCATGAAAAATGGTGTATAAATAAATTCGTACTCGATTGGAAAAATATGGCGGAGCACCATCGTGCATGAACAACATATTTTGACTCAAATTCAGTGGTAGTGCATCCAATATATCAATAAAATCATCTTGTAAAAAATGTAAATAATTGTTACCATTTAAATTTCTTGGTAATTTATGTGGTCCTAGAAAACGGTGTCCAATGATCGCACACCAAACATTGATTTTGAACTCATGTTGAAAATGTCGTTCTCGCTTTATATGAGGATCTTCAACTTCCCAAAACTGGTTACTTCTTAAATTGAAGATACCTTGGCGGGTAAATGCAGCTTCATCCGTAAATAATATTCTGTTGACGAATGAGTGGTTAATATTTTGTCTGTTCCGAATATCACTTGCAAACTGATATCTTAGTGGAAGATCGGCAGGCAATAAATTTTGAACGGGCGTAAAATGAAATGGATGGTATTTTCCTGCATGCAATATTTTTAGAATGGAAGTTTTACTGATTCCTGTAGCTGCACATAATCGTCTTGTACTAACTTGTGGATCATTTGCAATGCGAACTAATATTTCTTCTTCTTGGTCAGGCGTAATAATTTTCGGTCGACCTAAATTATCACGTTTAGGACGAAATGGAACCACTTTTGCCTAAATTTCTGAACAGATTTTGAAATAGTCTACGATGAGGTTGTAATCTGTTTGTGTAAATTTTCGCAAATACTCATGTTGCGCAGCACGTCCATTGTAATTCAGTTGACAATAAATATTAACCATATCTCTCATATCTGAGTTTGAATAATTATTATGTTTCGGCATGTTCCGATTTTCGTTAATTAACTGATATTAAGAAAAATAGATAAATAAAATTGCAAAAAATGAATGTCACGACAATTTTAAATGACAAAAGTATTGTTGGCATCGCCTATTACGTTAATATTTCTTACAATGATTTATGAGGGTGAATGTTAAAATGCGATTTTCTCGAAAATGGTCAATTTCTAAGATTAAATACTTTTTTGGTTTATGATTTTTTAATAAAAAAAGGGGATAACGTTACGGGTAAAAATGTTAAGAGTACATTTACACCTTAAACAATGCTTATGTGGCGCCCTCTAGGATCTACACAAAAAATGGGAGCAGATCTGAATTTTTCAACTCAAAAAACCTCCATTAACCAATTTTCACAACAATACTTGAAAAACTTCAAAAGTTATATGAGAAAATTAAAAATATAATATTGACTTTAACACCCCGTATCTTTGTTAATATCAACTTTTGTACTAAGGTAAGTTTAGTTAAATCGTAATATTTTAATATCAGAAACCCACTGTTGCTCTATGGACCATTACTTACGGACCATCCTGTAATACTATTTTCACAAGGTAGCCCTTGATACGTGGCGTAGATGGGCGAACATCGCAGTCCTGCTTTTGTTGTAGATCCTCTTAGAATCCACCTGAGTCAAGAAATAAATAAAAATTTCGACTTAATGAAAATTTATTAAAAGGCAATTTTAGAGCGCCGAAGATTGGCACAAAAGGACTTAAACACGTTTGCAGAGACAAGGCACAAAATATTTTTACGCAAAAATAAAATTAAGTATATTTTTGGTCAAGAAAAAAAATATATTATACTTTTTCAGAAGTACGCCAAAAGTGGACTAAATTATTTTGTGAACATGAAAAAGTATATTATACTTTTCAAATATTTGAAATTTTTATCGTTTCACGAAACGTGATGAAATTGGAGACATAGTCATTTTGGATATAATTCAAAAGAATGACAATAATACTTTGACGAAGCGACGTACTGAAAGATGAGAACCGTAAAATGTGTGTTGGAGCGTCTATATGCAATTATTAAGCAAAAATGGCCAAGACCGGTTTCTCGAATAAAATAAATTTGGATTCATCCAGCGACTTGCCTCTTGGTCAAGAGCGTTGGAGAATCCGCAGATAGCGATAGTAGTAAAACCAAATGCAGGTCTTGGAAAATGGCAAAATTATAGATAAAATCGTCGTTGTGCTAAACGGGTTCAAGGTGAAGAAGGTCACTCAAAAGCGAAGTCACGTCACACATCCTATATTGAACCTATATGAGGGCCGGTACGTCGCCGTAAAGGAGGCAGGAAAGCCATACAACTCGTATATGGAACTAAGTTCTTGTGAATGATAAAATTAGTGTCCCTAAATTTTAGAAACATATTTGTATATTATTTCCGTCAATCCCAAAACTAAAGTCGAACACTTCTAAGGAAGTTGTGTGAATCTTTTATGCAAAATCGATTGTTATTGCACGCTTTCCACTATATGGAGTAGTAATAAATGCTCTTTAGAAGAGGTGGTCGTCCTTGCCCTGCTTGGGGAGACGATTCATTTAAAATTTTATAATTTCTTTAGATAGGATATTCCATAATAACTGTATTAGTTTTGGATCAAATCAATAACTTGTATTGTTTAAACTGTTCCATTTTGGTGATTGAATGATTAACTTTAAGTCTTTCCCCTCGAGGGCTCTTGTGTGTTAGGTCAGCATTGAAGATCGGGGCCTCCTAGCCCCGCAAGTCTGAAATTCAAAACACCGATCGGATCGCGAGGAACATTCTATAAAAGTAATTAAGAGATCTATAAGCAAAGATCATTAGAAAAATAAGCTATAGTGCATCGAACGAGAAGCCAATCTCGGATATAAAGCAGTTAGTAATACACGGTAAGTACAGCTTTCACCTTTCTCGTCTATCAAACATGTCATAAATATATAGCGTTCGTCTGGGAGTGCAAACAATCACACACAATCAAGAGAGAACGTGACGGACGCCCCTAATAAATAAACTGATGTCGCGTCCATCAGACACTGTGTGCTAGGTGATATTTTGCAAGCGCATGTCACTAGTTTTAATAATTCGGGTGGTGCAAACTTTTTGAATGAAATCACAAGTACTAGAAAGTTATTTCTATTACTCCACCCCCATAATGTCAGCTTCAACACATTTCCATTCACTTGTTTAGCTGCCTCACGGGTTGAGAGAAGTGCTGCAAAATCGAATGCTGTTTATTATTATACTCGTAGTACCTCAATTTTTCGAGCCTCCTCTTGTAACCATACTTATGTAGCAAAAATTTCTCTCCTGTACTAATATTCTCTTTCGAGGCTGAAGGCTGACCGAAAAATCTCACAATTGATCTCAACTCAGGATGTTTCTGAACAATAGTAATAGCATTTACTTTATTCTGATTGCAGAGCCCTGCCGTTATGTCACATCCTGAAATGTGCGAAAAGAACATCACAAACCTCACACAGAACAGCTTTCTGACAGGAAATATACAGGGTGTTTCATAATTGAATGCTGATCAAAGGGCGATAATCCTTGGATGATTTTAAGAAAAATTCTTTATATGGACATGGATCCGCAATTGCTTTATTTTTGAGATACAGGGTGTTGAAATTTAACAAAAAAATCAGTTTTTCCCCAATATCTCTAAAACGTTTTTTTTTTCAATTTTGGTAAGTACATGCAAAGTACGCATAAAATACATTTTTTCCAGGATAAATGTTCTTTAAATTTTCATCAGTGGCGTCCCTGTCAACATGCCCTGCAATATTTTTAATTAAAAAAATGATACGCCACTTTTTTTTTAATAAAAATTATTTTCATATTTGCGGTTTATCTTGTCATAAAAATGGTCCCTTGACTTTGTTCGTCCGGCGGGCGGTTTTCGATTTAAAAAATAAAATGCATTCATTTGCTTGTCCCTGTGCGAATTCAGCCGTTAAAGAGTAGAATAATTATCTTGTAGGCTAGAAACATCTAGTATGCTAAGAACACATTTCCTTATTTTATGAACGTAAACAATTTAGATACCTCTTTGTCAGATACGTGTCTTGTCACATTATTTAAGTTATAAAACTTGTTTATTTAACAAAAACATGGTAAATTTTACAAATACCGAATCAGCAGACATGCATTACTTTTATGGGCTTGCTGACGGGAACGCGTACAAAGCCAGGCGACTGTATCAAGATTCCCAAATAGAATTAGAATAAAACAGAAGGTTATGTGAAACAGGAAGTTTTTAGCCAAATAATCACTTAAAAGGAGCAACTCGGACTGCAAGAACTCCAGCAATTGAGGTAGCTGTTTTAAATTCAGTTGAGGAAAATCCCGACATAAGTACGAGGAAAGTTGCCAATCATTTAAATATCACCCATGTTCTAGTATGGAGGATTCTACATGATTATTTATTATATCCCTATCACATTCAACGGGTTCAGGCTCTACTTCCTCGAGACTTTCCATTACGAGTTAATTTCTGCCAATGGTTTCTCCAAAAAGTTACCCAAAATTCTTTATTTGACACGGAAATTTTATTCACGGACGAAACTAGTTTTAAGAGAAACAGTATCAGAAATGTTCATAACAATCATTTTTGGGCCGAGGAAAATCCGCATGCAATCGTGGAATCTCATCACCAGGTGCAATTCTCATTAAATGTGTGGGCTAGAATGATTGGAGATTTACCTAATTGGCCCTTTTTTCTACTAGGCAGATTAAACAGAAACAATTATCGCCGGTTTCTTGATGATAATTTGCCAATTCTGTTGGAAGATGTTCCTATTTTAATTCGAAATCGCATATGGTTTGTGCACCTGCCCATGTTAGTGCTCTGGCTCGCGAGTATTTAAACCAAAACATTAATAATCGCTGGATAGGTCATGGGGGAGTCATGGCCAGCTAGATCCCCAGACCTAAACAATCTGGATTATTTTTTTTGGGGACATCTCAAGACCTTGGTTTACAGTCAGCCAATTCAAACTGAGGAAGAATTGCGAAACCGCATAATAGTTACCTGTGAAGCTATAAGGAATACTCAAGAAATTTTCCAAAAAGTACGTGAGTCAATGAAAAGGACTGGAGCGTGCATACTTGCAGAAGGCAACAATTAATTTATTTTTGGTATTTTTGTTTAAAATAGTTAAGTTTTTTAAATTAAAAAAATTTCTTTTTATGCATACTTATTACTAAAATTAAATAATAGTTACTAATAAAATTATAAAAATCTTGCCTAGATGCTTTGGCTAGCACGAATTGTGTAATTGAAAAAAAATCGCATAGGGACAAGAAAATGAATGCATTTTATTTTTTAAATCGAAAACTGTCCGCCGGACGAAAAAAAGTCAAGGGACCGTTTTTATGACAAGATAAACCGCAAATATGAAAATAATATTTATTTAAAAAAAAAGTGGCGTATCATTTTTTTTTTATTTAAAATATTGCAGGGCATGTTGACAGGGACGCCATTGATGAAAATTTAAAAAACATTTATCCTGAAAAAAATGTATTTTTGTGCGTACTTTGCATGTACCAAAATTGAAAATAAAAACCGTTTTAGAGATATTGGGGAAAAACTGATTTTTTTTTGTTAAATTTCAACACCCGGTATCTCAGAAATAAAGCGGTTGCGGACCTATGTTAAAGAGTTTTTCTTAGAATCAACCAAGGATTATCGCCCTTTAGGATCAGCATTCAATCATGAAACACCCTGTATATTTTATTCCAAAAAAAATACAATAAAGTGTTTCAAAAAATAAAACAACCATATTCACTCCCTTCTGGTACCTTAGGAAAAGCTTGATTCAATATAGAAAACGCCTAGAGACACCCCACTGCTAGTGGTGGTGGGGACAAGAGAAAAAGATAACAATATGAGGTACGAAAGGGATGGACAAAGACTGCGAATTAAAGGAGAATGTATATCTAATGTATTTTATTAGGCTTCGAGTAACGGTTCAGTTATTTAATGACGACTTAAATAACGCTTTTAAGGAAAAAATAAAAAAAATATTTACTGTTGTCTATTTTCCAGGACGGCGGATTGAGCATAACTTTGCTTTGGGGAGAATTTGTAGGATTTCAATGAGAAGGCTGCAGATGCCCTTGCTTGTATGAGATTTTTTGAAGAGACCTCAGTTGTAATGTATAATGAATGATTGCACTAATAGGGCATTTAAAAGCTTTCAAGTAGTATTAGAATTGCGTAAAATATTTATCGACTTGTACATGTGTATGCGGTAATATCAAAATCACAAAACAGATATAACAATTATTCTTACAAGCAAAATAGGCAAACATAAAAGTTAAACAGTTTCTGTACACTGCATCTAAAATTGGAAAATAATCGTAAAAGATAATTATCATTTAGAAAAGCGAATCCACTGCAAGATGAACACAAAAGATAACAGAAGCTAAAGAACGTTATTTTTAAGATGGACATTCTCTAAAAGATCAAAAAATACGTTCTCGTCCCATTAAGTTTTACTGTTCAGTTAATATTATTTGATAAGTTGGTGCAGATTAAGTAGAAAATCATTTTGAGTGTCATTTGTTTGTAATATAACGTAATGTAATGTAATAATAGAGACTTTTTTATATATAAAAAAATAATTTGATTGGGCGATGCTGTAAGTTTCCTTTTTGTGGCTCCGTGAAAATAGTCCAATCCGATAGAAATAAAATATTAGTGTTAGGACCAATACTTAAATAGAGATTCAGAATTATTCATACTTAATTTTGTATATGCTTACAAAATCTATGAACCTATTATAGACCATATAAACACAATGCATTGCGCATTGTGCAAAACTTTCATTACATGTTTACGAGTTACACGTTTCACCTTTATCTCAAAAACTTTTTTATGGAGCAAGAACACCACATCCAGGATCGTTAGTCCTTGGTACAGCTCAGAGTGGTATACTAATAATGCTTATTTTATATAATATAAAGAGAAAAACAAATGCCTACAATAGGCTCATTTAACAATTTTTTATTATTACATATTCTGAAAGAGCTTGGTGAGTATAGTAAGTATGCCAAAAATTAGAATTTACTGACGCCGCCTTCATGTATAAAAAAATTATTAAAGTCGGCGCGCTTAAAAACGCTGGGGATAACCATGTAGTCGAGTTGTGACGTCAGATGGCTGAACCGCCCAGTGAACACGACTGTGAATGCAAGTTAGTAGAGTCAAATCTGGAAGTAAAGTCGCTTCGTTTTCGAGAAAAACCGGCGTAGAACCAAACCAGACTTTCCAGGGATTCTTTAGTAAGATAATCGTGTACACGAAATAATTTTTTACGGCATTTTTTGGTGGTCGAGAACTTTTTTATTTCGGAAAAACTCAAAAAAATAGATTTTTAATGAAATATGTTTTTTAACGGGTCCACCGCTATATCTCTGAAAATATTTGTGCTATCAAGCTATTTTTTTTTAGATTAAAGTAGACACAATAGCGCTTCGAACAACGTCCCACGTGAACCCGATTTATTTTTTTTTAAGTTGGAAAAATAATAGGAAACTCAAACTTGTTATTTTCAGTAGCGTAATTTTAGACAATCGAGAAAAAAATTTATTTATGAAAATTTGTATATACATGCTGCGTACAAATTGAAGCCAATAGTTGAAAAAAGTTTTTAGGATAAAAATTTTTCATGTTCCGTTCATAGTATTGAGTCAGCGATTTTTTTTAACGGGCCAAAGTCATATTCTTGCACGCTCGGCTGTAGCAAGCCTGCCGACTGCAACAATCTGACGGTCCCGGTCGGAGTGTATGTACTAGTTTAAAGGTAAGGAAGGATACACGTAGACACTAAATTGTCGAGAGTTGTGTCTAGATTACTCTACAGTGTGTTCACATTGTGAGGCTAATTTGCGCATGGAGAGATATCTAGAGCAATTCAGTAGACTGAAATTGCTAGACTTCTCTAGTGTTGTATCCACACGATATTTATTTTGCAGTGCAGACACTTATGTACATCAAATAGTTTTTGATCATGTCACGAAGAAGACGTCGTTTCGCGGCTGCAGCGACTGTTCATTGTATTGTAAAAAGACGAAAAAAAAAAAAACACCGGACTTGCTAGATAGAAGTATGGTAACGACAAAAAAAATTTTGGAAATTGTTATTGTCCAAATAGGCTTAGATTGTGTCATGAAACGTCGAGATTTTAAGTTTGAGCGAAAAAAGAATTCTGTCTGTCTGTCTGTCTAACTTTTTTTGTACGCACGTTTACTCTGAAACCGTCTAAGGTATTGACTTGAAATTTGGTATACGTATGTATTTTAACGTGATCTGTAATATAGATTATATTTACCTCTTATTCCGTTGAAGAGTTGGGGGATAAATTGGGGTAAATGGGGGCAAATAGATAAATCAAGCAAGTAAGAGTCCAAAAAATTGGTATTTAGTATATACAAGAGAAGCTGTAAGGTCTCATTTTTTTTATTAGCTATCCCCATTACCACCCCCACCCCATTATTAAATGGGGTAAAAAAAAGTGTGATTTAGTGTGTGCGCAAAAACCAAAAACTTCAAAATATTTTTTATTTCATCCACCACCATTACCACTACCCCTACCCCACTGCCGATGTGGGATATCGTTTTATGGGTTTTTGGGGTAGACGATTTCAAATATTACGTTATTAAAGTTCCATAAACAATTATTTCCACATACAAAATTTTTTCGTTGCGAGAGACTTGGATGGAAAATCTGGATGCATGTGGAAGTAGTGATTCCTTGGGCAGGGTTTTTTTTTTATTACAACACCTACAGTAGATCAATAATAAGCCTTAAATATATAGCGTGGAATCTACATAACTGTACTTCTCGCTGATCACTCTATCAATAAATTTCCAGTCTGCCGGTACACCTAGATCGTGTCTCAACACCTTGAAATAAATATGTTCAGACAATGGTCTATCAAACTGCGAGAGCGGTGTCGTGACACCGAATGTCCGATCTAGCGACACTGCTCTAGGTGCTGTACATACGTCGATATTCGATCTAGACATATGATCTAGACATTTTTGTGTCTGCGTGTATCCTTAGCTTAACTTATATCAATAGATACAAAACCAGTAGTGATCAAAAGCATCTAGGGGATCAATATTATTGTTCAATATTTCATATTGTACAGTAGTATTGATCATATGTTGTTAATATTAAGAAATTGTACAATAAATATAAAATAGTCTCCTTTTAATAATAAAAAGATAAATACCTAATCTATAAATATCAATCAGTGTTACTAACTACCCACCTAATTAGTAAGTTTATTAGATATTTTCAAATGAATGAAAGTAAAAATGTACGCATAAAATGAGTTTTATTGTTGAAATAAATTTTCTATTTGGATAGATAAATATGTAGTATGTAGTTTATGTAGGCCCTATATTAATAGCATTCTAATTCGTTCATATCTGGCTCGAAATCTTTAATAACGTTGTTACAGGAAAGACATTTGCACTCGTTGCAACATTTTAGGCCTTCCTTAAAACAAGCACATTTTCGATTGTCACAATTTTTATTCGAACAATGAATACTTAATGATTTTCGACAACCGCCACTTCTAGGCGACTAATCTGACCAACCCTGCATGCGAGGTGTATTAATTGCGTCCCAATATTGCATTTAGAGCTGATAAAAAAATCGCTGTTGCCACACGGTACATTTTAGGAAAAAATATATTGTTTCAAAAACTTTTGTGGTTATTAGGCTTTATTTTCTTCGCTGCATGTATGTAAATATTTTCAAAAATAAAAAAGTTTATCGATTGGTGAAGATTTCAATACATAAAATACATATTTTTAGTTTATCTGATTTTTAGAGAAATGAAAGTACGAATTGTGCCCAAACCGTTTATATTGGTAAAAGCGCTACAGTGTGTGCTTTAATTTGACACAAAACAAATTTTGGTACCTTTAATAGTTTTAAAGATATGGCGCGGTGGAAACAAAAAAAAACAATTTTATTTAAAAATACATTTTTTTCACTTTTTATTGATTTAAAAAGTTCGAGACCACAAAAAAATGTCGTAAAATATGATTTCTTATGCCCGGTGACATACTCAAAGGAACCTAACATGTTTGACCTGGTTCTACGCCAAAAAAAACGACATGATAGACTTACGAAATCGCTGCTCTAATTATAGGTATCGGCGTACGCCAAGTGACGTTACTCTACGGACTGTTGGCCGGCCGAGCCTGTTTCTATTCAAATGCGAATATCTCTGTGGCTATTGATTCAATTGATCTGATTTTTTTTTCTGAGGCTATTGGTTTGTTATACTTTAAAATGAGGAAGAAAAAGTAGGAAATTGCCATATCACTAAATGACCCTATTAGTGATTTCTTTATTCCTTCATAAAAATGTGATAATACCTGCAGACGATCTGCCCTTTTTTTTTCATATTTTTTCGGACACTTGCAACAATTTCTAATCTTAAGGCAATACCTGATTTCGTCTCCATGTTAGCCAAACATATTTTTCCTTAAGATCCGTGCTAATTACTAATGTATTTAAAAATGATAATAATTGTCCTTTGGTTTCCATTTCATATGTAAATTTTGCTAAACTGAAACATTATTTCAAATTTTACTCTGAATTGAAACTCGCTCAATAAGAAAAAACATCTGGAAAGACACATAGATAGATACGTCAAGAATTTTATACTATGTAGGTTAGTTCAAATGACTATTTATTCTTAAACTCGTTCCCTATAGCACCTTTAAAAAAAGAAATTATTACGACCCAATTAGACTACAGTTAGTGTATAAACTTTCCGGAACTACAGTTTTTCGAAAATAAAAAAGCAACAGCAAAATTTTACATTCAATAAATCCCGCAGGAGCATGAAATAACAATAACCTTATATTCTATTTCGTAAATAAAGTTGAGCTAAAAATTTAATTTCCTTGCATGTACATTATACGTAGTTAAAAAGTATAATAAAGAATAACAAATGTCAGTTTTCCTTACTATGTCTTCGCGATAAATTATTCAGTCTAGTGTTATCTAATAATTATTTAAGTACGGTAGCACAGCGGAATACAAAAACGTTAAAATAAAGACTTACTCTCCGTCTTATTCTTACTCTTATCATAATCTCTCGCGTGTCATGCTTTAAGCCTTCTGACACTTTAAGAGGATTTTGAAGCTGGAGTTATAATTGCGTTGTACGGGTGAACGGTTTAATTTTTCTGCTCTATGAGCAAAGCGTTGGTTGTATTTTGTTCAACGGACGAGTGTTATCATAAGGAGGATAAATATAACAGCATTATATGTATCCGTTTATTTATCGGATACTACTTCTCATAGTAAAAAACATATTTTTATTTAATTTTGATTCATGCATCACTAAAATTAAGACGTGTGTATGCATATGTATATAACAATAATAAAAATGCAAAGAACTTAATATTTCTAAATATATTCCAAAGTGGTTCCAAGGTTACGGTGGTTTCAAAATCTGTAATATTTATTAGAAAAATTACAAAACTTTTAACAGAGTAAAAATAGAAAATTAAATCACTTTCGAAAAAGTTCGCCAAAAATTATGAAATAAAATTTCACCGTCGCACAGTGGCACGAATCGTGATTTTTTCGTTCAAAATTATCTAGAGCACTTGTTCCGCAACCGATTGGGATAATTTTTTTTTTAAAGACTCGTTATTTCATTCCCAAAACACGTAAGAGAGCCGATTTTTGAATTATGCTAATCAAAATTATTGAGCTTAGCCAAAATGCCCATGTTACACTGTGATCACCATGTTAATTACAAATAAAAACTTTTTTCTTATCCAATTTACATAAATTTTGTTACTTGGGGGTTCTTGAGGTCGCTGATTACAAATCTGACATCCAAATTGTCATAAACCAATCTGCGAGATGGTGGAATCATTGGCGGCGATAAAAATGCTAAAATTGATGAAAAATGAAATATTTTTGTTTAAGTTTATGCCGAAATCGGCTCTCTTACGTTTTTTGGAAATTAAATAACGAGTATTTAAAAAAATATATCCCAATCGGTTGCGAAACAAGTGCTCTAGATAATTTTGAACGAAAAAATCACGATTCGTGCCACTGTGCGTCGGCGACGCCCAGTAAAAAAGTTAAGAAATAAAAGTTATATATATTTTCCAAAATCATCTAAAAAAAAAACAATTGAAAGTCGCATTTCGAAAATATGAACTTTACCTACTTGGATTTTTTTGTAAAAAAAAAACAATTAAAGTTCAGCTCAAGTAAAGTTCATATTCCGGAATGCGACTTTCAATGGTTTTTATGACATGATTTTTGGAAAATACATGTCAATAACTTTTATTTCTGAACTTTTTACGTATACCCTGTAAATTTATACAGGATGTTCCATTACAAAAAATCCAAGTAAAATTCAATTGTTTTTCGGACAGGATTTTTGGAAAATACATTTAATTACTTCCACATCCAGTAAAAGTATAGTAACGAAAAAAAGTTTTGAAAATTTTTATTGTTCAAATAAGCTTAGAATGTCATGAAACATCGAGATTTTAAGTTCGAGCGAAGAAAAATTCTATCTGTCCGTCGGTCAGTAACTTTTTTGTGCGCATGATTTCTCTGGAACCGTTTAAGATATTGACTTGAGAAGTACACGTATGTATTTTAACGAGATCTGGAACTAGATTATATAAATAGGTAAATCAAGCAAGTTAAGAGTCCATAAAATTGGTATCTACAGTGTGTTTCACTTCTCGTGTATTTTCTTTATTTGTGACCAAATTCATTTCAAATTTCTATCAGCCATACAACTCCATAAGGCAACTTTATTCAACACATAAATGCCGCCCTAGATCTAAAACGCCGGCTTACGAGAAATCATAGTAGGCTTAGAGATAGACAAAAATGTTGTTAATGAAAGTTATTCGGAATCACTTGATATGCCCCCCTGTAAAATTTTGGGAAAATCGGAATATTTTCAAAAAAAATATTTTGTTTCACTTCTCGTATTTTTTTTTATTTGTAGCCTAATTCATTTCAAATTTTTATCAGCTACACAACTCCATAAGGCGATCTTATCTATCAAATAAAGATGACTTTTTCCAACAAATGAAAGTTGTGAACAAAAATCGGCATTCAATAAAACGCTAAAAGGGCTAATTTTTATTATTACATACCAATTTAAATGTAATATAGTTTTTTCAATGGTTTTATAATACTTGGAAATCTGTAGGTATGTAACAAATTTATCCATTTCCCGTTATCCAATCGAGCTGAAATTTTGCATACACGTAGTTAAATAATAAATAATTTCAATAATAATTGTGCATGACTTTCATTTGCTGTAAAAATTTCTCTTTTTGTGTTAGGTAAAACTCATGGAGTTCTATATCTGATAAAAATTTGACATGAATTCGGTCACAAATAAAAAAGATACAGAATACGAGAAATGAAACAAAAATTATTTCAACTGATTCCGAACAATTTTCACTAACAGAATTTTTGTCTATCTCTAGGCCTACTATGATTTCTCGAAAATGGTGATTTTCTTTTTATCGCAGTAGGTCGGCGTTTTAGATCTAGGCGGCATTTATGTGTTGAATAAAGTCGTCTTGTGGAGTTGTATGGCTGATAAAAATTTGAAATGAATTGGGCCACAAATAAAAAAGATACACTGGTGTCTTCATGAGAAGTGAAACACACTGCATATCTATAAAAAAAATACCCTGACTGACTCCCTGACTGACTCCCTGACTAATCTGTCAACGCACAGCTCAAACCGCTGGGTCTAGAAACTTCAAATTTTGCACAACGGTTGCTAGAATGATGTAGGCAACCACTAAGAAGAGATTTTTCGAAATTTGACCCCCGAGAGGGTGAAATTTTAGGCTTTTAGGGAAACGGTTAGATCTAGATGCGTGCAATTTTGCAGAAATATTTTTTATTGAAATTTATTAGACACGTGTAAGACGAAATTTCAATTTTCTCTTTTTTAAGGTGTGAAAACGGGGGTGGTAGATGGTCTAAAGAGTACCCATATCTCTGAACTCGCGTAAGTCAAAAACGGGATATTCCAGCGATGGGCTCTTCAGAGGAAATAAGGAGACACGTAGTCGACGGTTTTCAAAAAGTATGACATTTCGCCGCCGCCAATCGGCCGCAGTCGTTTTGCCGAGGCCGTTTCACCGCTAGACCTTTTCACCTCCAGCCGTTTCGTCACCAATCCATTTCGCCACCAATTATATCAAAGAAATATCTTAAGCAAACCTCACATAAATTCATCCATCTTAAACTACCCTAACCTAACCTCACATGAAAAGTTCAACTCCAACATAAGAGGAAAAACCATCGTTAGAAAGCTTTTCACAGCCACGCTTACTTAAAAATCAGAATTACGATGCTCTTCACATCGCCAAAACTTTAAATTATTATCCCTTGCACTTACTGTATCAAAAACGTAGATCAAATCATCGTTTGAAAACTTTTCACAACCACGCTTATTTACGATTCGGGATTCCATTGTCAGAAAAGTATTTATCTTCGACAATTCTTTGACGTATGCTGTCACTTTGCGCCAGCCAACTGGACCAGTGGCGAAATGGACGGTAACGAAACGGCTGGTGGTAAAAAGGTCTGGCGGCGAAATACTAGTGACAAAAGGGCCGCAGCGAACCAGCGGCGGTGAAACGTCCCATTCCGTTCAAAAAGAACCCCCCCCGAACCGGTGAACAGGAGGAGGGATGTTTTCAAGCATGAAATTTGACACATACCCGCCGATGTGCTTTATTGTCGATTAAAATAAATATTTTTTCGTTTAACTCACTCTAGCACCAAAATAGAATAATGAATTGTTATCAAATTGCGATACGCATTCTGTTTCCCCGAGTACAATGGATACGCAGTGGGTTTCCCCGAGTACTATGGATGCGCAGAAGTGTTCTTTGAGTGCAATGAATGCGCAGTGGGTTCCCTCGAGTGTATTTCTGAGTACCATAGGAGTACTCAGGGAGTATGTAGTACTTCTTTATAGGCATAAGTTAGTATGTCAATGTTCTTAATTCCACGCGAGCGAAGTCGCGGGCATCAGTTAGTTGAAATAAATAAATGAACCTCAGCGCTCGAACTATAAACGTACCGATGTTACATCAAATTGTGCAGATGTGTAATTAGAGGCCGCAGTTGACCGAGGAGATCCTCTGAAAAGATCCGAGTAAACAGTCAGAGTTTTCATCATGGAACGACATATTATTCCCATTTGACGGTAATTTATTTGTTAATTTGTTTATTTTTTAATATCATGAAAGTGTTTTGTTGTTTGTGACCCATCTTATACACAGGCCATTAATAATTTAACTGAGTATAAAAATTTGTTGTCGTTATATGGTGCATACGATGGTCATGTTGAATTGAATTGCATTGCATTGCATTAGTCAATTATTTGCTAATTATTTATTTAGAGTATATGTACACGATAAAAACGAAGAAAATCTTGACTAGGATTTGGAAAGTATTATTTGTAGCTAATTATAATTGTGAGAAATCGCTTTTCGAAATATCCCCATATCATCATGTTTCAGATTGAGCATATAAGAAAATTTTTTCCATTCTGTTAATACTTAGTCTGTCTGTATGTCTGTCGTTTGTCTGTTTGTTGGCATTGGCGTCACATTTAAAAACCTATTTGATGGTTAAAAATAATATTTGACAGGTAGTTCACGCTACTGCCAAGAAAGAGACCTAACCAGTAACCACTCTTAATAAAAAATATTCAAGTTGGATACTTTAAAAAATTAAAACTACAGGAAAATAATATCTGGAAAGTGGTTGACAAGAATGAAAATCTGATACAATTTTGGTAAAAAAAAATAGAAAGTGATCACTGAAAGGAATAAGATAATTATTGAATAGAAGGTAACAAATAGGGAGGGGAGATTTTTGCAAATAACGTTGCAAATTCTTTACATTCCCCACTTACCGAAGAGTAAGATTACTTGGGATTTTTACATTTCAGATTTAGATTATGAAAATTTAGGTATTTCAATTTAGTCATTCAGTCCGTCTGTAGGTCGGCCTTTTGGCTCAATATCTAAGAAAATATTCAACTGAGAAAAATAATATTCGGCAGGTAGATAAGGCTTATTGCCAATCTGGTATATTTTGATCAAAAAGGGGCTGAACACCACAAAAAAGGGACAACAGAGTAGCACAAATGATCGTAGAAGATAATATCGAGTCAGTGGACCAATTTGTGTATCTGGAAGTGGAACTGAATACAATCGGTACAGAAGATGGAGAAATCCGCAGAAGAATAAGTACAGCCAATAAAGCCTACTTCGCAATGTCCCACATACTCAAATCAAAAAATGTCCACAGTAACAATAAATTGAGAGTGTACAAGACAATAATAAGACCTATCGCAAGTTATGGTAGCGAAGCATGGACCATGACGGAAAAAATAAAAAGCAGGCTCAATATCTTCGAAAGGAAGGTACTGAGAAAGATACTGGGACTAGTTGAGGAAGATAATATCTGGAGATCCAGATATAACTACGAAATATATAACCTCTTTAAGGAACCCCCACTCTCAGAATTCATCAGACTACAACAGTTACAGTGGTCAGGGCATGTGGTCAGAATGGAGGATAAGAGGTTGCCAAAAAGAACTTTAAACAGCCGAATGCACGGAAAGAGGCCAGTGGGGAGACCCCGGAAACGGTGGGAAGACGAAGTTCAAGATGATGCACGCGACCTTCTAGAGATCCGAGTCTGGAAGAGAGCAGCAGGAGATAGACAGCCATGGATGCAGAAGTTAGAGGAGGCCAGGGCCCGATTTGGGCTGTAGCGCCATAAGAAGAAAGAAGACCACAAAAAAATAATTAAGGAAAACGGAAAACAATATTTGACATGTAGTTAACACAGTTGCTAAGGAAGAAATTTTAGTTTTAGCGAAAAAGATATACGGGGTGGTCATTAAAAGAATAGAATAATTAACTGGACTAAAGACATCAACATTTGACAGTAGAGAGTGGACTCTTTTGTTGTTATGAACTAATCTAGGAAAAAGTGAGATAATTACGTTGAAAAGGGGCCGCAAATTTCTCGAAAATGTGAGTGCAGGTAGTAAGTTCAAACATAGCTGAGCCCGTCGAATTTCGACGTGCTCAGCTAATCCTTTAATAAAAGATCTAAGTAATCTAAGATCTAATGGATGTAAGAACAATTGGATTTCGGTGTATAATAATAAATTGAGAAACAAATTCCCAAAATTAAATTCATGAGAAGTGGTGAAATGAATTAATATAAAAACTTAAATGCATCATAATTTACCTTGTCTTGGTATAAAACAGTTATAGGAGCTATAGAAAGTTATAGTTTTTAATACATTTACTTTTTTAATCAACCAGAGAGGATCGTTATAGATTAAAATAACCCTAAACGTGACTCTAAAATAATTTCTTAATAGCTTTTCATCCATAATAGATTTAATTAAATAAATGGGCTCTATGAATAAGTGAATAGTGAATTGACATGAGTTCGAATTTTGAATACGCTACGATTTGCCTAGATTGGATTAACAATCTGATAAAAGAAAACATATCAAAAGTATTATTTCCGTGAGAAGCGCGTTGTTAAAAAGGCTATTTCGAAAGTGTAGATACAATACACCATTATATTATTTAAATCAATTATTTATTTGCGGCATGTTTTCGAAAACAATTTTAGATTAGATACGTAATTCATATTTATAATATGGTCGATAACTACACGTCATTTCAGAAATCACTCTTTTTACTAAAGAATTCGCTATAATTAACAATGTAATTGATTAGAAAAAAAATTATTTGATATCATATGTATTTAATAGTCCAGTAAAGAAAGTCTTGAAATTGCCATAATCGGTAAAATGCTGCATTTTTGATGATATGTGTGTTTGGGCAATAATAAATGCCCCCGGTAAAGATGTGAAAACGAAGGATTTTATCGAAAAAGGTTTCAAGAAAAACTGGTAGAGCATAACATTTTGCATCGATAGGTATTAAAGTATTTTTATGTATACCTAATAGGAAAAGTGTAGTAAAATGCGCTCAAAATTTAAGAGTTTACGCGTAACTGCGCGAAGAATTGTTAAGCATATCTTTAAAAATTTATAAAACATTGATAAAGAAACTCCTTATAGATATGCCTGCATTTCTTGTTAAGGCTTTCGATACTGTGAGTCATGTCTTGGAAGCCTTGGATGGCATTGATTTTCGTAGTCCTAGTGCTATTTAATATGTGACAGACAGATATATACAGTGTGTCCCACTTTTCGCGGTAACAACTTTGTAGCTCAGTTATTAGTCACCCAATTTTAACCAAATTTGGATGTGTATCAAGGACCTTTATTATACCTTTTTTAAGTAAAACAAAACTTATTTCAGTCATTGGCGTGCATTTTTATTATGAAAAAAAGGATCGATTTTTCGAGAAATTATATTAGGCATTTTGTTATTGATCAGCATGCCGTAGACCCGCTATAACCAGAATTTAACAACATTTTGATTTTTGGTTTTTGAATTATGGCCCACTTAAAATTACCTATTTTAAACCTTAATTAATCAATAAATTGGTAACGAAATATTTTTCAAAAAGAAGTCATTCTTCATTTTCTCTTTAAATTCACTTTTTTTACTATCCCATATCATCGAAACTTTCAAATTTTGAAGGCCAAGAATTTTCATTGAAAAATTTTAGGTCATCAGACCTGTAAATTATTCGGGCATTAAGGATTACCGAATTTGAAAGTATCGATGATATGGGGTGGTATAAAAAACAAATTTAAAGAGAAAATAAAGAATGACTTTTTTTCGAAAAAAATTTCGTTACCTATTTATTGATTATTTAATGTTTAAAATAGGTAATTTTAAGTGGGCCGTAATTCAAAAACCAAAAATCAAAATGTTGTTAAATTCTGGATATAGCGGTTCTACAGCATGCTGATTAATATTGCAAGTTTTTCAACAAAAAAATGCCTAATATAATTTCTCGAAAAATCGACCCTTTTTCATAATAAAAATGCACGCCAATAGCTGAAATAAGTTTTGTTTTACTTAAAAAAAAAGGTATGATAAAGGTCTTTGATACCCATCCAAACTTGGTTAAAATAGGGTGACTAATAACTGTGCTAAAAAGGTGTTACCGTGAAAAGTGGGACACTGTATATATAGAGGGAAACGCATCGATCCATATAGGGAAAAGCACGCACCAGAAAATTTTGAAAATTTAGGAAACTACTAATGTTAGTATGGCCAATCCAAAGAAAATAATTACAAGCATTTGACACTTCCGCTTATACCGGAAGTCGATAAAAAACTTGCTTATTTTAAATATATATATTTCGAAGTTTTTGAAAGGGCGATAAATACTGAGTCGAAAAAATATGTATACTCTATCCTTAAACCCAGCCGCTTCAGAGATATTTGACATTTTATAAAAAAATTGACAGGTGCAACTGTTTGCAATAACCTTTATAACTTTTTTTACGAATAAGATCCTCATTTGCTTTTTGGCATGCAGAAAGACCATCAGGTGAGCTACGCTCTACAGTTTAAAGAAATTCAATAACAATATACCAAGTGTTCAGTTTTTCACGTTACATTTTGTCAATTTCAAACCGCAAAAACTTGTTTAAATCAAATAGAACACTCTGTATTTTTCGCATTAAAAATATGTAAAATATAATTCTCCCTTTTCCCATGTAGATATTGTACAGGTTCAACTTATGACTTTTTGAATTATTGCGATATAAAATTTAATTTTAAAATTGAAAATTGCAGTTCCTAGTGGAACACATTGATAAAGAACGTATCCCAACTAGCAATTTGATATTTTATAAAAGCTGCAGAAATATTTCCGACCGAAATTTTATAAAACAACCTTAGACTCAGAAACACTTTAAAAACGTCATTACGACAGCTATAAATACAAAATTATAGTTTAGTCATTGTTGATATTTTGTAAAAGCTATTGCAACCACTACAAAATTATTGTATAAACAATTCCGCAAGAAAATTCGGTACCGCCGCTATAAAACAGTTTTATTGAAGATTCATTTAATTGCGTTATAAAGCACATACTTCACTGTTTGTTATTATTGCTACAAAGCACGAATAAAATAAAACAATTTCTTAAATGGATTCAAAAAGTCGCATACATATGCTTACAACTATATAATATGCTGATCTCTATAATACCAAGTTTTCAGTTATTTTACTGGACAATGGATAAGAACTTACTTAAAAATTATTTGAGAGACGTGTTAACCCATACAGCTTGCAATTTTTGATGAGAAGGAAATTTTACTGTGAATTATGCCATGTGTTTTTGATGAATTTTAAGTGCCCTCAGTGTTAGACATAAGTTCTGGTGAAATATAAGCACAGCTGACACAGGAAATCAATTGTTTCAAATATATTTTATTGCATAGTTAGCAGCAGCATTTTTATGTTCACGTAAATAATTTTATTTTGTAACTACTTTATTGCCCTTGCCATATTGCAGTAGATTGCAACACTATATAATAATTATGTAGCAGACTTTGGAACAACAACTATAAAATAATTTTAATATATATTTATAACGGAGCTGAAAGTACTGGCGAAAGTTACTAAAAAAGCACTATAAAATTATTTCGTTTTATAAGCTGAAATGTTTTATAGCTTAGTCACGGAAACGTTTCCAAAATAATTTCTTAACTGGTTTATAAAATATTTTATAACTTTGCTGTAAAAACGTTTTAATGATAAATTTATAAAACAGTTCAGTTGCAGACAACCAAATAGTATTTTCTGCAACTCTAATATAATCAATTAGCATTTTAGAAGCATTAATAAAATAACAATAAAACAAAATAATCGTATAACATTTAAATTATAAAACAAATTTGCTGGTTGGGCCTCTTATGTGCGTATTTCTAATCTAAGAATTTCCATACTCTGAGTCATGCACAGCTACTATAGCTTTGGATGACATTGGTTTTCGTGGTCCTAGTAAAAAGCTTATTTAATATATGACAGATACAAAGCAGTTGTGAAAATAGATATTGCAAATAGTGAATATCGCAGTACTGAATTTGGAGTATCACATGGTACTCTGTTACATCTTCTGAATTTCACAATTTATCTGAACAATTTGTTAATACCTGACAAAATTCATTGAACCACTTATGAGTTTTGCTGATGATACACTACTACTATTTTATGCAGTAACAGGAGGTGGGAAGATTTGAAATTACAGGTTGAATTACGCTTGCAATAAATAACAAAATGGTTTGATTATAAATTATTAACAATGAATTTCAATAAACCAAAATTTCTACCATTTGCACGTTATAAAAATATACTGTCCCAATTTCTCTCACTTACAATAAATTGATCATACTACTAAAATCTAAACTGCAAACATAGTAAAATATTATGATTGCACATTGACATCTAAGGCAGGATCAAAATGTCAGCAATGTGTGTAATACCACAAGAAACTATAGTAGTACAGAAAACGAAGACCGAAAAATCCCTCTATCCTAAATAAATAGTGCTCAACGGATTATTATTTTAAGTTATAGGGTTGACCTTTAGGAGTAACATACCAAAAGTCCCCAGCCGTGGGCCTTGTGCGTTAGGCGGAAGGGGGTCGATTTGTAGGTTTTTCATTATTATCTCGAAAACTAAGCATCCTAGCGAAAAGGTTATTCTATTCAAAATGAAAGTAAATTAAATTGTCTACAAAAAAGATTCTATTCATTTTTTCGCTAGGAGCAGTAGTTAAGGGCGTACGTGAGTTTGAAAATGCGAATAGCTGGAAAAACTGTGTATTGTGGGAGGTAATGCTTAACAAGTAGAAAATTTTATAATATTACAAGTATTTACAAGGCCATATTAAGTAATTGGTCGAGTTCATCGACAAGATCATCATCATCATCGTCGCCGTTGATGCTGACGATTGGAGGGCCGTTGGTACACGAAGCGCGGCAACTGCTGCACACAAGCGAGCAGGGTATGCCTGCTTTGCGGCACCTACAACGGCCTCCGCAACCAGTTGTACACCTGCAAAATATGTTATTTAGGACGGATTCTGGCGCAACTGAGTCCGTGCTTGTGACAGGGGTAAGGAAGCCATCCGACCCCCTCATCCATCCCCTAGCAGTTGGCTCCTGCTGCTGATCTCCATATAGCCATTGCTGAATCTGCAAACAATAATTCGTCCTTTGTAGTTTAAAAAAATGTGACACAATCTTGCCTAAGCACAATACAAAACATAAGTTAATGTAAACAAGCATATATTGATACAAACCTGCAAATGAACTCTAAGGGAGTGTTGACGAGTAGCCCCTCTGGTGGGTGGAAGTGCGGCAAAATCAGGCTGTGGCTTTGTCCAGGCTTTAACAAAGGTCTGGTGTCGTACTCGGTTCAAGTCTGCTCCTTGTTGGGCCTGGTACAATGAAAAAAGAAAGCTGCTCTCCTGCATCAACTACCATGTCCTGTGTTGCTGAGGGATCACAGAAGACTTTGTAGATGTCTGTGACCTGCTCCTCGGTCTTCCCTTGCTCTTCTGTTGCTCCATTCGTTCAGCCCTTGTAATACTACCTCCGCTATTCACAACAAGAGCAAGGGAGGTGTGGTGAAAGCATTTTTGAAGGCCGAGGAGAAGGTCACAGAAAGCTGCAAAGTCTTCTGTGATGCCTCAGCAACACAGGACATGGTAGCTGATGCAGGAGAGCACCTTTTTTTGGCATTGTACCAGGCCCCACAAGGAGCAGACCTGAACCGTGTACGACACCAGGCCTTTGTTAAAGCCTCGATAAAGCCAAAGCCTGATTTTGCAGCACTTCCACCCACCAGAAGGGCTGCTCGCCAACACTCCCTTAGAGTTCATTTGCAGGTTTATATCAATATATGCTTGTTTACATTAACTTGTTTTGTATTTGCTTAGACAAGATTGTGTCACATTTTTTTAAACTACAAAGGACGACTTATTGTTTGCAGATTCAGCAATGGCTATATGGAGATCAGCAGCAGGAGCCAGCTGCTTGGGGATGGATGAGGGGGTCGGATGGCTTCCTTACCCCCCGTCACAAGCACGGACTCAGTTGCGCCAGAATCCGTCTTAAATAACATATTTTGCGGGTGCACAACTAGTTGCGGGGGCCGTTGCGGGTGCCGCAAAGCAGGCATACCCTGCTCGCTTGTGTGCAGCAGTTGCCACGCTTCGTGTACCAACGGCCCTCCAATCGTCAGCATCAACGGCGACGACGATGATGATGATCTTGTCGATGAACTCGACCAATTACTTAATATGGCCTTGTAAATACTTGTAATATTATAAAATTTTCTACTTGTTAAGCATTACCTCCCACAATACACAGTTTTTCCAGCTATTCGCATTTTCAAACTCACGTACGCCCTTAACTACTGCTCCTAGCGAAAAGATGAATAGGATCTTTTCTGTAGACAATTTAATTTACTTTCATTTTGAATAGAACGACCTTTTCGCCAGGATTCTTAGTTTTCGAGATAATAATGAAAAACCTACAAACCGACCCTATCCACCCCCCTCCCGCCTAACGCACAAGGCCCTCGGCTGGGGACTTTTGGTATGTTACTCCTAAGGGTCAACCCTACAACTTAAAATAATAATCAGTTGAGCAGTATTTATTTCCGAATTAATGTCTTCGTTTCCTGGCCTATAGTAGTTTGTGCAACAAGAGTGGATATGATATCCATATCGCACGATAAAGAAGTTTGAGCACGACGCCGTAGGTGAAGTGCTTCAAATCTTTTGAGTACGATATGGATAATCCACTCGAGTTGTACAGTATACTTTTTCTACGACCAGCCTAAATAAACTACAAAATTTATTAAAAGTTAATATATTACACAAATACACACTGACAGTTATTTTGACAGCTTACGCACTAATTTGATTTTAAAACGAATAGTTGTCTATGTACTTAATACACGAACTGTGATTGGTTTCATTTCATATCCATCCTAGAACTGATATGAAATATGTCCGTTCAGTTAACTGGAATTGCCTACTTATCCATTCTACAGACTACAGAAAACAGCAAATTTACATAAGGGAGTAAAAAAAAATATAGAATGAAGCGCCTTACAGATATACTAGATTTCTTCATTTTTAAAACCATCTACTAAGCACCGATTGACTCTTAGCCCAGTCAATTTATACGTCCATCCTTGCTAAAGGTCATGCAATTCTACTTTTTTAATATATTGTTAGGACATATACTGGTGCCAATTCATACTTGAAGTGCTCTTTCAATTTCTTCTCCGATTGTTTTGTTATGCATACAAAACTATTTACATCGATTTTTCCCAAAATCTATTTTATCCGAAATTTTGGTTATATGCCATTTTCTAAGAAACTATTGGGCCTACGGGCATCCTTCTGAGCTCAAATTAGAACTAAATAAACTTACTACAAATTCATTACTTACCTATGACTTTCCTCGTGGCATGAGTACTTCTCCCGATATTTGGCAAGATACATGACCAATACGAATTTTTTTCACTATTTTGAGACAATTGCTAATTCTTGAAGAGCTGCGTCTCGGAAAATTCTCGACGTACGAAACTCAGTTTGGGCTTATATCGCAGCAAATTTAGTCCACTTTAAGGGAATAATAGCATTTTCTCTATGACGCATATTTAGGATATTTGATATTTGAGCAAAAACTGGAACAAGTGCAAAAATTTGGCTGTTGCATTGCTCAGCACAGGTCTTTCGAAGCTGCACACTACTTATGCATTAGCACACATGCTAAAATTTGAGCTCAATCGTACATCATCTGGCGGTGCCCCCACCACTTTCAAACTCGCAAGTGTTGATACAATTTGCGACCATTGTTATTGAGCCAGTTTGTCTTCGGCTGTTGTTAGTAATACGTGTTTCTGTGCCGTAACAGTCAGAAAGACGCTTTAACGTGTCTAAACTTGTTGGACTACAGTAGTTACCATCCAACACCTCGTAGAAATTGTGCATCTTTCTGTTAGTTAGTTAATAAATATGCCTAAAACTAGAAAATTTGTCTAGTGTCCTGTGTTCGGAGCTCCTTCGAAATTTAAGAACAATATTTTACCAACTTATGCAGATGTGATGAGGAATTATTTGTGGATTCGTCATTACTGGAAATGACGGTAATCAAAGCAGAGCTCACTTTCACAAATATTTCAGCAATTTTGATTACAGAGCTGAAAGCTTTATGGTTCAAAGCATCTATTTCGATGGTGTTAGATCATTACATTTGATAAAATGTTATCACGAGAAATTAAGAAAATTCAAGAAGCCAATAAAATATAGGAACATGGAGGCGCTTAAGCAAAAAGTGAAAGAATTCAGAGAGAGTGCTGAAGCTAAATTTGACATTTCCGCATGTAAGTGTTCCGAGTTTGTGTCGTGTAAATGCGAAACTAAGGTACCTGTTAGAAAACGAGAATTTTTGATGAATCAGAGAAATGAAAAAACAATGGTTATTGGATCCGTTGACCTGGTTATCACAAAAGAGATTGTACGTTCGGTACACAAGAAAGAGATGGAATATAAGAGTATACCGTCTACTTCGACTTCATGCTATTTAGATGAAGCAAATTCAAGTACTTCAACATCTGATGAAGATTCGCGCGCAGGAGAGGAGAAGGATATTTTTTCTGGCGAAGTAAAATTCAGTGCCTCCAAAAATACAAAAAGATCTACCCAAATGCGCCTTCAGTTACCGTCTAGCCCAAGCTTGTGATCGCATAGGGATTTCTGATAGATCGGCTGCTATAATAGCGAGTGCTGTCCTAAAGGACGTTGGAATAATAACGGAAGAATATACCTGTAAAACAGTAGATCGGAGTAAAGTCAGAAGGGAAAGGAAAAGAAAAAGAGAAACTGTGAAGAAACAGCAGAAGGCTAATGAGAAAGTACCACATGCTATTTACTTTGATGGCCGAAAAGATCGAACTCTCAGTCAATGTAAATCAGGTAGCAAAATCTGCAAAAAGACCTATAAGAACTATTGAAGAACACATTGTGCTAGTGTCAGAGCCAGGTTCTTACCATGTGGGACACGTTAGTGTATCATCTGGTATAGCGGCGGCAATCGAAGATGGCATTTTAACATGTTTGCACGGACAAATGGATTTATCGTATTTAGTTGCCTTAGGTAGCGACGGAACTGCTGTGAATACAGGCATTCATAATGGCAAACTAATTCGCAAACTAGAAACAAGTATTGGGAGGTGGTTCATCTATATGCTGCATTCAAATGAATTACCTTTGCGCCATTTTATGAAACATTTAGATCGGAAAACAAGTGGACCTTCTGGATTTTTTTATAACATAGGGAGAAGTTTAGAATCCTGTGAGCTGCTTCCTGTTGCTAACTTTTAAAGAATTGAGACTGTACTTCCACAATTAGAGTTGAAACTCTTAAGCATCGACCAAAGATACCTATATAAAATAAACCTTGATATATCTGCTGGCGCTGTATCTGATTGTTTGGTAAACAGACAACCTGGGAAAATGGCACATTCCAGATGGTTGACAACAGCTAATAATATTGCGTCTATATGTGGAAAGTTGTGATCCTTCTGAGAATTTGAAACTCATGGCAGAGTACATTCTAAAAGTGTATGTTCCAACCTGGTTTGCTATTAAAGTAAAATCGGAAGTAAGATATGGTTCAATTCATCTGTATGGCATGATTCAAAGATCTAGATATATGCCACCTAATTTAAAAGAAACCAACGGATATTTTGGACACCCTGAAAACATTCTCATAGGAATGCTTGGTGATGAGCGCCAGCACATTAGGGAACTAGGTTTAAGGCGCATTTTAAAAACCAGAACTGACAACAGAGTGACTGGAATACGAAAATTTAAAGTACCTACTATTGATTTTTTCGCAAAAGACTATACTGAATTAATAGACTAGCAGAACACAACAGTTACTGAACCACCAATCACCAATTTTCTACTAAACAACTACAAGAAATAATTTCCAACGTTCCGGATAAAATTGAAATTTTAAATTTTCCGTGCCTTTCTCAAGCTGTAGAACGTTGTGTGAAATTGATGACAGAGGCGTCATTATCTGTTTGTGGACCAGAGGCCAGATATGGGTTTATAAGATGTCGCATTGCTTCCCGACAAGAATTACCAAAATTTGAGACGAAATCCGATTTTATTAACAGTTTAAAATAAATCTATTGACAATAGAGGTGGGTTTGGGAGGATGGAACTCGACATGCAGCCACCTCCTCGTGGTGAGTTCCGGGTTTTTGTAAGGAAAAACAAGCTAAGAGCTGCATAGATATAAATAAAATAAATTTGAAAATAAAAAAAAAATCGTTACATTAAAGTGGCCGGGGCACCGCAAGATGAAATCTTAGAAAACCCAATCTTTTCACAGTGAATGGGCTGTACGTGTAGCTACTTTTCTGCATATAGGAAAAATCAAATTAGGACAAAAAATTTTTTTCGCCGTTTTCACTCCACCCTACTGCACACTCGGTTTCTTATTAATGGTATAGGTCCTAACAATTTATTAAAAAAATTGAACTCCATGATCTCTTGTAAGGTCGAGCCCTTTTTATGTATAAATTGACTGGCTTATCTCAGGTTCCTCGTAGTGTAAATCCGCCTTTAACATTTATATTATATTTCTTTGCATTTACCTTAAAAGTGATAATAATAGAAAAATAATACAACATATTAAACTTTAATCATTATTACAGTAATTCAAGAGTATGTATTAATGAAAATAACCATAAGAAGTTAGTCATTATTCTAAAAAAGTTTGTTCATTACCCAAATAGAAAGAAAAAACAAATTGACAATTTAAAAAAATCTAATTATTAATTTTCTATTGGCACCTCTACGAACTAAATTTAGTGCCAGGTCCGCTATGGTATATATTTATTTTCTTTAAATATATTTTCTATGGTCTTGTGAATTTCTTTGAAACTATTTGTGTGCTAGATTATATTGAAATATTTCATATCATAAGCAATTATGACACTAACAGCAACTTTTCTTGGCAGCGAACGGAGCTTTATAATTTGGCAACAGGAGAGAGTTACGCCGAGTGATTTTAAATTGAAAATAGTTTGATATAAGAATTATGTACACACTACATGCAATAGGCAATCTTAGCGTACCTAAATTAGAGTTTCTCTACTCCCTTATGTAAATTTGCTGTTTTCTGTACAGTCTGTAGAATGGATAAGTAGGCAATTCCAGTTAACTGAACGGATATATTTCATATACATACTATCTAGGATGGATATGAAACCGACCAATCAGATAGAGTTCGTGTATTAAATACATAGGCAGCTATTCATTTTAAAAAATCAAGTTAGTGCGAAAGCTGTCAAAGTAATTGTCAGTGTGTATTTGTATAATATATTAATGTTTTGTTAATTTTGTAGTTTTCTTAAGCTGGTCGTAGAAAAGTGTACAATTCGAGTGGATTATCCATATCGCACTCGAAAGATTCAGCACTTCGCCTACGGCGCGGCGCGCGGCGTCGTGCTCAAACTTCTTTATCGTGCGATATGGATATCATATCCACTCTTGTTGCACAAACTACTATTGTGCAGTATACTTTTTCTACGACCACCTTAAGAAAAAACTACAAACCTTTGAAAAATGTATGAAACATTAATAAGGGCATGTGCATCACATAACTAAGCTCAAATTGTAAGTTTTTTCTCATTTTTAATGTTTGTATACGCATTTTCAGCAAATGTAGGTTAGGCTAATTATAGGTTAGGTTCCTAACCTACAAAATATGTCTTATTTTATTGTGACAAACTATTTAAAACTTCATAAACATTATGTTGAACTAGATTTTGGTCGAAAGTACAGGAACCAGGCAGAAATTTTAATAATATGATAATTTTAATAATAACTACATAATACTCTAGAGACTGTACAGAAAACAGAAAATTTACATAAGGGAGTAGAAAAACTACTATTGTAGGTGTGGAGTCAAATTAGGATTTTAATGTGAATTGTCTGATCAAGGCGGTTTTTTATTTTAACGTGTTCAGTGGGTCAACTATAGTTCACAGTTCAGTTTTGCAGTTTCTGCGAGGTCGGCGTATTGTTTATTTAAACAATTTAATTTTTTAGACTGTGTTTTTCATCGGTTCTCTTTGAATATCTCGAAGTCTATAAGTCCTATGGAAATCAACAAAAAGAAGAAAAATGTTCGTTATGAGTTGTGGAACAAAAATACATAAACTATAATTCTTTTCAATTGTTACTATTATTTTAAAAAAAATGAACATTGCACAATTATGCGTTTTTAAACGAATTGCTGTTCTTTCAAAAATAAAGGATAATTTTCAATGAAATTTTGGAAAAATATAGCTCTTACAAAGTACAATCGCAGCTTAAAATTTCAAATCTGAATGATTATTAAAACAGCTCAAATATACAATTATTGCTAAAACTTTGCACCGTTGTGAAATCCTGCCATCAAGACCAAGAACTCTGCACGATGGCTCAAATTGTAGCATCCTATAAGTACTTTAAGATCACGGAGGAAATCAATTTTTTATTGCATTTGTTTATAGTTTTCGAAATTTTAGTTATCAACAAATTCAAGTAACTCTCTGTTTTTTTTTTATGAAATCAAAAACAGTAAAGGAGTAATGAAAGTAGATTAAAAAACACAACTTTTGAAAAAAAAATTAATGCTCTACTTGCATTTGGAGCTGAGATGCGTTAGTTTTTACGTTTACGTCACATGAAATTTGGGCTGGTTATTCCCCAATTCTTATTATTTTGTTTCTGCTGTATGAGAATAATCCAAAGCTACAATTGTTAAAATAACATCGAATAATGCGGCTTTGAGAACATAATGCACATTTTCAATTTTTTTTTATAACTTTTTTAATTTTTGTCACGAAAATGGTAAACCTAACCTAACTTGAACAACTACCCTTATGTTCAGGTATACAGCTTTGTAAAACTTTTAATATTATTGATACAATAAAAATATATATTTCGCGAGCAGCATTAGAACCCAAGACGTCCGCACCCTGAATAAAAAGTGCTAGTCGCCAAATTAATTGCCAAATTACATATTATTTATTATGTTTAAATATTTAATATGTCATTTTTTTGTATCTCATTTATTTCATCAGTTAACAATAAGAAATAAACATTGCGTCACAAAAACGCGACTGGTCGTGCAGAATGACACAACGGCCAGGTGTTTCGGCAACGATATCCAAGATCATATTTTTAAGAATTATTAAACGATCTCTAAAAAGTTTAATCGTATTTTAAGCTTATATCAAAGGATTTCACATCTAAAAATTGTTAAAAATTAATAGGTAAATGGGTGTAATAATTCTAATTAATGTAGGGAAAATAAACTTAAAAACCCTGCTCTAGGTGTCAGTCTTTAAAAATGATTATTTGCCATGAAATGACAGATTCTTAGATGGTGTATAGGTGTCGACGAGGGGCCAAGGGGGGTAGAGGGAATAGTGCTAGTCGCCTTACCCACTCGGACATCTAGCCACTTGAGCCTGGTTTGTAAGAATACAATATAATAGGGTGACTATACGTCCGGAATTTCGATGGACAGTCCAGCAGAGTACTAATCTTGATAAAAAAAAATTTTCCTCTCGGTCATCAAAAAATGTTGGGATCGAGAAATGATTTTTCGGATTTCTGCTCCCCCGCTCATCAATTTTTTCCCAGCAGAAGTGTCTAGCACAAAAATCTGGTCACCCTACAATATAACTTGTAGACATATTTGGTGATATATGTATCTCTAACAAAATCACTAAAGACCCCACTTTCGGGTCTCTATGCAGTTTTTTTTAACAATTGTAGCTTTGGATTATTTTCAAGTAGCAGCAATAGAATAGACGATGGAGAATTACCAGTCCAAATGTCAATAAGAAACATCGATTTGTTTATTTATAAGTGACCTAAACGTAAAAACTAACGTATCTCAGGTCCAAATGCAAGTAGAGCATTAAATTTTTTTCTAAAGTTGCCTTTTTTAATCCACTTTCATTACTCCTTTACCGTTTTTTAATTAATAAAAAAACCAGAGAGTTATTTGAATTTGATTATAACTATAAGTTTGAAAATTATAAACAACTGCAATTAAATTTTGGAAAAAAAATTCCCTCTCCGTGATCTTAAATTACTTATAAAAAGCTACAATTTTAGCCATCGTACACATTTCTTGGTTTTGATGGCAGGATTTTACAAAGGTGCAAAGTTTTAGCCACAATTGTATATTTGTATATTCGAGCCGTTTTAATAACAATATTGATTGAAAATTGTAAGTGGCTAAGAGTTATATTTCTCCAAAATTTCATTGAATATTATCAATTATTTTTGAGAAAAACAGTGATTTGTTTAATAACTCATAATTTTGCAATATTCATTGTTTTTTAAATAATAATAAAAATTTTAATGAATTATAGTTAATGTGCTTTTATTGTACAGCTCATAACGAACACTATTCTTCTTTTTGTTGTTTTCCATAGGACTTATAGATTTCGAGAAATTCAAATAAAACCGATGGAAAATACGGTCTAAAATATTAAATTGTTTAAATAAACTATACGCCGACCTCGCAGAAACTGCAGAACTGAACTGTGAACTTATAGTCCAGTGCAATTAGGTTTACCTCGGAACCCAGCTATAATGAATGGATTTGAATGATTTTTTTTATTGGATTTCTAATGCCATAAACTAAAAAGTTTACCCAATGAAAATTACCGCAATTTCGAAAATCCGTAATTTTAAGAAAAAATAAAAATTTTTGAAATATCAACGAAAAAAAATTATCGTAATTTTTAAAGATTTACTTTAAGAAAATAATGATTGTTATAGTATTCTAGGTTGTTTATAAAGAATTTGTAAAAAAATGAAACTTCTTAAAATTAATTTCAAGATAGCAGAAGTTCCAAAAAGCGAAATAAATGAAAGAAACGCTAAAAAATAAAAATACATAAATTTTTTATAAAAAATAATATATTAACAACTTATACTAAATAAAAATTATTATAAATTTTAATGATATAAATAATTATAAATTTTTATTACAAGGATAATCATGTAAACTATTTCATTCATTAATATTTAAAAATAAATTAACTATTGGTCCTGATGGAATTTCATCTTTTCTACTAAGAGACTGCGTAATTATCTTCGCGTTACCGCTGACTATCTTTAATCTAGCTCTTAGAACAGAAATATCTCCTCAAATTTGGCGTTGGCCAAAAATTTGCCCTATATTCAAAAAGGTGATAAGAATGCAATTGAGAACTATAGACCTATAGTCATCCTACGATACTCATTTTAGCAGCGAAACAAAAAATGTTTTGTTTGTATTTTTGAATACATATATTCGTAGATAATGATAATATCAACATTTCTACCTACAAATTATGACCCATGAGCTAATAAGAAGGCTATTAGCTTCAAATTGTCAAAATAATTTTGGCTACCAACGCGTATTTTTCAGGTAAAACTATAATTTAAAAAAAATAGTAACCTGGGCGTCTTCGGACCAATTTTAATCGAAAGGTGGTCTCTTTAACTTTAAATTAAAAAAAAATTAAGTACCTAGTACATCTAATATAGAAGTTTACCGCAAAACAGACGACAGCGTTTTCACTGCAAAAGCGTAATTTCTCAAGTAATATGTTAATAAAAAAAAATTGAATAGCCTGGCCCATTTTAGACCACTTTTAATAGCTTTAATTTAAAAAAAAATCAAGTCCCTAGTACATCTAACATAGAAGTTTACCGCGAAATTGTCGTTGACGCTGTTTCCGCTGCTAGCGCATTTTTTATGTTAAACTAAAAAAAAATATGATCTATTAACCTGGCTCTTTTCGGACCGATTTTAATCGAAATGTGAGCTCTTTACCTTTAATTAAAAAATAATAAAAAGTTGTTAATAAATTATTTTCTATAAATAAATCGATGTATTTGTATTATTTAACGTTTCTTTCATTTATTTCGCTTTTTTGAGCTTCTGCCATCTTCAAATTAATTTTAAAAAGTTTAATTTTTTTACAAATAATTTATAAACAACCTAGAAAACTATAACAATCATTATTTTCTTGAAATAAATATTTAAAATTTCCGATAATTTTTTTTTCGTTGAGATTCCAAAAAATTTTATATTTTTTTTTCTATTTACGGATTTTCGAATTTGCGGTAATTTTCAATGGGTAAACTTTTTAGTTTATGGCATTAGAAATCCAATAAAAAAAAAATCATTCAAATCCATTCACTACAGCTGGGTTCCGTCATTTTTCATATATAATGACTAATTGCACTGCACTATTAAGTTGATCCCCTGAACACGTTAAAACAAAAAAACTGCCCTGACCAGACAATTCACATTGCGAATTTTTTAATCCTAATTTGACTCCACTATATTGCCAATAAATAAATGAGATGTATCTTTATCTTCTTTAGTGATAAAAATACAGGGTGGACACTTAAAAAAACATAACAATAATATAAGAAGTAAATTCTGACTGGATGTATGGTGCTATTTCTACAGCCATTGAAGAATTATGAGAGGACAATAATATTGGGCATGTAGTTAGCAAAACTGTCATGGAAGAAACTGCTATGCTTTTAATGAAACATACCTACAGGGTCATTGAAATAAAAAATTAATTAAGAAACGACGGAAGAAAATATGTGAAGGAAGAAAAATAATATTTCGACGCTATTTCCAACGAAGAAATAGAAAACACTTAAAAAATATGTAAGGGCACCCACAAAAAATAATGAAAAATGTGACCAAGGACAATAATATGCATGTAGTTGACACATTTATCAAGGAACAAACAAACTATGCTTTTAGTGAAAATAGAAGAACAAGAATATTTGGCATGTGGTTAACACAACGTCTATATATTTGAAATACATACTTTTCACTAATGCCAACCTGATAATACGATTAGTTTCATTTTAATTCTGGTTTATCATAAAGTTTTGGTTCAATTAAAGGAGAGATGTACTATATTAAACTATGGTTGTACTATATTAAAGTGATATACAAAATTTTTCCAATGAAATTTATTTTCTGTGAAGAAATCGACTTGCATTCACGCTTATTGAAAACCGCTTTTTAGTTACTTTAAATTAAAATCTTTAAACGACGTCCGTATCCATTTGGCTTCGTTAAACATTGTTAGATAAGATACTCAGATATTTCTGCTGTTTGTTGTTTACGAGCTACGTATCTCTCTTCTTTGAGAAAACTGATACTTACAAGCAAATAAAATGTTTAGGTATCAAATGGCATAACATATAACTTTTTCTCAGGCACAGCCGGTGCGATTTTCGCAGCAAAGCATAACAAAATTTTCTTTTTAGGATATATGAAAAATGAAGGTTTAAATCAATATACGATTATTTAAGGAAATGTAAGGGTCTTTTACGTAATTACATTATTCTTTTTTGGAATACAGGCCTCTATTAGTAAAATAAGTTTTTTTTTGATGGTTTGATGGTTTTTCATATTTTATAATTAAAGGCAGTTCTAAATAATATTATTATTTTGAAATGAGTTAAAGAAGATTTAGTTCGAAAATTGATGAGAATTATAATATTGTTAGAAAAAATTCAGAAATGATACAAACAATATTGTAAAAAGAAACAACATATTGACGGCGACTGGTCATTTCGAAGGTAAACTGTAATTATTTAAAGTTTTTGTTTTTATTCTATCACACTCGTCTCCAGGGGGCAGATAGGGGCAGAGCCAGATTGCCAAAAGATCCCAAGGTGATCTGGTTAGTGACGATTATAAGGGAGAACTCTCGGCGTAAAAACTGAGCAGAGTTCCTGAAGACGTCGCCGCAGATCAATTCCCCAAGTTCGGTTGTAAGCTATTGCGAAGTTGGTACCGTGGAACTGGGGGAGCGGTGTCCCAAATAATGTCCTTATGGGGGCGAGCCTCTTTTCCTGCCTTCTACACAAACAATGACCGTGAGAAAATCGAGTGTCGTCTTGATGTTTATTTCACAGAGGCAGAGGTTTTGAAAACGAAGAAATGGAAGAAGGCGCCAGAGATGATACTTCATGGAAAACTCTGATGGGTCATATCGACATACGACTCATTCAAATCGCTGGAACTTAATGGTATCTATCGAGCTCTAATATAACAAGGTGCGCAGGTACTATTGAGGCACCTGCACCAGCACCAAAGTGAAAGTACTCTTCCTACAACGGTAGGTTGTACCATATGATGAGTCTAAGGCATTTAGATTAATAAGCCTGACATTCTCTATTTTAAAGATATTGGAAAAATTAAGAGAAAAGTATATAAAGAATGGGACACTAGTGCTATCACCAATTCACCCTAATCTGCATGTATACCAAATTAGTAAATATGTAGAGACTACCCTTCATCAGATCGTTGTCAGAGCTTATAATGCACTATAGCAGAGAAAATTGACTTTAGAAGCGTTCTGGGGTGTCGAAGGAGCGTTCAATAACCCATCTTTCGATTTCCTCTGTTGAGCAGTTGTGGATCACAGCGTGAGCCACACCATAATTAGGTAAATATCGTCCGTGTTGAGTATTCGCGACATTGGAATCACGCTTCTTAACAAAACGATTAGGGCCATAGTGGGTGTTCGCAAGGAGAGGCACAGTCCCCATTATGAAACCTCATGCTCGACGGGCTACTGATCGAATTGACCAAAGCGGGCTTCTAAGTAAATATTGAAAGGCTCATGCAAATAGTTCTCAACATAATTTAAAGACGGTATAACGCTGTCAACTTTGGCCAAACCGAGCGAGTGTTATTCACGAAAAGGAAAAAAAAACAGGCGATTATCAACTTCTTTCTCCTAAGGGTACACGTTTGTGTCTTTCCCGTACAGTTAGATATCTGAGAGTAACCCTAGACTCTATACTATCGTTGATGAACTACGTGGAATTTCAATCGATGAAAGGCTGCGCATGTTTATGGATGTGTAAACGCATATTCGGGCTTAAATGGGCAATAAATCCAGAGACCACTTTCTGAACTTATACTGTTATTGTAAAACCCCCTCATAACAAACGCGACCCCATGGGTGCTCCCAGGAGCGCTTCACAATTAGGGCCCGCCTATATTCAATTCGAAGGCTAACCTGTTTAGAAATAATATCAGAACCACTTCAACAGCTACAATAGAGGCCATTCTTAAACTCACTCCCTTGCATGTTGAAGTAGAGCTGGAAGCGATGAATGCAGTAAATATACTGCGCAAGAATGGAATGTGGAATGCGACGGGCCCAAGATTGAGATACACCAAGACTCCAGATCTACCAATAAGGGACCCAGTTATCACTCAGTCCTTTGATAACCGGGGTTTCCTCGCCTATAGGTTCATTATTCCATAGTTGAGATTACTCGGAACGCAATAAAATGCATCTTCTACGGTTCGCAGATCTGGAATGGTACACAAACGGATCAAAGACTCCGAAGAGAACTGGTGTTGGCGTACAAGGATGCAAACCAATGGTTCGTATATCAGCACCACTTACTTGGCAAGTATCCTAGTGTATTCCAAGCGGAGGTATTGTGGCATGCACATGGCCATAATTATGAAATATGCGATATAATCTACCTTTGAAACAAAACTTTACAATAAGTAATATAGTAGTATGTAAAATCCTATGATCGAACAACTTTCGGCCACAGTACATAATTTTATATTAATTTATTGCAACCCACAGTCTTTATTAGTATATAATTAACATTCGATATATAATAAAATATCTCGTGAGAATCCAGGGAAGGTAGAGTATAAACAAAGCGTAACTCAATACAACGTAAGTCCCAGGAAATTGTTGTTCTAAGACACGAGAACTTGGTATCAGGATCAGCAAAGAAACAGTCGAGATAAAAAACGACTCAGTTTATTCGAATAATTTTTAATCATCATGCACTCTACGTTATTCATATTGAAATTTTTATGGTTCAAATGAGTGATAATATTGACTTATCCAAAATAAGTTAATTTATTTTGTAATAGTAATTTAGTTATGAAATTTGTACAACTTTAATACAAAGATGGTGGATAATTGGGAAGAAATGTGTAAGTATAAATTTTTTATAAACGATTTGTTGTACAATCATACTAATCGCTACTTTTAACTTGTAGGAAATTGGTTGCCTTTTTTCTTATTTCGAAATATTTCGAATTATTTCTCATACTTCGCATTTTTTTTGCATTATTTTAAATTATGTTGCAACACTGAACATTGAGAGGTCAAGCCAAATAGATAAGCAGTAAGCATAATTTTAATAGTTCATCAATATGGAAATATGGTACCTGGGATATTAAATCAGAGGAACACGTTAACCTCAGGCGGTACCGAACCTTGCCATTTTAGGAAGTCAACCCAGAACAAGCAGCGAAGTTGTCAAAAGTTTTATGAATTAATAACTTTAATAATTTTACAAGTTTCGAACGAACTTTAATTAGTATTATAATATATATATTTCAAAAAACTTCATTTTACTAAATTTTCACTTTAGGCACGTACTTATGGATATTTTTTTACATGATTTAGATGTAATTATCACTAAATAATTGAACATTTATATTTAATTATTGCTACTGTGTACAATGCTTAAACAATTATAGTGTATTTGATAAAGTCTTTCGATATGACATATTTCATATAAATGTGTGGAATTTGTAGCTCCAACTCTAGAGTTTATTAACAAAAATATTAAGTACCTGTCTTCTGTTTCTCTAACCTTTTACGTTAATTACACAGGTCTACAAAAAAAGATCTTGCCCTAAGGTTCTAATCTAACTTGTCTGAAGTATTTTGACGCGCTGAAGCCAATTTTGGACAAAAAGAATGTTTCTAGTGTGTCAGTTTTCCCCTACCACTCTTTTCATCTCCTAAAAAGTGCAAAAATAGATCTTGTTCTAAGGTTCTCATTTAACTGCTCTTTAAGTATTTTGACGCGCGGAAACCAATTTTGGACAAGAAAAGAATAGAAGAAAACTTTTTTGTTCAAAATTGGCATCAACGCATCAAAATACTTTAGAAAAGTTAGATGGGAAGCAAGAATCTTTTTTATAGACCTGTGTTATTATTTGTTGTATATTTCAATTTTGGGATCTGAAAACGCAAACATATTCTTCAATTTTGCCCAACATTCTAATATTCGTATTTTAAAATTTGGTAATAATAACAACATAGTGCTGCCCTAAAATTCTATTACATACGCTGGTTGTTATTGAATTATGTGGTTCTCGTAGCCGTATAACAAATCACTGTTTATACAGGGCGATTTTCAATTTAATGACAACACAATACATGAATTTAGAAATTTATTTATTGCTGGTCCCCCAGATTTAAATTTAAATAATTCTGAAAACATAAGTTTTATATTCGATCGCTTTTGGGTCCACTTTTCCTGGTGTTTTAATATTTCCCATCCTAAAAAGACAAAAAAAAATTAATATAAACCATAAGTCAAAAACCTATAATTTTATGTTTACTTTGGAACTAATCAGGGAATCTAGGCAACTGAAAGAATTAAATTGGTATAGGAAATTTTCTACTTCCAATGAACTAGACAGTCGCCACAAGGAATTAAAAAAACAATTTGAAAAAAAAGTAAGTGCTAGTAAAAGAGAATTCCATAATAATTTAATAAGTAGCGCAGAAAACAAAAGCAAAAAAATGTGGGAACTTGTGAACCTACAATTGGACAGAAAACAAATAAAAACAAATGAAATACACCTAAACATAAACAACGAACTCGTCACCAACACAAATATAATTGCTAATACGTCTGCTAAATACTTTGCCACATCAATAAAAGAAATAGCTGAGATCAACTTTTCACAAAACACTCTTGATTGCACTACGCAACCTAACAAGGGATATACTATGTTTTTTTACCTTATAAGAACATGAAATCATAGAAATAATCGCGAAACTGGTTACGATGAAATACCTACTTTACTAATTAAGGAATGCAAATACGAACTATGTCACTACATAACCGACATTGTAAATAAATCTGTTAGCAATGGGCAGTTCCCTAAGCAGAAGCAGTTAAAGTTATCTAAGACAACTCCTGTATTCAAAAAGGGCGATTCTGCTTTACTTGAAAATTATAGAGCCATTGTAATGCTCAGTCCTTTCGCTAAAATTCTTGAAAAAGCTGTCTATATTCGGCTAATCGATTACCTTAATAAAAATAATTTATTAACTAGCTGTCAACATGAGTTCCGTGAGGGATTTTCAACCGAGACAGCCACAACTGAACTTACGCAACATATAATTAACAAGCTAGATACTGGAAATATGGTAGTGGGAGTCTTTTTTGACTTATCCTGCGCATTCGACACTATTAATCCTCTTTTTCTGTCCAAAAAACTGAATTGTATGGGAATCCGTGGACCAATTAATGATTGGATTATCTCCTACGTAACATATAGAAAATTAGTTGTAAAAATTGAAGATTTCTACTCTGACCAATTTGATGTTGAGCTTGGTACTCCTCAGGGAAGCGTATTAGGACCGTTGTTGTTTCTGCTGTACATAAATGATCTGCCATCCTATATAAAGGAGGGGAGGTTGTTTATGTACGCTGATGACACAACAATAATAATATCTGCAAAAACCAGAGACGAGGTTAACATTCTAACAACTAGGATACTTACATCTTTCACGGAGTGGTGTGCAAGGAATCACCTAATTATTAACCTGAGTAAAACCGTATGCATTGAATTTACGAAAGCAAGATTGGAATTTAAATTTTAATATAAATAACATTAGTTTAACTTCTAGTACAACTACAAAATTTCTAGGTATCCCATTAGATAGTTCATTAGGCTGGGGTAACCAAATTGAATCCGTTTGCGCTAAACTTAACAGCGCTTATTTTGCTTTAGCTACTTTAAAAAAGTCTCTTGACGAGAAATCTCTTATGAATTTTTATCATGCTACGGTGTATTCGTCTATCTTCTATAATATTGTATCATGGGGACAAGCTACGGACGTGCTTCGGGTCTTTATCCTACAAAAAAGGATAATTCGTCTCATATTTGGATTATCCTATAATGAAACATGTAGGAATACATTTAAAAGTAAAAAAATCCAAACTCTTACGGAAATATACATTTTTAAATTATTACAGCATACTTATAAAAATATTGATAACTATTTAAAAAATTGTAACCTCCATTCCTATCCAACGCGCAAAAAGAACAACATACTTATTGATAGTTTTAAGCACACATATTATAAGAAATCTCCGGATTACACGGGACCCAATTATTTCAACATGTTACCTGGAAAAGTTAGAAATTTATGCCCTTTGTTTAGATTTAAAAACCAATTAAAATCCTTATTGTTAGAAAACTGTTTATACAGTTTAAATGAATTTGAATTGGATCTTACTCAAAGTAATACGTACCTTGCCTAATTACATTTTAGGTATGATTGATTTTTGTTTCATGTTTGTATAACTATTTTGAATGTTTACTAAATGTGCCCCATTTGATCAATACCTAATTGTATATTACCATATTTTTTTACAGCACATTGGATTTTTATTGTTTATTTATTTATTTTAATAGTTATGTTAATGTTCTATTTTTTGTGTAAATGTTCTGTTTTTTTTTACAAAATAACTTAGGCACTGGCCTCTTTTGACGTACCTTATCCATTTCTTTGTATTTGGCAAACAAGGGTTTAATAAAGATTATTATTATTATTATTAAAGAATGACTAATGAAAATCATAATTTGTCTCGGTCTCACCCCACATTTCCTGGCTATGGAATATTTTAAATTTGAATTAAATTATAATATTCCAAAATATTTATCAACTTTGAGTAATTTGAAATTAAACTTATTGTACGGATATTTCCCTAAGTATTTGCTAATCATCTAGAAAATATTTTTACAGAGAAACGAATTATAGTATACCAACAACTTTTATCTACTTTTAAAAACACTTTTCAAATGATTAATATAGCATTAAGTTATTGGGAAAGTCATTTCATCTTTCTATTTTATGCGCCTGTCAATATTGTTTATGCAGATACCACCGAAACATAAAGCGATAGACTGTAAACAAATTCTGCGTGTATTCGGACTAAGAATGAGAACAAGGATACATGGAAACGATGCTTTTAAAAAATATAACGCACTAAACAAGTATGAAACATGGCACTACCCTTCTATAATACAATCTCTTATCCTAAATAATCCTTGTTTACAACGTTGACATAAATTCAGAGCAGATTACGGACTGGTGAACTCAAAATAAACAACGCAATGCTAAAAGTCAAAAGTGTTACATTCATTTTGGGATAAAAGGAAGTACAATTTGTTAGTTGGCAACAAACCTCATATCCTTTTCTCCAAAATGATGTACTTTGCTGTTACATTTTAAACCTCGGATTTACAAGCAATGTTATAAATCTATATAGAGCTCTAGAAGAAAATAAACAAGTTTTCGTCCAGTACTTTACACAAAAAATAAAATATTTTTATTACATATACAAATTTTCAGTTCTTAATATTTTTTCCTTTTAATCCTTTTGCAAAGTGACAAATTTTGAATGTCATTTCAGATCTGAATAGACTTTATTTTTAAAACTAGTGATAAAATGGCGAAACTCATTGTAAAGTAAGTAATAACACTTATTTAGTGTAAACATTTACAACATAAACAAAAATACACAAATAAAGTACTGCTAATATCCCTTGTCAACAACTTTGGTAAATATTTGGAAAATGCGTAAAACAAAGTTTTTAGATAGTTATAAGATACTTTACGTGAAGCGATTTGGATGCAGATCAATGAAAAATACAAAAGATGCAGTTTTCAAATTTAAAAAAAAAAACCTAATTACTTAAGTAAAAACAAATAACCACTTCCCGTATTTTTAGACTTGGCCAAAGTATTTGACATAGTAAATCATAAAGCTTTACTAGCTAGATTGAAGAGGTTGGAGTGAGGAGTGATTCATTAAAACTGTTAACAGTATATTTGAGTAACAGAATAGTAAAAATAAAAATTGCAAAATCGTTGAGTGAATCTCGGGTAATCTGCGTCGAGTCACCACAGGGTGTCTTGAATTTATTTTACATCCGTTGGTAAAATGAAACTTTTGATTCAACTGACAAAAGATTATTATATTTATTATTGCTTATGAAAAAAATATATATTTTATAAATTACCATAGATGTTAGAGAATATTATTTAGGTATTATGCAAATCACAACTTACACACTTTTTTATTTATTATGAAAATACCTACTTTCTGTATATTGTTGCCCTAATCTGGGCACGCTAATATACTAGTTAGGTGAATACTTTAAAACACTCATTATTGGAGAACCAATCAAAACAACTACTCTTCTAGCTAATACTGACGAAGTATTGAATTACATGATAGGATTCTTAGCATTTTAAAGAAAAAAATATATTGAAAATACTTAAATCATTCATTTACATTTAGTCATTCACACCTTTTTTATTTAATATGAAATTATCTACTTTCTGTATATTGGTACCTTAATCGGGTCACGCTAATATACTACTTAGGAAAACACTTTAAAACACTCATTATTGGAAAACCAATCAAAACAACTACTCTTCTAGCTAATACTGACGAAGTATTGAATTACATGATAGGATTCCTGGCATTTTAATGCAAAAAAATATATTGAAGATACTTAAATTATTTATTGAAATTCAATCATTCACAAGAATTATTGAACTTTACATTCTATTTCAACTCTAGAAAAGTTGTACAAGTTTTTTCGAACTGTATTGTCTATTGTATGCACATATTAACAATAAAGGTGAAAAACTTTAACTAACATATAAAACAAAATTTTATTTCAACACTTTCCCTTGTTAATAAAGTCGTTCACACAATATCAGTAATCTTGTTTTCGGTAATGCTTTGGTCATTGCATCTGCAACTTGCTGTTCTGTAGGCATTTGTTGGATACCTAATTTTTGTTCCATAACTTTTTCTCTAATAAAGAAATACTTTATGTCAATATGCTTCGTCCTTCGGTGGAATTCAGGATTTTAAGCCATCTGTTGAGTTATCCACTAGCAAAACAGGTACATGTTCGAGGTTGATGAGTGACATAAATGATTTGGTTAACCAAATAATTTCTTTTGTGGCTTCATTTGCAGCAACTATTTCTGCCTCTGTTGTAGATGTGGCAATCATGCCTTGCTTTTTGACCTAACCATGAAAATATTCCTCCATCCAAATTTATGACAGCTGCTGAGGTTGATCTTCCTGTTTTTGTATAGCCTGCAAAGTCAGCATCACTGTAACATTCTAAATCTCTTGTTAATCCAGAATAATAGGTAATACTCAGATGAGTGGTACCCGCTAGGTATTTGAAGACTCTTTTTAAGTTTAGAACAACTTCGTAAGAAGGATTTTCGAGAGTTCTTCATAGAACTCCAACACTGTAGGCAATATGTGGTCTCGTCCCGACCATTTAATTCATAGAGGCGCCTAGTTCTTGCCAGTATGGAAATTTGGAGTATTTAAATTTTTCCCTGATCCGGTGGCTTCATCTAAATGGTTTCCTCAAGTTATCCATAAAGAGAAGCTGTTGAAACATCAAACTGCCTCAAATATATATTTTCATTTGCGGCAATGCTTAAGATTGAACGTGGCCAATCTTGCTACTGAACTGAATGTTTCAGAATAATCAATACCTCGACGCTGGTTAAACTCTTCGATTAACAATCTTGCCTTGTATCGTTTAATGGTACCATCTAGATTAGTTTTAATTCGATATACCTATTTGCACGGCAATGATTTTGATCCTTCTGGCAATTTTACAACTTCTCAAGTACTATTTTCTTTCAAAGAGTTTATTTCACTATCCATTGCTTTTTTCCATTCTGTTTTTTCTTTAATATTTAACGCTTCTTCATAAGTTTTTGCTGTTTTGATTGCTTGAACTAATTCTTCGTCATTTAGGATAGCATGAGTAAGAAATGAAGTTTTCGTTAGTGAAGATCGACTTTTGTATCTTGAGCACTCAGTTTCTCCTTCTTCATATTCTGAATCTCCGTCTCTTTCTTCACAATCTTTTTCAGTTTCAGTTCCACAATAAGTTTCTCCAAGTTCATCTAGTATATTAAGATCTGTATAATCTTGGATTACAAAAATATTTTCCCTGTATTCTTTATGTAACTGGACTCGTTCTTCACAATCAATTAATTTCTCAAGGAATTTGACATCTCTTGATAAACTAACTTTTCTTTCTTCTTTTAACCATATTCTTTAACGTTTTTCTCCATCACATCCAATTAAATAAACCTTGATGGCCTTTTTGTCCATTTTTTTTCTGGTTTGAATTGAGAAATGTGTAAAACAGGAAGATGCTGTGATTCTTAGGTGATTTATTCTAGGTTTTTTACAAATTCATAGCTCATATGGACTTACACCCTTGACGGATAATTTTCTTGTTCTGTTTATAATCTAAATTTATTACTGCGTTTACTAATTCTGCCCAAATAGCCTTGGGAAAATCAATTTCACAATTAGAATATTTGAAAGTTCTTGCCATTTCCACTTTTGTGCGATTTTCTTGTTCACTGACGGCATTCTGCTGAGGTACGTAGGGTGCTGTTAACCTTTGGGTAGTTCATTTTATTTATCACTTTATCACCCTATTATCACATTAATTTTTTAACCTTGTGACCTATATTTCTTGTATGTGCTAACATATCCTTGTTTGCAGAATATAACCATAGCGAAATTTCGTGTAAGCATTCTTAAATACTGCAAGCAAATATCTTCTTTTTTCAAACGGCATGTCAAAAGATCCGCAAATATCAGTAGACACTAATTCTCCAGGTGCAATTGCTTTATCTCGGGTTCCAAAAGGCAAACGATGAGCATTTCCATATATACAAGGTTCACAAATTTGTCTCTCGAGTTTTACATTCATTTTTAGATCTCTCAGAAGTTTTTCTTGAACATCGAACGAATATCCTGATGTCCCCATCTTTCATGATATAGTTGCATTAAGGAATTATCTGCAACAGCAACATTAACATTTGGTTTCTAGACTGATTCTGGTACAACTGGTTCAATTTAACTTCTAAGGGCCAGTTATATAGGTATGTTTAAACATTAGTTTAAACTCAAGTTTAAACAAAAGTTTAATCAAAAGTTTAAACTAGATGAGTTGTAGTATGTTCCTTATATATCTTATAGTTAATTTAAGCAAATTTTATTAAAATATGAATACTTTCGTTTTTATGCAAACTTCGCTAAAATATCAGTACTTCTTTTTATTATTACTGACAGTTGACAACCAAATTGTATGCTAATTAGGTTATATTACGACATGTAATTTGTAGCATGCTGTGTTTTGTTGGTTAGAACATAAAAAACTATATAAAATAATAATATATATGTCTTCTGTGTGTTGAGAATATTATTCCTTAAAAATGGATCCAATGAAAAGAAGGACTGCACAGTATTGAGGTTATAAAAACATCACACCACACATATTTGTCAATTTGTGCATGTATTTAACCGCAGCTTGGAGTTTAAATGGTACTCCATCCACCAGTTGATAGTTAAACTCTAGGTGGCCGTTACAATCACTTATACAATGGACATTAGAGGCTTAACCTAAGTTTAACTGTAGCTTCTAGTTTAAACTAAACCTATACAACTGGCCCTAAATAGACTACTTCCTACTTTTCTGGTTCCATTAGTTTCTAGTGTGCATTCTGTAACCGTTGACTTAAGTACTATTCAAATTTTAATCCTGAGGTGCTAACACAGAAAATATTTTTTTCGAAATTTCTGGTATATACCAAACATCATTCAAGGTAAACTTTGTAGTTGAATTATATTGAGTTGTCGATTTGATTTCAACAGTTCCTTTTCATATACTTGAGGAACCTCTTTTCCTGCTGCTTTAATTTTATAAGGTAGTTTAAATTCTTCATATTCGACAAAATATTCTGGAGAATTTATAACATGTCTTGTCGCACGCACCATTATCAATCCACCTTTTTCATTATCGGTATCAGCTCTAAAACCTTTGTCAGACATAATTTTGATCGCTTATTGCTCGAAAACCATTATGTTTATCGAAAATATGCTTAGAACCTTATTTGCAGTAAATGTTATATAGAGTATTATCAATAAATATAAAATTTTCTAGGGGATCAAATATTTCATGGAAAAATGCGAAAAGCCATGGTGTGGCATGTTAGGGGTGGTTTTCAAAGGTGAATCTCACACCTGCGCTTTGGGAATTCTTTTGCTTCTGAAAACTAGCCATCTTACGAGTATAATTTCCAGAGGACAAGACATTATAATTTATTTATTCTATTTGTCCTAATTACTTCCACGTCCAGTGGAAGTATAGTAACGACAAAAAAAATTTTTAAAATTTTTATTGTCCAAATAGGCTTAAAATGTCATGAAACGTCGAGATTTTTAAGTTTGAGCGAAAAAAAAATTTCTGTCTGTCTGTCGGTCTGTCTGTCGGTCTGTCTGTCTGTCTGTCTGTAACTTTTTTTTTGCGCACGTTTACTCTGGAACCGTTTAAGATATTGACTTGAAATTTGGTACACATATGTACTTTAACGAGATCTAGAACTAGATTATATTTTCATCTTGTTCCGTCGAAGGGTTGGGGGGTAAATTGGGATAAATTTGGGGTAAATAGGTCAATCAAGTAGGTAATAGTCCATAAAATTGGTATTTAGTATATACAAGAGAAGCTAAGGTCTCAAAAAATTTTTGGCATTACCACCCTCACCCCCTTATTAAAGGGGATGAAAAGAAATTGTGATTTAGTGTACCTATATACAGGAACCAGAAACCTCAAAATATTTTTTTACTTCATCCACCCCCACTACCACCCCCTATCACCACCCCCCACCCCACTACCGATGTGGGGTATCGTTTTATGGGTTTTTGGGGTAGAGGATTTCAAATATTATATTATTAATGTTCCATAAACAGTTATTTTCACATACAAAGTTTTTTTCGTTGTGAGTGACTTGGATAGATAATCTGGATGTGGAAGTAATGATTCCTTGGGCAGCGGTTTTTGCGCTACTATTTCTATTTTCTATAAATTAAATTTTTTTAAATGTTTTTATCTGCTCTTGAAGGCATATATACAATTTTTGATGGACGCCGTATCAGATACGTGAAACACTATTTGTCTAATGACCTCTTTTTTTTGTAATTAACTGCAACTAAAATCAGATGGCCGTGATCACTGGTCAAGTTGAAGGCACCTTCAGAAACACACGTCTGTAAAAGAGCAACCTAAAAATTATGATGTAATGAATTACGTTCACAGTAGTCTGCTTTAAAATTAAACAGTATTCTACTCTAGTATGAAAGTAATGTTAATATTATACAGTGTGTGCTATTTAATACCGCAACACCACATTAATTTGGAACGCTTTGGCCGATTTAAATTTTTTTTTTGAAATATAGTGTTCGATTAGCTTTGACTGTTTTGAAAAAAATTGTAATTTTCGTATTTTCAAGTCCAACTAAGCTCCTCTAAATGGGTCAAAATTTCGATATAGACTATTAGGCAATTTTTTATTTTGTGAGGTGAGGTACGGTACCGGTTTCAGCGGCGAAGTTAAGCAAGCCGGGCGAGTACGTCACTTGGATTGGTGACCGTATCTCATCTCACCGTCCTGGTTGAGTGGTAGAGTAGCATTAGATAAACTACGCCAGGAAGTTAATATAAATAAGGCATTTAAAAAAAAGTATATACAGTGCGTATTCGATTCGCAGTTGTCTCAAATATCTCTATACAAAATTTTAGCTCGATACCTCATATAGGGTGTTTGTTATTCAATAGCCAAATTTAAAATTTCTCACTTTTCGACTGGCCCTGTATAAAAGTCGGTTAGGTTTACTAAAAAGGTAAAGTAGTCATTCGACTTAAGGAACATCAGACACTAAATAAGGAAGAAAAAAGAAAAGTTATTCTTTAAATAAATAGTGCTTCTATGCATTATTCGGTTGCTGTACGTAGGTGCCTTAATGAAAATTTTTCAAACAAATGGATTGGACGGAGTAGATTTTCTTTTTTCTTCCTTATTTAGTAACATCAACATTAAATACTAAATGATTTTCCGATAAAAAATTGCCTAATAGTCGATATCGATCGAAATTCGATCCATTTAGAGGTGTTTAGTTGGCCTCGAAAATATGAAAATTACAAATTTTTCAAAACACTCAAATAAAGCTCATCGAGCACTATATCTCCAAAATAACGGGGTATTGCGGTATTAAATATCACACACTGTATATAAAACTTTTATGAATTAACTCAATGAATTTATATTTAATCGTTTGTTAAGTTTAATGTGTATGTGAATATTACGTGTTATTTGTTTTTCAGTAATAACGAATACAAAATATATCATTATTTCACAGCCGCTCCTGCTGTATGAGATGAGAACCTGAATACATATTTCATGAATGTTTTTATCCATTTTTTGCCGCATTACATATTTTATGTAGTCAGTTTTATCAAAGGGCATGATTTGCCTGGTTATTATGTATTGCGACAGATTTAAATCATTTTTATATTCGTTTGTGATTTTAATATTGTTTAATTAATTGGTTTATTTTGTAATTTTGATTTCCTCAACTTGCTTACAACAAGATCAAAGAGAATTTCTTTTTAGAAAATTTCCAACACACAAAATTTTAAGACTAATTAATGTGATACATTTAGGCGACGACATCAGTTTTGTTTTATGTTCAACTGTACTATATCTTAAAAATATTAATATACGTGATTCCACACTTTTAATCACGTATGTACTTAATGGATTCTTTCTCCACTTGTCAATAAATTATCGTATGTAATGTCACTAGTGCTTAGAATTTTATCGGTAAAATTTTTGTGAAAGCTTTTAAGATTTAATCTTTGATAATAAACTGCCAATTTACACGAATTGTATTACCTTTTGGCAAATTAGCTTGAGCAAAAATTTATAGATAAAACTTAAAAGCACAAGTGATATTTGGGAAGAATATTTCACAAATAAGTACATCTTCAATATTATGTTTCGTAATTAATGGCCTTCAGACGTTTGTCACTTTTTAGAGTTTACTGACCTTTATTTTAAATTTCATCATTTACGTCACTTAAAAATGCATTTCCAAAGCGACTTATCTAATAAAAAACAAACTATGTAAATGATGTAATGACAATGACAATATGAAAAACAATATTCGTTAAACCATAGTAGACCAAGCAACGAATGATTATAGAGGGAAATTTTAGGGACAGAAAATTTGACTTCGGAACTTTGTTTAGACTAGTCTGGAGATGAACATATCAAAAGTCCCCACTCCTAGGTGGTGAGGGGGGCACTTAAAGGTCCCATTTTTTGGTTTTTCGCTTATATCTCGGAAACTATACGTCGTATGGAAAAAGGTAATCTATGCAAAATTAAACATAATTAAATTTCCTACAAGAATTCATACATTCATTTTCTTCCTGTGTGTTATAGTTTACGAGATATGCGACAGGCAAAAAAGATAATTAAAAAAAAAAGTATTAGGTACCTTGAATATTTCTATCAAAGCGGTTTACCGCGGTCTGCTAATAAATCACGGTCACAAAACAATCTTTATTTTACAACACTCGACGTATTTACTAACGTAATATTTTGTCGAAATCTATACATTTTATTAAATATACAGTGTTACTCACTTAAAATGAAGACGTCCTTACAACTTTTTTATTTTGTTTTCGATTTGAATCAAATTTTACTCAAGTATAGAACAAATTAGGATCTACCTACGACCAGAAAAACATTCGCCTGTTATAAAGGCAAAGCCACCTGTGGTACCAAAATATGCTGAAAAAAATTAAAAATCATATTATCCACCACAAATTGCGGAAACTGAGGATCCCCTTTGCCAGATGAGCTTATGTATGAAAAATCCTCCATCTCTAACCAAATCAAATTTTGGTGTATTTACGGTTGTGGTGCCGATCCGATTCGTTTTTTAGAATTTTTAACATTAAAAATGTTGCTATTTTTTTCGGCATATTTTGGTACCACAGGAGGCTATGCCTTTGTAGCAGGCGAATGTTTTTCTGGTTATAAGTAGATCCTAATTTGTTCTATACTTGAGTAAAATTTGATTAAAATCGGAAACAAAATAAAAAAGTTATAAGGGCGTCTTCATTTTAAGTGAGTCACGTGAGTGACGTCAGTGAGTAAGGAAATGCATAGATTTCGACAAAATATTACGTTGGTAAATACGTCGAGTGTTGTAAAATAAAGATTGTTTTGTGACTGTGATTTATTAGCAGACCACGGTAAATCGCTTTGCTATAAATATTCAAGGTACCTAATACTTTTTTTTTTAATTATCTATTTTGGCTGGCGAATATCTCGTAAACTATTACACATAGGAAGAAAATGAGTATAGACTTTCTTGTAGGAAATTTAATTATGTTTAATTTTGCATAGATTACCTTTTTCCATACGACGGATAGTTTCCGAGATATAAGCGAAAAACCAAAAAAATGGGACCTTTAAAGTGCCCCCTCCCCCCCGCTCACCACCTAGGAGTGGGGACTTTTGATATGTTCATCTCCAGACTAGTCCAAACAAAATTCAGAAGTCAAATTTTCTGTCCCTAAAATTTCCCTCTACACCCTTTTTTGAGCATGCGTTGCCTGGCCTATAGGTATTGTAACTCATAGACTGGTCATCGCTGTAAAGAGATTTCGGGCACGGTTCGACCAATCACACTACGAGTAAAGCCAGGCAATATGGAATTTTGCCAATCTCTCGCTTTTACGTTCTAATGTTGCCGACATCAGACTAAATGGTACCGTCATTTAGTAACGCTGGCTGAACTTAACTGTGTAAACAGTGAATTTTTCAAGAATTATTATATTAAAGTATTTATTCATACATATTTATGTATTTAATCCTTATTTTTCATTTAAGAAGCTTAATAGTTAAGTTAAGGTTTGCTTGTTTAAGTAGAGAGAACTTTAAGTACAACGAATTATAATGTACAGTGCTAGTGCAGACTTTTGATTTTAGGAATAAGGTGTTGTTACCTACCTACTTTGTGATGGATTACCATACGTAAGTATATTTATGCATTTAACATGAAATTATTGATTTGTCTGCTTCGTAGGCATTTGTATTTAATTTTACTTGTAAAAATTATTTTGTAATTACGTTAGATATTTTAAGCCATTGAAAGCTGTGTATAACTTGTCCTGAACCTATATAGGTTCCACACAGCCTTCTCTTTGAAACTGGGAGTTGTCAACTTATCTGATGTTTTTAGGTTATTTAATATTAATTTATTACTAATACTAATATATAATACAATAAGCTAAGGAAGATATTTATAGATAAAATTTAAAAGCACGAGTTGTCCTATATGCCGAAAACATTTCATGAAACACATCAAAAATATATCGCGATATTTGTCGATGAGCCGATACAAAAAATTAGAGCGATCATTTTTTCATGTTGGTACTGTCAAAAGCCGATCTAGGTTGTATTACCTCTAATAATGACATTTATTTGGTGCAATGTTGTGAAAAAACGGGCTCTCGTTGGCTATCCCGTTAATGAGTGAAATAATCCCCACAAAAAAATAATGTAACCTATTAGATTTATATTTGGGATAGAATGGAGATCGTTCTGTCAGGTCACCAAAGTTATTTCCCATTGAACATGTATGCAATATAATATACAAGCCTTCGGCAGAGTACTTCGTCAAAATGTTTCAATTACCAAGCATCAAGAACTGAGCTAGAGTGCTTTAAAATGGCATGTGTCAAATACTTCTATTTACAAAAGTACTTTAATTAAATACAGTATTTGAAAAAGTATAACACCAGTATCAAGCCCTCATAAATATAAACTACAAGTACAAAGTACTATTTGTACGGTAGTTGAGGCCCTTAAAGTGCTTAAATACTTTGAAGTGCTTCAGGCACCTTCGAAAGTTCAAGTATTTGCATAGGAACTCCAAGCTGTTTATTATTCAGTTCCTAACATTTCGAATACTACAATTTCCGGCGCCTTCACCACATTTTTTAAACTTTTTTTTTTCTATAATCCAGGAATTAGAGAATTTTACCTGGAAAAATTCATGGTACTTCTGGAAATAGGTCTACTTTATGTTTTTTGGCTCGCTGAATCCAAATTTTTAACTTCCCACCAAAACCCCCTCAAATTTGGAGAAAAAACCCCAAAAATTGGTTTTTGGTTTCTTGTATCGTTCTTTTCTCGTTTTAGAGAAAAAATACTCAGACATTCAGAAAGTAAACACAACAAAAAAGTCCTTTGACATTTTGACGTACGACGAACGGGAGGGGAGCGAGTGGGTCCCGAAACATGCTCCTCATTTTCAGTTAGACTTGGGCAAAAACTAGGCTCAGAACTATTAAATCATGTTGCAACTGCCTTGTAACATTATTGCACGTACGTATTTTGTTTGTTTTTACCGTAAACTTCAAAATTGCAATCTTTAACTTCGACTGAAAGAACGTAAACGACGTGTAATTTAGCGCATGCAGCCCTGTGGTGACGCACAGTGCTCCCAGATTGAGTTTTTCGGTTCAAAAATGGCTAGAGAGTGCAAATCTTGTCGGAAATGAACAATTTTTTTTTAAGTTAAAGCTTACCGAAATTCCAACAAATCCTCAAAGACCGAATTTTGAAAAAAAAAATCCTTTTTTATCATATTAAGTTAAAGGCCAAAATATTTTTTTTGACCTTCAATTTAATTCAAAATTCGGGCTCCGAGGATTTGTTGCAATTTCGGTAAGCTTTAATTAAAAAAAAATTGTTTATTTTCGACAAGATTTGCGGTTCTAGCCATTTTTTTTTTTTGGCCTTTAACTTGATATAATAAAAAAGAATTTTTTTTTTTCAAAATTCGGGCTCCGGGGATTTGTTGAAATTTCGGTAAGTTTTAACTAAAAAAAATCGTTCATTTCCCAGAAGATTTGCACTCTCTAGCCATTTTTGAACCAGAAAACTCAATTTGGGACCACTGTGCGGTGCCGAGGCTCATGTTTCGAGGCGTGCTAGCGCTTCCCCGTTCGTTCAACGTTTAAATGTCAAAAAACCTTTTTTGTTGCAAATTTTGTCTACTTTCTGAAATTCCAAGTATCTTTTTCCTAAAACGAAAAAAAAAGGGAAAAAAACGATTTTTTGGTTTTATTTTCAAATTTTTGAGAAGGTTGCGGGGGGTTAAAAATTCGGATTCAGCGCTCTAAAAAACGTAAAGTAAGCCTATTTCCAGAACTACTATGATTTTTTCCAGGTAAGGGTATATGGTCTCTAATGCCTGAAGTATACACTATTTTTAAAAACAACAAATCTTTCTATTGCAAAATATTATAAAGTATCAGAATATAAAATGCACGAAAGGAAATTATGAATTCGGATTTTTTTTAAATTGACCACTTGTACATTTCTTCAGCTGTATCCCGGAAACTAGATGTAGGATCAAGTTGGGCCCATTTGACTTTTCTATATGTTCTGTGCGGAGTCCTTTGCATTTGTCCGTTAAAATTAGCGATTCAACTAAATGCCGCATATAAATTCTTTAAAACCTCATGTACAATTACATTTTTTAAGTGAATTAAGTGTGTTTTTGTATTTTTCCTACCTAAAAACATGCTTTGTTAAAGTTGAAGATATAGGGTGTAATCATTTTCATGTCATTAAAAAAAAACTGGTGGTGGGGAACGACTAAACGAACAAAAAAACATGGGGTCTAAAACTCATAGTTTTAGAAAAAGAAATAAACAAAAATTTCGAAAATTTTCAATAAAATTGTTTGAGAACTGCTGGAATGTTGGGATAGGCTTTTATTTTGGCGTATGCCGGCGCCTTTAACCATCAAATACGCTAATGCGGCTTTTTAAAAGTACCGCGCTCCTTTGTAGAGCCGCGCGTCGGCGAGGACACAAGTTAATAATCACACCTTTATGGTTTTTTTAAAAGTAGGTAAGGTAAAACTATACTCCCTCTTGTGCAATATTTTAGTTTCTGCGGGCACTTCGTTAAGCACAATACGTCGAACCCGTTCGTTGTTTTCGTTCTTTTTTAATTTTAGGCCTACTTTACAGTTAAGATGTTTTATTGACTTACCGTTTAAGTCGTTAAGTTTTTGATTACGTACAGATACTACTTGTTCGTTCTTTTTGTGTTTGTTTTGGATTTTGGACCAAGTTTTTATTTTTATTTTCTTTATTGACAACGTTAGTTAAGTTTAGTGTGGTATTTTAATGTGCATAGAAACCATAAAAAATGATCCTAATTTACCAAATGTGTTAAACGGAGTGCGTATGTCCTTAGTTCGACGAAAAATGTATTGATGCAGACGGAAGCCATTTCGAACAATTTATGTAAATCAACTTTATTGGTAAGATCTAGATTTATTGAATAATTTTAGTTTTCGATACCTGATCGGCAATTCGTTAAATAAATCAGATTTTTTCCTAACTTAATAATTCTGTTATCGTATCTCAGACATCTAACTCTTTCTCAATGTCATGAAATAATTACTCGTTTTTTAAGCTTAACCCAGAACACTCATTTAGTTAATGTTAATAAACCACATTCAAATCTGATAAATTATAAACAACAATAAAAGCTCCAAATTTTGTTCTAAATTAAAAAAACACACATGTAAAGAAATGCTGTGTTTAAACCCCTTCTACGCCTATGAATTGCGTGAAGTTCTGCAAAAAGAGATAACGAATTATTTACATTTTTATAATTGGTTTGGTTGAGGCGCTCATCAAAGGTACCGCCGCCATCGTTGTAGAATTATACCTAGTACACGTCCATTGACCCACAAAGGCAGTGGTTCTCAAATATTTCCTACCCTGATATTTAAATTGTTGACCTAGGTCAGTTTTTTTCAAAGTGCCCCTAGGGGGAAAAGTCATAAAGGTTTTTTGTTTGTCTAGTCGGTCTCCATTACCAGTTTTTTTTTAATGACATGAAACTGATTACACCCTGTATTTACATTTCATTTTATAGTATTATTAGTATTTGTAGTAGTATAATATAATGAATTTAATGAATTCCAACAAATTGAAATATAAGTTTATCGCATTGAGACCATAAAAACATTTTCAAAATTATAAATTGTCACCATTAATATTCTTAAAATATGGAAGCCAATTAACTATTATTTTTAAAGGCACCACCAGGCGGATCGGCATTCAAACGATTTTAACATCTAGAGGTGCTTTTAAAATTCTCTCTTAGAATTTTCTTGTGATTACGCCCAAAAAATATATTTTGATTATATATATTGGTTTATTTATAAACAAATAAATAAATTTTTCATAAGAAGCAAATACTATTGTTTCTTAAATAATTTATTTACGACCAGCTTTTGATTTTATGCCACAAAAGTATTTGTTTCATTTGAAGAATTTATTTATTTGTGTATATGTAAACCCATATTAGTCTTGAGTCAAAACATTTTTTTTTCAGTGCAGTTTTCTCACTGTTGCGATGAGAAATGAATGAATAAGAATATAATGGAGTTCGTTAACGAAAAATATAGAGTGTGGATAAAGGATATATCGAGGGGAGTGTCCTTTTTATTACCCACTTCTCATAAAATTTTATTCTCCATAAGATGTTCTTAAAGGATCTAATATATCTTATCCATACACGATTTAATACTCCTTTTGTCTTTTTCAAACAAAGTGAGAAATTCTTTTTACAAGCTATTACATCTCATTCTATAAGAAAGTCATAAATGCTATAAAATATATTATTATTTGCAATTTACGTTAGTTTAATAATGTTTTCCAAAAATTGATTATTAATAAATATATTAAATATTCAAATATTACACAGAACCTTGACGTTTTATATTAAAAAGTCACAAACAAAATACTAGCTAGTAAAAGGTGATTGAGGTCCAATATTTTGAGGAAATAACCATTATAGTGAGTTGTATACTATACTTTATATATGACTAACCTGTATATAAAATATAGTGATACATACATACATAATATTATATAAACGCATAAAAAAACGTCAATTTTTAAATTTTTTTTTTTTTCAACAAAATGTAAGTTAATGTTACAACAGTTAATAAACTGAACTGATGAGGTCATACTTTGCATTACAGTATGATTAACACTATTTTCAACGGTAATAATACTAGCAGCATTAAACACTCTAGCAGCTGTAGAAGTAGAAGCCGTAGCATTGTTCACTTGCTTTGAAATAGTTTCGGCTGTTATCAATTTATTTTTAACAGATTGGTCGATGTATCCTTCAGCTACGAGTGAGAACTTCCAGCACCCGCGCCGCTTCAACTCATAATATCACCACCTCCATCCACATGTAATGTAGCCGAAGATCTCCGAGAGCAATGACCAGTGTATAGTTCAGGATTTGGCAAATTCAAATAAGTTGCTATTTGTTTTCCAAGTACAGTAAACTTATTTTTTCCAATTCGTTGAATGGTGCATATCTTTGGTAATTTAAAAAAATGAGCTTATTGTAAAGATAAACTCTATCAGGTGCTTCCTTTATAAATTTATTAATTTTTTCTGGTGTCAAAGTTTTGGCCTTTTTCGCTTCTTATCCTTCAGATTTTCTTTTCAGAAAATAACGTAGTTTCCCATACTTTTCCAAATCTATGTCGCGTTTTATTTTCAAAACTGCTTTCAGCATGGAATAAAATGACCATAATGAAGAAGGTTTATATCTGTCAGCTAAGTCAGCAAAATATGCTAATAATACACTTTCAGAAAGCGCCAAACTTTGGTACGCTTTATCATAAAACCTTTTGATTTCTGTGGTAGTAAATTAGATGCGGTTGCTTCTGCTCCTTCAGTTATTTCTGGTGGAGTACAGGGGATAGTATCTTCTGAGTCACTTTCCATTCTTTCAACCACAAAACTAACACAATTCCACAAAACCCGTTTTTACTTTGATTGTTTATGGCGTCTTTTTGTATTTTTTTTTTTTTTCATAGTTACCGGTCTCTATGGCATTTTTAATGTGCACAGATAGACTGATTCATGCATAATTTTCTGACTGGTACACGAGGGGGTATAAAGACTAGAATTCCCTCATCATAATTCCCTGTGGGATTAATTGATGGCATTATATACCAAAAATCACCCATTTAATGTTAATATTATTTGTTAGTCGTATATAAATAAATATAAACGATATGTGAACAGTAATAACAATAAATGTTTTAAGTGATGATATCAGCAGCACTCAGTTTTTTGAGACATCTTGTATAAACCCTTTTTTAGGGAATATTCTGCTTTTAGATTTTGGTGTTAACAATCTTTTAATGTGAAAGTAGCTCTTGATCAATTATTCCGCAAGAAGTCAAAGAAGAGGCTGTTCCGATTTTATAAAATCCTCCATTCACAATTCAGTGCAGATGCAATAAACGTAACGCTTCAGCTTCCGTAGACTAAGATAAAAAAGCAATTTAACGAAAGGTTTTGAAAGTTTTAAAAATAAAATTCTCTCCACTTAAATACGATGTGGATTGCGGTTTTCGTGTACATAATATAGATTATAGTTGGGCAATTGGTATAAACTACAAAAACAAAGAAAGTTGGGAAAGTTTTGAGGCCCTTTGCAACTTTTCTCTTAAATCCGACCCCAACTGAAAGCTTCCAACCACTAGATTTGTACCTCAGAGCCCAACGCTCCACTGACTTTGCCTTCTTGTTGGCCCGCAACTACTTGGCGTGTTCACTGGCGCACAGAACATTTTCATAGTGGGGATCATCGCGTTAGTACGATATCGATTCGCCAAATTATATTCATAAATTTATCTGCGTGAAATATAGAACTTGTTTTCAAAGGACTTTTAGATTTAAATAGATCAGGTGCTGTATCTTTAAGCAACACTGAAATAATTTTTCATAAACATCAAAACGTTCAACAATACAGGCTACACGCAACTCATCAATCAAGTTGGCATCATTTGAAGACGACTAGAACTAAACTTAATCTAAATCTTTATTTCAAATTTTAAACATATTTCTACCTGAACTCTGTTATTCAAGGAACATTTTAAAAGTTGTTTGACAGAAGGTTTTGCCAGGGCTATTTGGGAAGTTACATCAGTACTTGTTTGATGCATTTCACGAGTTGTAATTATGTCTACTATGGACTATACTTAAAAACCAGGTAGCCTTCTAGATGCTTTATAGAAATAAAGGAAGCCCATAAAAGAGCCCGTCTATCTTTAAAGTAGGTTTCAAGAAAGGTTTTTAAATGTTCAAGACAAGGTTTCAAGCGACATTATTCCGATCTGAAGAGTTTTATGAGAAATTTTAACAAAGGTCTTACTATCTTCATACCTTTTAGTCTAGAAGCTGCTTTATGATGGCATTTTTGATGTTACAGCAAAATAGATTTGTCAAGGTCAAGGCTTTTTATAAATAGCGTTACAGCACTTTTGTAGATATTTTAGAAGCCAAAAATTGTACTTTGGACACGGTTTGATGAACCTATAAAACACATTATTTGGGACAAAACCTTTATTAATATTTTTATATTTCGTGACTATTTGTAAGTATTTCAAAGCATCTAGCTTTCTCTTAATTGATTTAATAATGTATTTGAACTCAGATTTACATTCTAAAGAATGCTCTTCGCTGTTTTTGAAAATAAGTAACATTTTTGGTGTTATTACAGTTTTTATTTTAATAATTTTCTTGATGATGCTAATTTAGTTGGTAAATGCTCGTTAGGCTACTGTTCTTGTCCAGGTCGCAGCCTCCTTAGGAATACTTTTTTTAAGTAAAACGTTCACTAATTTTTGTATTTCCTGACATCTTTTCTTAAAAAACAATATGATTCTTCCTCCAGCTAACATTAGCTTGTCACCTAAAGGATCACGCACCCAATAAATGGGATTTCATACAGCCGTCGATTTGGCTGAAAATTTGATATGTTATAGTCCATAACTTCCTAATAAAAAGTGCTTATGGCTACAAAGCCCAAAATGTCCTAAATTTCGAGATATTGAAGGTAAAGGTCGTAAGAGCTATCACTTATTATAGCTACCAAATCACCTTGAGGTGCCTCTTTGACCCTAGAAATATTACTCTGGTATAAAACTCGACGACCTTCAACAGATCTATGACCTTGGCCCATGGATCATGGCTAAAGTTGCCTTAAAATGCCACACCAACCATAGCAATATTTATCTGGCATATAAAAAAAGAGGTACCGACATTTTTTTTGCTTGACGCTTGGCCCATGACTCAAGGTCAAGGGTCAGTGTGTCATTATCAACGACACCTTCTTACTCCAATTTGACTTTCTACCAAAGGACTGAGTCGCCATCGCTATAATAAGTGATAGTTCATACGACCTTTGACCCTCAATATCTCGAAATTTAGAACATTTTGGGCTTTGTGGCCATAAGCACTTTTGATCAGGAAGTTATGGACTATAACATATCAAATTTTCAGCCAAGTCGACGGCTGTATGGAATCCTATGTATTGTCTGCGTGGTCCTTTATATGCAAACGTATTTTTCCCTCTCAAGTATCATGCTTGCAGAAATGTAACGGACGGGCGGACGGTCTGGTGGATGGACGATATACGGACGCACAGATATACGTACATTTTGAAAGATATCTAGAATTTGATGACTAACACAACGATATGGAAAGTCTTCCACTAAGAAAATAAGTTTTCAGTTTTAGAAATGTACCGATCAAATGCAATATACTCTTCGATATCATGTTAGTTCGTTCTTATTTTTATAAAAAAAAGTTATTCTATTATCTCTAGAAATTCTACTACTCCAATTTATTACTTTATGGAAGATATCATTTTTAAGGATGAATCAAAATTTGCAATAATTATAATACTGACTAATTTATAGTCATAGATTCTACTTATAAGCAACAAAATGTTAAAAAGTCAAATGAAAAAAACATGTATAGGAACAGGAAGTCAAGAAAATATTAAGTGAACTAATAATAGCTTATTGAGAAGACAACAAAATGGCTTTTAGGTGCAAAATAAAACAGATTAATAGTTAATTTACGTTCAGTGGTTAAAATATTTTAGTAAGAGTAGTGATTTGAAGAATTCTTTAATATTATTTAATCGTGTATGGAGCGGAGATGGGCATTAGTCGGCTAAATTGTTAGTCATGATTGAAACTGACCGACTAAATTAGTCAGGACTAATTTAGTCATTAGTCATTAATCATAAATTAGTCTTATAACTAACAGCCTTAAAGCAAACAGCGGGACCTACGCTATACGCCGCTACTGTTGCAGATGAACGGTTGCACGAAGTACATCTTATAACTTGTGCAAACAGACAACATCTCATCCCAACAAACATCCCTCAAATTCTAATAAAAATCATCCATTGAGGAATCCTGTACCAGGAAAACATAAAATACAGTAAGTAATCTCCTTTTATTAAAAATAAATACGCATAAAGCATCGAATTTTATTCACATGGCAAATTATTTTAAGCAGATTTTTAACCTCCCTACAAAATTGTGGGAGGTTACTAAAATTGCTCCAGAATCGAAAATTGAGATGATATCAAATCTTTACGTTTTGAAAAGTGGTTTTTGAAAAATGTGTGTGTGTATATGTGTTAGCATGATAGCGGCGAAACTACTAATCGTATTTGGATGAAACTTTGCATGAGGGTTTCTTTAGTGCTCCAGAAGATCTGGAAAGTTTTGGTTGATATCGGATTACATTTAGTGCCGTTTTGACACAACAAGTGGTTTATTTTATGATTACTTACAATTTGTAATCGAATCATTGAAAAGCAGCAAAAATTCTGATTTCAACGATATATCACACTTGCACCCTATCGATCTGGTGGGGGGAGGGTTCCAGCAGCTTCCAGTAGGTGCCGATATTTGTAATTCATTTTCCTGTATAATTGCAAAGAGTACACAAACACATATTGTAAATATAGATAAAAACTAGAGGAAACATACCCTTCGTCAATTTGTTGAACTTTCTATATAACTGTTGCACATTTTATGAGATACCCTTCTCAGTATTTTTGTAAATAATGTTAGGTTTAAACAAGGTTTAGGTTAATAAGAAAAGAAATTAAATACAACCCTATGAGTGTTTCGAACCCACGACCGTTGCAAATAAAAACTATAATCGCTTCACTACTACCTGTAACTAGAAAACGTTTAAATGTTCTTAGGATGGCCCATCTTTTTCGAAATCGAAATTTTTTATTTCTCACCCCTGCAAATGGTTCCATTTGAAGAAAAGACAGTCCCCTCAAAATATTATTGAGGCAAATTGAAGGCAAGGGGTGCCGCAGAATGCATTATTATGCAATAATAAAAGTAAATGGAATTATTTACATTCTTTGGTTGATGCATTGTTTTTTTTTTTTAATCAGCAACATTTATCTTTAGAATGACTAATCAAGTCATACAAATATCAAAGACATTATCTGTTGTGACTATGACCTGTGTCATACTACTGTAAATTCGTAGTCTAAGAAAACTAGACTAGAAGTTTTTGAAATAAAACTCTCGTTTTATCTTTGTGTATTTTATTATGAAACGTTTTTTTCATACATAGTACCAAATATTATCTAAATCTACAAGACATAGTAATAAAAACAATATTTTTTGCACTAGGCCAAAGCATGCGACAGGGTTTCTTTTTTTACATTTGGAAACTGTGATTTATAATCATTTACAACTTGGAGTAAAAACTGTTTTTGGTCTTCATTTTTTGTTCAAATGTCATTATAGTCAGTAATAAGTTTTATTCCTCTCTCAGCGGCATCATTTACAACTTTAATTTTGTTTACAATATTGAAACATCGGGTATAACTTTCATTTTCCCTCCATGTTGTTGGATCATTTTCCAAAAATTCCATAGACAAACCTAATTTTTGAAAAAACTGTTTAGTGTTCTCGCATATGAAGTTCTGAATTTCCTTGTTTTCAACGTCAGTAATGTTACTAATCATAAGTCGTGTAATACCATCTTGATTTGGTGCTTTCCTATTCAAAGCTTTAACCATTTTTTTTTTGGTGGTAACTGAAATATCGCCATCAAAGAAAGATAAGCCAACATTTACTGAATTAAGGTACCACAAATGGTTCACTATTTTCCTACTTGCGGCTTGAGATATTTCTTTGTCAATATTTTGATAATTAATGAGTTCTTTACAAAAGTCTAAGTCATGAAGCGATGCTTTACTAGCAAATGACGCTGTAAACCAGGCCTTTACATAAACCTTTACAATAAAGAGACATATATCTTCAATACCTATTTTTTCTTTTTTAGTTAGTTGGAACTGATCTTGATTCCCTAAAACGTTTAAATAGTGGCACATTTGGACCAGATGAGGAAGGCATTTTTGTGTCAAACACACTTCTCAAAACCACTTCAAAAATATGATGTCTACAAGGAAAATATAGAATATCTCTTTCTAATTTTTGTTGCAATAGTGTGGCTGCCCCATTTATATAACCCATATTTGATGCTGTTGTATCACAACACAAAGCTATTACCTTTTCGTCCAAATTCCATTCACAAAGCACATCATAAACTGCTTCAGTCTGTTCTCTTCCAGTTGAATTGGGCAAAGCTGGTACTCCAAGTAGTTGTTCAATATCTCCACTAGTAACTAGTAATAAGATAGCAAGTCTATCGATATTTCCCATTCCAGTGAGAGAAGGTAAAAGTTTTCCATCCCAATGGATGACTGGGGCCGGCAATTCAGAATTACCGAAGGCAGTTTTTAATATTTCAGCTCTTTCTTCGCGGATGCGTTGTCTAGAGCGTTGAAGTGTGGTTCTGCTGATGGACAAAGATGTGGTGTCATGTCCTAGTGCTTCTGCTACTGCCGTCAAAATATGAACTCCATACCTGTCGCTTATTTTGCAAGCATCAAATGCAGCGGCTATTTTTGGTGTGATGATGTTACATGTTCCATACAATCTCCTCTTTTTTGGCTGTGACGGGCCAGGCTGGTCTTGTAACAACTCTTCTTGGGCTTCGATTATTTCATCATCATTTTCGTTGGAGTCGGCTGAATTACTACTTGATGATGGACAGGTGACTGTTTCCTCTAATCTAGCTTTTTCTTGTTGACTTCGTTGCATTCGTTCGGATTATTTCTGTAATTTCTCCTCAGCTGATTTTTCTTGAGAAGCATGTTGGTAATCAATACCATGCATAAATCCAGGACGTCCCTTTTTTCTTTGGTTAATTAAAAACTGCTTATCTTCATCTGTTTTCATCAACTCCAATGCATTTGCATGAGAAATGTCAAAGAGATCGTCCAATTTTTCAACGAAATTGTTTTCTTTACCTCCCGCACTGGCCCTTTTAGCCGATTTTTGTAAGTTCCTCCACTCTGCATAAAGTTTATCTAGTTGTTTAACACAATGAAAATCCTGACGTGTCGGAATGAGAGCTTTATCCCAAAAAACTGACACCTCTTTTATTGTTAATTTAGCACTTTCATGTACACTTAGCTTCACTTCACGAATGTTATAAAAGAGCACTTGTAATACATGTCTATTAGACGGCAATTTATTGCCAATGATTTGTGACGAATAGTGTCCAACTAAGTAAATGAAAGTATCCTTTTGTAAGGATCTAACATCAGCCACCGTTAAATGTTTTTCAAAAAGGAACGTATGCTAGAACTTATAATGTCACCACTGTAAAACACAATTGCAAACTGACATAAAAACCTACCCTAGGTGCATTATATTTCCAAACTTCCAAAACAAATAATTTCTAGGAAATAATTACACCAATAAAACATTATGAGAAGAGAGGTAGATATTTATATTTTAAGTAAAATTTAAGTGTATTACCGTAATAAAATCTTATCTACAAATTTCTACCTGAATGCGGCACGGGTTACCGTTTACCGAATTATCTGAAACTTTGACATAAATTATTCCTAGTATAATAGTATATTTTCGTGGGGTGAGACTTAAAAAATACGCAAAAAAAATTCACCCTCTATAGAGATGGGCCACCATAATGTTCATAATATATAGCTAGTCTAAAATCACATTTCGATAAATGAATATTATATTATTATGAAACGAATATTTATAAAATAGATAAATAAACAATGACATAAAATAATATTTCGCAAGATTTCTATTTAATTCCAAGCTACAAAAATTAAGAGAGCAATTTTTTTAAATTCAAATAATTAATAATTATTTTATTTACTGATAGATTTTGTTAAAAAATAACAAGGATCTCCCTCTAGCTAACACTAATTTATTGCCAAAATATCATTAGAATTGAACTTTTCCTTCTTAAGCTATCGTGCGACGGACATTTTGAAAGTTGTTCAGAATTCGTTGACTAACACAATGATATGAAATTTTTTGTCTACGAGCGATATTTACGGTTTTAGAAATGTACCGATCAAATGCAATATACTTCGTGTGCTCCTGTTCCCACTGGTCAGATAAGAAAGCATTATTTTTAATAATTATGAGCTTTCATTACTATAGGTAGGTACAATAACTAATCTGAGGCATAGTATACGATATCGGTCTGGTTGGTTTGATATTTGAAGCAAAAAGAAAATTAGGATTATTGGTACTTGTACACACGCTAAATAATAGTTTTATTTTTTACCCCCCTTAATAATGAAGTGGGAGTGGTAGAGGAGGTAGCTGATGCTAAAATAAATTTTGGTTCTTGTATACCCACTAAATCACAATTTTATTTTTTCACGTTTAATAATGGAGTGTAGGTAGTAGTGAGAGTGGTAGAGGGAGCGGCTGATGCCAAAATTTTTTTAATACTTTAGCTGCTCATACACACACTAAATCCCAATTTTATGGACCCTTACTTACTTGCCTTATCTATTTACCTCCATTTAACCCCCCAACTCTTTAAAGGAATAGGATCAAAATATAATCTAGTTCTAGATCTTAGGATACATACGTGTAGGTACCAAATTTCAGGTCAATATCATAAACCAGTCCAGAGAAATCGTGCGCACAAAAAAGTTACAGACATGTCGACAGACAGAATTTTTTTCGTCAAACTTAAAATCCTAATGTTTCATGTCATTTTAAGTCAATTTGAGAAAAATTTTACCGGTACTATACCTCCATATGGATATGGAAGTAATTTAATTTTTTTTACCGCTACTATAGTTCCACTCCACCACGTGGATGTGGAAGTAAAATCAATATTTTTCTTGGGAAAAGTTGCTGAGATATTTTCCTAGTTACAACTATATGGAAACGAAATTAGTCATTACATATATTAGTTATGACTAAAAAAATAAATCAATCCTTAGTCTTGACTAATGACTAATCAATCATCAATCGGAATATTCATGACTAATAACTAACCAATTAGTCATTAGTCATGACTGAGTAGTCGACTAAAAAAATGCCCATCTCTGGTATGGAGAGATTGTCCTTACTACGCGTATTTATTTATTTAACTAAAAGCGCCTGAAAGAATAAGAATTTACTGACAAAAAAATTGTAATTAGTTAAATGGACACCAGCAGTTGAGAATAAATATATCACACTTTATAAAAGTTTACCTTCAACATACTTACCCTTAAGGAGCAGTCTAGTTCTTACCATTTAATTAAAAGCATGTTGAGTGTATTAGGTACGTTAGGAACGTCGTTTAATTAAAATAGAGCGATGCTTTTTCAATTGTGCATACGTGAATGAATACGATAATAAAATTACGTGCCGGAGATGGCAATCTAGTGCTTGGATGGAGAACGTTTTCTAGAGCGTTACTATACGATGTAAAGAAAATAGAGGAGAGGAGAGGAGTGGAAGGCGTTTTTCAGCAAAAACAACACCAAACTGTCTCTGTCGAAATAATCAAAATTTAAATATAGCATTAACATAAATAACACAAATATTAAAACCATTTCGTTATGCAATCAACACAAGGAATAACTATTTTTTTTCAAGAATATCTATAAACCGATCTCTCATTTTCTACAAATATTACTGTCTATAAGAGTATTATTCAACAGCTCCTGAACGGAGTTATCCCGCATATTTTTTTTATTTTAAATGATAAAATATCGTAAAAGAATACTACAACCGTATTTTTTTTATTTGTTTATATCCTCTAAAAAGTAAGAAATAAAATTTCACTCAAGTTTACAAATACCTGTCTACCTCTGAGTGGAAAATATGAAGAAACTGTACCTTAGTATCTAATATCAATTTGAAAACGGTGCAAAACGTATTTTTGAACTTAGATATTTTTGAACTGACTTCAAATCGATATTAGGTAATAGCGTTGAGTGAACACTTTTCACTCAACGGTAATAGAGTACAATTCCTTGGTACTTTCCACATACTTTCCAATAGGTAGACAGGTATTTGTAAAACTGAGTGAAATTTTATTTCTTACTTTTTAAAGAAATTTGTTGTAGGCGGTTCGATTTTTATTTTTTATTTTTATCAACTTTTTTAGTAACTCCTTTTATTTATTTAACTTCTACGTAGTAAAGGAAATTATTGCGAGAATATCAGTACACTGGTCTTGGTGTGAAATGGAAAACCGCTGCCTAAGGAATCACTACTTCCTAAAGAAAATTATTAGGCATTTGATTCTTGTACGCACGCACACTCACACTAAATCGCAATTTTATTTTTGTACTCTCTTTAATAATGAAGTGGGGGTGGCTGTTGTCAAAACAAAATTTGAGGCCTTTGATTCTTGTACACACATTAAATCATATTTTTATTTCTTTCATCCCCTTCAATAATGAGTTGGGGGTGATGCCAAAATAAATTGAGACCTTAGCTTCTAGTACATACACCAAATCCCAATTTTATGGTCTCTTATTTACTTGCTTTACCTATTTACCCCCAACCCACAGTGCGCCAAAAAAACGAAAAACCTGATCAAAAAGCCAAAATTCAAAAGAGGTTTAATTGTATTCAAAGTAATATTTCTGTCGTTATAAAATATTCAGTTCGCTACGTGCTGGAAATTCCAACCGTATTGTTGCCCATTTTCACCTGATACACTCTAAGAAACACAGCGTTCTGATAGCATACAATTGTGAATAGTTGCTTGTCACATTCGAACGTACTATTCAATATGGCTGTAATGTGTGTAATTTCAACAAAAACATAGTGAAACTTTACCAAGATAGTCTATAAAATAAGTATTTTATTTTGTATATATTGATAACCTGTGAAATGTGATACATTCGGTTATAAAATTGTGTTAAACGGCGCACAGTGGGGCAAATAGCTCATTTTTTGGACAAGCGATAATTCCCAAGCCTGAAATTAATGAAATTTAAAATTTTTTTTTAACTCTTCGTTATAAAATTGCCTTTAATTCTATCGAGCCCGAATTTTGAAATTTCAAAATTAAAGGACTTAAATTTTGATATTAAATTAAAATTTTATCAAAAGATTGTTTAAAATTATAAAAAATTGTTTCTTGGGGGGTTTTTTCGGTTTCTAATCTCATTTCTGATCTCCGAATTTTGCGATTCAAAAAACCAAGATAGCGGATTCGATATGGCGGCCATAATATTTTTTAAATGAAATCTACATGCACAAACTGTTAAAAATTGTTACTTAGGACTTTTAAGGGTTTCTGATCGAGAATCTGAAATCTAAATGACATAATATCGTAATCCAAAATGGCGAATCCAATATGGCGGCCATAATATTTTTTTAATTGACATGTAAATGCGCAAATTGTTAAAAATTGTTACTTTGGGGTTTTAGAGATTGCTGATCATGAATCTAAAGTCCAAATTACGTAATATCGAAATCCAAGATGGCGGATCCAATATGGTGTCCGCAAGTTGAAGATTCTACTCGTTCATCATTTTACGTATTAGATTATGTTAGATTTATATCTTATCGTACTTTTCTAGCTGTTTGTTTAGGACTAGAAGCATTAGGTTATTTTAAGTTCATGGCTTACAATATTTTACTGCAGAATCAGAAACCTCTAGGAACTAATTTTTGATGATTTTTGCATGTACGTCTTATTTTTTTTTTAAATTTATAACAGCTATATTGGATCCGATATTATGGTTTCCAAAGTAACGAAACTAAAATATCTGAAACAAGATTAGCGAATTAAGCCCCTAAGTAACAAATTTTAGCAATTTCTTTCTTGATTTATCATTCTATTTTAACTTACGGACACCATATTGGATCCGCCATCTTGAATTTCGATATTACGAAAGACCCTAAAACTCCTAATTAACAATTTTTAATAATTTGCGTAAGTACATTTCATTTAAGAAAATATTGTGGACGCCATATTGGATTCGCCATATTGAATCCGCTATCTTGGATTACGATATTACATAATTTAGGCTTCATATTCATGGTCAGAAATCCTTAAAAACCCTAAGTAACAATTTTTATCAATTTGCGCATATACATCTCATTTAAAAAAATATTATGGCCGCCATATTGGATCCGCTATCTTGGTTTTTTGAATAGCAAAATTCGGGGATCAGAAATGAGATTAGAAACCAAAAAACCCCCCAAGTAACGATTTTTTATAATTTTAAACAATCTTTTGATAAAATTTTAATTTACTTTCAAAATTTAAGTCCTTTAATTTTGAAATTTCAAAATTCGGGCTCGATAGAATTAAAGGCAATTTTATAACGAAGAGTTTAAAAAAAAAAATTAAATTTCATTAATTCCAGGCTTGGGAATTATCGCTTGTCCAAAAAATGAGCTATTTGCCCCACTGTGCGGCGGTCTACAAAGATAAAGAAAAAAATTAATGGGTACTTTTTTTTGAGGTACAAAAAAGCACAACGAGTTCCAAGCATGATTCTTTTACTGGTCGATTTTTTACAGTTTTTTCAAATTATGGTACAAAATTTAGAACCCATGAGTAATAATTTGGTCAAGTACGAGGTGTTAAATATACGTACGACGCGACGACGGATGCTCGGTAATTGCTTCGAATGAAATTTTTTCCACGGATATTTCTACAACTAAATTTGGTAGTTACCTTCCGATGATTAATATCTTTCACAAACACAGATTTACTTAATAGATTATTAGATTATTAATATATTATTGGTGTCTTCAGTCCAATTTCTTCTATGAAAAATCTACCCAAAAAGAAAATGGACCGTTCCTAAAGAAGTTCTTCAGTTATTGAAAGAGCCAGAATATCATGCACCCATGGTTAAATCGGCTGATAATACTCAATCGGCTGACGATACTCAATTGCCTGAAAATAGCGAGACAGAAATGTTTTCTGTCAGCAGTACCGATAACGAAGGTGAACAAATATGGATTTGATTATGAACTCTTTATGTTGTAGAATAATAAAGACAAGTAATTATATTCCAATCTAATTCTATACGTGTTTTACATGTTCAATACACTATTTTCTAGGCGACTTGTCCATTTTAATTCTTTTTAACAACTATTTTACTTTTTACATCCCCGCAAACTACCCCCTTTATTTTTATTTAAATAATGTTTCCATGCTCAGGGTATGGATAAGCTTATCTGTAAACTTTCAAAAGTTACGTAATTTATTTATGGGCTTTGGTTTATTACATGTAGGGGGCTGGCCTACCAGAGTGACTGAGCATAGCATATCTTCTTTAGATCATATATTTGTCAATTTTATTAATAAAGGTGTAACCTCTTCATGCGAAAATGATTTGTCTGATCATTCCACTATATTATACGATTTCTGACTTTGCACTGTCTAACTTTAGTAATGCTCTCTCTCATGAAAATTGGGATGATTTATATAATTTTGTGGATTTAGACACGGCCTTTGCCTATTTCATAAATATATTTTCATATCACTTTAATAATTATTTCCCACTGCACAAGAAATATACAGAAACAACACCTAGAAGAAACAATATATGGATTGATAATGAGGTTAGGGCTTCGAGTAACAGCTTAAAAGACTTTTATCAATTATCCTGCCTGTTTTCTGAACTGAAGCCTAAATATAATAAGGCTAAAATGGAACATAAATATCTATAAAAAGAAACAGTATTATCAGACCAAAATCCACAACGCTGACAATCCAAATAAAATATGTTGGCAAGTAGTTTCTGAACTAAGTAACAAAAATAGAACCATAAACAATACAACTATTAAAAATGAGGATGAAGAGTTGTTAGAAGATCCATATACTGTAAGCAATTTTTTCAATAATCACTTTCTTCAGGCGCCTTTATCGTTAATACAAAAAATTGATATAAATAAAGGAAATAGTGAAAGCTCTATTGAATCCTCCAGGCTAGCCAATAAATTTTTATTGTGTCCATATATTGAGTCTGATCTAGAACTATTGATAAATAAACTTAAGAATACTAGATCCAGTGGTGTAGATTAATACCCTAACTTTCTGTTAAAAAAGATTCTACCTTTTATTATAAAACCATTGACTTTTTTGATAAATCTTTCCTTTTGTTGTGGTTCTTTTCCAAACAGTCTTAAAATAGGAAAAGTAAATCCAATACTGAAAAAGGGCGACCCTCTAAATGTAATAATTACAGACCCATCACAGAGATCTCGGGATTCTCCAAAATGTTTGAGTATGCTTACCTTAGTAGACCTAATTCTTACTTAGAGGAAAACAAAATTATTAGTGATAATCAACATGGCTTCCAAAAAAATAAAAGTACTAGCTCAGCACTTCGTTCATTTCATAACAACATAACTAACAGGATTGATGCTGGCGAGTGCCCTGTTGGGGTATTCTGTGACCTCAGCAGGGCATTCGACTGTGTTGATCATAATTTGCTTATATCCAAACTAAATAAATACGGTATCGAAGGTACAGCTTTAAAGTGGATAAACTGTTACTTGAATAACAGGTCTCAATTTGTTCATTTAACTTACATTACTGACAGCTTCAAAAGCTTTTCGCAGTCTGAAACTAAGAATGTTCAAATAGGAGTACCTCAGGGCTCCGTTATAGGACCTATTCTTTTCATTCTCTATATTAACGATCTAGAAAATTCAGTACCAAATGCGAATATAACCTTATATGCCGATGACACATCTGTCCTTATATCTTGTAAGGATGATTTTAGACTGGAAAATTCATGTAATGCAACACTTGATAATTTAAATACATGGTTCTCTAACAATTCTTTATATTTTAACAATGAGAAAACTAACTATTTGCGTTTTCACAACTGGCAAAGGACGTGCAGTAATCCCAATCTTATGTTAAATAACTCATCTATATCACCAGCCCCTGCAAGTGTTAAATTTTTAGGGGTATATTATGACAATACTTTGAGTTGGAAATATCATAGTGAAAATCTTATTGCTAAGCTGCGTAGTCAAAACTATTTGTTCATCAATCTAAGAACTGTACTAAACAGAGATCAGTTAATAAAAATATATTATGCAAACGTAGATTGTTTACTGAGATACGGCATCTTCCTCTGGGGCTGGTCCACTCATGCCACCAAGGTATTCACGGCTCAAAAATAAATTATAAGAACCATTGCTTGTGTCAATAGCAGACATTCTTGCAGATCGTTGTTTTGTGAACTAGGAATTTTAACTGTATCGTCTATTTTAATATTTGAATTGTGCATTTATGTATTTAAGCATCAAGAGAAATTTCCTAGAAAGTGTGATATCCATAATTCGAATACTAGAGAAAGAGATAACTTTCATATGCCTTTCGCTAGATATAACACATCATACAAATCACCTGATGTGCTCGGATTAGTAATGTTCAATAAGTTACCTGCTCGTATTAAATCTGCCGATCTTTTAGAGTCCAGCTTAAAGAATTTTTAATAAAAAAAAGCTACTATCGTGTGGAAGATTTTCTGCACTGATAGCCAGATAGTTTGTGTAGTTCAACCAAAATGTTTTTATTATTTTGCCTTTATTGTTATGTCTCTACTGTAATAATATCTATGTAATAATTTTATCATAGTTTGTAAGTGATTTTGTGACGATTCCTATGCATTGTAATATGTCGAAAGGAAAATAAAGCATTACATTACATTACATTATATATGTAGTGGCGTTTTTCACGTGTTGCCAAGATGGTAGTAGTGGGCCAGACTGCGGTTGTGTGAGAGACAACACGGTCTAGTCGCTCTCCTCTCCTGAGTTCGAGTCTCAGCTGCGGCAGATGGCAATGTCGTTGCGATGTTGTCTATGTGTGTGTCCGTCCTGGTTGAGTGGTAGAATAGTCATCGGCTAAACTCCGCCAGGACATTAAAATAAATAAGGCGATTAAAAAAAAAATACTCATTTTTAGAAAACTTGTCCATTCTTAAATTATTTTGCCACGTTTTTCGCATTTTCCACCCCCAAAAACATCCCTCCAAATATATATATTTTTTTTCAATATTTTTTCCATGCTTAATGCACTTTTTTTAGCCGATTTGTCCGTTTTCATTTTTTTATCACGTGTTTTCAATTTTTCCACCCCTGCAAACAACAACCCCCATCACTTTTAACTTTTTAACATATTTTTTTATGATTGATGTACTCATATTTAGGCGATTTAACCATGTTCAGAATTTTGGGCAGGTTTTTCAATTTCTAGGCCCACTGTGCAACCCCCGGAATAAGATCAAAATTATTTATATTAAATTACACAGGTTTACAAAAAAAGAAAAAAAAATGTCCGACCAATGGGATTCCATTACCGTACCCCGAAGATTTTGAAGTTGAACACGATGCCGTAGTCCGTTTTGCGCCATCACGACAGAATTTCGAGAAAACTTAACTTAAAAGTGCTAACAATACCTTTTTCACCCTCGTTCAGGCACAAATTAATTTACTCAATATTTTGGTCTGAATTTTGTTACTCGGGCGTTTTTGTGGTCGCTGATTATGATGATCCAAATTTATCCATTATCGAGTCCAAGATATCGGATTCAATATGGCGGATGCTAAAATCCAGAAAATCAAATGTTGAAAATTATGGCCCAAAAATTGTTACTCAATTAATTGTTCACGAATCTGAAGTCAGAATTTGAAAATTTCTAAATCCAAAATGGCGGATCAAATATGGTAGATCCTTCCGAGGCCTACATTTTTTATTACAGTATTTATCATACCAACCTTTACTGTGGGTTTTCTTGGTTCGCTGATCACGAATCTGAAGTCAGAATTTGAGAATTTTCAAATTTAAGGGTCTTGCCTCTCACTATCGGGATGCTTTGTTTTGGTGAGTCCCTAGCATTTCACTCTCGGGGTGCTTTATTTTGGTAAATCCCGTTGCACGCCGATCGCGATAGAGAGAGGCAAGGAGACTCACCAAAATAAAGCATCCCGAGAGTGAGAGGCTAGAGACTTACCAAAACAAAGCACCCCGATGGTGAGAGGCAAGATCTTGAATTCTCAAATTCTAACTTCAGATTCGTGATCAGCGACTTCACAAACCCCAGAGCAACAATTTTTGAGCCATAATCTTCAACATTTGATACATTTCTGGATTTTAGCATCTGCCATATTGATTCCGCCATCTTGAATTTGATGATGGATAAATTTGGATATCAGCATAGTAATCAGTGACCCCAAAAACCTCTCGAGTAATAAGTTTTGGACCACAATCTTCAATTTTTGATAAATGTCTGGATTTTAGCATCCGCTATATTAGATCCGCCGTCGTGGATTTAGAAATTATCAAACTCTGACTTCAGATCAGATCGTGAACAATGTACGGTATGCAGACGACACCATCATAATAGCTAATAGCCAAAAACCCAAAGCCTTATTAATTCAATAACAAAAGAAGGCGACGCATTTGGGGCTCAAGATAAACACCGCAAAAACAAAAGTAATGGTTATTTCCAAGAAGGAAAACGTGTACACCTACATAAATATATACAATAAACAAATAGAACAGGTACACAAGTTTAAATACCTAGAATGCTGAATAACAAGAGATCTAAATCCGGAAACTGAAATCCGCTGTCGTATAGAGAACGCAAGAAGCGCATTCCTTAAAATGAACAAACTCTTAACAAACCCCACGCTGTCGCTAAACATAAGATACAGATTTGTGAAAGCCTATATATACTCAATCCTTCTATATGGTAGTGAAGCCTGGACGATGGGAAACCGCTCGATGCGCAGACTAGAAGCTTTTGAAATGTGGATAATACGCAGAATGCTCAAAATATCATGGACAGAACATGTCTCCAATGAAACTGTCTTAAGAAGGATGAATGCAGCCAGAGAGATTCTTGGAATTGTCAAAAGACGAAAGACAAGCTATCTAGAACATATATACAGAGGCAGGAGATACGACTTTCTAAAAATAATAATGGAAGGCAAGATCGAGGGTAGAAGAGGCCCGGGCAGGAGACAAGGTTCGTGGTTGAAAAATGTTAGGGATTGGACTGGTCTAAATTCACAGTCATTATTAAGAATAGCTCAAGGCAGAGAGAGATTTGCCGAAATTGTAGCCAACCTTCACTAGGAAGATGGCACCTTAAGAAGAAGACTTCAGATTCGTGGTCAGCGACCGCAAAAATCCCCGAGTAAAAAGATTCAGGCCAGAATGTTGAGTGAATTAATTTGTGCATGAACGAAGGCGAAAAAGGTATTTTTAGCACATTTATGTTAAGTTTTCTCGAAATCCTGGCGCAAAACGGACTACGGCATCGTATTCAGCACGTCAAAAATCTTCGGGGTAATGGAATCCCATTGGCCGGACATTTTTTTTTGTAAACCTGTGTTATCAGTATTTATTATGAAATTACCCACTCTCATAATAAATAAAAAAGTGTGTAAGTTGTGATTTGCTTAATACCTAAATAATATTCTCTCATTATGATGAAAGCAAATAAATTAAAAATAATTAATTGTAAGACCAAAATATAATCTAGCTCCAGATCTCGTCATAATACATCGCTATTGAGCGCAGAATGCTGCCAATAATTCTAAATTTGGCGGTAACGGTTCATAAATTGCAAGGCACAACGTTAGATAAAGCCGTAATTGATTTGGAATAAAGATTTTCGCAAAAGGACAAGTTTATGTCGCTCTAAGTCGAGTTAAAAATGTATGTGGCTTGGCTCTAGGGGATTTAGACTCTCGCAAGATCATTAGTAAACCACCTGCAGAAATGCAGATATTACGAAGACTTTCGTGATTACTGATACACACGCACGGACGTACACACATACAAAATGTTTTTTTTTTCATGGCCGATATATTTGATTTTTGAAGTTTGACTTCAAACCAAAATTAGTGATAAAAAATTATATGTATCAAATTCTACACAAACCACAAGAATGTTTCAGTTTTGTCTACCACATTGAATTCGTCATCATACTAGCTGTCGCCGAATACTGAAATCCCCACGTACTAGTTTTCATGTAAATCTGCAAAAAAATTGCTGATATTAACACATCTCAAAAACCATCATTCAATGAAATATTTGTTCGCCGGCGTAAATATCGGTCAGGTCTGTAATGCAATTTCCTTCTTCGTCATCATTGACAGCATTGAAAACAAACGACCTGGGCGAGAGCGTGCTGTATAAAGTATAGTATATGTAAAAGTATATTGTTCAACGGGCACGTTTCTCAATAAAAGTTTTAGTTCATACTGTTGTCGTAGAATTCAGCTGATTTGCCCCCATGCAAGGCTTTCTCTCGTTGCGAAATGACATGTGACATGCTAGGAAGTTATAATAATGTCCTATTGTTTGTGAAAAAATAGAATTATGTTTTATGTTCATAATATAGTGTATCCCACTTCGTATTAAGCCCACCCCTATAACTTGGCTATTTGTATTTGGATTTGTATATATTTTTTATAGCACATAATACCCATAATAGTAGAGCAGCATATGTAGTTCCGTGGCGAAGTTAATGAAGGGGGTATGGAGGGGTGATATTTCAATAAAAAATTACCTCTTGATGAATTATTTTCATGGTGTTACTTTGGGGTGTGTGGCGGGTAGCATTTATGACGTCATCAAGATGGCGGCAAATGAGATTTCAGAGAATAGCCATATCTCAGGTATTTATTGGTCGATTTTGTTTTGCGAGGGCTCATACTAAAGATAATTAAAATTTCAATAAAAGATGTTCTTAAACTATTTACTCTAAAGTAAACAGTAACGGTTCGTTTTTAATGATATATATAAATTATATTAAACTTTTCAGTTAAATTATTAGTATTTAATTACTTTTAACATTATTTAATTGATTTACTTTCAAATTAGAGTAAAGTAATGTATTTGAAGTTAATTAGAGAATATTGTATATTCATGCAACGCTAGATAATTTAAATTTCTATAAAAACATTCTTAAAGTATTTGCTCTAAAATAAACAGTAACGGTTCGTTTTTAATAATAGATAATTTGTATACCATTATTAAATTCTGTTAAATTATTAATATTTAATTATCTTTATTATTATTTATTTGAAAATTTACTTCCAAATTTGAGTAGATTATATATTTAATGTATGAGTCTAAAAGAGTTTAAAAGAGGCAATTGGGTCGTTAAAAAAACTAGCAATCCATTTTGTGCTCTTGGAGCAGATGAAGCACTCGAACAAGAAAACAGAACAAGATATTTTTTAACAGCACCAGAACTTCATCGTATATCTAATGAGGCATCAAACATGGCACGGATTGTAGGATAAACATCATCACACAAACATAATGACGACTCGAAAGAAGTAATACTTAGAGAAGATATTGCAATAAACAAATTACGTATTGAGCTTAAACGGGTGGGAAATCATTTTTCTTACGAAGATTTTGAACTTATTAATATTGCAAATAAGGCTGTCTTCTCAGATTCTATTAAAAGAGATGTCAGTAAGATTCGTACCCTTGGTACAAAGCAGTATGATGAATTCAAAACGGAAAGGCTTATATCTGACAGCACAATCAATTTATGGGTTTCAATTAAGAGGAATAAATTAAATTTATGTTTAAGCGCCAAAATAAAAATTAGAATAAAAGAGGCTAGTATTGTTAAAAATTTAAAAGCAGACAGATAATTATTTTCTCGGCTGCTAGTTGTAGCAGATCACAACGCATTGATTTATGCGAGACAATAGGTGCATATGAATTTTCTGCTGTACCAAGATCACTTTATAATTACGACGGTATTATGTAAAAAAGTAAACTGGTTGACATTTTAAAATCAATTCCACCAATACCACGAAGCAAGGGTCTACATAACGAAATCTCTTCAAAAGCAATTTTAATTAATACCTCTGAGGAAAGAACGTTTTCCGTAGCGGTTGTTGACGGAATGGCAGAGCTTCAAGCGTTGGTTAAAGGTATAAGGGCATTAATACATGCAGCATTTACGAAGAAATTAGAAAGGAAGTATCGGAACTAGTGCACCTTGTGTACGATACATATAAAGAAGGCTCCATAAAGCAAACGACAAGGCAAAAGAGAGCACAGGGAATTGTTCCTACTCGATATAAAATTGCGAATAGCACAAACATAGTCAACGTAACTATGTTAAAACTGCGATCACATATGTATACCAAGGACGAATTAACTGCATACCTAGCAGAAAAACTTCTACATCATGCGCAACTAACGAAGGAAGACTTTGTAGTCGCATGGCGTTCGGAAATTGCCTCATCACATGGCTCTTTCGATCACCTTCGAAGCACGCAAAAAGAGGAAGGAACTAAAATAATTCTTCATACTATTAATGCCGCCGATAGAGGAGCAACCAAACTATATATATTTGCACAAGACACAGACATTTTGGTTCTTAGCGTAAGAAGATACCTGAAACTTCCAACCGCATTGTACTTTGTATCCAATTCCGAGGAAGTTATATCAGTTGTAGATTTATACACTTCATTAGGTACATTAAAGGCTCCTTCATTACCAGCTTTTCATGCGTTGTCTGGATCCGATTGTACATACAGGTACATTACTAGGCAAAGGTAAATTTTCATATTGGAAAGCATTCAGTGCAACTACAGTAGATACGTTTTTGGCTTTTTCTTCAATAGGAACCGAACATACAATTTCTGATCATGTAATGACAATACTAGAAGCATTCATCTGCCAAATCTACCAGCCTAAAACGAGTTATGTTGGTCCATGTTTTCTAAGAAACAGACAAGTTGGGAAAAGTTGCCACCAATAAGAAGTGCTTTTATACCTGCAATGAAGAGAGTCAACTACCGGGTAATGATCTGAAACCAAGACTGCAGTCCTCAGCCAATAATTCCGTCCCCTACTGAACATGGATGGACTATGGAAAACGGACAAGTGATTCCTGTTCTCTGTGAAATGCCGTCCGCTCCGGACTCCATTCTCAAGTTGGTCAGATGTTCATGTATAAAAAATAAGTGTAATCCGCCGTGTAAATGATCTGCAAGCAGCCTAGCGTGTACCGATATGTGGAGGCATAGACGAGTTTTGTGACAACCATTCACATATTGTACCAGAGGAGTCAGATTATGACGACAATGATGATTGATGACAAACGATATCATCAACGACATCATTTAGATGGCTATTTAATGACATTACTGTGATTTTTCAATTATTCAGATTTGTAATTTTATTTTACAAAATAAAATAGGTTTTTTGTAGAAAATATAATATTTATTGGAAATATCGTGTAAAGTTTCATTTATTCAGTGTTCAAAGTTCCTGAAGTAAAGATCACTGAAGATGTACTTTGCAATCATAGGTGAAACGTTTTCTAACATGACTGCTGTCATGATTCATGAACCATGATTTCTTAGCAATATTTATTGGTTATATTTCCTAATAATATAAAAAAAAGGTTATTGCGTTCCAAAACCATATTTACCCAAATATTTTAAATACTGTTTACTTAAGAGAAAACATTGAATTACCTTTTTTATATACATTTTAATTACCTTTAATATGAGGTATCACAAAAGAAAATTGGCTAATAAATAACTGAGATATTATCAATTTTATAAATCTCAATGGCGGCCATCTTGTTGACGCTATTAATGCTATACGCTTATCAAAAGATATTTAACTTTAATTGGATTTTTTATGCAAAAAAAATGTTCTATTTTTTCAAATTAAATTTTCACCACTTTTTTCTGAATAATGACCATATAGAAAAAAAATTGTAAATATTGAACAACTCTCGAAGAATAGAATTTTTCTTCTCATAGCAAAATCTGACAGAAAATGAAGTTATAGCCATTTTTCGAAGACCCTTTTTTTTTCAAAAAAATTGAATATATCAAAAAATAATGCAGATATCGATCTGACATTTGTATCAGATGTTCTCTCCTATATAGCACATACTTTAGTAAAATTTCAAAAATTTTTCTAATATTGCTGAAATTAAATTTTTTTTTTCAAAATTTCGGTTTTTTTGACAGACAGACAGCGTGTCAAATTACAATTCGACTGAACTATAATTAGGTTGCCGGAAGATGGACAACGGAGGATCAACTGGGTTTATACTTTTTTGAAAAATCTTATAAAAATCATTATTTTGCATTAAGATAGAGGCCATTATAAATATAACAGTTGCTGAATTAATTTGAAGGCGTTTTACTATTTCAAATCAGCTATATTCTTGTCAGACATAATAATACTTGTATCATCTGGATATGGGATAATTTTGTTAGCTAGAACAGAAGTAGTTGGCAAGTTATTCATAAAGATTATAAAAAAGACAAGGCCCGAAATAGAACCCTAGATTTCCCTTGATATAACTGTTTGTAAGTGTGATATAAAATTGTCCATCACTTAAACCTGCATGAGATTTGTTTAGGGATTGCAATACCGGTTAACCGGTTATCAGGACAAAAAACACATGATAATAATTACCGGTTATTTTAATTTTTTACCGGTTATTTCGGTAAATTCTGAACTTACGATATGTCACGTATTCAACGTTTCTATTTATGTCAGTGGCTAGTGAATACAGAGTGACTGCCCCAACACTGAGCACTTTTAACAATAAATACATAATATTACAAAAAGTAAAATCCAAACACCAAGCTCTAAGAAATACAAGAGAGACATTGACAATATCTTGCGACAGGAAATTGAATATTTCACTGCCGCAAATATCCGTGGAATACATTTAGAAGTATGTTATTACCAATTCTTATTAACTTATCGACCCACCAATATCGATTGAGGAAGGGCATCTTCAGCTGGTGGTATTCTATGTACAAATATCAGACGACTAATATCGATATCGCTTTGAAAAACTAACCATTTTAACGGGCTATTTTTAAAAAATATTGTATTTTTAGATTAGGTATTCAGTAAATGCCCTATTTGAGTTTATGTTTATAATTTTTGTTATTTAAGTTGATATTTTTGTTATTTACCGAATAATTATTTATTTAAATTTATTTCATTTACATTTTTTCCTTTTGATAAAAAACCTTTTAAGTTTGTTCATTATATTAAATATACATATATAAAAATGTTTTTTGTTAACTTTAGATAATTTTGTACATGGAAAAAGACAATTTCCATTTTCGCCACCCTAATCATTCATTTTAAAAATTACCGGTAAATACCGGTTAACCGGTTATTTACATTTTTATTTACCGATTTACCGGTTATTAAAATTTCCGGTAAATTGCAATCCCTAGATTTGTTAGGTACGATATAGCCCGTTGGAGTGCCTACCCAAAATTCCTATATTTTCCAACTTCAGTAAATCTTACTCCTGGTTATTGCCTTGAAAGTACGTTTCAAATAAGCCTAGAATGTGATACTTGTTATTTAAGGTCATCGTAAACTAATTTGAGGTATTCAGATATAATAAACCTATTAAAAGAAAACACTCGACAGACTTTTATTTGACCGAAGGAATTATGTAATAACGGTGTTAAGCAGGGCATTAATTTGAAAAACTTTAATGGAATCAAGCTACATAAATTCTCTAACCGGATTAAGCATCGCATTTGCCTTATGAGGCACCTACGATTACGACTTTAAATGGTTTCGCTGATATGCATGCATGCATGCATCCAATTATTTTCAAATATGTTTGGTCTTTTATTAAAACGCACAGTCAAGCCAAATATGAAGGTTATCAAACGAGACAAAGCGTATTATTGGCTATAAATCTACAAAGTTCTAAGTACCTATCTTCTGGAAATTTTGTATGAAAATATACTATTACGATGTGTTTACAGAGGAGTACACTAAATTTTTAAAGCACAATGTCTGACATCTTTTATCGGCACAAGATATTTTAAAATTAATTGAATAAAAAATGCAACAAAGATTATCCTGAGATCAGTTTGTCGATTGTTTCTGTCTTTTTGGTGATACAGGTTGTAGTTCAGTAAAATTAGACGTTATTTGATGCAATAACTGGGAGAAAAAAAATTGTTTTGGGTATTCAGCAGATAACTTTCAAAGAAACCATTCGTTCCTTTCATATTCATTGATCTGAATCTGACTACGCTAGAATATCAACAAGAAGTTCCTTTACGAACCGACTTGTCAACTTCTTTCATACACTTACCATATCTAACATTCAGATCATCAGTATATAGTGAGGTATAAAGAAAGAATGGTTATTTTCTATGTATGAAGAAAGTTGATAAGTCGGTTCGTAAGGGAATTGCGTTGGACCTGATAATTAAGCAAAAACTTTCTTCTTGTTAGGTAAAGCGCCTTCTCTGTGAAAAATACAAAATGTCTCGCCTCGATAACGGAGGGAAACCGTTCTTCAGCCCTTTCGCAGTATTTTCCGAATATTTTGTCATTCATGGAAGGAGTGGGGTTGTTTTAGCGTCTCCTGGTCAAAAGATGTTCGATTTATCAATGTTCCCTATAATAACCACGGTCTGTCAAGCCCTCACAACCGTAGTATGGAAAAATCAGAACAAGAGGTAGGTAGTTTCTTTTTCATTTAGGGGTAGTTCCAGAAGAGTAGGGGAAAGTATTGCAATTATCGTATTACTCGCCTTCGAAAACTGGAGGAATCCATTCTTCAGCCCTTTGACAGTATTTTCGGAATGTTTTGTCATTCAGGGAGGGGGTGGTTCCAAACCCCGGGGGTCGTTTTGGCATCTCCTGATCAAAAGATACTCGACTTATCAATAGTCCCTGTTATAACCCCGATCTGTCAAGCCCTCACAAGCGTATTATGGAAAAATCAGAAAAAGGTAGGTTTTTTGAGGGAAAAAGTACACCACCATCATTTCCGTGGTTCGATAGAACGTTGGAAGTATGTGACTAGAACCATTTTAAACTATTCAGAAGTTTCATTTCAACGCGTGTCGTTCTATTAGATTTAGTAGCCGTTTAACCCCAAATTTAGAGATGAAATGTCAATTTGCGAAAGATTGAGCAGTGAAACATATATTTTTGACGTGATATTTGGAATCAGTGGCTCAAAAAGCATGAGGATTTGTGTCTTCCACCTTTGGAAAATAATTTTTTTTTGTGTGCCTGTGAATTGTTTATTTATTTCCCAAAAAATTTTACAAGTTTATAGTAGGGATGGAAAGAAAGAAAGCAGTCGAACAAATAATAATAATAATTCATTAGTAAAATACATAAGACAAATAATACACAAATTAGTATTAATCTACTATTAATCTAAATAATCTCTCAAGTAATGGTAAACATGTAATAAAATTTTATAATACGTCATGTCAAAATCTTTCTTATATTCTTAAGTAACACAAGTTGCTCATTATAGACTAAGAGCTAGTGAACATTTCGCGTCATTACTCGAAGTAGGCTAAAAATTTGTCAAAAGGTTACCATGGGGGTAATGAGTTGTCATCTTGAACGTTTCGACTTGGCGATGGGCAACAGGGGGTGTAAGAACACCCCAAAGTCGTAATATAGTTGTAGAAATTTTCATTATTGCAAGTTGGTTGAAACTTCGCATTTTGCTTGAGTTGTATGAATAACCATACAAATTGTCAAACAAAAATTTCAGGCAACAGTGTAAGAACACCCAAAGTCGTAAAATAGTCGGAATTTTCATTATTGCAAGTTGGTTGAAACTTCATATTTTGCTTGAATTAAGGTATATGAATAACCATACAAATTGTCAGACAAAAATTTCAGGCAGCAGGGAGTGTAAAATTACTTCCAAAATATAAAAAAAAAACACAAAATCATTGCGTCATATAAATCGAAATCTCTTTTTGAAATATATGGCGCGCTTGAGGTTACTGGCGGCTGGCCGAGAGGAAAGTTTGCAACGTATTGGGTGCCTGTCTGACAATTAAATTACACGGTCAAAAAGGTCTCTAGAATAACATATTCAATTGTCAGACAGGAACCAATAATAAAAATTTCACGTAAAAAATACATGTTTGAGGTGTTCTTACACCCCCTGCTGCCTGAAATTTTTGTCTGACAATTTGTATGGTTATTCATATACCTTAATTCAAGCAAAATACGAAGTTTCAACCAACTTGCAATAATGAAAACTTCGACTACTATTTTGCGACTTTGAGGTGTTCTTACACCCCCTGCTGCCCATCGCCAAGTCGAAACGTTCGAGATGGCAACTCATTACCCCTATGGCAACCATTTGGCAAATTTTTAGCCTACTTCGAGTAATGAAAGAAAAATATTCACTAGCTCTTAGACTATTATTGGTCTAAAATACATCTATGACATCTAATATACATCTACGCCGACTTTCATCTAGATAATACACTTTATAGACGTTTTTTAGATCTCTATTTGTTTACCTAAAGTACCAGTAGTATGCAGAGTGTAATTAGTTTCATGTCATTAAAAAAACTGGTAACTAGACAAACAAAAAACCTATATCGTCGGTTGAGGTGCAAACTCCTGAAATAAAGCATCTGACATACATGGTTTTGCACCTTAGCCGACGATATGACTTTTTCCTGGTCAAAAATTTGGATGTTAAGGTCGGAGACATTTGAGAACCACTGCTTTTCTGGGTAAATGGACTTACAGTTCCGAATCATAGAAGTTTCTCACTTACTTTTAAAAAGTCATAAAAAAGGGCAAAGAATACCGACTTGTGTCCTCGCTGCCTCGCGGTCTCAAAGCAAGAAGTGCGGCACTGTGATGGAACCGCTTGAACACTTACACTACTTATAATAATTCGTTATCTCTTTTTGCACAACCGCAAGTACAGGATGGCCGCAGGGGTTTAAACAGGCCGACCCTTTGTACGCGCCAGCTTATTCCTTTGTCGGCATACATGGTGCTATCTGCACAAATGTCAGAGTATCATGCACGACCAGACGGGACCAAGACCCACCACCAGTTTTTTAAATGACATTATACGACGTATATATGACGTCTATTAACTGTCTAATTTATATCTACTATGAATTAGATTAATTATAGATACCTGATATAGGTGAAAAATAAACGTGTATTTTGTGCTCTGTATTACTTGGGTTCATTTTAAATTTGTTTAAATTTGTTACATTTCTAATTGTCCCAGGTTAAAATAATTTAATACAAATTTTATTTGGAATACTTTATGTGCCATCCTGATCATTTCAGATGGGAAATGAGTTTTAAGTATGTTATACTTCTTTTGAGATGATACAGAAAATATTAAGTTAAGCTTCCTCGTTCGAGATACCCTATATATCTGTTAAGTCTCTTTAAGTCGTCCGAATTGTTTTGTTGAAAAGTCCTAAACCTAAACATTTTTTAGGGAGAAGTTTATCCCTCTGCGGTCGGTTGTTTTTCTTCTCTAATTCCGTTAACTCCCGTTTTATTGGATTTTATTAACCTATTAGTGGACTTCCACTTGTACCGTACAGTTTAACGTAACCTTTTCACTGCCAAGTATTTAATTCATTTATTTTTAACAGGAAACTGCTGTAGCTATTTATACAGAATGGCAGATTACAGATGTAACTGATTTCCTAAAATACTCTTTATAGTTTTGTAAAGACATATAGAATCCAGGAAATATTTAATTTTTGTCACAATTAACAGAATACTTAGTTTTTAATTAGTGAAAACACAAATATTTTACAATTTTATGTCAATTCATATCATGATAGATTTACTCATAAAAACTAACTTCGGCAAATTTTCGGTTGATTTGTGGTCCAAATGATACCTTATGATAAGACATTAATCACACAAAAATATGAGGCTGAGCATAAGAAATGTTTCAGAGATATAGAAGTTCAATAGATTAGATTTGGTTATATTATTATTATTGTAAAACATAATGAGGATAATAATAACAATGGTAATAATATATAATCATAACAATAATACTTCAGCCCCTTTACCACGTCACGGCACTAATTTACAAAGAGGTTTTTTTATTTTTTTTTTTATTTTCATGGTTTTTTGTTTTTGTTTTGTATTATTTTTCGATTTTCTGCTTTTTTTGTTTTAAATTAGTTTTTAATTTATATTTCATGAGTTATTATTTCTGTATGGTCAATGATATATTACATATATCTATAAGAATTAATATATGCGAAAACGAGACTTCATATAAGCTTTAATTAACAAAGGCTTTTTGATTGTGGTACCATATTTAGCATAATCTAAAACTGCAGCTGGATGCTTAGGTGATGGATTGAATTTTTGCACAAAAAAAAGTCCTTTATGTTTATGCTTGGCGTAATATGAAACTGCGTTGTTTATTTGCTCCCATCGTACCTGCAGTCGTAGAGAGAGAGAGAGAGACAGGTCTATTGTGGGACTCATCAATGTATGTACACATTATTTAACTAATTTTTGCTAATTACTTAGCTGCATTTGAAAATATTAACGTAATAAATAGCTTATAACCGTCTTTCATAAAGAGCGCCATTAAATAATGGTTATAACCGCATCGAAATCGTTTCAGTAGTTTTTGAGTTTATCGCATTCAAATATAAAAGTCGACAGGTAGTTAAAGAAAAAGAAAAGAGAAAAATACAGAAAAGAACAAGAGATTTTATCAAGAAATTTATATTTTTCTTCATTCACTGTGAGTCGATTTTGATCACTTTGGCCCTCTATATCCTTGAAACCTTTCTTACGCTCAACTCCCCTAGAACGGGCAAAAAACCCCCTGTTTTTATGTAGATCTCCCCAACTCCACGTCCACGAATCTATCCGTAGATCTAATTTTAGATAATGTAGATTTTAAGCGACATCTGTGATTTTCATGTTTGTAAAAATGATTTTGAATTTTCTTATAAAATGAAAAAATATAGTACATAAATACCATAACTTCTTCAGATATAGAAAAACTGATAATGATAAATTTTGAAATGCACAGAACCACCACTTGTTTTACTTCCACATCCAGTGGAAGTATAGTAACGACAAAAAAATTTTTAAAAATTTTTATTGTTCAAATAGGCTTAGAATGTCACGAAACGTCGAGATTTTAAGTTTGAGCGAAAAAAAATTTTCTGTCTGTCGGTCTATCTGTCGGTCTGTCTGTAACTTTTTTTGTGCGCACGTTTACTCTGGAACCGCTTGAGATATTGACTTGAAATTTGGTACACATATGTACTTTAACGGGATCTAGAACTAGATTATATTTTCATCTTGTTCCGTCGAAGGGTTGGGGGGTAAATTGGGGTAAATTTGGGGAAAATAGGTAAATCAAGCAGGTAAGAGTCCATAAAATTGGTGTTTAGTATATACAAGAGAAGTTAAGGTCTCAAAAAAAATTTTGGCATTAGCCACCCCCATTACCACCTCCACCCCATTATTAAAGGGGATGAAAAAAAATTGTGATTTAGTGTGTGTACAAGAACCAGAAACCTCAAAATGTTTTTTTACTTCATCCACCCCCACTACCACCACCCTCTATCACCACCCCCACCCCGCTACCGATGTGGGGTATCGTTTTATGGGTTTTTGGGGTAGAGGATTTCAAATATTATATTATTCCATAAACAATTATTTCCACATAGAAAATTTTTTCGTTGTGAGTGACTTGGATAGAAAATCTGGATGTGGAAGTAGTGATTCCTTGGGCAGCGGTTTTTTATTATTATGCTGGACTGGCAAACAACTTCTTCCAATAGGAGTTCTGTGACTGTAAGTGACATGAATATAGGCCAAAGACCATTAAGTCAGTTATGTATTTAAAAAATAAACTAAATACAGGTTTTATTGTATATATTAGAAAAAATTTTTTTTATGTTAAATAAGAATTGATTTTAAATTTTAATAAACGATATAAAGTTTTCAGAAAAAAGTATATAATTCTATATTTAATGAGACTTCATCCCGCTTCGTGTCGCGCTCGCGTCGCGCGTCAAATTACACTATCGAGCGACAGTGTGACACTGCGCTCTTAATACACAAATGGCTATTAAGTAAAAATATTACATAACACTTTTTCACATATTTTATTTTCGAGTTGAGAACCTCTAGAGCCGAAAATATAGGATTTCATGGATCAAGACCATTATAACTTTTAATCGCCATACTTTAAACTATCTTTTCTCGGAATTATGAAAAATTTCAACCAAAAGAAAATTTCCATGTTATTTTGTGCGGGGTCCTTTAAAAAACAGTAATAATTTGACCAATGAACTAATGTTACATACATAGCACTTATTAGACAAACCAACTTGCAGGCTGTGCACTTTTGGTTTTATCAAATATTTAAGACTGTTTAAACAGTTTTATCAATAAAATAATTTCCGGACTTGCTTGAAACAAACTGTCAATAATGATTTTATGTATTGTTTTAACTTATCCTAAGTCACTGTTAGTTCGATGGGTTCATGTAAAGGCAGTGAAGTGTAAAAATGTACGTTTTTTATAATTTAAAAATCAGCATGGGTTTTGACCCGAACGTTCAACCGAAAGAGCAACAATGGAGCTAACACAGCATACATTAAATGAAACAGACCATAAAAAGTATGTCGTTGGAATTTTTTTTAATTTATCAAGGGCCTTCGATACCCTAGATTCAAACTTTATGTCATTAAATCTTGATACCTTAGGCATTAGAGGCCGTATGAATGAGTGGTTCGTCGCATATGTAACGAATAGACAACTTATTGTAAAATTTGAAGATTATATTTATAAACCAATTGATGTGGAGCTTGGTACCCCGCAGGGAAGTGTCCTAGGTCCGCTGTTGTTTCTGCTTTATGTGAATGGCCTGCCAGACTTCACACAGGATGGAAAGTTGTTCATGTATGAAGATGACAACAATAGTACAAAATTCAAGATGAATCGACAGATCTTCATACATTTGAACAAATTGACAAGGAGAAATATTCAAGTGTGCAACAATGGATTAATTAGGTGGAGCCTCATGCATTTTTGCAAAACAATAAATTGACTGCGGAGGTAATACCAGACGTATCGAATATTACACTTCAAAGCGCAATAAGTAGAAACTAATTTAAAAGATAAAGCTATCGACATAAAGACTGTTCCAAATTTGGAACAATTTATTTCAAGACAGTCGTTAAGAAAAGAGTTACCTATATTTGATGGCAATCCTCTCGATTGGCCAAATTTTATATGCCAATATAAAAGTACTACTAAAATTTGTGGATTTTCTAATGAGGAGAATCAAAATCGTTTACAAAAGTCTCTTATAGGAAAAGCTAAAGAAGTTGTACAGACATTAGTAATACTCCCTCAAAATGTTAACAGAGTGATAGAATGCTTAGAAAAGCGTTTTGGAAGACCTGAATATTATTATTTCACTATTATTGGACAAAACAGTGAAAATATCACCAGTTAAGGAAGATAAATTAATGACATTAATCGATTTTTCAGACACTGTGAAAAATCTAATAAATACCTACCTTGAAATTCTAAATGAAAAACAGTATCCCCAAAATCCAATTATTTTACAAGAGTTATTAGAAAAGCTACCAGTAAGTTATAGAATGCAATGGATAGAACATACACAAAATTCTAACATTTCTAAATGCAACAAATTAATCGCATTTCAATTATGGTTAGAACGCAAGTCAGAAGCCGCCTGTCAACTTCAAATTGCAAAATCCAGTGACGTTTCTAAATCAAGAAAGGAACCAATATTAACAACTGTTCAAGAAAGATTATGTGGTCTCTGTAAAATGGCCTATCATAATCTTAGTAGATGTTCTGCATTCAAGTCTTCTGAAGTCAACGTACGGTGGAACTTTATAAAATCAGAGCATGTCTGTCTATCATGTCTTGGATATGGTCATGGGATAAAGAAATGTAGATACAGGAAGAAATGTGGAATAATGGGGGTCGGTGGCTCAGTGGGTTAGCGCGTCTAGCTTGCACTCTGAGCGTACCTAGCGAAGTGGGTTCGAGCCCCGCACAGCGAAAAAATTTTTCATAGGAAATTTTCCCCAAGAAGTGGTTCGGATTCCACCATAAACTGTAGGGCCCCGTCTCCTTTACTCAGACAAATCTAGATCATCTAGACTTAAGAGGGTCATTGAGGTGACATGGAAGGCGGTTAAAACACATTTTAAAACACATTTTAAAACATTTTTTAAAACACAAATGGATGCCATAGACCACATCATCAATTACTCCTTAAAGATGAGAACGGTAGACATTCTGAAATATTAAATACTAGTACTCAAGTGGACACGAACTGTCATATTTTGCAATCTTCGACTAATATTTTACTTAAAAAACCGCTGCCCAAGGAATCACTACTTCCACATCCAGATTCTCTATCCAAGTCACTCACATCGAAAAACTTTGTATGTGGAAATAATTGTTTATAGAACTTTAAAAATATAATATTTAAAATCCTCTACCCCAAAAACCCATAAAACGATACCCCACATCGGTAGTGGGGTGGGGGTGGTGATAAGGGGTGGTAGTGGGGATGGATGAAGCAGAAAAATATTTTGAGGCTTCTAGTTCTTGTACATACACTAAATCACACTTTTTTTTCATCCCCTTTAATAATTTACCCCAATTTACCCCCCAACTCTTCGTCGGAACAAGATGAAAATATAATCTAGTTCTAGATCTCGTTAAAGTACATATGTGCACCAAATTTCAAGTCAATATCTTAAACGGTTCCAGAGTAAACGTGCGCACAAAAAAAGTTACAGACCGACAGACCGACAGACAGAAATATTTTTTTCGCTCAAACTTAAAATCTCGACGTGTCATGACATTTTGAGCCTAAGTAAAACTCTCCTAAGCTGGGTACTTATGGTAATGCAAGTAACCCAAGAAATAATGACATAAATATTGTCTGTGCCACACATTCTTATTAAAAGGATGATATTGATCTTCTACATGAAATGGTCAAGCAACAGTGGAACATTGAAGATATGGAAGTGAAAGGAATTAACAATACTTCAGTGTCTAGGGAAGATTTAAGGGCTCAATCAACATTAGATTCTACCGCTAAAAGAACAGGAGAGAGATTTGAAATAGGACTTCTTTGGAAATCAGAAACTGTTCAACTTCCTGAAAGCAAACAGAATGCTTTTAAACGTCTAAGATATATTGAAAAGAAAATGGACAGAGATCCAATAGCATATTTACAATGGAAACAAGATGGACAATTCAAAACCTCATTTATTATAGCAAAAACGAGAGTCGCACCATTAACACCTGTCCATACCAAGATTAGAACTACAGACAGCACTTATGGGAGCAAGACTTGGAAACTATATTATCAATGAACTTCAGCTTAATGTAAATTCAACATTTTATTGGTCAGACTCAAAAACTGTACTTCATTGGATTAAATCAGAAGCTAAAAGATATAAAATATTTGTAAGCCAAAGACTCGGTGAAATACAAGAACTAACAAATTTTGATGATTGGTTCTATGTGAACTCAAAATTAAATGTGGCGGATGAAGCAACAAAGAGATTAGGTCAAGTACATTTTTCAAGAGAATCAAGATAGATGAAGGACCCTGCTTTTCTCCAAGGCCCCATAGAAGAATGGCCCGAAAATGTTTATAATTTCACAAAAGACAAAGAAGACACAGAAATAAGAAAGAATATTGTTGCAACAATAAATGAAAAACCACATTTAGAAACTCCAAACGCAGAAAGATTTTCAAAATGGACAAGGTTACTTAGAACTACGGCGTGGATGTTAAGATTTATTACAATAATAATCAATTGTAGCGGTAACAATAGTAACAATAATAGAACATCATATGAGCTAACAACTGAAGAAATTAAAAGAGGCAGAAATATTATTACTGCGCCGCATACAGAAGATTCATTTAATTCTGAATTAACATTATTAAAAGGTGATAAAATTATAACTAAATCTAGCCGACTCTATCGATTGTGTCCTTCGTTAGATGAAAATAATTTAGTTCGTTTAAATGGAAGACTCGAAAATGCCTTACAACTAAGCGACACTATGAAAAGACCAATAATATTAGATTCAACACATCCATATACAAAATTGTTAATTCATTATCACCATGAACTTATAAATCATATTGGCACAGAAACAGCGATAAATAATTTAAGACAAAAGTACTGGATAATTGGCCGTCAAACAAATTGCTTATAAATGTCAGATGTGTAAAAACAAAAAAGTCAAACTTAAAAGTCCAATTATGGGACAGTTACCCTCATGCAGACTCGAACCAACAGTACGACCTTTTATAAAGACGGGATTGGATTACTTTGGTCCACTAAAAGAAACTGTTAAGAGGAGCCATGAGAAAAGGTATGGTGTAATATTTACTTGCATGGTAACACATGCAGTTCATATAGAAATTGCGATTAATTTGTCAAGCAATAGTTTTATTCACGTGTATCGACAGTTTGGATGCAGACGAGGATTTCCAGATGAAATCTTTTGTGATAATGGTACGAAGTTTAAAGGTGCTGAACGTGACTAACGCAGATAAATTGTTAATTGGAACCATGATGACATTACAACAGAACTCACAATGAGAAATACCAAATGGCACTTTAATCCTCCAGTCTCATCCCACATGGGTGGAGCCTGGGAAAGACTCATCCAGATAATTAAAAGAAATTTAAAACAAATTCTTAAAGAAAGATACCCACAAGAATACGTCCTTAGAACCTTTTTGATGGAATGTGAGAATATCATTAATAGTAGACCATTAACGTGTGTTCCTCTAGACTATGAGGATGCAGATCCTTTGACTCCAAATCACTTTCTAATAGATGCAAATTATAACAGTACCTACGGTATACAGTGAAACAAATGAGAAAGATTTAAATTTAATGACTAAATGGAGAGCTGCCCAAAGACTGACTGATATTTTCTGGAAAGGTGGACAAAGGAGTACTTGCCAATCCTAATAAACAGAAGTAAATGGCATGAAAAAACTCAACCTGTTAAAGTGGGAGATATTGTATTAATAGTTGATCCCTACGGACAACGAAATACTTGGCCTAAAGGCAAGATACTTGAAGTATTTTCAGACAAAACAGGAAATGTTCGTGTAGCAGATGTTCAGACATCCACGGGACTTTATCGGCATCCTGTAACAAAAATTGAAGTTCTGGAGGTTACTAAAAGCAATTCAACAAACGTTTAATTACTGGAGGAAGCAGGTATGACGTTATCTATATGTACTTTGTATAAAATAAAGTGAAAGTTGATATGTTGTTTTAGTAATAAAAAAAAGAATAATAAATAAAAATAATTTGTCAAATAGTAAAAAGTTGGTCTAAAATTTTTCCTATATTTAATAAAACTATAGTCAACCAACTACATCTGTTACGACCGTAGAGGTGTCTTGACTGTGCATGTATTTCTATACTCCACTGAAGCAACGTTCAGCGCGGTTAGTACTTGGATGGATGGAATCCATCTTGGAAAACACAGCGATCTCGTCCCACCTTCTAGAGGCTTGTATATCAGCGTATACGCGGAAGCTATGTAATTTCAAGACGAGAATTACGTAGTGGATATACCATCCTTCTGAGGAGGTGTAAAGCTGGCGGTCATTTGTCTATTAAATGTTAGGAAAGCAAAAGATCCCTACTCTTCGAAAGAGAAGAAGTTCGGCAAAATTTCCAGGTTGGGGGAAGCTCGTCTCCTGGCGTCGGTGATAGGCCCTGGTGTGTAGCGGAAATAGGTCGACGTTAAATACATAGATAAAAAGATCTGTTACAATATACAATTGATTATTTTAATATTCTCCAATTGATAATGTTTCGGTAATGCCATTTTAGTTGATGGAACTTGTATCGAGTGTGAGTTTATTGCGATGGTGTTTATAAGAAATTGATTTCAGTGCCAACTTTGCGCCTTTAAATAAAAAGTTTCAAAGAAAACGTAATTTCTTAGTTTTCCCTCCACAAATGATACAGGTCTTAGATTGATATTTTCCCATCACAAGAATCATGAGATGATCCCGGAAATTATCTACAACCTTTATTAAGGGGGTTCTGATTTAACGTCAATAATAAGCGAGTAAATCCTCATCCTTTCTAACAATTTTAAAACTGTTCTCGATAAATGAAGCGAACGTAACAAAGAGGAATAGCATAATTTCGCCCTCGTCACGCATCTTTCATTCACTGTGAGTTACCACCTCAATTTCAAGTCTCCAAAGAGTCTGAAAAATGAAAAATATCACTAAATGAAGTTGTAAGTTGATTATACCCTGATAGATTACTATGTAGATTTGTATGTATTTAACATGTTAAATGGAAATCATGCAATATAAACATTAATTATTTTACAGAAATGTTAACAGTAATAATTGTTTGAATTATTCATATCTGTTTAACCTCTTTTATTGTACACATTAGTAATAACATGACAAAAAATCGTAACAGTAGGCATATCGTATCAGTTGCATGTCATAAATAGTTAAAACAACTGCAATTGGGCGTTGTCGATAGAAGCTGTTCCCGGTTTAAATAACAAGACTCATATATCTTGTAGAAACTCTAGGCAATCAGTGCCTTTTGAAATCTGATTGCGTGATGCTGACAATCGATATCGACAATCAGTTCTTAACGGTAAGGACTGACCGAAGTTTCATGTGAAACGGCAACAAATTTAAACTGAGAACATAGCCTGTTGTTACGACGAAGTGAACTTTCACCAATTAACGGATATTTTTTGTGATGTGCCGACTATTTACTATTGGCCTTTGGAACCTATTCATATTATTTCTGCGTTTTATAATTTCTACGCATCGAAAACGTCAGGAGAAATTTTAGAAACAAAATTTCTAAAATTTCTCCTGACGAATATAATAATTATTTTGGAAAAATTGCTCAAAATTTAGTTAACTCCTTGTCATCTGCCACCGACAATTTTGAAAATTATTTTACAAGTTCCATAAAAACTGATGCTGACAAGGATTTTATTTTTACTGAAGTCACTTACAATCAAGTCCTAGGAGTAATCGTTAATCTGAAAAACAAACAGAGTGAAGATGCTTATAATATCAACATTAAAATTCTCAATTGTATTAAATACATTATTATCATTCCACTCACGAAACTAATTAATGAATGCATTAGAAAAATTGGAATCAAAAATGTCTTAAACTGTCAAATGTTTATTTTAAAAAAATTACAGGCCTATTTCTATCGTGCCATTATTTGCCAAAATCTTTGAGGTAGTTCTCAGATCTCAAATCACGAATTAGTTTGAAAATTGTAATCGTTTTAATAGTTGTCATGGCTAGGAATATGGCTTCAGGCCAAAATTGTCAACGACGTTAGCAATTAATTCGTTGATAAATGTAATAAATAAAGGTTACAAGGCTAAAGAATTTGTGCACGTGAAATTTTTAGACCTAAGTAAGGCTTTCGACTGTGTGCTTCACAATATTTTAGTGAATAAACTAAAATTTTACAAATTTAGGGTAATAGAAAATTGATTATATTGTATTTGACCGATCGTCATCAAATTGTTCATTTTAATCATGCTAATCCCAATGAGAACACAAACATTTAAAAAACGTTATAATTAACGGTAACCGACCGTTAAGTAACCATTATATTAGGACGTTGAATCAACGGAAGAATGTCCCGCAATTCAACGTAAATAAACGTTTCTTCAGATATATATTTCAACGTTGAATAAATGTTGAATTAGATTGCTAGATAACGTTATGGCGCGACGTGTTCAAGACGTAAGTATAATGTTAATTAGTTAGCAGAATTTATAGTTTTCCATCGCGAATAGACGTTTATGCAACATTTATAAGAAACGTTTCAGTAAGGCCATTTTTAAACCATTTTGCAAAGTGAAATAATGGTTAAATTAAAAGTTGATTCAACGTTATAAGAATACGTTTTTAAAACATTATAAACATAATGTTTCAATTAACGGTTTTTCCCACCACTAATAAACGTTTGTAATGAGTTAGTTAAAACGCGGCTCCAAGGTTTGTAATTAATAAAAATTCATTGAAAAATACACGTTTCTCTTAGATTTATAAAAACGCTCAATCGACGTTCCATTTGACGAGTAATGAATATTTTTATATACAATACTCATCAAACGTCCCGTATATTTGAATGAAACACCTGTACGTTTACAGGGTATTTCAAAAATATACTCTACCCTTTCAAGGACATATTCCCTACATGAATATAAGAATGGGACATATTAACATATGGGTACGCATATTTTTCGTCATCGAGATACAACTGAAACTTGACCATAATGATATTTTCGCAGTTATTTGGAAATTATTGTGAAGTAATTTACAAATATTATTTCCAAATAATTGAAAGAGATATCATTATGTTTAAGTTTCGGTTGTATCTCGATAATGAGCAATTTGCGGACCCATGTTAATATGTCCTTTTCGTCTTATACTCATATAGGGAATATGTCTTTGAAAGGGTGCGGTATATTTTTTAAGCACAGATAAACATACAGGGAGTTTCATTCAAATATACTGGGCGTTTGACAAGTATTGTATATAATAATGTACAATACTCGTCAAATGAAACGTGTATTTTTCAGTGAATTTTTAATAATTACAAACGTTGAAAACACGTTTTAACTAACTCATTACACAAGTTTATTCTCCTTTTCGTTACATTGTTTTTCAGGTTCTCGTTGATGAATTAAGTATTATCAGATTTCCGGGTACAGTCCCATGTGATTGGTAGCTAGATGGCAGAATCACATCTTCGGGTCTTCGCTGATAGCTGCTTATACATATTTACAAGACATTCATAATGCAGAGCAGACGCTTAGATTAAAACTTGTTAAATGTGCAATACTTGAAGTAAAAATATCAATATTTCTTTTCATCCAAGAGTAGAGATGGTGCAAGAGTAAAACAACTGTACGATAAAGTGGTAAGTTACCTCTACATAGTTCATATCATTTATTTTTGAAGCACGTTCAGATATTAAATAAAAAAACTGTGTATTTGTTTTCTCAATAAAATAACCTGATATGTATATAGTACTAATATTTATTAAAGAGAGTCCTAAAAAGCTACACATAAAAATTTAACATTTAAATGTTAAATTTGGTAACTTCCAAACTGGAAAATAAAATTTTATTTTGTTTAAGACAGATTCTCTTATTAAAACAAGTTGTTATTTTGTTGTTAAAAATGGCAACTCATTTAATAATCTTTCAGTGTTAAAAACTATACACCAAATTATTATTATTTTTAATTTCAATTTTTAAATTTGGATATTTTCAAGTTTATAATATTTAATAAAACAAAATAACATATAGAAGCGGTAAAGAAAAAGCAAATCGTTTTAATAACTTTTTTATTAGTGTAAGACATAAAATGATAAATGAAATAAAAACAACTTTCATCCACCTAAATCTATTTGAATGAGTACTAGGTATCCGCTTTTTTACAATTAATCTGGGACTCTGCATATTAACACATCCTTTCAAACTTCTAACAATACCTAGTGTATCACAAGAAAGAACTGAGTTTCAAATCACCAAGTACCTACCTAAATGTAAATGGTGTAAATAAAAGAAGAAGATATTTCATTGGCACTTAATAAAATGACACATAGTTAGTCCAATGCATTTTATTGAATTAATATCAACTTACCTTGTTCTCTGAGCCTCACAAGTATTTTTCAAGGAAACTTATTACAAACCAGTAGGTAACACCTATACTATACACCTCTTTCTACAATCTGTATCAAACAAAACAAAATGCCGAAATCGTGTAGGCTGCCTTGAGCGCAGAAGCAGGAAGCGTTTGTGATAGCTTTATCCTTGTCTCGCACCTTTGTCGAAATTGACCGGCTCGTTCACTGTCTCGCTTCCTCAATAATTTAACCGACCATATATAGAAGGCGTTAATAAGAAACCAAAGAGTAGATAAGACAGAGGGAAAGATTCGCGTACACAGAGGCCATCTGCCGGGTCCTATTGGTAGCAAGGCTGAAAGAATCCCTCGTATTTACCGGCATGAATCAAAGAAGTTGTTGTTTATACTATAAGCATATGAGAATATTGGGAGAACAGAGAACATTGGTGTAATATGGTGGCATCGTGCATGCGTACTAAAAATATTAAAAATGACAATATTGTGGTCATATGCTAAAGTAAATATAAAAGAATTATAGTTATTGTTAATAAGAAAGAGTTTGGTAAAAGTTAAGTTTCCAGTAGAGCAAAATAGAATGGTTGTGGACTGCAATTTTACTAATTGCGAAAAAAGAAATGATAGAGGAAAGGAGTATGTTTTTTCATTTTGTCTACTACCTAAGAAACTCGCAATGTGAGTAATATCCCAGATGCCATCAGGTTGGTTTAAAATTGTTATGAAAATATGCTACCAGCTTGCTAGCTTACGAAGTTCTTTATCATGTAGAAAAGTTGCTAGCAGTTAATGACAGAGTTTATATTTTTGCAAGTTCCAAGCAATGCTTTGGTATTATTATTAAATTTCACGGCTGGCAGTAAATGCTTACACGTTACTACTACATTGTTGAGAACTTTTTCATTTTGTCTACTACCTAAGAAACTCGCAATGTGAGTAATATCCCAGATGCCATCAGGTTGGTTTAAAATTGTTATGAAAATATGCTACCAGCTTGCTAGCTTACGAAGTTCTTTATCATGTAGAAAAGTTGCTAGCAGTTAATGACAGAGTTTATATTTTTGCAAGTTCCAAGCAATGCTTTGGTATTATTATTAAATTTCACGGCTGGCAGTAAATGCTTACACGTTACTACTACATTGTTGAGAACTTCGTAGGGTAAGTTCAAAATAGGATGGTGTAGAATTTCACTTCCATATTCACATTGGTATCGGCAATATATAATCCCATCTGCCATCTTCAGGTTCTCGCTGAAAGCTGTCTACAGCTGCTCCTTGTTGCTTGAACTGAACTGACGTTCTCGTCAATATTCTCTTGGCTAAAGATGTCGGTCTCGGATGTCAGGACTATTGCCCTTTACCTCAGTACATCGCTGTAGACCGGGGACCAGCCTCGTGCAGGGCGGGCGAAGTTACTTTGCGTCGGCCCCACTCACAAATGTGAGCGGTGCAGACGATTTCGGCCCACCTCCCTGGGTCCTGGCTCGTTGGACCTTGCTGGCTAAGGCCTCTTCTGGCGTTCTTCTGTCTTCGTTTTCTTTTCTTCGCCAGCTTGTTTCCCCCCGGGGGGTAGTCATCGGTCTGTTAGGTTTGGTGGAAGTTTTGGCAGGAGAGACTGCCGGTACACAGGATGTCAAGAGACATCCTGTCATCCGGATCGTCGGTTGGGTAAGGATGAGCTGTGTAGCTCGAGGAAGGGCAGACCTAAATGCTATTGGTAGCATTTTTGGTCTGCCCGGAGCCATGGGGACTACAGGTACTGGACGGTATGTTGTCCGGTACCCGCAGGGTCGTGGGTGGGGTGTTGGGTGTCGTCATGTCTCTTCTGGTGGCTTCTCCATCGACGGGGTGGTCCAGGTGGCGTCACTGGGGGGTGAGGTGGGGCAAGTTTGCGAACATGGTACACATCTGCTGCATCTGGGCCAGTACAGCAGCGAGTTGTCCAGCCTCTGGGGGGGGCCTGTTGTGGTAGGACAGGGTTGGTGTGTGTCCCTGCTGCTCCCTGGGCTGCTCTGGCGTAGCTTAGCCCGGGGGTTGTTCTGGTGGTGGCTGACTTGTGGGCGGGTGGCTTCCGGGGGGCTGGTGTCTGGTGGCTGGCTGGCCTTTTGGGGCAACGGCGGCATCCTCGGTAACTTGCGAGGTGCGCACTCTGACAGTTTGCGCACTTAGCGGGGGTGTCCTTAGGCTTCTGGCAGTCTTTGGTGTGGTGGGTCTCTCCACACTTGACGCATTTTGGCTGCGCCGTGCACCGTCCTTGTGCATGGCCGTATGTCTGGCACCGGTGGCACTGGGAGATGGTCTGTTTTGCCCGTTGTTTCTCGGTTTTGACCACCAGGAAGCAGCAACGGTTAACTGTCAGGATGTTTTCTTGCGTCGGGGGGACCAGTACTAGCACCAGGGGGATTTCCTGTCTTGTCCTTCGGGAGGTCATCCTTTGGACTGAGATGGGTGTGAATCCCTGTCTCTCCAGGTCCAATTTGACTTCATCTGTGCCTACGCCACTGGGAATGCCCCGGATTACTACTCTCAGCATCCTCTCCTCGGGCAGGGCGTAGGTGTGGAATTCCCGTTGTTCCTGGGCGAACAGCGTGGTCATCCTGGTGTGGTCTTCCTTTCACGCAGGTTCTATGGAGATGCCCTCTCTTACCACCTTGGGTTTGTTGAAGCCTATCCGGGCGTGGTGGAGTTTGTAACTTCGGTCCAAGTTTCCTTTTTCCTCAGTACAATGGGGGGCATCCGGGGGGTTGCACGGGTCTCCTCGTCCATGGCCGCCGTGCTCTTGACCTGGCTGGTGGATGGTTTGTCCTGGCTGGGGGTTGGCGTCTTTTTTGTTGTGGGGGGTGCCTCATCGTCACTGTCTGGGACGATCTTCCTTTTCAGGGCTTCTTTCGTCGCGGGGGCCTCCGGGGGGTTGCAGGCTCGGAGGAGTGCCATTAATTCTTCGTGCTGTTTTTTGCCTTCTTCTCTCTGAAGTGTCGCCTGCTTACTTTGGTTTAACATCTGTATAGTGAGCTGCTCTAGCTCTGCCTGGAAACTCGCAATTTGGGCCCGTAGCATCTTGTTTTCTTCCTCGAGTCTCGTTTTTACTGTATCTCTCTCGTCTGCTTGTGACCTCGCTGGAGTTGACGCTCTGGACGAGTCGTCCGTCTCCATGTCGATGCTTCTGTCCGAGTTTTTCTTCCTCGGCATGTCGTCCTCTTGTTAACCTAAAAGAAAAATGGGAAAGGAATCGGAAAAGGTAAAACACAAGTGTCCCCAAGCGGGGGACTTTATTTATCTTTTTATATCAGCGTCTTAATAAAGACGACTGATATTTCTCCTCTTGTACTCTCTGTGGGGCTGCCACTTCACTAGTTCGCTTCGCACTGTCTTCAACTGCACACTGGAGGTCTGCACTCGTCGACTGCCACTTGAACTATGCTGACGTTCTCCGCTTTGTGCGGTTCCTTATATATGCTGGGGTCTAGAGCGCGCATGCGCGGCTGCATACATATTATTGGGCCTCTTGGGAGGGGGAGGCATAGCGAGCGACTAAACTAACCCAACTTCCCTACCATCGCAAACAACCTTGAAACAATTGTTTCGCGGAATTATATTTTAATTGCCATGTTTTAACAACATATGCAGTGTTTAATTAAATTAACGTCTTTAGACCAGGTAAATTTCACATCAATACACAACTAACATTATATAGACAATTGAAAGTATTATAAATTTCAACATTTAGACCACATGTAAAATTAATGTTTAAATCAAGTTTTTTTTAGCGTAAACAAAATGTTGACAAACATGGCACAGGTAATTTGTCAGTTATATTTAAACGTCAAAATCGGTATACGTTCAAGGATTGGAAAATCTTGTTTCGTTGATGTATTTTTCACATCAAAAATACAAAAATATACGAAAAATTATGTGTCCTTTTAATGAAATAACACAGAATCTAAAAATATTTGTTTATTTTGACTTTGACTTGACTTGACTTGAGAAGCGGTTAAGAAAACATTTTTAGAAAACATTTTTTTTAGAAAACATTTTTATAAGCACTATTATTATATAAAATGTCAACTAAAGAAAAAGGAAAAAACCAAACTTTTTATTAATAATGGAGCAAAAAAATAAAACGTGTATTAGCGACGAAAAAGGTATTTATTCACCATGAACTGAAAATACAAAAAAATGTATGTATTATTGTTATTATTTTAAAGGAGCCGTCATAAGGCATAATAATAGCCTACAACGATCGGCACTTACGAAACCTAATAACGCCTAACGGCAAAAGATGGAAACATGACAGGATTTTATAAAAAAAAATCGGTATCTTATAAAAAAAATTTAAACTAATTTTGGTGGAATTCCGGTAGTTACAACATTTGGTTTAAAAAACACGCTTTTCTTTCACACCCTGTTGATAGTAACATATTTCAAAATGAAAAAAATGAACGAAATTCTCTGTTTCACAAACAAATTATCTTTTAAATCCTGTAAACTTCATATCTATATCTATTCTCTTTCTCAAAAAATGTGGATTTAAATTTAGCCTAAAAATTAACTTGGTCCCTTTCAATTGGCCAACAGTTTATATTTACAATCTAAATTATAATTTGATATAATCGTAACATAATCAAAAAATAGATAAAGTCAACAATTGTTGAAATTACTCTAATAGTCTACTAAATATATTTTGGGGAAGATTCATGTCATATTTTCCCTTAGATCTAAAATTATTAAAACTTCTAAATGACTATTAAATGAAATGCAAGGTTCTAACTGGAAAGATATATCATCAAAAATGTTATTCCCATAAAATAGCACAACGATGTAGCTCTTCAGCGTAATCAATATCCACAAAATTAACCAAAATATATTTCTGCAAATCATGAATGTGCTTTTGACATTGATGGATTCTTCAAAAATGAAAATTTTATGATAATTATCACAAGCCATTACAGGGGCGTGTCTACTGCAAAATATATAACGTAAATATGTAAACAGGCTGAATCATTAATTCCCAGGTAGGGGAATATGTGTCAGACAATACTTGCAGTCGCATATTTTCTTAATTCCACTCAATTTATTATAGCCTTGGAACCTTAAAATCTAAGGATAACGGCCTTAATTTTAATAGACCAAAAGTAAAAAATTAAGAAAGATCATAGGTCAAAAAAGGTTTAACATAAAAGTTTGCTACAGGCAGACTTTCGCAACAAGCGACAGCGGCCCACCGGTACAATGGAATTCAATGCGACTCTGTTCGAAGCGTGCGACACTGGGCTGTGTGTCGCTGTCGCACGCTTCGAACGGAGTCGTATTGAATTCCATTGTACCGGTGGTGTTGCTGTTTTTGATGGTTATGAAAATATTAGCAACAGTGTGAAGGCTATGGAGCAGCTTCGCCGGTCCTCAAAAGCTTCATCTGTTGACATTTACTTTGATGAGCAGATGGTTGCAACTGTAAGCCAAGAGAAGCTCCTTTCCAATAATAAAAATAAAACCAGATTGATTTCGATGTTGACAGAAAAGTTTGAGGCAATTAATTATATTGTTAGACATGCTGAAGATGATGCTGACATTTTGATAGTCGAAACAGCGCTTGAGGAATCATGTAAAAATACTACGGTTGTGGTTGGGGAAGATATGGATCTTCTTATAATTTTAATTGCTCGTACTCCTATTAATAAGGAAATTTTTCTTCCCAAACCAGGCAGAGAAAAGGTCTAACGAAAAATTTATTCTTCACGAAGCTTTGATCACCATAAAGATATTCGAGATCATATATTGTTACTGCAAGCATCCTCTGGGTGTGACTCTACATCTGCTCTGTTTAATAAAAGCAAGACTGCAGCTTTGAAAGTGATGAAAAACCTAGCTGAAGTTTTCAGCAAGGCTGGTACTTCTCCTGATAGTTACTTCGAATGAGATAAAATTTTTCCTCGCAATCTATAACGCTCCAGTTAAAGAAGTTTCCATCGATAACTATCGGTATTCTTGCTTTATTAAAGCTGTGAGCAAAAGCAAACCAGTGAAATTGAATTCATTACCACCCACTCATGACGCAGCTCAACAGCATCTCTTTCGTGTTTATTTTCAAGTACAGAAATGGTTGGGTAATGTATTGAATCCTAAACAGTGGGGATGGATGTTGCAAGGGCGGATCTGGACCTTGAGCTTGAACCCAAAATTTTTTGATGAGCGGGGTGGGGGAGAGAAATCCGAAAAAAAATTTTTTTTCGTCCCAAAATTTTTTTGAAGAGCAAGGGGCAAAAATCCAAAAAAAATTTTCATCCTAAAAAATAAAATTTTAAAATGAAAGTTGATGATTTACAGAATCTGGGGGGGTAATTACCCCGTTACCCCCCCCCCGGGCGCGGATTTATGGGGGGGTAATTACCCCGTTACCCCCCCCCCCCCCATAAATCCGCGCCTGGGATGTTGAAAGATACCATATTGTGGCCAAAAACAACATCCCAACTTCCTGCGCCTGATTGCCTTCCTTCTGAAGATGGTTTTCTGCAACTGTACGAAAGGTTGAGGACCATTGTGTGGCTGTCGGAGGTTGGGACTTAATTGCTCACCAGTTTGCGGCAACTGCCATGGAAAATCTTGCTTGAATGCTGAACCGATTGAAAACTCGTCAGATATAGAAGCCGTCACTGAAGCAGAGACTGAAAGTTCTCAGATTGACTCGGATTTCCTTGAACGAATCGATATATTTATAGAAGGAGAAAACGGACAAGAAGGAAGTTATTAAATTGACAACATTTTAATAAGTATGACAGTCGTGGATTAGGCCTATCGGGGAAACCACACAAAAAAAACGCGCCTAGTACTCAACCTCAAGGGTGGTGTGGAATAGAGTACTTAAATTATCCATAATATCCCATAAGTTCAAATTCAGTGCAAGATTTTCAAAAAAACTATTGCGTATACGAAATTGTATAGAGAATTTCCATAGCTTTCTTTTTGGCCTAATGTATTTTTGTCGTAGAGGCAATGAAAACCGAGATATCTCGAAAAATTCATTTCCGAACACGATTTTAGCCCTTTACAGCGTTGCCAAAATTTTATCCTTACACTCCCACTTCGGGGAATTTTGAGACCTTATTAAGGACACCCGAACCTACCTGGAAAACCAACATTTGCTTTTGTATAAATTGGTCTGAAGAAAAATCCTAAATGCAGTGGATTAATAATCCTTTAGATCGTTTCTTTTTATAATTAAATGCCACGTTTTCGAATTCCTGCTCCACTGTGCGACGCATAGACCGATTTATGGCGATAATTCGCATTCCACTAATTTTGACATATGCTGTGTTTTATTTCGTGAAATATTTTCCTCAAATAGGACTAGTCGTATATACTTCAAAACTGTATCTATAATTTTTTTCTCTAGCTTATTGCCCAAAGTCAACGAAAATTGTAAATAGTAATATATTGTCTGTTTTAATCTCAATAGAACCCTTTAAAAGTGAATTCTGCCGTGTTCGCACAAAATATGAATCAAATTACACTCGGCCACGCCCGACAGCAATGTTTACTCGTTTTTAATTAAATGCTGCTAATATTAAGTAATACTGAATTTACGTATCTATGCAGGTTATAACTAAACCATCCAACTGACATTAATTTCAATTCCATGAATCAGTATTTTCAACCAATATAATAAATCAAACTTGTTCCATTTCAGTGGTTTGAATATTTTAATTCGCATAAATATATGAGAAATGTATTTTCTCTTATAAATTTTCCACTGCAATTGGCATTAAAAACGAGTAAATATTAAAATTTTATATAGCAGTGTTTAAAGCAGATGGAATCTCATATAAAAAGACCTTACTAAAGTTCCAATTCATTGTTCTGATACCACATCTCTCATTTATAAAAGCTCTGATGAAATGATTTACAAATATAAAAAAAATGCTTAAGGCTTATGTTTTCAACAATGAGATGAAAATCTCGTAAAACGTTTTACAATGATATATACGACATTCTTTATCATGGGGGAAATTCGCATTATAACGAGAAAAAAACGAGGCAGCCGGGAGAAAATGTTAAGGAAGTGTGTAAGTAAATAAGCTAAGAGGATATATAATTCTACATAGTGACAAATTTGTACCTTTATGTAAAATATGCGTTGAAAGTAATACTTAGATGAGGAAACTTCATTTAATGGGTACATTTTTCATGAAATATGAAAGTATTAAATTGTTCCTCTCATCTGCTGAAATATCACCAGACACCAACATTAATAAGATATACCTTATTCTTTTTCCTAAATACTATATTTTGGAAGACGTTTTGTGACCCACTTATTATTCTACTTGTCCGCTATTTGCTTCATGGCACGTCCGACAGCATAATGCCATCTGTTTTGGTTGTTTGTTAGGCGTAGACAACGTTTTGGAGGGCGCTTACCATCTGATTTTTGGGCGCATCCGAGTTGTCACCCGCCAGGTAATTTTCAGATATGGATCAAAAACGTTATAGGTAAATTCTCTCCCATGCATGCAGGTAACAAAAAGGGTACTTAAGTATTTTATTTTGGTTTGGATTTGAAATAATACTATTAATTGAATGATATTGGCTGAACAGCGGACAATTCAAAATCAAAACAGTTACCAATATCTTCTGGGCGCAAAAATGGCAAACGAAAAATATAAGTTAAATATTTTGCAGTTTCTGATTCTCCTTTGTTACATTCAGTAGTTAATCCAACCTCCTCTATTTTTCTATACCATGATTGCCCCAGATGAAAGCGACATCCTCGAATTAACACTTGAGGAGAAACTGCACGTATTGCTTTGAGAATTGCAACTTCAAAGTCCATTGTAATTCTGGACGGAGAAAAATTGGTATTACTTACATACTTTATATGTTTCTTCTCTTAAATACATTAAAGCTGTCTTGTATGTTGTATAATGTTTGTTTGGTAGCAAAAAAATACAAGGGAAACATAATAACCATTTTTTACACTAAATATTGTGAATAATTGCAAAAAATATTTGGGGCAGTACTCAAATGTACCGTCCATGTACAGTTCTTCGGCACTGATTAAGAACTCAATGTTACTTTTGCAAGAAAACAACGATATTATTACTTCTATCGTTTCTAATTAAAAAATCTTCGTTTTTGTTGGTTTTAACAAGCCTTTGTTCTAAATATATGTGTACTTCTTCGACGTTTTTTGGAATCCACAATAAAATTTTATCAAGGTACCTGTTGCATTCCGGAGACAACTTACCTATGATCCGGAGACAATTTACCTACCGATTTCTTCTACCTAAGGTACTCGGGTGACAACTAGTCTCAGTCATGATTTTTCCTGAATCAACAGTTCTATTTCATCTTCTCTTCGCTAGATTTAACCAAAATATGATAGGATACGCCAGAATACAGAATACGATGTTGAACAGTCGCTCTGATAAAAAAAAAAAAGGTGCCCAAGGAATCACTACTTCCACATCCAGATTTTTATCCAGTCATTCACAAATAGAAAAATTTTGCATATGTAAATAATTGTTTATGGAACTTTAGTAATATAATATTTGAAATCGCCTACCCCAAAAACCCATAAAACGGAATGCCACATCGGTAGTGGGGGTGGAGGATGGTGGAAGGGGGTGGTACTGGTGGTGCACGAAGCAAAAACATTTTTTGAAGCCTGTGGTTCTTGTACACACACTAACCCCACAATTTTATTTTTTTCACCCCGTTTAATAGTGGGATGGGATGGTAATGGGGACGGCTAATGCCTAAAAATTTTTTGCTTCTCTTATATATACTAAATACCAATTTTATGGACTCCTACTTGTTTAATTTACCTATTTACCCCCATCTACTCCAATTTGCCCCCTCAAGCAACGGAATAATATCAAAATATAATCTAGTTCCAAATCTCGTTAAAATATATACGTGCACCAAATTTCAAATTAATATCTTAAATGATTCCAGAGTAATCGTGCGCAAAAAAAAGTTACAGACAGACCGACAGACAGAATTTTTTTTGCTCAAAAATAAAATATCGACGTTACTTGACATTTTAAGCCTATTTGAACAATTTTTTTTGCGTTAGAATAATTCCACTGGATGTGGAAATAAAACTGTGAAGAGTTATCAAATATGATTGTTTAAACAAATTATTCGAATAAATTGGCTGTCTCCTAATTTTTCTCCGAAAAAATTTATTCTTTTGCCAGGTATATCTGCAATTTTTCCAGATATTTACCGACTGTAGAAAATGCTATTAAGTTTCATGTCCAACAGGCATTTTTACAGTGTGCTATAAACAACAAAACTTAAAATTCAAATCCTGCTCAATTTTGGATGAGTTGTGAGTGAAAATAAAATAAAATAATGTTAGGTCAAGATGTCGATGGATTCAAGGCCCACATTTATTGTTAACTCCATTTTGTAAATGTAAATTATTTAATTGTAGCACCCTCCGATTAAAGAACTTATATCTAGATACATAATGGCATTGATTTATTTGTCGCTGAAAGACTCACAATCTAAGGCACTTCTTCCCATAAGTTGCTGATTGGCCCATCGGCGTATTCGCGGCCGCTCGTGCACGATCGGCTACAGTTCGATTATCATAATCTCAATTGACAGTTCGGCCATTAATGTCAATAAATGTTTTTCGTGTTCTACGAGCAAAAACTGGTGAAAAAGTAATTTTATTTTAAGTTGTGATTTGCTTAATACCTAAATAATATTCTCTATTCATATTTACACAGTTTAGTGACAATATATTTTGTGCAAATAAATAGTGTAGTGCTGTGCCGTTTGCAGAAAGCAGTTTAGAAAAGAAGAAAATCGATCGTTCCATAGTCGTAACATGATGAAGTTCAGTTTACAGTTATAAAGTAAATAGCAATTAAATTTTAATATCCTTTTAATACATATTTATCTTACTGTTTTATCTTACTGTAATATCGTATGCCTATATCACGTTATATAAAGAGCCGGTAATGCAGGAATTGCAATAATTCATTTTAATGAAAATATTTACCATTTTACACATTTTCTACACACACAACGCCACTGTTGCCTATGGGATGTGATGTTCATCTATCCATTTTAATGGACATATAATGTGACTATGTTAGGAGCAAACAAGGTATATAGTGAAAAGATAGCCTGTTATGTATCTAGATATAAGTTCTTTAATCGGAGGTAGCACCTCACTGTACAGTGTACAGTGAGGTGCTGGTGCACAAAAGCTAATAATAATAATAATAATAATAATAATAATAATAATAGTAATAACGTTTATTCATAAATAAAGAGAACAATAGCCTATGACATTTTAATAATAATAATAATAATAATAAATAAACGTATAGTCGACTCACGAAGCACTCACACGTCATGGACGGTGAGTACTTGTTTGTGAGCTAAAACCTATCAAAATCTATTTATAATATGGCATTGTTTAGTTAAATTTAAATATATGTACATATTTTTTTTTCATATTTTTTCTTTACATTTTTTTAAAATATTATCTATAAGTATTTTTTTTTATTTTAACATATCGATTATATAAGGTAAAATAAATTCATTTTTTCACTCATATAAATATACTTAGTTTCTTAACTACGCAAACAAATCAACGGTGGTACAATCTGGAACATAAAATTATGTTTGACTTTCTCAGAATATATCACAGCAAGGGCTAACACCGTTACTGATTAAGACTAGGCATAATAATATGTTTTGTCTATTATCGCATGTACTACAATTCTAGGTGCATCAAACATCCATTGTTTAATTCTTTTTTTTAATGAATGGAGACTGTTTAGCGTTTTAATATCCTGCGGTAATGCGGAGTACATTTTGGAGCAAAGGTATATATAACATCTTTGACCTACTGTTTTAGTGCATTTTATGTTTCTAGAAATAGACGCAGTTTTTGTCCTGGTGTTATATTGATGTTCGGAAAAATTTAGAAGTTTTTTGTTTTTAAATATTTCAGTACACATGGCTAAACCAAACAACTGACGCACATCCAGCACTTTTGCTTCTTTATACAATAAATTAGACGAGTACGTATATTTTCTTTTCAAAATTATTTTTAGGCACCATTTCTGCATTACATCTAATGAGTGTAAGTAGTTCTTATTAACTCCCCCCCAAGCTAAAATTGCGTAATTTATATGGCTTTGAATTAGGGAAAAATATATTGTTTTAAGGTCGCGAAATTCTAGAAAGTCGGTTAGATATTTTATTTTTGAGATAATGCCCCTGATTTTTCTTACAATGAAGTTTATTTGTTTATCCCATCTTAAATGACAATCTATAATGATACCTAGGTATTTGACGTTATCACTTTCTTTCAGACTTATAGCATCATGATTTATTTCTATCGATATGGATTTATATTGTGGTAAACCGACTTTGTATGAACTGAATGCTACGTATTTTGTTTTGTCCGAGTTTAGTGTTAAGGTGTTATTGTTAAACCATGTTATTATTGTGGAAAAGTCTTTTTGTACGTCAGCCCGTAAGGAATCCCATGTTTTACCTTTATATAATATAACCGTGTCATCAGCGAAGCTTGTTATTTTCCCCAAACTGTTCAAGCTCAGTAGGTCATTGATGTATACCGTAAATAGTAATGGTCCCAGTACGGTTCCCTGTGGGACTCCATACATGACTGTTTTGGGATTACTATATACTTCTTGTATTGAAACATAATTAGTTCTGTTTTCAAGATAGCTTTTGAGAAGTTGAAGAGTTTTTCCCCTGATACCGACAGCATAAAGTTTTTGGAGCAGCTTATCATGGCAGACAGTGTCAAACGCCTTTGCAAGGTCAACAAAGACTGCCAAGGCTGGTTCGCTCTTATCTAAAGACTTTAGAGGTTAAATCACATATCGCATCTTGAGTAGACCTATTTTCCCTAAATGTAAAGTTATTTGCGATAAATACAAATGACTAATTTCAATAATAAAAAGCTTTTATCGACCTACTAATCTCTTTGCAAATTTTAGGTAATTCTTAATAATTCAAAGTATATACTTGTTTTTATCAATTTGAAACCATCTGTTGCCACATTGGTGCAATGTTAAAAGACTATCGTGGAAAAAATTTGATTGAAAAACGGAGATATGACGTGGTTAAAATACCAAGATATCTTATAATTTTCACTTTTTTTCAAGAAATCGATGATTTAACTAATTTCGCAATCCCATATCGATGTGCGAACTCAAAATTCGAATTCAGCAGGTGATTTTAAATAAAAATACACATTCAGATCCTTTAGCTCGTGAGACATATTCAGGAAGTCTCAGTCGTGTGTGGACGATCAATATCTCCTCAACAGATTGAAAAATGAAAAAATGTCTCAGATAAAAATTGCGAGAAATCAAGAATAGCATATTCTAAAGTTATTTTAAAATATACATGGTGTTTCACAGAGTGTAAGCAATAGAATACTAGGACTTTTTATACATTGGCATTTTACTCTGAATTCTCTATCCAGGCATATATTTCTTTTGGACTTACACTGCGGCGTTTCCACATTATTTCACTTTTTCTGAAAAGAATGCATTTATAGCGATAAAGAATAAAATCATAAATTTGTCCGTGGTTTCACTTTGTATTTTAGTCAAGACCATGTACTAATTCAGGCCTCCCAGAGTTGAACCTCAATCTACAAGCTGTTCTCCACGACGACGACTCAAACTTTTACATTTTTTAACTGTCATAATGACTTTTTTCAAATGAAACATATCGTATAATTTATTTAAAATGTTTCAGTAGTCAATTACATACATGTTGATACCACATAGTGACTACTTTTTGCTTGAAACCATCTGGTTCTAGATTCAGTACTTCTAGCCACAGCGACATCTCTTTTAAACTCATTTTAAAATATTTGAACTAACTGTATAGCGCCAGCGTACAGCATAAGCTTCTTGTGCTGTGGCCAACGTTCATGTTATTTTAAATCAATCTTCCATCGTAGTGGGAACTAAATTTTTAAGAGAGCAGCAGTTGCTTTAAAGTTTTTTTTTTCTATTTATTTAACGTCGGCCTATTTCCGCTACCAGAGCCTATCACCGACGCCAGGAGGCGAGCTACCCCCAACCTGAAAATGTTGCCGAACCTCTTCCCTTAAGAAGAGTAAGGATCTTTTACTTGGCTAACATTTAATAGACAAGGGACCGCCTGCTTTACATCCCCTCCGAAGGATGGTATATCCACTACGTAATCCTCGTCTAAAATTACATAGCTTCCGCGTATACACTGATATACAAGCCGCTAGAGGGTGGGACGAGATCGCTGTGTTTCCCTAGACAAGATACTTACACAGTGACGACGCATCTACGCTCGCCCCTTAAAGTTGTTTAATTACATATGTTTTATGGTATTTTCCAGCCCATTACTTTCCTGGCTTACCAAATCAAAGTATTATAATCATAAAAAATTACTCTCCGAGAATTACTAGTATACCCACCATGTTTTCCACAGATCCGTAGATTGGAAATATAACTGCACCAAGGTAGAGTTATTAACCCCGGTTTACCGGAAATGAATGAACTGTTTGTTAAAACTGCTTGTTCTATCAATTTCTTCGTTGGTTTCCGCACATGCCGCATAGTACTGTAAATAACTTTCAATCGTAATAATGAACTGTGACCTTGCTGTTTTAATATGCGAATTTTACTTATTGCACCGAATCTCTGGACACATAATTTTTTCCACTATAATGGCTCGCCTAGAAATGGTACTTCAACACTCTGAACAAGAACTGGCGCCCGAGGGTAAACCACCGTTACACAGGGGCATCATACGTGGTAGTCACGTTCAAGAAGTGTAACGGTCCGCTTTTACCCAATAACTAAAAATCAATTATTCGACCTAATTTACAACATTTTATATTTTCTTTAATAAAAATACCCTACTGTATGTATGTTGCCAACATTAACATTTTTCTAATTGTATGATGGGATCACTGCGTTTAAGGGAGATTGTAATAAAGCATTCTTTAAATTCCTGCTCCATTACTAAGATTCCGGATTTACACACAACACCAATGTGTACAAGGCCCGCAAACCTACCCATCTCCCGTCTAGAGGCATGGATTTGCACACGACACTAAACTATACGCAGTTCTACGTCACCAGTAAGCGAGGATTCTCGGATATAAAAGCCGGCCACAAATCAACATAATTCAGAGTGTGAACAACTCTGACAATCTGTCTACAGCGTGCTGAGCTGGACATATTACAGTTTTGTACATCTCCCGACGCAAACACGACGGAACGAATGCAATCTAACCCTGGGAATGCTACAGCGTGTCGAGTCGTTAGTCATTCCCCGGCGCCGTTTCGCCGCCAAAACCAGAGCGAATGAGTCTGATCTGGAGACCTCCTACAGCGTGTTGAACTAGGAAACTTCTTGCGTCGACGATATTCACCCGACGCCCGATGCCACTCCCGTAGCAACAACAAACGTCGCATCGCAATCGATACACACTCTCTCTCTCTCTATCTCTCTCTCTCTCTCTCTCTCTCTCTATATCTCTCTCTCTCAGATAATAGAAAATGTTGTCCTAAGAACCGTAAAAGATACGGACATATAATCTGTACCTGTATGTTATGTAACACTGCCACACATTACCTATTTGGAAAAGTAAATAAATTGTTTATATTTTTATTGGGTTGTCTTATTAACTAATCTGGACCCTTAATTAATCTCCGAACCAGCCACCCGACAACAAACCATTACAAGATTTTATCATCTTCCTGGTTTCGAGATTAAAAATTAAATAATGAGTCAACGCACAAAGTACGTACTTCAAGAATGCTAGGGATTCGACGGGATTCAACGAGAAGACCGCTAAAAAGCAACAAGTTGGGAGTGGCTGTATAAATTTGACCAGTTTATATAATTTCCCTACTAGTAATTTCATGATATCTGAAAATAACTGATTATAATTTTAGTTGGCATATACTGTTTTAAAAAATTTGTGAAGTGACTCTGTTTACCTAGACAACTTGTAAGTACGAAAATTTTAATAAAATTCGTTACTGGTCGAAGAGGGGCTGGCGGTTATGGAAGTCAACTTTCTAATCCACTACTAGTTATTTTTTACATGTAACCAGCCCAAATGTTTAGTGTAAAGTGCTTCATGTGTTCATAATTAACTTCCTTTATCGATTTTCAACGATAATAATCAAACAATAAGTTGTAACTTTCCCGGACCGAGGGATTAAAATCAACTCGTATCCGTTTTGTGGATGAATTGCTTGGATATGCAAAATAGCATGTCCCTCTTGTAAATGTTATTTATGCATCTCTCCTCTGTTTTCTAGTTTAAGTATTTATTAGTAACTTTTCTATTATTTACGTAATATTGAACGTAAAACCATTTAATTAATAATCTCGTTTATATGATAGTCAATACGTGGTTATATTAATTATATTTTATTGCGCATGTATAATTATTTTGTTCTTATTATATGACAAAATATTTGCCCACCTTTGAGGTTTAACTCATGCTCTACTGCTCTTGTTTGTATACTGGTGTTAATTAATTAACCACGAACATTTCTTACTAATTTACAATAGGTCCATTCCTTTGCACAAAAAGTGTGACGCTAATTTTGAGTGACAGAGATGGTATCGATATGGAAATCGTGAGTTAAAGAGAGACAAAACTGCACTAGTGCAGCTCAGTGTAACTTTTAGTGCAAAGGAATAGACCTAATTATTACCAGCACCGCGAATAGTCATCTCCCCAAGATTACCTTGCGTTATTTAGGTTACCGACATATAAACATGACATGAGCGAACGCAGTTATATCTCGATCCCTCATCAGTCTCGCCCGAGCTACAAATATTTGCACCTCGTTGCGCCTGCAATCATGTCACTAGTACCTACCCACAACAATTTATCATTCACCTACCTAAAATTCTATTATCAATCATGACGGGAATGCGAAACTCGTTTGCATTCGGGGAAGAACAAACATTTACAGGTTAAGTGCCGACCTGGAGTGCGCTAAATCACAGCACTCACCAAGTAATATACATATTACGGCGGAATCCGGGCAACAAATAATAATTTAGACGTGATGGATGCCGTGCAATCTCCGACAGTCCACCTTTCTGACCGAGCTGCGAACAGCTGCAGGACTTTGACTGAAATCACTCATCTATAAACGCTCCCGCCCATTTCATGAAGGTCATTATACAAATGTACTAAATGTTTAAATATTAATTTGAAGAATTACTAAGTGTCACATTGACTTATGGTTATCATATAACATTTGTCGAAATACGTATCGATAACGTTTATACTTGAAATGGAGAGGTTATTAAACAAGTGTTACTGAGAACAATCAATATACTACGGGAGCCCATCCTAAGTGTCCGTGCATCCCCCCTCCGATCCTTTAGGACAATGTTTTTCATAAAGATTAAAGCCTAAGGAACAATTTAAGACATGTCCTAAAAAAAAATTGGCTGCACTTTCAAAATGGCGTCCGTTAAAAAAAAGATTTGCAAATATGGTTTTTGTCATTTAACACAAAAACTAAAAAAGATGGAGAAAAACTTTCTGTACAAAAAATAAAGTGCATAAAATTCTCTACAATTTTGTTCCTATACAATATTTGCATTTTCCAGATAAATGATTAATCTCTTAAAATAAAATATAAAATTCAATATAAAACGTAACACTACGGAAGCCCACCCTAACTGTCCCCCGATCCTTGGGGACAATGTTTTTCATAAAGATTAAAGCCTAAGGAACAATTTAAGACATGTCCTAAAAAAAAGCTGGCTGTACTTTCAAAATGGCGTCCGTTTTAAAAAAAAAATGCAAATATTGTTTTTGTCATTTAACACAAAAACTAAAAAAGATAGAGAAAAACTTTTTGCACAAAAAACAAAGTGCATAAAATTTTCTACAATTTTGTTTCCATGCAATATTTGGATAGGAGTTACCTTTTTCCAGATACCACTGTTACCGTTTTCGAGATAAATGTCTGCAAATTATATTATTATTATTAATTTTGTTCAGTTTATTTTATTTAATTTTTATGTTAATAATATAAAGTTATATTATACGCCTTACAATAATCGTCACAGTTATTTCCTCTAAGTGATTTAGGGATATATGAATTTCCATGTTTTCTTAATTTTGGACTCATTTATCTGGAAAATGGTAACTCCTATCAAAATATTGTATAGATACAAAATTGTAGAAAATTTTATGCACGTTGTTTTTTGTGAAGAAAGTTTTTGTCCATCTTTTTTAGTTTTTGTGTTAAATGACAAAAACAACATTGCTTCTTTCAAACCTATTTAGAAGTGAAAAAATCATTTTCTATAAGTACTGTTTGTAATCAATGTAAATTAAAAAAAAATGTGGACTTGTGTAATTAATAGACAGAGTAATCAAAAATCATATTATTATAAAGAATGTTTACATTAATTACTACATGTATTTCAAGGACAAAATGATGTATTCCCAACATTGGCTTTATAAGGATAATAATAGCACAGTGGCATAGTAGTTGAACGGACCTGGTTATTATTTTTTTTTTGACAATTCGGTTACACGCGTGCTCTCTTATTATGTTACCAATTTAATTCAGCTCAATCGCACGGGATGGGGGAGAAATTCGCGTTTAAAATTCGCAAAAACGCGTTTTTCAGCAATAACTTTGTTATTATTGACTTGACAAAAAAGTTAAATTGATGATCCGGAATCCTATCACGTAATTCAATACTTCGTCAGTATTAGCTAGAAGAATAGTTGTTTTGATTGGTTCTCCAACGATGAGTGTTTTAAAGTGTTTTCCTAAGTAGTATTTTAGCGTGGCCAGATTAAGGTACCAATATGCAGAAAGTAGATAATTTTCATATTAAATAAAGAAGTGTGAATGCCTGAATTTAAATAAATGATTTCAATATTTTCAATATATTTTTTGCGTTAAAATGCTAGGCATCCTGTCATGTAATTCGATACTTTGACAGTAATAGCTAGAAGAGTAGTTGTTTTGATTGGTTCTCCAATAACGAGTTTTTACCTAACTAGTATATTAGCGTGCCCAGATTAGGGCAACAATCCACTGAAAGTAGGTAATTTCATAATAAGGGGCAGTCCATTAAAAAAATGTGGACCTGTGTAGTTAATAGAATGAAAAAACCTACTTTATTCCAATTTAATTATAATTACATATTGAGGTGGCTGTAAATTAAAAAAGAAACTCAAAGAATTATAATAGTTTCTCAAAATGTTGCCCATTGACGTCAATATACTTCCGCATAGCTGTATTTAGAGAAACTAAGACCAGTTACTGAGCTGTTATAACTATTTACTGCACAACTTATTTGCAGCTCTGGGAGTTGCGTAAAAAATAAGTTTAAAATAAGGCCAAAGGCCAAAAAGTTTGCCGTCAGTTATGTGGTATTGTAGCGTATACACTTACATACTATTGTCATGGAAATAACAGAATAACAATAACATAATTAATTATTAATTTCTATATACATAAAATGTTAACATTTAAATAAATCTTTTAAATTTGGTTCCTAAATTATTATTATGGCTTATATTGCAAATTATGGCAATAAACCAGAATTAAAAATATAATCTTAAAGTTTTAAGAGTTTAATTTAATAGTCTATTTCGTAATGAGTGATGTAAGAAGCATATTACGAGTTGTAAGGCAATTACGCACTCATGGAAATACGCACTTGCCATTCGTGCGTAATTGCCTTACAACTCGAATTATGTACTATACTTTACCTACGATCATATGTATTTAGTTATTTAGTAAAATCTGGATTTAGTTTACTAGTCAACAATATTATTCAACAAATATTGTGTCAGTTTTGACACACCCTGGTTTTGACAGCGTATGAAAATTAAGTAGGCGGATTTGTTTTTTTAAACCCCGCGTCAGCGATATAAGCCACCTATAATTGCGTGTCCCGTGCGTTTTGTTTGCCGTGTGATTTGTTTACAGTGCGTTTTGTTTACAATATGTAAAATTCAACTTACATAGATGGCAGGTAGTGTGTTTATTACTATTTACAGTAGTGATCGTAGGTAAAATTGTAAATGTTAACATTTTGTGTATATGTAATTAAAAAATATTTTGTTATTGTTATTTTGTTATTGTTATTGTAATATGTAAGTGAATACGCTACAGGTATCACTGTATTCAGAATATCATGCGAAATCAAAAAAATAAATGTAATAATATACAGGGTGTTCTATTTGAAAACCAAAAGTTGATACCATTTCCGCTGAAACCGGAAGTAGAAAAAAATTATCAAGTACAAACAATGTCCCTAGTTTCAATAATTCACCTGCAAAAATAAATACAAAATTGGGGTATACCATGTTCGCGTTACATCCAATATAAATGTTTGAATCATCATGGAGAATTAGTTTCAACCAAAGACTAAATAATATAATGTAATAAAGACTCGACACTCGGAAACAGAAGCTCGTTTCTTGAGAGAGACAGACAAGATGCCAAATTAAACCTTTCCTTTTCACCTTTCCCGAATCTGTGTCAGAAATTCCAAGGACGGTTTTTACGTAGATGTATTATACAGTGTGTGTAGTGGCGGGCTAGGCATAGGGAGTAAGAATTACAACATCGCATGTGCCAGCTGGCTGAAATGAAATAACTGAGAGCTGGGATGCTTCGCCGACAGGCGAGTTTGCTGCTGCTGTGTTGTCATATCTCTCGCGCTACGTGAATGTACATGCCTAATCGGCAATTACACGCACTGTATTATAAAAACCGAATGAGACATTCTCAAATGATATAAAAACCACGAAATAGTGAAATATTATTAACGTTTCATCGCCTTGTGTCATCTTGTCCATGTTTCTTGTACAATACGTAAAGTGTTATTTGTAAATATTTGTTACATGCATGAAAATTTTTACTCGAGTACACATATTAGAGCCAACACTGATGTACTTCATAGCTAAGATTTGTAAAGTATAAAGTTCTCTCGTATTCAGCTTTTAGGCAAGAAGTGAGTGCGGGGATGAAAAGTCAGACTATCCTTGTTCTTCGAACTCGCAGTAGCGGTGCAGTTATCTCTTTCTAGAAGGACGGTCCGTACTGGCCCGAAATATGGCCAGAAGTATACTATGACCTGTAGTGTTATATTCTAGAACTTATCCTGATTACCACAGCATGCAAAACGATGACTCAAAATACGAGGTAATTACTCCCTACCTCAGGCGGGTCATTGCGAGCTGGTTCCAGTTGCTTAATTATTAACATTACCCAAATTCTTACAATATTTTGAATCAGGCTCTGCATCTGGTGTGATTTCACACCAGATGCTCATTGGCTAATGACATTTTTTGGTGGGGATCGTGAGTTACGAGGCTTGCTTCACAGCAGCGGTTCGGGGTCTACATTGCAGAGTTGACAGATTTAGATGCCAATTTTAATGCCCGAGTCAAATTTCTCAAGAGAGATTTATGAATGGAATTGCTTGGAGTATTGCGTCTTTATAGTATTACATTATTGGTTTTTGGTTCAACTCAGAGAGTTCTGGAAGTCAAAATAAAATGACTCTCAAAGGACCCCGTATCTGAACCTATGTAAAAAGTAGTTTCAGTCAAATGTCATAAAACTGAAGCATGTTGTACTTCAAACCACGCTGATTAAAATCTCAATGGACCCAACCATCTAAAGTCAAAGGTTTCCAAGACATTTAACTCGTTGACTGCCATGACTATTCTATTGAATGCACATATAGGTGGGTCCAAAGTGCCAAGTGTAAAACTCTGTAAAACACAAAAAAAGATACTCATGGCCTTGACGGCCCAATTACTGAATTGGTGCGACAATCAAAGTGCTAAATATAAAGTTTGAAAACTACAGTTGGCAGGGCAACACGTTATACGGGGTATGTAAAAAAAATCAGTAGGTGATTATATGGCCAAGCATAAAAGTTCTAATGAAGGTATGCCCTAAAATGCTTCGTAAGGAAGCTACAGCTGTATAAAAATGGCGCCCAAAAGATTAAAGATTCAGATTCTCAGATAATGTCTCAGCAACTAGATCTAATTTTGATCTAAAAATAATAATCACTACAATGTGTTTTGGCAGTTTCAAACAATTAGTCATTATTATGAAAAGCCTAATTTTTTGTTATAGGTCTTTATTTATAGAGCTGTAGCTTCCTTACGAAGCATTTTAAGTCATACCTTCATTAGAACTTTTGTGCTCGAAATTGGCCACATAATTACATCCCGAATTTTCTTACGTACCCTGTATACTTGAGGGAAACGTATTGCCCTACCAGCTGAATTTTATGCTTAAATATCTTGGAAACCCTTGGCTTTTAGGGGTTGGGCCTACTGAGAGTTTTAATCAGCATGGTTTGAAGTACAGCATACTCCAGTTTTATGACATTTGACTGAAACTACTTCTTACTTAGATTTAGATACGGGGTCCTTTATGAAAATACCTACTCTTCTACGTATTTTATTCACAAAGAGTGAAAAGACGTAGAAACGTCCCTGTGTAAGTCTAAAAATAATATACGCTTGGATAGATAATTAAGATTCAAATACGAATATATAAAATAATATTGGATGTTCACTGTTCAATTTAAAAAAATCCTAGTATTAGCTTTCATTGCAGCCCTCTGTGAAACACCCTGTAGATAAAATAATGTCAATCTTGATCTCCAACAATTTATATCTGAGACACTTTTTCAATTCCAAACGGTTGAGGAAATATGATCGCTATTGACACACCCTGTATACAGTGTGTCCCACTTTTCACGGTAACACCTTTGTAGCTCAGTTATTAGTCACCCAATTTTAACCAAGTTTGGATGGGTATCAAAGACCTTTATTATACCTTTTTTAAGTAAAACAAAACTTATTTCAGTCATTGGCGTGCATTTTTATTAAGAAAAAAAGGGTCGATTTTTCGAAAAATCATATTAGGCATTTTTTTATTGAAAAACTAATGCAATATTATTGATCAGCATGCTGTGGAACCCCCATATTCAGAATTTAACAACATTTTGATTTTTGGTTTTCGAATTACTGCCCACTTAAAATTGCCTATTTTAAACATTAAATAATCAATAAATTGGTAACGAATCTTTTTTCGCAAGAAAGTCATTCTTTATTTTCTCTTTAAGTTCATTTTTTCTACCACCTCATAACATCGATACTTTCAAATTCGGTAATCCTTAATGTCCGAATAATTTACAGGCCTGATAACCCAAAATTTTTCAATAAAAATTCTTGTCCTTCGAAACTTGAAAGTTTGGATGATATGGGATAATAGAAAAAGTGAGTATAAATAGAAAATGAAGAATGACTTTTTTTCTAAAAAAATTTCGTTACCAATTTATTGATTATTTAATGTTTAAAATAGGTAATTTTAAGGGGACCGTAATTCGAAAACCAAAAATCAAAATGTTGTTAAATTCTGGATATAGTGGTTCTACAGCATGCTGATCAATAATATTGCATTAGTTTTTCAATAAAAAAATGCCTAATATGATTTCTATAAAAATCGACCCTTTTCTTCTTAATAAAAATGCACGCCAATGATTGAAATAAATTTTGCTTTACTCAAAAAAGATAAAATAAAGGTCCTTGATACCGGTCTAAACTTGATTGGTCCTCTCTCTGAAACTTAAAATAAAATTTCAAATTAATGGTGTAGGATTATATCATGCAATATTATCGATACCTATTTATTTCAAGCGAAAATTATATTTCTAAACGAGGAGTCACCAACTGCTAACTTCATTTACATAATTAATTTTCCAAACATTGTAACATTACACTTTGAGCAAGACGAATTAATTGATTCCTTCCTATCATAAAAGTCAAAGTTGCAAATTTATAATAAACTAATTAACGAAAACTTGAATATTAAGGAAACTTTTGAGAAGTTTTACAAAGTTATGCAGCAACAAAAATTTTGTTAAAATGTGAACCAAAAGTTACAAAAAATTTGTTATTAGGTTTGTGCAGCGAAGAAGAAATTTTGTAATTAAAGAACTAAGGAATTTCTCATTAAGCCTTGAAATATTTTTCCGATATTTTTTGTCAGAAATTAATAAAATTATTTGCTTTTACGAAAAAAATATGCTCATTTGTATCTCATTTTATACGATCATTCAAAGTAAGTTTTCTACAATCTCGCCAGGGTTTTTAAGTTACTATTGATAAATCCTTATAACGTATTCATTGTGAATTATAGTTTGAGCTGGTAGATGCTAATACGCTAATAGCATATTTATTTAAGATTAATTAGAATTTTGTGTATTGTAATTATACGACTTTTCTTCAGCATGAGAAAAAATAAGAATTTCGCGAATATGCATGTCTTTTCGTTTTCCGAGCCTGTAGAACCAAACGATAACTGATTTTGATGAGACTTGCCACACATATTCGTTATACCATTTACCTCCTATTGAGGGGATGAGGTACGAACACCGGTTTAAGTTCCGTCATTCGATCGGTGAGGCGCAGCAACGCGGAGAGTCCGGCACTTGGATGGGTGATACATAATCTCATCTAATAGTCGGTAGACTGCCAACAGAGACAACCCTAGGGCTAGTAAATCACCTTGAAAGGCAGTGGCTGGTCCAGGAGACTCGGGAATCCCGATCTTATTGAGCAGCCTTGAAATGTGGTGGGTGGACCAGGTTGGGTCAAAGTTGGTGGTCGAGGATGGTGGTTTGAAGTGCACGCTAAAGTGTAGATTCCTAGGCAAAATAAGCCATCCCGGTCTGATTGACTAGTAAAAATAGCAGTACTACTACCACCTATTGACTCTTTACATATGATAGAAGTATCTTTGAAATCACAAGAATAGTACTAAAAACTGACATAGTTGATGAAATAATTAAAAATTTAACGTATTTTTTACTTAAGTCGCTTACTGAAGAGAAGTATTATAAATAATAAATAAATAATAGTTTATTACAAAAAGAACATACATACATAACAACATTTTTTTGATACAGTAATGTAAATAAACTAAAAAATGAGGTCACAAGACGATTTACAATCGTCTGACCGTGACCAAGTGTATAAAAATATGTTTAACTAACACTAATTTTAAAAAAAATTAATGTATATATATCTAACGAAAAAGAAGAAATAAATAATAACAAATATCATATTATATCAGAGTATCATAATATCATATTCTGTAACCGATCATTAAACATAAAAAGAAACGAAATAAGTATATAAAAGACACACCCTTTAACTGCAATTTATTCAAAGTTGTTTGTTATACATCAATTATATCAGATATTGATTCTTTAAGTCAATTTGAGCTTTAATTTTTTTCTATCTGCCATTACATATTTTTTTAGCTCTAGTTTAAAGCGTCTTTTTTGTAGAGACTTAATATACTCTGGGAGTGTATTAAAACATCTTGGACCAAGGAAAGTCCAACTGCGTGTGCTGCAGTTGTGTTCATTTTAGGTACATGCATAATTATTTTGAAGGTTTGTCTGGTACTATGAGTAGAGGTTACTATAGAGGTATTTTTCAGGTAAGAATCTAGGACGCATTTAAAAAAGTATAATTGTCTTATGTCAGCAACATTGCTATTTTTAAAGAGAAGGTCAGATAGGTACAAAGGGCTTTTGCCTAGTAATATTTTTAAAAATTTCTTTTGTATAGTCTCTAAAATGCACATATGGCAGTTTAGAGTTCCCCCCCATGCAATTATTCCGTAATTTAAGTGTGATTCTACAAGGGCAGTGTATACCGATCTAAGTTGAGATGTAGGTAAATATTTTTTAAGTTGTTTAAATTTGAATAGTATACATCTAATTTTATTCATTATCGATTTGATGTGCTCATCCCATCTTAAGTGAGGATCCAAGATTACTCCAAGGCATTTTATATTATTATTTGCTACCCGAATATGTTGCGAGTTCCCAATTTTTAGCGAGCTGAATTTGGGTAATCCATTTGCGTACATTGCAAAAGGAAGATATTGAGTTTTTTTAATATTTATTGTGAGCAACTTTCTATCGAACCAATTCTTAAATAAAATTAGGTCTTTTTCAACTTTATCTTTTAGTGCGTTCCAGGAAGTATCTTTGTACATAACTGCCGTATCGTCAGCATAGGAAAAGATTTGACCACACGAGGGGATTTCAAAAATGGAGTTAATATACAAAATAAATAGAACTGGCCCTAAAACTGTTCCTTGCGGAACTCCGAACTCAATAGTACTCGGATCACTGTAAGTATCATTGACATATGCTCTTTGTTGTCGGTTTTCTAGGTAACTTTTTATTAATTTTAAGGCATTATTGCGGAGACCGTACTGTTCAAGCGTTGTAAGTAGCTTTTCGTGGCTGACAGTGTCAAATGCTTTCTGTAGATCAAAGAAGACTGTAAGACATTTTTCTTTGTTGTCTAATGCCTTATAAATTTCAGCACTCAAATTTCTTATAGCATCATTTGTTGATTTTCCCTCTACAAAACCGAACTGAGATTCAGAAATAATATTATACTTTTTTATAAAACTACAAATTCTAATTTTTAGGACTTTTTCAAACACTTTTGCTAAAGCTGAAATAAGTGAGATAGGGCGATAGTTCGAGATGTCTAGCGGATCTCCTGTCTTAAATAAAGGTTTAATATTTGCACACTTAAAAGTAGAGGGGCCATTGCCTTGTTCAATCATATTATTTATTAAGATACTTAAGGGCAACGAAACAAAATCTGAGATGTCTTTTAGTGCAATTGAGCTTATTCCATCCATACCAACTGATTTTTTGTTTTTAAGGTTACCTATAATATATTTTTTCTTCAAGCGTATTAAAATGCAAAAATTCATTTATTTATCATAAATGTACAAATATTCAAACTACAGTCTTACATGTTGACACAATATGACAAGTGGCTAATGGATAGCGCGCCACCGGTGGCTTTCGGTATTAACATTATGTTACTAGTAAAACAATACCCACTACGGCGGCGCTTTCGGAACTAACATTATGTTACTAGTAAAACAATGTTCACTACGGTGGCGTTCGGTACTAACATTTTGTTACTAGTAAAACTACTTCTACTTCTGTTTTTGGTGACATAATTTAAACATTTTAATACGCTTGAAGAAAAAATAGTATATATTAGACGGAGTAGAACGCCTTTTTTTGTGTTTCGCCCAGTTTGCAAATCCTGGGCTCAACACAAAAAAAGAGTGCGTTCTACTCCTAGTACTATAATATACTATAATTTCTATTTCTGAAGTGGGTTCTAGAAAAATGGAGTTATTAATTGTGCGTTGGGGGCTAGCTATATTAGGATTATAAATCTGTATTTTATTGGCTAACTTTTTACCAATATTAGTAAAAAATTGAACAAACTCATTTGCAATTTTTGAATTATCATGTGTTGTATCTCCGGACTCTGTTTTTATTAACTTTATTTCTGTTGTGTATGTATTTGAATTATTAGTTATTGAATTCACGGTATTCCATAGTTCTTTGGAATTATTTTTTGTTTTGTTTATGCAGTTTTTATAAAAATCTTCCTTTCGTTTTCTAATCAATTTTTCTAGAACTTTCTTATAATTTTTATATTGTTGTTTCAACAAGATGTTATCCGGGTTTTTCTTTAATTTGGCAAACAAAGAATCACGTTTATTTATAGATTGAATTAGTCCATTAGTAATCCATTTTTTAAATTTAACTTTTTTATGAGTAATGTGTTTTATGATGGTACAATTTTTTATGTGGTACGATAATATGTTTACAAATTTATTTGTTTCAGCTTCAACGTCGGTTCCTTGGATAAAATCCCAGGATTGTGAACTTACGGAGGATTTGAATTTTTTTAGATTCATGTATTTATAAGTGTTTTGTTTCGTATTGAGAGTTGTTGACAAATGTCCTAATACTATCTATGAGGTGGTAATGTAATGATCCGTTATATCGCTTTGAATTACCATTGGTAGAACACTCTCATCGATATTGCATTTGCTTTTAATAAATATATGGTCTAGACATGATTTAGAATTGTTTTGTATTCTTGTGTGTTCATTTATGAGAGATCTATAACCATGCTCATATAATGTATTTAAATAATCAATTGCAAAATCGGCGTTAGACAAAATGTCTATATTTATATCTCCTATAATAAAATTAAAGTCACTTTGAGTGTTGGTTATATTTAAGTAATTTTCCAATGCGGTATTAAATGTATGTGGACATGTAGAAGGAGGTCTGTACATACTTATAATGGTTATATGTTTGCCATAAAAGTTGAATAAATCTGCTTTAATTGCATTAATTTCACCTATTTGTATTATATTCACTTGACTATTTATTTTTTTGCTTGAATATATTACAGATCCATCATTTTTATTAATATTACCCATGTTATAAAATATATTGTATCCAGGAATGTTGAAAAATTGTAGATCTTTGTTTTTAAGGTCAAAAGTTTCAGATAATGTTATGCAATCAAATTTTTCTTCAAATAGACTCAAAAATACCAATAACTGATCAAAGTTGTGACTAAGACTTCTAATATTTATATGTAAGACTTTAAAATTTTTAAAGCAATTATTAATTTCTAGAACCGTATTAGCTTGTTCGCCATTTTCTAGGATTTCGGTTTTTATTGGTGTGAATTGAACGTCTCTTATATACTGATCCATTCTATGAAGTATTAGCACGATTATTGAAAAGAACCTATATTATAATTAATTATATATTTTTAAAACGAATTATAAATTGTAAAATTGTAAAATACGAAATAAGGTAAAACATATTAAATTTAGTGCAAAAAAAGTATGGAATTATAAAAACATAAAAAACTAACGTACAAAAAAAAATTACACAAAGTAAAATATAAAGCTTACTATTTGATATTTCTTCGGGTTTTCACGTTTCATAATGTAGATATGAAAATTATGAAAAATATGGCATTTCAATTCCTTAAATCTATTTGTTTGTGCGTTTGCAGTATGTATATCCTCTATTACCATATCTAAAGGCCTGTTTGATGAAGAAGAATAATATTCGGCAAGTAGCTGACCCAGAAGAAATATGATATACTTTCAGCGAAAAATATAGAGGGTGGTTACACTCAAACAATTATTTAATGAAAAATATGTGACGAAAAATAGTTGATATGTTAACACAATTGAAAAGGGCACGCGTCTTTCCGTATCATTCATGTACAGTAAATGGTCGGAACACACTTACGACACGCCACCGTACGGTACGGTGTGTCAACACACGTGTGTACACGAGACGCACTACATGAACACATATTGGTCGGAACATACTTACGACACGGTACGACATGGCACGCCATGACAAATACTGACACGCACTAACACGTGCGGTACCAATAGTGTGGTATAATGAATGTACTTACATTGTTTTATATGGCGCAGGAACACACATATGATACGACACGTTTTTACAAGGCACCCTCAATCACACGCGTGTATTACATGTAGTGTAGGGCACGTTTCATTTTGCGCTTGCGTAGTGCGTGACGTTTTCAGACAACCTTGTGTTTGTTTTGTTACTTTAGTAGTATCTCAAGGGATATAGTGCTAATACAGGGCAGTGGACACATAATTGTTCGTTAAAAATAGATATGAAATTATCGTAGGCTTAATTTTGGAATTAAACGATGAAATTCTCCCACAGTTTCTGGCTCTTGCTCAGTATTTATATTATCTACCCACAAAACTGTATGAGCAGATTTATTTTCTCTAAGATACAAAAATATAGCATCTAAATCCTCTTCGTAGTCAGTATCACTACTGTTGCTAGCACACTCCATTTTCATACAATAACAGGTCCGGAGTGGACAGGCGGGCTATGTCCGGTGGGCCGCCGCCGGTAGCTTACGGTTTGGGGGTAATCGAACTGATTTCCGTGCACGACATGACTTGCGACGGCTAGTTCTTGACACGAATTTAACCGCAAAAATTACTTAGAGCCCTTACTATACAATATTTTGAGGTAAGAGGTGATTTAATAAATAATGATGGCTCTAGATGAAATAATTTATTTGGATGGACTTGAAGTTTTAGAAGTAGCCGAGATAGGATCATAGAATTTAAGATTTTAATGTTTATGATGATCCGTTTCGTGAAAGTGTTGATAATTACTTCCACATCCAGTGGAAGTATAGTAACGACAAAAAAATTTTTAAAAATTTTTATTGTTCAAATAGGCTTAGAATGTCATGAAACGTCGAGATTTTAAGTTTGAGCGAAAAAAAAATTTCTGTCTGTCGGTCTGTCGGTCTGTAACTTTTTTTTGTGCGCACGTTTACTCTGGAACCGTTTAAGATATTGACTTGAAATTTGGTACACGTATGTATTTTAACGTGATCTGGAACTAGATTATATTTTCATCTTGTTCCATCTAAGGATTGGGGGTAAATTGGGGTAAATTTGGGGTAAATAGGTAAATTAAGCAGGTAAGAGTCCAGAAAATTGGTATTTAGTATATTAAAGAGAAGCTAAGGTCTCAAAAAAATTTTTGGCATTAGCCACCCCCATTACCACCCCCACCCCATTATTAAAGGGGATGAAAAAAAATTGTGATTTAGCGTGTGTGTGTACAAGAACCAGAAACCTCAAAATATTTTTTTACTTCATCCACCCCCACTACCACCCCCTAGCACCACCCCCACCCCACTACCGATGTGGGGTATCGTTTTATAGGTTTTTGGGGTAGAGGATTTCAAATATTATATTATTAAAGTTCCATAAGCAATTATTTCCACATACAAAATTTTTTCGTTGTGAGTGACTTGGATAGAAAATCTGGATGTGGAAGTAGTGATTCCTTGGGCAGCGGTTTTTTATTAAACTTTACCCATTAACATACGAAATGATATATGTATTTAAGAATAATATATATTTTTTGAAATCACCACTAAGGAACCTCAAAATCGTCATTAAAATGCTAGAAGTAGTCAATAAAGTAATCTAATATCGTACGATTTTTTGTAGTTGGCGGAGGTGACAGATAAACGCCAACATAAATTTTTCATTGCTAAAAATAACGTTTTTTTTTTACAAAAAAATATTTCACATTTAAATAATTATGACATTTCTTAATGTTACTTAAAATTATATAAAAAATAGCGTTGATTAATTTCAATTTCACAATTTTGTCACCCTGTATATTTTTCATATTTCTCTCTTTGGCAGTAGTTGTATTAATTACATGCCAACTATTATCGTTCTCCGTCATATTTTTTCATATTTTTCTTCCTTGACAGTTGATTTAACTGTACGCCAAATATAAATTTTTTCCGACATATTTTTTTCTTAATTATATTTTTTTTAATTTTTCAACGGAACTAGATATAGCGTCAACAGACAGACAGACGGAGGGACGGACGAACAGATGGAATTCAAGGACCTCAATTTTAGTAATACATTATGTATTTACGTGAAAACCCGAAAAAATCTCTAAGAGTAATTTTCTCATGATTACAAAGTACTTCCCTTAAGTAAGTAATTGAAAAAGATAAAATCATTAATAGTACAGTAATTAGAGATTTTAACTTCGGAATAATGTCATATTAAACGCATCAAGGAAAAGTTTCTTTATTATGCAACGGCTTGCTAATTTATAGGGGGTGGACACCCTTTTCAGGGGGTGGCACCAAAAAAAAAAACAAAAACATTGGACCTGAAAGAGAATTAAATTTTAAGAAGGGAAGGTTCTAATCAACTTTTCATATAAATTGATAGTCTTTAAGTTATAACGACTAGAAAATTGGGATTTTAGCTTGAAAAAAAAAGGTATTTCAAATATGTTTTCGACAAATAACTCGAAAGGTATTATTACTTTGAGCAAAAACGCGCTAGGGACAAATAAGAAAGCTAGTAAATTGAGGATGAATTTCGTTTTTTTGCAATTTCTGTATAGTTAATGGTTTCGGAGATCTGGAAATATAAAGGTGGCATCCGAACGTCTATAAGACGAAGTATTTAGTTTAAATGTTAAATATCTTAGAGACTATAGCTCTTACGTTAAAAATGCTAACAATCAAAATGAAAGTCCATTAAATAGGCTTTCAAATTGTTTTCTGGTAATTCCTATGGCAAAAAAGTTATGACAGGAACAATGCCTTTTTTCAAATTTTTTTAATAAAAACGTTGCCATTTTATTAATATAAGCAGTCAGTAATTAAAAAAATATATTCCCATATACTGTTTTTCGTTAATATATAGTATGACCTAGACGCTCAATTATTTCGTCAGCTTATAGCGCTTGCTTTAGAAAGAAATTGCATTTTAATCTGTAAATAAAAGGGATTTTGGAATAAATGTAATATTTTTGTTTCTCTGGAAATATCTCCATAAATATTAGTATTAGAGAAAATATGGCGGACATAAAAAATGAAGCTTTTAATTTTATAGATGGCATCCCACCGTTTTTAGGAAAAAATGAGCCAATCTGACAATTCTGACTTCGGATTCGGTTTCAGCGGGTCCAAATAAGTAAGGATACACTTGTCTGGTCCGCAGGCCAGACCACTTTTTTTTTGTGTGGCTGTCATTAAGCAAATAAAATAAAATACTTAAAAAAAAAATTCTGCGATGAATGATTTTAAATATCGTAGGAATTGATTCTATATACATCCAAGAATGTGTAAAAAAAAAAATTCCGAGTGGCAGCAACTTTGATTTAAATTTGGTTGTAGCACACCCTGGATGTTTGTCATATTTGGGCAACGCCAACACCCAAAATTAAAAAAAAACTTAACAATATCAGTCACTGATACTACCTATTCGTAAGGACTTCAACCTAATAAAGATTTCAGTCAAGAAACATCTTATTTGCTAGGCCTCTACGGAGAATCGAATATATTTTATCTAAAATATGAAAGATGTTATTTCCATTGTAATACATACTTACCAAGGTATATAAAAGTCACTGAATATTACGTACTACATTGTGAAAATTGCAAAGTAATATATCACATAAGCATTATAACGCATAAATTTTATGACCTATTGGCAAGATACTTTACGTAGCTATAAAACAGTACTGATAATAAGTGCACTACCTATTAAACTCTTTACTTGCTAGGCATTTTAAATGAAAGTTTAAAATTATTATTAAAAATTTCATTATTGTAATATACAAGTTAAAAATAAAACTATATTGTACTGTAGATAAAAAAAATATTTTTTCTTCAAACGTCAGAAAAACATGACATTTCTTAACTCATTTCATGACATTAAAGTTTGACTTTTTAGACGTCTGGGCGTTGCCATTAACAACGGAAGTCAAAGTCCTTTTTTCTAAGATTGTGTTGAAAATCAAATTTTTCTACGATTGTGCTGAAAGTCAAATTTTCTAACTTCGAAATGAGTGCAGAAAATATCACTTTGCCGCACGCCGTGCGGCAAAGAGTTTTGTTTACCTTAAAGAATTTTATATTATTTACTGGTAATAACAATTAAATTCTATAAATGTACATTAATTATACATGAATTGCAATTACAAAGTCAAATTCTCTTACTTCAGAATGACAGCGGAAAATGTCACTTTAAATAAAATCTGACAAGCACCAAATTTAAAATTTTGGAAAGACTTTGAAAAGGGAAATAACTTCACAACCGTAGAAAAAATAGTATGTAACACACGTGTGGCAAGCTTCATTGCAAAACTCGTATGATAGGAACACTCGCTGCGCTCGTGTTCCTACTTTCATACATCGTTTTGCAATGAAGCCCTTGCCACACTTGTATTACAATCTACTATTTCTTACTTAAAAACGACTGCAATGTCACTTTGCCGCACGCCGTGTGGCAAAGAATTTGCCAAACATTTATATTTACACGTTTATTTTTGCAAAAAAAAAAATTGTTTTGTTTGTTAGTCATGACAACCGTTTGAGCAGTACTTTGTCTTTATCATTTTAAATAAAATCTGACAGCCAGCAAATTTAAAATTTTGGAAAGACTTTAAGGGAAATAACTTCACAACGGTACAAAAAATTTTATGTAACACACACATGGCAAACTTCAGCGCAAAACTCGTATGATAGCAACACTCGCTGCGCTCGTGTTCCTACTTTCATACATCGTTTTGCAATGAAGCCCTTGCCTCACTTGTATTACAATATACTATTTTTTACTCCCTTATGTAAATTTGCTGTTTTCTGTACAGTCTGTAGAATGAGTTAACTCAACGGATATATTTCATATACTTCCTAGGATGGATATATGATACCGACTAATCATAGTTCGTGTATTAAGTACATAGCAACTATTCGTTTTAAATTCAAGCTAGTACCTAAGCTGTCAAAGTAAATGTCAGTGTGTATTTGTGTAATATATTACTGTGTTTTTTTAATTTTGTAGTTTTTTTTTTAATCTGGTCATAGAAAAAATATACTGCACAACTCGAGTGGATTATCCAGATTCACATTTGTTGCACAAACTACTAATTCTGACGCTGTGAGTGGCAAAAAAAGTAATATCCATAGCAACGCGTATTTTATTTAATATGCCGGCAATGCATTTTTGGTGGTGAAATTCGAGATTTTTAACTTTAATTTTTTTATAGCTAATTGACGTTTGAAGAAAAAATATCATGTTTTATTCGGAGTAAAAGCCACTTCCTGTGACTCGTCTGTAATTGCCGGACTCCGTTTGTACGGCAAACCTACAGACTCGTCACAACAGTATCACTTTTACTCCTAATAAACAATATAGTATTTTCTACGACTATTGAATAATTAATTACGTTAGGTTGATATATGAGTGGGGGCTAATATACAGACACTCCACGCGACCATCTGGTCTATTGCAGCTCGAATAATTAATTAAGTAATTAAGTAATTAAGTAATTAAGTAATTAAGTAATTAAGTAATTAAGTAATTAAGTAATTAAGTAATTAAGTAATTAAGTAATTAAGTAATTAAGTAATTAAGTAATTAAGTAATTAAGTAATTAAGTAATTAAGTAATTAAGTAATTAAGTAATTAAGTAATTAAGTAATTAAGTAATTAAGTAATTAAGTAATGAAGTAATGAAGTAATTAGGTAATTAAGTAATTAAGCAATTACGTAATTAAGTAATTAAGTCATTAAGTCATTAAGTAATTAAGTAATTAAGTAATTAAGTAATTAAGTAATTAAGTAATTAAGTAATTAAGTAATTAAGTAATTAAGTAATTAAGTAATTAAGTAATTAAGTAATTAAGTAATTAAGTAATTAAGTAATTAAGTAATTAAGTAATTAAGTAATTAAGTAATTAAGTAATTAAGTAATTAAGTAATTAAGTAATTAAGTAATTAAGTAATTAAGTAATTAAGTAATTAAGTAATTAAGTAATTAAGTAATTAAGTAATTAAGTAATTAAGTAATTAAGTAATTAAGTAATTAAGTAATTAAGTAATTAAGTAATTAAGTATCGATACGTTTTTTTATCAAGTAATGGGGCTCATTACTCACTCAATAGGCTAGGACCAATCACAAGACTTGATTTTCATTACTCAGTTTTTGTGGAGCCATCACAAAAGACCATTTAAAATTCAAAATCATCGCGTGTGCCCATAATTCTATTCAATCTGTCATAATAGTCGATTTCACCGAGAGAAAAAATAATGTCACTTTTCGTACGCTCTTGTAGGCTCCAATTTTCGATTTCGCCAGTGCGATTCACATGTGCATCAAATGCAATTCTTCCTATGTCCATAATGACATAGTATCGCCCTTCAATTCATATATTAAAAAAGATCTGAACGTTTAAAGATTTTGTGTTTCGCCTTTTTTGTACATTGCAAAAACGGACGCCTCAACGCGGTTCTTGTCGAATCAATAGAAAAGTATCGCTCCTAGCAAAAAAATAAAAATCTCGACGGAAAAGTTCATAAACCAAGGAACAATTGGCCGACGTTAAATAAATAGATAAGAAAAGGAACAATTTACTGTTTTTAAAATATCCTTAACTTTTTGTTTTTTCGGAGATACGGAGGTTTAAAAATGGCGTCAAACGTTTTTAAGTGAAAATACTAAAGTTAAATATGTCAGAAACTATGGCACTTGCGCCAAAAATGTTAAGAAACCGAAATTAAAGATGATCGATTAAGATAAAGTGCTTTTTTAAATTTTTTTAACTCATCTATCGTCTTCGATAGACGAGTGTGTTGAATACACCATCCTGGCACGCCATTATAAATCCCTCGGTCTCGGACTTCAGCCCGGCTGACCTTAAGAAACAAAGGTCAGCCTTTCGGATAAGCCGCGGTCTTCTATATTTTTATAGAAGACTCCGTGCAATGGCTTATCCGAGTGTAGCTGCAGAAATAGATTAGCAGCAGGTTCCAACTCGGTGACAGAGTCGTGATTAACCCGCTCGCCGTCGAAGACCAGACCGAGTTCATCGGCGGCTCTACGTGATGCCTTAAACAAAAAGGCTCCTACCCCTGCATTTTCGTGGTCTCGGACCATGCAGAGGAGGGGATCCGAACTCCTTATGATCTTACAGGCTCCATCCAGAACCATCCTGTTATAGAGACTCTCCAAACTCAAGAGTCTACGGCCTGTCCGATGTCGTGAAAACCAGAACTGTCGGAGTCGGTGCTGATACTTGCTGTGGAGAGCGCTTTTTACTACACTCACTTCTTGGGTGAAGCGTTGCTCGACACCCAAGTAAGTGTACGACTCTCCGACCTCTAGATGGTGTAAGAGGCTTCCGTCCACAAGTTGCGCATCCTCTCCGTAGCCACCACATCGTCCTCTATGGAGGTGGACTAATGCACACTTGTCCAGCCCAAATTCCATGCCAACACACTGCGTGTACTCCTGTACCACTCTGAGGGACTGGCGTAAATCTCCGGAGGCATAAAGTTTAAGGTCATCCATGTAAAACAGATGGGTGACCTTATGCCTCCTATCTCCGGGGGTAACGCAGTTGTAGCCACGGGTATTTCGAAGCGAAACGGATAATGGCAGTAGTGAGATGCAAAACAGAAGGGGGCTTAGGGAATCTCCCTGGTATTGTTCAGAAGGGGAGTCCCTTCTGAACAATACCGGCTCTGTCTGGACCCCGCTATTACCCGATGTTAATGTAAAGAGAGTCCACCAGAGCGGCATCAGTTCCTCAATACATCTCACTACGGGACCGAGCACCGCAAGTCATCGGAGCAAGTGAACAATAAGCTCGTGAGATGTCATATCAAATGCCTTGCGGTAGTCGATCCAGGCCATAGAGAGGTTACGCTTGTACTGCACGGAGTCCTGCGTGATACATCTGTCTATCAGCAGGTTCTCCTTGCAGCCAGCGACACCTTTAACCCTCGTTGTTCATATATCCGTTCGTAAATCCGTTCAACTGCTTGGAACACTGGCATGTACAAGATGCATGTAAACACCTTGTAGCATGCGTTTATGGAGGTTATCGGCAGGTAATTCTTTGGGTTAGACAAATCTCCGTTCTTCGGGATCAGCACTATCCGCCCCTCGACAACCCAAGAAGGAATTTGCTGCTCCTCATTTAACCATGAATTGAAAATTCTGGCCAAATGGTGGTGGGTACTGAATAACTTTTTCCACCAAAAGTTATTTATCCCATCGGGACCTGGAGCAGCAAAGTTCTTAGAGCCCTCAGGAGCTCTTCGAACCTCTTCTGAGGTTATCGGTTGGCACACCTCGTTTGGTTGTTGAAGCCTTTGGCAAGAGGCTTCAAAGTGTACCAGGGTTGGAGTGTCTCTGTTGAGTGGGAGCTTCTGTCCGTAGAGCATTTTCCAGAAGTTTTTCACCTAATCTACAGTCGGCGGATTCTCCATAACACGCTGAGGCGGTTCGAAAAGGCGCGAGGGCTTTTTGCGGAAAAGATTATTTTCCGCCAGCCCCCTCGCCCGCCTCACTAGTGACTTTTTACAAGCCACTAGCATCCATATTCGGTCAAGGCAGTGCTGTTTGGTGGTTCGCAGCACTGCCCCAGTCAGTGTGTGACGGACGCGTCTTAAATTGGCGGCTATGCGCCTAACTTTAGTCGTGAATATCCTATTGGCCGCCATATAGTCCATCACACATTGAACACGATGCGTGTTGCCTCGCCGACCGGATCCTGGCTTCCATCTTTTGTATATGCCGCTCCGCTCTTTCCTGTGGGGAGGCAGTATTCCGCCTCTCCCCCGGAGTTAAGCGCTGAGCAGCAGCGTATACGGCACAGTTTATGTGCCAGATGTCAGCCCCTTCTGGTATCGCTTCACGAAGTTCAGCATCCACTCTGGCTATGGCTTCTGACCTAGGGGGTTTGATGTAGTGCAACCTCCTTCTTGTGTTGAGGCCCTCTGGTGTTGGTGGAACGTCTAGAACTGCTTCCTCAACCGGTTCATTCAGCGGCTCTTCAACCGCCTCATTTACCAGCTGAGGAAGAGCTCTCACGTAGCCCCTGCTACGAAGGTGGGATACATAATCACGCACATTTTGCGGCGTGAAGGCGCCGTGCTCCGGGTGGTTTGCACACCACAGAGCATGCATTCGCGCCATGTATCCCCTTCGTGTGGGCTCACTGCTTTCGTAACACAGCAGAAAATCATTGCTCAGCTCATCTGTCCACTCAAAGCGTCCATGTGTCTCGCGGTCGTCATTGTCAGGCAATCCGTGTGGTTGGGCCCCACCACCTTGCCCCATCCGGATGGGGTCGATTGTCGGGGCCCTGTCTTCTGTTGACTAGAACCAGAAGATTTCAGCTTGTTAGGTGGTTAGCCTAACAAGCCCACGGCCGACACCAGAAGAGAAGTCTCTTTCCCCTCCCGGGTGCGCTATTATTATTATTATTTTATTCAAATGTAATGAAAGTTGGCATATTTTAATGTAAAATATTTTATCCAAATAGAATGTTTCCGTAAAATTGTTTTATAGTTGTCATTTCTACAAAAATTTTGTTTCATTGCTATTTTATTACATTTATAAAATTGCAATAAAACAAAATAGTTGTATAACATTTAAATTTTGCTTGTTGGGCGAAACTGCAGGAAATGAAAGCCGTACTCATTTTTTTTTTTTTTTTTTGGTATATTACACCTATGGCAGACTCCGGGGACACGGTGTGTATTCATTTCGCGAAATTCACAACTAAATATTTACAGTTATGAATTGTATATATTTTTTACGAGTTGCTCTCACTTATCACCCAACTGTGTCACGAAAGGCGTAATGTTTTTGAAATCGGCCTTCACGCTGAACTTCACCACGAATATAATAATGTCAGTGTTGATCGAGAGGAATCAAATTCCAACGAGAAGCTATGTGAAGTACTTAGGAGTACACCGTGACAAAAGACTGACGTTTAAGGATACAATTTTGTAGAGTGAGAGGAAAATATGAGTTTATTTTCGGTTTATTACAAATATAAAAACCAAACCTAGTATAATCTTTAAAACTGTTTCAAATAATTGCTATTATTCTAATGAATACAAGTACATATATTTTTTATTGTAAATTTCTTTTATACTTGAATATCGTAGTTTGTCAATGAAAGTAGTTCCTAATTTCATTATTAGAGTATGTCATTTAACTATATGCAAAATTTATGAAAAAACTGTATAAAGTTGTATTCCGTAGAGCAATGGGAAGTATCTGAAACTATTTTAAAGATTATACCATATATGCTTTTTTAAATATTTATAATAAACCGAAAATAAACGCATCCTCTCACTCTGCAAAATGCTATCCTTAACAGACGTGTGATCCAAAACTGTACGGACACTTTATTTCCTATCCAGGAGAACAGCAGACTCAAGAAACATAATCAAAAATACCATTATATTGGGGCCAGCCCTAACATACACCGCGCCGGAGTGATGCAGCGCGTCGGCCACGACATTAAGCAGTCAAAGTTCTTGAGAGAAATATATCGTCGGGTCCTACATAATGGAAATAAAGACGAAATCGAAAATTATCGATCTATCTCCCTGATATCTAAAATAATAGAGAAAATAATTTATAATGGATTATACACTTCTTGGAACAAGAGAGTATATTAACAAATGTACAACATGGTTTTATAAAAGGTAGGTCAACAATAAGGGCTATATTGCAGTTCGTTGAGGAAATAATAAACTCCCTAAATTCTGGTGAATATACGCTGGGCTATTTTTGGATGTCTCTAAGGCATTTGACAGCATAGATCATTTACAAATGCTCTCGAAACTGGAGAGATATGGTCTCGAGGGTGTAGTTATGGACATAACACAAATAAATAAAAGAGTATACAATGCACCATTTAAAATTACACAAACTACCATATACCAGGCATTGCCCATTTTTCAGTAGCCTTTTTAGCCAAAATTCATTATCTCACTTGTCAGAGTAGTTAAACCTTCATTATTTCTTTTTCTTCTATATATTTCTACTTTTGTTTCTATACCCTTTTGCACCACGTGGTTGTGAGTAAGAGTAAGAGACTGAGTTGATTGAGCAGTAAAAAGAGAAATAACCTTCTGCAAAATACCACTTCTACTATCCAATATAAATTTTGATTTTACTTACCTAAGCTATTTCGACACACATTTTTGTGGTCGAGAATAACTGAAAACCCCTTTAATGAAAATAATATGGATATAAGTAGGTTTTTTATTTTCTGAAAATTATAAGCTATTACAATTTATAACAAAAATAAAAAATACTATTTAGTCAAATCACACAAAAATTATTTTCGGTTAACTATGTATTAATCAAAGTTATCCCTAATTAATCACTTCGGCAATCCACAGAAATGTAATGAACGCTGGAGAATGATACAGCACAAGATGACGTTAAATCAATAACAATGTGTATTGAGTTCTGACCAAATTCAATAACGGTCTACAGCTGAGAATCCTAATAGGCTTCCTTTGCATAAATGAATCGTTAAATAATGTAAGCACAACATTGGAGCTGGTCATCAATATCACATCGAGGTATCACTTTCTAAAGGAGAAATAGTATCAGGTAACTTTTATTCCAATAAAGTTTATTGTGTACTCTCATCTGTCTAATTATCATCCCCGTAAAACATATTATACTCTTCACAAATACGAAAATTCAATTGGATTTGATCGGCACATTTCTAAAGCCGTAAATATTGCTCGTAGCTCGTATAAAAAAAGTCACATAGAACAAGTTTAAAAATGCCCGTTTATCTGTGTTAGTCTACCCGTCCTTCATATTTCTGGTAAACATTAAGAAATAATGTACAATTTTACTGAAATTTGGAGAATATGTTAGTATTCTAGGGGAAGAATCCTATTATTTTTGAAAAACATCGGTCCATTAACAGAAAAGTCATGAAACATTTCAAAAAATATATATTCACATGAACAGTGTTGTAACCTTTAATAACTTAAGTCATTTTTAACCAAAAACTGACATGGAATACCCACATCCAAAAAGTCACACAAACGGCAACGATAGCCCTGAAAAGGTGTAGACAGATATGTGGAAAAAAGATGATTCCACGGATAAACACTAGGATTGTTAGACTCATGATAACCTATGGATCGGTGGTCTGGTGGACCAAGACATTGCAGCTGGGAGCAATACGGCTATTAAGTGGCGTACAAAGGCTTGCTTGCCTGTGGGCTATAGGGGTCATAAAAACTGCTCATACGGCTGCATTGGAGGTCCTCTTAGACCTGCCACCACTACATATTTTTATACAAGAAGCTCGTTCGGTGTTGCACAGAAGGTACAATGCCCATTAGGCAACAACACGGAACAGAGCACCAAAAGTTATACTCAGAGCTTAAGACATATCCCATTCTGGGAATACCCAGGAATACTATGGTCCCAAAGTATAACTTCCATAAAAATTTTCAAATCAAAATACTAGTAGAGAGGGCTGGAAGAACGGCCCTCCGATATTAGCACAAACAGAAGTATACGAACGGCTCTGAGGCAGAGCAGGGAGTCAGAGTTGAAATTTACGGCGTAAGGTCGAAAACGGAAATCCAGATAAGTCTAGGAATACTCGCCACAGTATTTCAAGCTGAAATGGCTGCTTTACAGTTGTGTGCAAAGGACATAATGAGGCAAGGAACTGTTAATCAGTCAATTGGCATTTTTTCCGACAGCCAAGCAGTGCTAAATACAATCGATTCCACGTAGATCGTTTCAAGACTAGTATGGGATTATATTAATGCCCTTATGAACCTTAGCAAGTCAGAATAAAGTGACTGTGGTATGAGTACACGAGGGACACAGAGGAAATGAAAAGGCTCATGCACTAAGGCCGCAATTTTACCACCCATTAACAACGACCTAATAAACACTCGCCCATCTCGTCATCACCGTTATCAAGTACAGTGACAGAATGAGTTCTCACAAGAACGACCCTCACAATTATTGTTCAACTGAACATTGCTGAACACCAAAGACTTTCTCGTTTACACTGGCAAGAATCACAGGGAGTCTATACGAACTCAAATGTAGTAATTTGTCTGCCTATATCATTAGAGACAATAATGAGATGAATTAAAGCAACAGCTATGAGGATGTGCGCATGAACAGCTCGTGAAAAAGCGTGACCTATCATCATATGAGGAACGGATTTCTTGGCCCAAGCTGTCTGGTGATATATGATATATGTCCAGTACATCATGTTTGGCCTTAGCCTCCATGTTTTTCCATGGGTGCGCCGGCAAACAGTCTTAAAATTTAAAACTTTTGTTATTCGAAAGCTCAAATTTTTGATACATTTCTATCCCTGAGAAAACTCAAGCGTGAAGGTACTTCATTCGCCGAAGTTTTAAATAAAAAATATAAATTTTACCAGCAGTCCTGCTTATTTCTAAACCTTTACATTTAATATGTGAACTTCTAATAGTGATTTAAATATGATAATTATGAAAGTTCGCCATAGTTTTCTTTAAATTTACTTATTGTTCCTGACAGCTCAGAATATTTCCAGAATTATTGGCTCAATATTTTCGGAAATAAAGAAGTTGGTATGGTAAAAATGAAAAATTTCTAAAGGACAAGTTAAGAAAATATATTTACACAATATATGCTTGGAATTTTGGATTTAAATCTTTCAAACTTCACTTGAAACAACGGCCCACTTGCTTGGATCAATTTTTTAAGTCATACATTGAACTCACAAAAGCTTGTCAGAAAGTATTTTTGAGGCATCAGCTCCTAAGCTGCCTGTGAAATGTCAGGCTCTAACTACATGTGGAATTTCATATCTCCAGCTATAATAGATTAGGATATAGATTTCTGTGACAAACAGATGGACGAACGGAGAGACGGATAACCGTGTCATTCCAAAGTTTCCCGTTTTTCACTTTTGAGTACTAAATACTAAAAAAGAAAAATTCCGTTTGCTAAGACAAAAATTTCGAAAGAATATTTTCCAGCGTTTCCCATTTTCCGGAAAAGGCGTAGTATCGGTTCTGTATTATAAACAACACTGATTCCGTCCAACTCTTTAAAATTACTTATTTTTCTTGTTTGCTCATAGTTAACGTGTTTTTCAAATTATCAATAGAAATTTTAAAGTTATAAACAATTTGCCACCAAACGAACTTGATGGGAACAGTGCGTTTGCCCAAAGTATAACTTATTTTCACGACAGATTCAAATCTCATTAATCACTGAACCATCTTTGTTATAGTCCAATCATGTTAGAATAAAACAATTCCTTACCTGGAAATAATTCCCCTAAACGGGAGACTGTGCATATGCATAGTACTAGTGTTCAGTAATAACACACTAAAAGTTATCATTCGTGGACACTGTGCTATGGCCACCATCTTGGAGTTTTTTAGTCTCATTGACAAATGCAGAAAATGTTATAGGCAAAAGAATGGCATTAAAGAATACACAACAATATCAAGTAGTAGGGCAGAAAAAATTGTAGAAAAATAAATGTTTTCATTTGAATTTTGATTTATTGAATATGTCAAGACACTTTATTTAGTTCAGTTTGTATATCATGTAACAATATTATTTTTAAATGGATGAAAAACTAAATAGTGCTGAAGTTTTTCAGAATGGTGCGGTAGCAGAACAATTTTAATAGTCATTCATTGTTTGAGGAATTGCTAAAAGTTAATTTTCAAAAGTGGATAAGTGCAGCTCAAGTCCGTAGAAGAGAATGAATTTAAGCTAGTGGGGAATAAAATTGTAATAACCATCTGCTGTTGTACCCAAGAAAAATTTCTTGTTAATTGCAAAAAAACGTATACTTCCAAACAAAATATAAAATCACGTCAGAGAGCAATTGCGGAAAGTCAATCAGCCCCCGCATCACAATGTATCAAAATCGATAACCTTCGAAACTAGATACATGTAAAAATTTATAAAATCCCCATGTCTAGATTCAAAACCATCACACTGAAATACATTTCTGTTTCAGAAAAGACTACAAAGGAGGTTAAATAAATCACTCAATTTGTTTTTGGAAAGCTGGATACAATGAAGAAAAAGAACAGTCATCCCGGAACGACTACATGCACAATCTCGTGGGGTTGTTGCTCAAACAATTCCTCTTCCCTTCATAAATCATAATCAATTCTGACGACTTTCTGTGGGAGACAGCTTGGGCCAAGAAATCCGTTCCTCATATAGTACATATACATCTTTGTAAAGGACTATCCCGAGAGAAGTCTGAAGAACTGCTGTCACTAAGTAGGAATCAACTCCGCATAATTGCTGGCTTCCTAACAGAGCACCTACACAAAATGGGAATGTTCAACGGGGACCTAAGATGCAGACGATGCAATAGGACAACGTAGAAACCCTACCACATCCTGTGCGACTGTGAGGGTCTGAATCGCAGAAGATACTCTACATATGGACAACTAACACAGTTCAGAAGAATATGAAACAAAACCAGCAATGGAGTTGTACAAGGTAGTGCAAGGGACCAGAGCACTGGATTGGGTATCATAAAGCAAATGGCAGAATACCATAATAAGCCCAAGAGGCTGCAGTAATTCCGGAAACGGAACAAAGAAAGAGGCGCCTGGGTGCTCACTTCACACAAGTATCTACTAAGATCCGGACATCTTGGTATTTTGCTACAGTTTTCTGCGCATTGCGATGGAGTAATAGAATACTTTTAAACTCAACAAATTGTTATCTGTCTTCATCACTCAAATTATCAAAATTTTCCTTTAGTTGCGCACAAACACCTCCACGCATCTCTTTCTTCATTGTGATTGTTTAGTCCTCAAGAGTTTGTTCTAAATTTCTCGTTTCAAAATATCAGCACCTATTTCTTCAGTTTTCCTTCGAGGTATTGAAACTCGCGTGGCTACTGCAGCCGAACAAATCCCTCAACAATAGGCTTGAGCAAACCAGGACAATAGAGCACTCAAACAACTAACAGTTGGGTCACGTGTAGGCATTTATTGTACACTGTGATCCGCTAAGTTTGTAGCGGGAAGATCCCGATCATTTTCTACGCCCGGACAGAGATTCGCCCGCGTCCGGAAGGTGTGAAATGGCCCTATGCCTCACCTGACTGAAATCTATAAGATATTAAAGATACCAAGTATAAATTTTTAACATGATAACATTTTTTTTGTACTCGCACAGTTGAGAAGCACTAGTATAACTCATTAGGACTGGAAACTCACACATGTTCTTAATAATAGTAAAGTAAAGGAACATCATAATATATTAATATTCTAAAACGTAAGGTAGCAAGTTAGACATCATTGTTTATTATGTATAGATATTTTATGCATAATGAACATTAAACAACCAAGGTCAATCGCATTCCAATCATAATGTGGTGAAGTGTTGTCGAACATATACCAAATAGATGATGGATTATTTTCTTTTGCCGCATATATTTTTTTTCTTGTTAAGGTAAATATAAACAAGTATTTTTGTTTACTTATAGTTTCTCCTTACCTTAAAGGCTTTTACGCATACCGTTTTCTGTTTATATAGGCACATGGATATCCATAATATACCTCCTATTTGATTTACATTTATTAAATATTTTAAGCTGTTTTGACTGCAAACGGACAATCTCCAGTATGCTATAACATATTTAAATGAATGCACCAGCTAACAAACGGATTATAATAATAATTTTACTTCTAACTCACAAAAACATATTTAAATTGTCGCCTAACAGGTATTGAATTGAGAAATCAACATCAGATATACAGGTTGTCTCAGAATTTCGTTATCAGGCCACATCTCCGTTATTTGAGACGACAGAAAAATGAAGTAAGAGAGGTCAAAGAATCCTTCTGATTACACTCTTGAAACCATCTTGCTTCTTATAACTCTTAAGAAACCGCCCAAAGCTTTTAATTTCCAGATTGCACCCCCTAAAACTTACTCTACAAGGCTGTTTCACTTTTCTACCTATCTCGCTTTGTGTTCCCCTTACTGCTCGTATGATGTTTTCTCTTAGAGATTTCCCCGAAGCAATTGGGATCTTCGTCATGTAGTAGGTTGACTTTACATATATATTTCTTGAATTTATGTTAAAACCCTCGAACATCAGTTATAATGGATAATTATTTTTGTATTTGGATTCGACACATTTTCAACTTCAATGAGAAGATACACATGACTAACTGATGATCCGCGGCACAGCCAGCGCCACGCAAATCAGCGTTGTCCTACAAATTCGCTGCTCGCTGGTAGCTGCTATAAAGTCGCCAAGGCATGTCTTGTTCTCCTACACAGAGCATAAAATAACATATAAAGTAGATGGTACTAATGCCGCCTAGCGACGAGTTAGTGCCGCCCATTGCCACTCGGTTGTGCCGGCCGGCGGCATAAAAGTTGAAAATTAAGAATTTTCCTAATTTATTATCTCTGAGTACTTACGGACTTACTTAAGGACTTGGTGCTTTTGTTGAGAATAAACTTATGTTGCTTACCGCATTTCTAAACTTTTTGTAGTTTCTTTTTCTTTCTCTGTAATAAATAACATTTCCCTACTTTGGCAGCTTCGCTATTATGTCCGTGACATTTCAACAAAGGCCAAAATTTTAAGAAAATACATGAAACCTATTTTTACGGCAATTCCTCTGTACCCCGAATTATTTTAGACAGTGTGACCTTGAAAATTTTCACCTGCAGCGCATTTCCGATCTTGTTATTATTATCATGTCACCAAAAATACTCCCCAAAGAAAATTCCTACTATTCAACAGAATATATATATTTTTCGAGTTCTGGCACCGCCCACTAAAAATTACTCAAAAAATGCTCTGCTCCTACACGTCAGTATTTTTAGTCTCTGGCGAATATCCCAACATGGAAAATTAATATTAGTAGGAAGACTTTTACTATTGGCACTAGAAAATGAGAGACGCAGAAATAAAAAATTGTTTAAAACAGACAGATAGAAGGATTCCAATCAATGTTGATGAAGAATCATTCAAAAAATGATGAAATAAAATTTAAAGAATTTTCTCGAATTTCACGATGTCAGTTAAAATCCCTTACCGCATACCGTCCCATATATGGCACAATGAATTATTTTCAGTATTTAGTGCCATCTATTAAAATATCATTAGAATATCCTGCCCATATTAATAAATAAGCTATTACTGACATCTGTAAACATTACTATCAACTAAATATATTATATGAACTAATATGATCACTTTTGTTCAATGGCTGCCTTAGTAATAGCTGATCTTTCCTAACCGTCAATTTGTAAACTTATTTGGAAGTGTTTTTGGTGAATATTTTTCAACAAATTAAATATTGTGGGCAAGTTTGACTATAATCAGGTACTGTACAAGTGAAATAAAGCAGTTATGTTTTTTAGACATTATTTGTAGGAATTTAGGTATGTGCCATATATGGAACAGCATGCAGTATCGGGTAAAAATACTGAATTTTGTTTTCACTTGAATTATTTCTTCAGAAATAATGGATGTAAGAAAATTTTATGGGCACGTAGTAGATATACCGAATAGTAAATGATGTCCTACTATAATCACCTCTCAGATCATCCTCAATACACTTAATTTAAAATTTTCATCAAAATTGCAAAAATCATGCGGTAAGGGGTTTTGTGTTCTGAATCCTATAAAAAATGATGTTATAATGACACCTTGCAATCGTGTAATAGTTATTTACGATATATGTATCATAAACTTTCATATTACGATACGCGATGGCCGAGTTTGATAACCCATCAAGTATCGTAATATGAAATTACGATACGAATATCGTACAATGTTTTATCTACTATCAGTTCTTCTCATAATGTTATAAAAAAGTTTATAACTTCTAATTACAACAATTTTAAGACGATAAATAATAAACTAGTAGTTTCTGGAAGCATTTGTCATGTTTATGTCGCTAGCTGTCGCTATGGTGTCGATAAAATGAGTTCAGACGAAAGTGTTGCTCCTGACATAGAATTTGCAGCAAATGCAACCATCGAATCATTGGTACCTGTTAAATCTCGAGATTTATGTTCAGAAAATGAAAAAATAATAGCTACAAAAATTATGGACCACATCGAAACTGTTTCTAACATTGACAATTCCGTGGAAAACATTAATAGTTCAGTTGCCTCTAGATCTGCAGGTATTAATATATCAAACAGCAAAGATGTAGTAATCAATGTTTACAATAAATAAAGTCTAATTTTTATTCTTTTCAATTAATAAATATTTAAAATGTGATTGTAATAAATGAGTTCTAATTTAATTCCTACTTGAATTAATGTCGAATTGCTAATATTTCTTATATCTTTTTACCTCACTAATTCGGTAAAGTGACATTTTTCTGAACTTGTGCGGTAATATATGTCATTATGACATTCAAGTTAATATTGCAATGTTTGACATTACATATGAAGAGTAGATAAAAAATTCTACAACACCATAAGAGAAATTGGCAGTAACATTGAGGTAAGTATCTGTTACTAATTTGTCCAAATTGAGATGTTGCTCTCTCTCTGCTCTCAGAGGAGACAAACGACTGATGACCAGCGATCAGCGAACGGTTGTCAGTAGCAGCTACTCAGTAGGCTGTAGGAGATCAATCTTGGCGATTTCGTAGCATCTACCCAGTAGCAGCGACCAGCGTATTTGTAGGAGAGCACTGCTTACGTTTTACAGAGTTTTTTTAACAATCTCCATTGAGCTCCTGTCATAATATAATCAATCTGAATTTAGATTTATTTGCGAGGAAAGCGTTCTTGTATATTTTTTAAGAATTAGTAAAAGTAATTTTAATAAATCTAAAACCTAATTTCAAAAATTCTTAAAACATTTCAAAAAGTTTTATTCTCGAGTCCACAAATGTGGTAGCAAAAAAAGTTTCAAAGCGACTTGAATATATTTACATCCACGCCATTAATATCTGATTGGCTGTATTGAAAAAAAAAATGAACAAAACAACGTCGCGTCACTGTATACACGACAACCTAACTATATTTCCCAACATCAGCAAATAGCTGCATTTGACATTTTTCAATGTATTTGATGGTAGCGTTAATATGTAAGAATAGCAGCGGTCCTGGTGTAGAACCCTGTGGTATTCCATTTTCGCATAATATTTCTCAGTTTACGTTTGCCCCTTGTTTTCTGTTCGCAGTTATACCACACCTCTCGAGTTTTTTAATTATTGTTCTCTATCAATAGCCCGAAGAGCCCGTTTTATGTCTAAAAACACAGCTATCATTACACTGTTATCATATTGTTCTTCCAATCATACAAAATAGCCTATATTGCAATTTTAGGGATTGGTATAACTATAGATATTTTAAGAATTGATGGAAGCTTTAATGAAGTAGTGTTCAATAATATGATAACTTGAATATTTTTTTTTCATTCTAATAGAATTTTATTATAATTTTTTTGATTTTTTTTATGGTATCTTAAAATTTTTCTAGTAAGTATATGTTTTGAATTAAAAACCTTTATTTCTGAAGTTGGTTGAAGTGTCTACCTCTATTCAGTCAAATAAATGAAGGAGCTAATTGCAAAGAGAATACTGGTTATTGGCATTTTTATATGAGATACATTCATTCATCTTATAGTAATGCCTTTTGATGACATTAAATTGCCATTACTTTCATGATATACTCATAAAAGTGATAATAACCCTCCCTTGTTCTAAAAAAATTTACTAAATTGCTCGAAAACAAAAGTAAAATTTATATCATGTCGGTTGATTAGCCTGGTCTATTACCTGTAACATTTTTATGACCCTTAAAAGAACTGTTACATTGCATGTATGACAGCAACATAGTGTGCCAACTTACACCTTACCTATAAATGACATACGAAGTTTATTGACGTTTGTTAAATTCACACCACCAACGAGCGTATAGGTACTCGATGCGGCTTATAAACTTTACTTGCCCCACATGTGTTCCGTAGTTTTATTACACAGTGAATTATTAAGCATGCGGTGTATATCAAGTACCTGGCAAATGTTCCGGGTCCGAAACTCATTAATTAGTCAGGACCCGGTTGATCGGGTATGCCGCTGGAAAACTGGTAGTAAATTGAATGTTGCCAATCGAAACTAACCCGATGTCATCCTCTGGAAACTCAAAACAGGAAGAAGTCTCAGTCGGGCGTTGCCCAATGCGAATATCTAGTTCGATAGGGATTTATTTTTATCTTTTTAGGCAGAGAGAGTCTCCTAACAGACTATCGAAACAGTGCTTTACTATAAATCTGTTCTATAATGATTATTGTATATGAAAACGATTGTTGGCCATTTCGAAAACGGTGCAGACATGATTTATGATGCACTGAGGACAAGGCCGTACCCAGGATTTTGTTTCAACAAAAAATGTTTGTAAATGTAAATATACAAGAAAGGAAAAGGAAACTAAAACTACTTCTTGATAGTTGGCTCATATTATATATATTTGTGAAATTTACAATATATTTTACAAAAATTGCGATTTTCGGGGGAGTTGTCGTCTGACCCCCCTCCCCCACCCCCCGTGGCTACGGCCTTGACTGAGGAAGTGTGGGTTTGCGCAAGCGAGCGCATCTAATTATTGCTGTCGTTTTCACAGTCAAAATGAATAACATGTTTTAATTTCTTTGTGATAATATAATAAGTATTTTAGGTCTTATCGAAAAAAGTTCGATAAGTTTGAGTCCTTAAGTATTAAATAAATAAATTGTTATGGTAATACTACATGAATAATAAGAATTATTTTCAAAATAATTACAAAATATAACATTGAGATATATACCGGGTGACAACGAGACTAGGGCCATGCTTATATCTCTTTCAATCACATAGCCACACAAAAAAAATAAGTTTATTTTCCACACGTGAAAGCCACCTATCTTCATGTTTTTTGGGCCGCTGATTCCAGATATTACATCAAATTCTTCTTCCTTCAGGTTTCGCAAATTGACATCTCGTCCCTAAATTCGGGGTTAAATTGCTTTTAAATCTAATAAAATGACACGCGTTGAAATTTTTAATTAGTTCAGTAGTTTCTGCGTGATGCGCATTCAAACAAACAGACAGACAAAAATGTCAAAAACCATTTTAATGTATTCCATTACTCATCCCCCCAGATCAGTTTTTTGCAATTATTTTCAAAATACAGACACGGCAACTTTACAGATTTATTATATGTATAGATTTCAAATTGTAAAGCTTTGGAAAAGTGATCAGCAGCTATGAGTCAATTGTATCGTAATATAGTATGTATATAAAATAGTAATACGGAAATGAAAATTAACACTTATAGATAAGGTCTCCAAAGGATTTGATGAAGCAACATATATAGGTGGAACATTCTGTGACCTGCGTAAGGCTTTTGATTGTGTAGCACATGACACGCTAATTCAAAAACTAAATTTTTATGGATTTAATCCCTTGAGCACTAAAATTATTCAATCATGTCTAACCAACAGACAACAAATGGTCCACTATAATGACATGAATTCTAGCTTAAGTTCTATCAATACGAAGTGCCACAACGGTCAATACTGGGAATATTGTTTCTCATCTATATAAACGATATAACGAACTGCCTGCCAAATAGTGATCTAGTTTTATATGCAGATGATACGACTACTCTGGATGAACATAACAACTTAGAACAGCTTTTAAATTTATTGAATAAAACACAATCAGAGGCCTCCTCATGGTTTACAGTAAATCAACTACACCTCAATGAAAGTAAAACTATGAAATGTATATTTACATTAAAAAACTGTGATGTTGATAACCCGTCGTCAGTTAAATTTCTTGGAATACATCTAGACTCCAGGCTTTCTTGGGAAACACATATAGAACAACTGTAAAAAAAAACTCTCCAAAAATATTTACGTTTTGAGAAATGTATACCCCATTGTAGACAGTTCAGTTATACTAACTGCTTACTATGGTCTATTCCACTCTAATATTAGCTTGGTGACATTCATCCCATGCCGAGCAAATTTGTAAACTTCAACGGCGTGCAATTAGAGCTATCACAGGATCAGAGTATCGCATTTTCTCTTTTGTGTATGCACTGAAATATTTACTATGGATAAGAGACAATATTCATCTATTCAACTATCATAATGATATTCACCACCACGATTCGACAAATAATACAATGATTGAAATGGAGTTTCATCGAGTAAACAAAAGCAAATTCTCTACAAACTATTATGCACCTAAACTGTATAATAAACTTCCAAACCATATTAAATACTTACCCGCTAATCAATACAAAGTAAGATAAAAACATACCTTACCAAAAGAGCATTTTATTCTTTGAATGAAATACTTAATGATGATTTCCACGTTGATTAATGTACCTATTTTATTTTATATACTTTATGTCTGTAGATTTTTAAACTGTAGTTTGTTCTATGTGTCTAGTATTGTTAGTATATTTTCTATTTAGAGTTTTAATCACAATTTGTGTACTTCTACCAATAATTTTACATATCAATATTAGGAATGTCTCTACTCTTGTTGGTGAATGTAAACGATTTGTGTATTGACATGTTTTTTAATAAATAGATAAATAAAAAATATATAAAAATCGTAAAATATAACATTCCTGTATATTTATGTAACAAAATGATGCAAAAATCGTAAATTATATTTAGATGCGTAACAAAATATGTAACTAAACATATTTCATACTAAAACCATTATTATATTGAAGAGCACAACTTTAGGTAAATAGCCCAATATTAATGAAAACTGTAAAATTAAAATAGGAGGAATACCAGAAATTTATGTAGTTACCTCGATGTATATGAATGCCAGCTAGATACACTAGCGTAGAGTAAATCACAATAGTTCTGACACAAGTCGGTAATAAAGTTATTATTAAATTACCCGTTTTTACCACACCACCAATTTTCATCATGCAAAATCTGATTTACCAACTTCAATTTGTGTAGGTATTTTGATAAATATGAATCGCATATGAGAACATTACAAATTCATTTTATATTAATGTTCTATGAATATGAACTTCCTACGCCTCATAGCTGTGAATAGGAATTTAGCTAATTTCAGCAGTGGCGGAAGGGGTATATTATCGTAACCGTTTGAATTGCAAAACAGTGGTGTCTAGCAGACAATAGTTGATATGATATTTTTGTTAAAATAATTTTATACTGTAAATTCACAATTGGATTACTTTTACAATGAATAATAATAATAGTCCAGAGAAAATAGGATTTTTCCGCTCAAAAAATCATAACCAGTCAAACATATTTGATGCTTGCTAAAAAATTTATAGAGGATCAAAGATCAGAAAAAGACAGTTAAAATTACCTACAAAAAACCGGCCTAGTCTCTGACAAGAAAAATACTATATTTGCCATTCACTATGTGGAAATAATTGTTTATGGAACTTTAATAATATAATATTTGAAATCGTCTACCACAAGAACCCATAAAACGATGTGCCAAATCGGCAGTGGGAGCTTTTATTGAAAAATTTTTGAGGCCTTTGGTTCTTGTGCATAAACTAAATCATAATTTTAATTTGTTTAATAATGAGGTGGGGGTGGTAATGGAGATGGCTAATGCCAAAAAATTTTTGGAGACCTTAGCTTCTCTCATATATACCAAATACCAATTTTATGGACTCTTACTTGTTTGATTTACCTATTTACTCCCATTTACCCCAATCTACCCCCAACACTTCATCGGAATAAGATCAAAATATAATCTGGTTCCAAATCTCGTTAACGTATATATGTGTACCAAATTTCAAGTCAATATCTTAGACGGTTTCATAGTAATCGTGCGCACAAGAAAAGTTACACACAGACAGACAGACCGATAGGAACCATTTAAGATATTGACTTGAAATTTGGTACACGTATGTATCTTAATGAGATCTGGAACTGGATTATACTTTGATCTTATTCCGTTCAAGGGTTGGGGGGTAAATTGAGGTATATGGGGATAAATAGGTAAATCAAGCAAGAGTCCAAAAAATTGGTATTTAGTATATACATATAAGAGAAGCTAAGACCTCAACTATTTTTCTTTACTTCATCTTTTGCTTGCTGGAAATGTTAACTTGGATTTGCCATATTTTTGTCTAATTTCTCTGCATTATATGGTACATTTTTTTTTCACACAAGCGAGTTGAATATTTCACATTTGGTTAGCACGTGCAATTCTCAGAAATCTCATACAGATCACGGCAGGTAAGTACGTACATCGGACGGGTTTACATGCGAAATAAATGGGCATCCGACCGCAGGCGCAGGTCGAGCCCTCACCATTTAAATTCCTTCGTATCGTTGCTCATTCAATCTGCTTCGCACCCGTGATTATAAAATGTCTAGTTACCCACAAATTCGTATGTGTACGTACTTTGCTGCCGTTATCTGTATAATACAAGTGTATAAGACCAAGTTGAGGGGTTCCAAATATTCTCTCTTAAAAATTATTAAACGTCATTTAGAATAGCTCAAAATGATTCATTTTGAGATTATTTTCTATACGAATAGAATCGAGTTTAATGAAACTTTTTTTTACGAATAGGTAACTTCTAATGGCACATATTTTTTATGAATCGAAAGGATAATAAGAATGCTGATATCTAATGGGCATTTAATAAAGTATTTAATTTGTTTATTCGTATAATCTGATTTTGTACTGCGTATTTTTTAAATGCCCTGTATTTAATTATTATATTAAGAACTAGGAGACTGAATAAGTCACTCCTTAAACTGTTATTTGAAAATATGACAATTTGTGTTCTCTATCAAACATTTTAGCGGGATATGCTGTTTTAATTACTTCCACATCCAGTGGAAGTACAGTAACAACAAAATTTTTAAAAATTTTTATTGTTCAAATAGGCTTAGAATGTCATGAAACGTCGATATTTTAAATTTGAGCGAAAAAAAAATTCTGTCTGTCTGTCTGTCGGTCTGTAACTTTTTTTGTGCGCACGTTTACTCTGTAACCGTTTGAAATATTGACTTGAAATTTGGTACACATATATACTTTAACGAGATCTAGAACTAGATTATATTTTCATCTTGTTCCGTCGAAGGGTTGGGGGGTAAATTGGGGTAAATTTGGGGTAAATAGGTAAATCAAGCTGGTAAAAGTCCATAAAATTGGTATTTAGTATATACAAGAGAAGCCAAGGTCTCAAAAAAAAAAATTTAGCATTAGCCACCCCCATTACCACCTCCACCCTATTATTAAAGAGGATGAAAAAAAAATGTGATTTAGTGTGTGTTCAAGAACCAGAAACCTCAAAATATTTTTTACTTCATCCACCCCCACTACCACCCCCTATCACCACCCCCACCCCACTACCGATGTGGGGTATTGTTTTATGAGTTTTTGGGGTAGAGGATTTCAAATATCATATTATTAAAGTTCCATAAATTTCATTGTGAGTGACTTGGATAGAAAATCTGGATGTGGAAGTAGTGATTCCTTGTGCAGCGGTTTTTTAATTGTGGTTTTGTTTGTCTAATAATTACATCGACACGATCTACGACTATTCTTTTTTGAAAAATGGGATAAACTGATACAAAATTTATAAATATTTTTCTATACTATTTGTGTTTGGTGCACAACTGTGTTCTAATTATGTAAGCTTTACATATGTTACATATAGGAAATTTATCCCATTGTTCCTGTTTGCTATACTATTATCATTGTGAACTATAAACCAAAGCTATAAATTGCAAGTAAGATAAGGATGTAATTAATTTTATTAGGTGGTATGTTATGCAATCGATAACCTGTTTCTAAATAAATAGAATATGAAAGTTTATTTTACCAGTTATTATTCCCTTAAGGTCTTCATGTACAAGTTGCGACATTATGGTAAAAATTAATTTGTTAATATTGACGTTAATATTCATCTTTATGTTGGAAACAAGTTGAAGTGAATGCAGAGTTTAAATATACTATGAAGTATTTTAGAATATAAGTAATTAATGTATTTAATCTGAGCATAAAGTGTGGACAGTAGAGAAAGAAAATTGCGGTGTTTTAATGAAAGGAAATAGATAAAGGTAACTGAAACGATACCATAGTTAACTACGTTCTATCACAGATTTATATTTAAGATTATTACGGTTCTGCCGATTATAAGAGTGATATATATATATATATATATATATATATATAATCACTACTTCCACATCCAGATTTTCTATCCAAGTAGAGTCAACTGCGGAAGTAGCGGTGGGTTGGGCTACGGCAGCCCTCCATACATGGAAAACAAAAATATAAAAAAGGAGAAACCGTCAAAGCTGAAAATTTATGAGTTAATTAATAATGTTGAAGACAATTGAAATGCGAGGGATTATACGTCAGCTGCTTATGTAAATATGCAAAAACGAACGTTTAAGTTTTGTAATATCGCCAAAGCTCAAATTTGGTTATATAATAGTTGGCATAATAGTTTAAGCAAAAAAGATAATCAGCTGACTGTATGCTGGGGGAACGATCGCCAGCTGACATAGTGAAAGATATGCGCGGCGCTCAACCATGTTATCGCGCTACTGTAGTCCAACCCACCCATGGTGCCGCAGCTGACGTTCACGAGGCTTCATTATAACATCACATTAACCATATAAATAAAAATCAGCTTTGACAGTTTTGGTCATCAAAATCTGTCGCTGGCTCCCGTACTATTAACACTTTCCCTCAACTTAAGATTTTAACCAATTTCTTGTCTCACGGAATATATTTTTGGTAAAAATTTCAGCAAATGATGTTCCTCGAGGGTTATGAAACAAGATATTAGCGTGCAGTGGTATACGCAAAATATAAAAACTGGGAAAAAAACTCACTTACTAGCAACGATAAATCTACAATTTGTCCGTTAATAATGCATGTGATATAAAGTCAGAAAGCTCGACCAGCCCAAGGAAGTGCGAATATATGTGGTTTCCTTTTTCGAACCCTTCGTTGATAATATCAGCAAAGGGTATTTACTGTCGTGTTGGTTGATAATTGCTTTATAAACACAAAATGATATTGGTTAAACAGAATGGCGAATTGCGAATTAACCTCTTGTTGTTTGTAATTTAGAGCGAGCTTCATAATGTTATATTGGCAAGTTGTAATAATTGAAATAGGGGACCGAAGATAATTTAGTTTTAATCGGAACTTATTCTGTTCTAATAAGTTTAAAGCAGACATTTCCAGAAAATTATATATCGAAAATATTTTCTGCACAAAATTATTTTTTTATCGCAAAATTTCTTGATTATTACACTCTTCGCAAAAACGAAGAATATTGTATTTGATCGGCACTTTTCTAAAATCGTAAATATCGCTCGTAGAGAAAAAATTTTCATATCATTGTGTTAGTGAACGAATTCTAAACAACTTTTAAAATGTCTGTCCGTCCGTACGTCCGTCCGTCTGTCCGTCCGTCCGTCTGTCCGTCCGTCCGTCACGTTTCTTGTAAGCACGATAACTCAAAAAAGAAAAGTCCGATTGTACTGAAATTTGGACAGTAAGTTAGTGTTAGCTAGGGGAAGAACTCTATTGTTTTTGAACAAAATCGATCGGTAAATAAAAATGTTATTAATAATTTAAATTTGAAAAATTTTTTTTTGATTTTTATGTTTTTGTAAAAATTTATATTTTTTACATTTTTTTACTGTTAGGTAGTTCTTATGCTTTTGACTCGGAATCCAAGGGTCCCAAGTTCGAAACCCACATGTGGTATGGTATAGTTTCTTTTTTAATTTTTACTTTATTTTACACTGAGTCTTTCACCAACTAAGTTCGTACTATAAAATTAAAAATGTCTAAAACTAACATTATTTACAAAAAACTAAGAGTATCCTATAGAATGTGTAACAGTTATATAAAAAGTTTAGTAAACCGGCGAAGAGTACGTTTTTAGCTTGTTAGATTTTAAATATTGTTATATATTTTTGTCCTTTTATACAAGGTGGTCCATTACGATTTAGCTAAACTTACCTTAGCAAAAAAAGCTGATATTAACAGAAATACAGGGTTGTTGAAGTCAATATTATATTTTTAATTTGCTGCCATAACACAGGCCCACAAAAAAGTGGTCTGCGTTGGAGTACTGACCATACCTGTCCCTTGTATTTTGAGAAGCTGAATACGAATCTGACCTTAGTTTTTCCCCAGCACGTCAGGTTTTTTCTTTAACACCAAAAACGTGGACCGTAATATTGCTTACTCATTTCTTATATAGGATTCCAAAAGTGATTTACCTTTAAAACTTCACCCTAAAAACATTGTGGTGCTTCAGTATTGACCTCATAACTCAAATAAACCGTAAAACCCCCTAACCCCCTCAACACCATAACTCTGGGAATACGATGAAAAGAGTGGGGAATCTTGATTGGAAAGTTAATGAGATTGTGACCTCGGATCCTTGTGCTTGAGTGTCATACATCCACAACCTCATGTACCCATAACCCCACAACCCATTAACTCTGAAGATCCAACGGAAATAACAGAGATTCTAAGTAGGGAAATTTATGTCACTGGGACATTAAAATCTTGGAATCAAGCACCCTATGGTGCTCTTCAACGGCAATCCCTCTATTCTCATAACTCCATAACTTTGAGTATTCAATGAAAAAAATAGGAGGCTCTCGATTGGGGAATCAGTTAGATTGTGCCCTCAGAACCTTGTTATCTTTTTACAAAATAAGCCTATAGCACTCCAGCAGCAAACCCTTCTACTACACAACCCAGTAAACCCATAACTGCATAACCCTGGGAATATAATAGAAGAATGTGAAGAATCTGAACAGGGGCATTTATGAGATTGTGTTCTCGGAATCTTGAAATCGTGATCCTTTAGCTCTTGAGCATCAAAACGTTTAGCCGTGATTCTCGGTATTCAATAAAAAAAGCAAATTGGGGAATCTTAATTCAGGATTCAATGAGAATGTAACTTTGAAGTGGAGTATCTTTTCAGGTGAATTCTGTTTAGGTGACTTCATTTAATCTCTTGCTTTTGCAATTCTTTTATCTTGCGATATAACGGAAGGTGGGATGAGCATATGATGGCAGACTTCTGTTGGATGTTGAAGGAGGAATATGCGATGTAGTGTAAGAAGCGCAAAAGAAATCCGTTACATAGGTCATTCGAAAAGAGTTCGCGAGCAAGATATCAAATGAAGTCACCTAAACAGAAATCACCTGAGGATACTCCAGTTCCAACGTTACATTATCACTGAATCCCCAATATAGATTCCCTAATTTGATTTTATTGAATCCCCAGAACTACGAGGTGAAACTGCTAAAAGTTTTGCTGTTCAAGAGCTAAGGGGTCACGGGCTATTCGATTTCAAGATTTCGAGAACACAATCTGATGACTTCTCCTGTTCAGATTCTTCACATTTTTCTATTATATTCTCAGAGTTATGCAGTTATGGATTTACGGAGCTACTGGGTTATGTAGTACAAAGATTTGCTGCTGGAATAGGCTTAACTGGTAACACTAGTTTTGATTTCTTATTACTTATAATATTGATTTCACTGAGGTTTAAGAAAAGAAGCAATTTCTTACATCAATAATCAAAATGTAGACTAACTTCTATTAATCCAGAATAACTTTTTTTTCAAAAAAGCTCGTGAGGGATTGTTTAGAAATTTTCTAAGAAACATTTTAAAAAGAAAAATATTTGTATTGGTCAACATTGATAGGCTTTAAGCGTTTTTGGGACTACTAACGAAAAGCCCCAATGTACGTCGGTGAGGTAGGAATGAGCTGTGTAGCTCGAGGAAATGCAGGCCTAAGTGCTTTTGGTAGCACTTTCTGCCTGCATGGAGCTGGGTGACTACAGATACTGGACTTGTCCGGAACCAGCAGAGTAGTAGCTAGGTGGTTGGGTGACCGTCATATCACTTCTGTGGGTTTCTTCATCGGTGGTGGTATGCTTCAGATACTCACCATGATCTGCATCTTCGGCCGCTTGTGCCTGGGGGGGTGTCGATTGGATCGTAGTCAGTTGTCTCCCTGATCAACGGATTCACATGCTCCTCGGTAAGGGTGTACAGCTTCTTGGCCCTCTCCCTGATGACAGATGGCAATGTCTTAATGAGTGGTTTTTGTGTTGTTGCCTATAATGTGCGTGTTCTGGTTGAATGAAAGTTACAAGACACGATTTTGGCAAGTCAAAAATAGAAAGTACAAAAATATAAAAAGTGTATACAGGGTGTCCCACCGGGAACTGAATCGATCGATATAGAGAAAAGTACGCATCACAATTTTTTTCAAATTTTGGGAGTTATTAAAGTCAGTGTGGCCAATCCAACTAAAATAATTACAAGCAGCTGGCACTTCCGCTTATACCGGAAGTCGATACCAACTTGCTTATTTTAAATGGAACACCCTATATATTTCAGGGTTTTCGAAAAGAGCGTAAAATTCGGAGTCAAAAACATGTAGGATACCCTATGCCTAAATCCATCCGTTTCAGAGATATTTGACATTTTATATAAAATTTGACAGGTGCAACGGTTAGCAAGAACCGTTATAACTTTCTTCGTGTAAAAGACCCTCATTTGCTTCTTGGCACATAAAAAGAACACAAGGAGAACTACGTTCTACAACTGAAATAAATTCAATAATGTCACACCAAGTGTTCCGTTTTTCGCGTTACATTTTGTCAACTTCAAACCGCGAAAACTTGTTTAGGTCAAATGGAACACCCTGTATTTTTTTACGTCAAGTTGTGTAAAATTGAATTCCCTTTTTTCTGATATTAGCATTGTGGGGTTAAAGTTTTCAACTTTTTGAAATATTTGCAATTTTATTAGAAATTCATGAATTGTAATCATTTCATCAAAATAGCCATGATTAGAAACAATCAGTCATTATCTTATGTCAAAAAATGCCAGCACGTTTAAATTACACCCACGAAGACTTTTTAAATTTATTTATTATTTATGGAGAATGTGATAAGGTAATATCAAGAACTTGCAGCACATTTGCTAATCGATATCCAGAAAAACGGAAACCGTCACCAAACACTGTAAAACGCATACTGGAAAATTTTAAAAATTATGGCTCTGTCAAGGCAAAAATGCAAAGAAGAAAGCCTATTGTTGATGACGAAAACATTGAAATAGTCATTCTGGGATATTTCCATGCATTTCCAAGGATGTCATTAAGACAAGCTGCTCTGGAATCGGGACTATGCAAGGATTCAATTCACAGAATCTTATTAAAACATAAGTTTCACCCGTTTTCATTCCATATGGTTCAAGGATTAAAAGAAACAGATTTCCTAAGAAGACAGAATTTTTGTGAGTTTATTCTAATAAGGTCTGAGGGTGACGATTCTTATTTGGGAAATATTATGTGGACAGATGAAGCAAAATTTACTAAAAATGGACTTTTTAATAGACACAATTCGCATTATTGGAGTGACTTAAATCCTCATATGTTCAGAGAGCGAAACTTTCAGGAAAGTTGGCAGTTCAATGTTTACTGTGCCATAAGAAACGATAGAGTGGTGGCATTACAATTTTATCAGGAAAATCTAAACGGTAAATTAAATTTACTCTTCTACTAATATGTATAGGTAAATTTTTGTTTTTTTTTTAGGTGAAAGATATCTGAATAACTTACAAAATTTGAATAATGACTATTTAGAAAATTTACCTCTCGCCGAACATAGAAACATTTTTTATCAGCACGACGGTACCCCCCACATAACGCATATTTAATTAATAATTATTTACAGGAAACTTTTTATGATCAATGGATTGCCAATAATGGACCTTTCTTATGGCCTCCTCGCTCGCCCGACTTATCAGTTCTGGATTATTTTATTTGGGGAACTATTAAAAATAAAGTTTATGAGAGCCCATTAACAACCATTGAAGATTGTATGCAGAGAGTAAGAAATGCATTTAAAAACATATCACAGGATTCAATTAGAAGAGCTACCCATGAGGAACTAATCCGAAGGTGCGAAAAATGTGTCGAGGTTCGAGGGCGGAATTTTGAGCAATTATTAAATTAAAATGGAATCATGTTTTAAATTGACCTTATCTCTGCTATTTTAGTTCATGCTGTATCTTCAATTCCATTAATACGGATGTTACAGTGTTAGTGTTATTTTCCGTTTTTCTGGATATCGATTAGCAAATGTGCTCCAAGTTCTTGATATTACCTTATCACATTCTCCATAAATAATAAACAAATTTAAAAAGTCTTCGTGGGTGTAATTTAAACGTGCTGGCATTTTTTAACATAAGATAATGACTGATTGTTTCTAATCATGGCTATTTTGATGAAATGATTACAACAATTCATGAATTTCTAATAAAATCGCAAATATTTCAAAAAGTTGAAAACTTTAACCCCACAATGCTAATATCAGAAAAAATGGAATTCAATTTTACACAACTTGACGTAAAAAAATACAGGGTGTTCCATTTGACCTAAATAAGTCTTCGCGGTTTGAAGTTGACAAAATGTAACGCGAAAAACGGAACACTTGGTATGATATTATTGAATTTATTTCAGTTGTAGAACGTAGTTCTCCTTGTGTTATTTTTATGTGCCAAGAAGCAAATGAGGATCTTTTACACGAAGAAAGTTATAACGGTTCTCGCAAACCGTTGCACCTGTCAATTTTTTTATAAAATGTCAAATATCTCTGAAACGGATGGCTTTAGGCATAGAGTATTCTACATGTTTTTGACTCAGAATTTTACGCTCTTTTCGAAAACCCTGAAATATATAGGGTGTTCCATTTAAAATAAGCAAGTTGGTATCGACTTCCGGTATAAGCGGAAGTGCCAGCTGCTTGTAATTATTTTAGTTGGATTGGCCACACTGACTTTAGTAACTCCCAAAATTTGAAAAAATTTCTGATGCGTATACATCATTACATATACAAATACTTCACACAATACAAAAAATACAAAAAAAACAGAAAGAGGAGGCAAGCTTCCATGAAATGGCCAGAGCATACCAAGCATCCAGAGATAAACTAAAAGGTATCAACAAATTTGTGTGTTTACAAATAAATACATCAATTGAATAGAAACAATATTTAAAATGTGTTTTTTTTATTATATTCTTGAAACTATTAAAAAACCGCTGCCCAAGGAATCACTACTTCCACATCCAGATTTTCTATCCAAGTCTCTCATAACGAAAAAATTTTGTATGTGGAAATAATTGTTTATAGAACTTTGATAATACAATATTTGAAATCGTCTACCCCAAAAACCCATAAAACGATATCCCACACGGTAGTGGGGTGGGGGTGGTGATAGGGGGGTGGTAGTGGGGTGGATGAAGTAAAAAAATATTTTGAGGCTTTTAATTCTTGTACACACACTAAATCACAAGTTTTATTTCATCCCCTTTAATAATGGGGTAGGGGTGGTAATGGGGGTGGCTAATGCCAAAATTTTTTTGAAACCTTAGCTTCTCTTGCATACACTATATACTAATTTTATGGACTCTCTTATCTGCTTGATTTACCTATTTACCCCACATTTACCCCATTTTACCCCCAACCCTTCGACGGAATAAGATGAAAATATAATCTAATTCTAGATCCCGTTATAGTACATACGTGTACCAAATTTCAAGTCAATATCGTAAACGTGCGCACAAAAAAGTTACAGACCGACAGACAGAAATTTTTTTTTCGCTTAAATTTAAAATCTCGACGTTTCATGACATTCTAAGCCTATTTGAACAATAAAAATTTTCAAAAGTTTTTTTGTCGTTACTATACTTCTACTGGATGTGGAAGTAATTAAGGGATTTTACGTCATTAGGAACGTGATTGTATAATTTTAGGTTTAGAGAGTTTTTCCGTGATTTTGTTAATCTAAGACGAGGCTGCCTAAGTTGACTGGCAGACCTGGTGCCATACGAGTCAAAATCTGAGTTAGTACAAAAAGAATTTACGCTGTCGTGAATTTCAAGGTAAGAAGTGAATATTGGTAAACAGTGATCCTGTTGTAGAACTCTCCAAAATCGTCCTAAGTTGAAGACATAATCAAAATTCGACTTAGGCAAAAATTTCATTTAAAGACATTTTTGGGAGTCTGCAGAGGCGCAGATCAGTCCATAAGGACCGTTTTGGGTTCTATAAGGCGTTGGAAATGACCAGGTGAAAATTCGAAGAATCACCGAATTTTCACTTAGAAAAAATGTTTTTGGTTCAGAATATGAGAGTAGAAGTATATAATGACAAAGATTTATGAATAATATACTTTTTCAAAGGTACCATAAATTGGACTTTGAAAAATAATATTTTTGGAAGGGCGTCAAAATTTGGCCCAGGAATCGATTTATCGAAAGTACGCCAAAGTTTCACTTGCAGACTAATTTTTCAAAACTGCGTTGAAATTTGGCTTGAAGATCGATTTTTCAAAAGTACGCCAAAATTTCACCCGCAGATTAACTTTTCAAAAGTACCTTGAAATTTGGTTTGAAAATCGATTTTTCAAAAGTACGCCAAAATTTCACCCGCGGATTAACTTTTCAAAAGTACCTTGAAATTTGGCTTGAAAATCGATTTTTCAAAAGTACGCCAAAATTTCACCCGCAGATTAGTTTTTCAAAAGTACCTTGAAATTTGGCTCGAAAATCGATTTTTCAAAAGTACGCTGAAATTGGTCTTAAAATGGATTTTTCAAAAGTACCACAAAGTCAGTTTAAAAAGTACCACGAAAATATAATTTAAATTATTTTTTATTTTTTATTCCTCAACCAGAGACATTGACCTTTGAGGTACGGTCATTGAAAGCCCAATTCTAAAGTATGAGCATAAAATTTTAACGATGCACTGCATCCGAAAGGCAAAATAGAAGATTTTGTCGAAGCCGGCGTAGTGCCGATAAGCAAAAATTGATAAAAATCAATGCACATGTACAAGGCCGGTTTCTCGCATAGAAAGAGTTTGGATTGACCCAGCGGCTCGCAATTTGGTCGAGCGCGTTGAGTGGTCCAGACAAAGCAATGGTAGAAAAGCCAATAACAGGGCTTTTCAAATGACAAAGTTATAGAGGAAAACGCCTTGTGCATAAAAATCCAAAAATTTAATTTTGCCTAAAAGTCGCTCGAAGGTGAGACGCTGCCAAATCGATAATATTGAACGACTGTGATAAGGGTTAGTAAGTCGTGGACTGATCGAACGCCACTCAACTTATGCAGTAATAAGTCCTCTGAATGTGTTTGAGTACGTGAATCTCCACGATACAAGAACTTTAAAGCTAAGTAGTCTCTAGCGAAACTAAATTCATTTAGTAAAACTTTTTTAAGTTAATTTCAGTCAGCCTTAATTATTCATTTACCCAGAGTCTGAAATGATTCTAAAAGCTCACATTTTGATTCTGAGAAGGTATGTATGAATCTTTTCTACCTAATCGATCGTTAGCGTGAGCGCTCTCGCTTGTATGGTCTGAAAGTCACTACCTTGATTGGGGAAGGCACGATTCTTATCTTGAGAATTTTGTATAACCAATTCTGTTAAATAAACGGATTCTTTGAACTAATATTTCTTAATTGATCTTGAGGCCTGTTGACGGTCTATAATCCCTGGAACTTTCGTATAGAAAACCGGATGTGTCGAGTTAATTCGCATTAACGTTCGACCTTCTGGTTGCTTTACGGAGGTTTGATAGGGATTTTTTTATGCGTTTTTTGAGAAATATATTCCGTTATTAATGGACCAAAACGTGATTTTCGCGTACCAAAACTAATCCCTCCGCAGAGAAATTCTTCGGTTGGGATTTTTTTTATGCAAAAATTCAGGAAATTAAGAGGTGCCTAAACCCCTAACGAGGGAATTCGGGTCCAGAGAGAGCGTAGTTTCCGATCTGTGGTAGTGCAGCCTTGGTCCATTACTCGGCTACCGAAGTGCATCTTATCTCGAACCCGCCTGGGAGGTAGAAGAACGGGGTAATACGCGACTGGCGCCCCCTGAGAAAAAAATTGGTGTCGCGTCATTTTGACGCCCGGTAGTGCGTTCTTCTACAATCCCTCCAGCCTGCATTAACAATTAACCTGACTGCTTTCTTCTGCAGATGAAAGATTACAGCTGCTCGAGATGATCCAACCCATAGGAGGATAGCATAATTAATATGAGCATGAAATAACGAAAAATAGTATGATCTTAAGGTTTTACAACAGAGTTGATTTTTTAGCCTACGTAGCATGAATATCGAACTTGATAATTTGTGACAATTGTTCCACATAATTGCACTGGATGACACTCGGGTCAACTAAAACATCGCCAAGAATTTTAACCTTAATTTTTGGATTATTTGTTGAGAAAGCAATTTGTTGGGTTTTTTCTTCGTTTAATTTAAGATTATTCGAGGAGAACCATGCACCAGCTTGTTTGATAGAACTAAAGCTATCCTCACTTAGGTCAGGAATATTCAAATTAAAATCAATAATGCATAAGCGATGCATTTTTTTAGTGAAATAAAGAGAAAAAAATCATTGACGTATAATATAGAGAGTAGGGGCCCTAAAACAGAGCCTTGAGGAACCCCATGTTGAACCGGAAGAAATTTTGAGTTTATATTATCTATAGAGGTAGGTACACTGAAGTCTGCTGTTAAGATAGGAATAGAAAAGATTCAATGGCAAACCTCGAATACCATAAAAACTCATCTTTTCCAGAAATATTTCATGTGAGACACCGTCAAAGGCCTTGTAGAGGTCGCACGAGCTAATAGCTACATGTCCTCCTCAAGGCCCTCAACTATGTCGCACACTAATTTAAATACTGCCATAGTGGTCGAACATTTATTTCTAAAACAAAACTATCAATTTAAATTATTATTACGGTTTATACTAAGAAAATTACAAGTCTTGATTAAATAAGACATTAAAATAAAATAAAGAAATTAAAATATTTTACAAGAAATTAAAGTTTCAACTCGGTATCTGAATTTTAAATTCACCCCCTACAGCCACCCCCGAATACTCCTAGATTTTTTCAATATTTTTCTCGGTATTACCACTACAAACTAAAGATATATCTAAAGTTTCATAATTTTGACCATCTAAATCTTCACTTAGAACCACTGTGAACCGGTTGAAAAGTTAAAGTTAACAATAACTTATTTTCTAACTTACTAAAAGTAGTAACCAATATGTATTAAATGACTAAATTTGGTTAATCACATGATATTTTAACTATAGCTTTGTTTATTTTTTAATAATTAGAATAAATAATGTTCCAGGGATTGAGTTCTTGCTAAATGCTTAGAACATCATTTAAGATTCTAATAATAATAGGAGTCCAATTTTAGAAGGTGTCATTTCTGATGATTCGCTGGATAGTAAATAAGAAGGCCAAATATGCGACGTGAAATGTGAGGGACTATGCCAGAGAGAATAGACCAGTATGTGCAAACTTTAGATATAAATCAAACCCAGTCGACGTCGCCTTTACTACATTGGTTAATCACTTCTCCTAACTTAACAAAGAAAACTTATCTTGAAGATGCTATTGATCTCATGAAGTAGTTCGTACTAAAGAAAAGCCTCATTTACAGTTCAAGTTCAACAACGGCTAGGAAAGAGAGTTTAAGATTGTTATCTACATATTTTTAAATTAATAATAATTTAATTTAAAATGATTAAATAGTGAGTCATATTTATTCATAAAAATGTAAATAATTAGGCAAGTTTTTTACTCTTATCCGGACGGCGATATTTGACTTTTATTATCTGTGAAAAAGAATATATTTAGGATGTCTGAAAAACATCAGCCAAATTACTGATAGACATTCAACATCAATAAAGCTACGAAACGTTATGAACATGAGTTCGGTGACGTTTCGTTGCTGTTTTTTTTTTTTTAACTGTTTAACGTCGGCCTATTTCCGCTACCAGGGCCTATCACCGACGCCAGGAGACGAGCTACCCCCAACCTGGAAATTTTGCCGAACCTCTTCCCTTAAGAAGAGTAGGGATCTTTTACTTGTCTAACATTTAATAGACAAGGGACCGCCTGCTTTACATCCCCTCCGAAGGATGGTATATCCACTACGTAATCCTCGTCTGAAATGTTTCGTTGCTGTTATAGTATATTGCGTATTTAGGTGTGAAACCAATACATTCCCAGACGACGATGCAAATTGTTGCAACAAGCATCGAAGTCCGGGAATGTGCTTTCACATCGAAGTACACATACAATTTTTTTCTGAAATCACAATCAATATTATTATAAATTAAGGAATTTGTATCAATGCATAACATTTCTTCATTACAATCTAACTGCTTATTATGGGTAATAAGTGGAATTTTAATGTGAGTTGGTTTGTCTGCGTGTATTTATTTACTGTCTAAAATATATATAAAAAACCGTACGGTTTTGTTGATCGTTGCTTGGCAACGGATCTTTTCCGGTCTGTTTTCTGATAGTTTATTAGCAACGGATTAAAATACTGGAATGGGGTATTTTCCTTTTTTTTTTATTGAATAATATCATAGAATATGTACAAACAAGCCTTCCAATATAGATTTCTGCGAAAATAATTATCAATTTTTTGAGAAAACAGAATTTAAAATAAGTGGAGCAACAGGTGTTTTAAATTGGTGACGTAATTAGTTTGGCCGATGACGGAGCTGGACTGTATGGATTTGTCGATATAATGGTTTTATACAAAACAGTGTGGTGTTGCCAAGTTGAAATTCCTCTCTAGTTCTAGCAAAGATAATGAAGAAAACATATAAAGCTTATTTATTAAATCAATTTTAATATATTTATCCACGAAATTTAATTTTCTTATGTAAAAAATAATAATAGGCGTGAATTATTAATATTTTAAATAATTTTTAATGCCGATTAGATTTTTAAAAACATATTTAGCAAAACATGACAACAATGTCAACGGCCAGTCAAATGACAGATATGTTCTAACGTCGTGTTGATTTCAAGCATTTCAATTTCTTTTATCGAGGTATTTGCTGTTATTTACAAATAATGGATAATGTCGTCGAAAAGATGTTTTATAAAAAGTTGTGGAAACACAAGTGCGTCGGAAAAAATTCCGAAAAATATGGATATTCGAAGAACTTCCAATATTTCTGATCCCATCCCTTCAGGTTCATTTATATTTTGTTGTGAAGATCATTTTGAAGTAAGTTTAAACCAATACTACAGATTATTGTCCTAACAACATATATTTTAGTTAAAAAATGACGCTGAAAACCGGCACGGCACTATTATAAAACAATGGGCCAGAGAATAATCTTAAGACCTGGAGTTGTACCACGTAAAAATTTATCCTGTGTACATAAACAAACAACAAATAAATCTTTCTTTCACTTGTATTATGACAAAAATTGACAACTGGCAGCAAGCAAGCAAAGTTGAAAGTTATAAGAGAGCCGTTTTTATACAATGTTGCAACATAATCATCGCCGCGAATTTTTTTTATATTTTCAAGATAACTTCTAAATAATAAGTATAAATAACTTTTAATTTCTTCTAAATACATGTATATACTGGGTACTGAGCAAAATAAAAGTGTTATAGGTAAAATAATGTAAAGAAAATACACAATTTGGCATTCATATAAGATAGTTACAGTCTAAGTGAAAGTTGTCCGTTATTGGTTAAATTATTTCCCGCCAAATAAAATCATTTGAAATCTGCGTCTAGACGGGCGTATTCTTATTTCTTATTTTTATTTAAGAAATTATTGTTTTGGTTTAAATTGATTATGTAGTAATTGCTGAAATAATAACATTACACTCGAAGAAATAGTATGGGTAAATTCAACAAAAAAAAAATGGTTAACTAACAATATCGTTAATTTTGTTAAACCAAACTATATTGATGGTATTTTTAAACAAGAGCTGATTGTTATTTTAATTAATAAAAAGTTGTCGTACAACAAAACAAACATTAACTTAAAAAATAGATGAATAAGACTATTATTTTGTTCGTCTGACTATTATTTTGTTGAATTCTGTCAAATTAAACTAGATAATAGTATATTTTCTTTTTAACTATTATCGAATTGTAATTCTAACCCAGTATTAGTTCGCTGTACAATTGTACTTGGTAGACAAACCAATATTATTGTCGTCTTCTAGAAGTTCTAAAAGAATTACCATAAAATTTGCTTGCTTACCACGTATTCTATTACAGAAATTATTCCCAGATGACGCCACATATAAATCACTGACAATAATCAATCATGCATTATCTTACACTCTTATGAATTTATAGAAAATTAATAACATGATTGCAGTGTTCAAATTCTCTCAGGGATCATCGATATATTTGGATGGATCTTATAAACGATCTTTGGTTTAGGTGGTCTGATGTCTCAATACTGAGATTTTGGCTAACCAAAAAAAACTTCATCATACAATAAAGTGTAGATCAACCTAAAAATTAGTTGGTGAACAAAAAACAAAGTCGTTGTACTATTTAATTGTAGACCAAATTGAAAATGGTTAGTGAACATAAAAACATGTCATTGTTATTTAATTTGTTACAAGAAGATATGATTATTAAACTACTATTTGTTTACGAAAACAAATAAAGTTGTATGACTATTCTTTACTGATTGATTTAACTATGAAACTAGATTTCATATGCTCTTTTTGGTTGAATTTTCCTATCATTTTCTTTGAGTGTACTTGATATATATCACCAAAACTGAATTTCAAAAAAATGGATCGATTTCAGAAAAAAGTTTTTTTTATTCATTTTTTTTCACGATGATTAAAAAACGGTTTGAACTAATTATCTGTTGCCAAAGGACCTGGTGGTAAGGTATAAAATTTTTAATCAGACGTCATCAATTCCGCTAGGAGCACGCGTGTGGCACGAAGTTTAAGATTTTTAAAAATATGACCGCCACTGTTTTTTTGCTTTTTGTATCACAGTGCGAGAGCAGACTAAATAAAATCTTCCTTTTGGCGATGTGATAGGTATAACGAAAGTAGCCTTATCATCCTATTATATATTGTTTTTATATATGTGTATGTATATGCATTTATATGTGTATAGGCATATTTTAAGTTATAAACTTTTTATTGTATGTGTCATATTTACTTTACGTACCTACATTTTTGAGTACTTGAAAATTTTACCATTTTTAAACTTTCCATTGATTGACTTGTGTAAAATAAGTTTGTTACTTGCACCAATAAATTAATTTTATTTGATTTGAATTGATTTGCTGTTTGTTTTCCTATGGTCTCAGAAACTGTGACGTCAACGCACGCGACCTATGGGTCGCGTGCGCGTGACGTCACAGGTCTCATACCTTAGGATAAACAAACCGCTGTCATTAGCTGTCAAATGGCGACTGACTGAAGCTCAGAATTAAATTTTTCGTAATACTAGAGTTTTATGGACATTATATCATACAAAATGGCAAGCTTTTGTTGAATTATTAATTGTGGAAGTGTGGCAATCCGAGCCAACATCAGTTTTTATAAAATAACGTCGAATTACAGCGAGAAGAAGTTAGGTTAAACGATTCCAGGCAATTAAACGGAATGCCTTAAGTTCTTGCATGTTGATGTAAGAATTTGATTGTGATAACAATAACTGCTGCTCAAACAAGCAATAAACAATCCATGGTAAAGAAAATTAACATTTTATATTGGTTTGTCAAAATTTTTAATAACTATTTCTTGTTTAAATTTTAATTGAGAGAAGCATGAGCTGTACCGAGGAAGAGAATATTTAATAGAATACAAGTCATAATCAACAATTGACCTACAGAAAATAATAAAATACATGTTAGACACTTTATATAACAATATATTATACAATTTGTTTTTACAAAAATTACAATGGTTTGCGTATTCCAATCTATAGATATATTATAGACGATGGGTTAACCGCTGGAAGAAATTGTGTACGTCTTATTACATACTTCAAATAGTTCAGTAGGTATGTCAGTCTTTCATTGCTTATTTTATAAGGTGTCTTTCACAACATTTACAGTGACTAACTCCCAACCATAGCCATTTTTATTGCCAAAAAACTAAAAGGAAAGATTTCCTATTAAGTGGTGTACATGTTTTGTCTAGAGTGGCAACACAATTCCAGTGAGCATTAAGGAACCATCTGAATCTGCCATAATCCAACGAACAATGACTTTTGTACACGATGCTAAGAGTTCATAACCTGAAAAATTAATTTTTACATTAGTAATTATTTATAAAGCAACATTTAATTAGGCAAGCATATAGAAAAAAATGGTTGATAACTAATTCTTACCTTTGCAACAAGCTTTTGTCCTGCAAATTTTTTGCAGGGTACTTCTTTCACCTAACCACAAACAGCTTCAAGACTTTTGAATGCTTTGAATTCATCCCTCTGTCTACGAACCTCCATCAAAAACCAAGTAATTTGCAATATCCCTAAGTGTAACATTTGGAAATCCATCAATATTCATACTAAAGTATTTTTTTCTCAAAATACAAAGATTTAATTCGATGGCAGCAGTATACATAACCTCTAAGTCAGTAGGCAATTCTGCAAAATACGAACTAACCGTCATAACGAACAAAATTGTTGATATAACATTATTAAGAATAGTTGTAGATGTTAAATAATCCAACAAAAAGTTTTAAAATGGCACAAATACAGCAAAATTCACTTTAAAGAAACGCGTTTAATCGGCGGATTTCTCAATGACAGCTATTTGTTTTTTCTAAAGCGGCGACTCGCGAACGAACGAACGGTGACCATTCGCTGGTAGTAACTACTCAGTAGCAGGTAGGAAAACATTCAGGTTAAAATGCATTGGAGATGTCTTGACGAATCGGTCGCGGCTACTCGGTCGCAGTCGTCAGCGACTGGCGAAGGTGTAGGAAAACCTGCCTTAAGGTCTCAAAATCTGTGACGTCGGTGCACGCGACCCTTATGGGTCGCGTGCGCCGACGTCACAGATTTTGAGACCTTAGGAAAAACAAACAGCTGTCATTGAGAAATCCGCCGATTAAACGTGTTTCTTTAAAGTGAATTTTGCAGTGTTTGGCCATTTAAGAACTTGTTGTTGGATTATTTAACATCTACAACTATTCTTAATACTGTTATATAAACAATTTTGTTCGTCAGAATGACGGTTATTTCGTATTTTGCAGAATTGTCTCCTGATGTAGAGGTTAGGTATACGGCTGCCATCGAATTAAATCCTTATATTTTGAGAAAAAAATACTTTAGTACAAATATTGATGTATTTCCAAATGTTACACATAGGGATGTTGCGAATTACTTGATTTTTGAAAGAATTAGGTAGATAGAAGGACGAATTCAAGGCATTGAGAAGTCTTGAAGCTATTTGTGGTTAGGTGAAAGAAGTATTCTGCAAGAAATTTGCAGGATAAAAGCTTGTCACAATGGTAAGAATTAGTTATCAACCATTTTTTTCATATATACTTGCGTAATTAAATGTTGTTTTATAAATAATTACTAATGCAGAAATTAATTTTTCAGGATATGAACTCTTATCATCATGAATAAAAGCCATTGACTCCTTGGACTATTGCAGATTCAGATGGTTCCTTAATGCTCACTGGGATTGTGTTGCCAGTCTAGACAAAACATGTTCACCACTTAACAGGAAATCTTTCCTTTTAGTTTTTTAGCAATGAACATGGCTATGGTTGGAGATTAACCGCTGTAAATTTTGTGAAAAAGACACTTTATAAAATAAACAATGAAAGACTGACGTACCTACTGTAAACTATTTGCAGTATGTAATAAGATGTACACAATTTCTTCCAGCGGTTAACCCCTCGTCTATACCTTATATACCTCAAGGGCGGATCTAGAAATTTCAATAATTTTTTTCTCGTCTGTGGCGCATGGGACCCATACGAAACATGGGAAATAACATCTAGAGAAGCACTCCTCTAACGACCCCTAAGAAATTTTGAAAAAGCAGTTTGCGAAAAAAATTTTCAAAATTCGAGTGCCCCCCCCAGCCAAGGGACTCCCGTTTAAAATTATTCTTTTTTGTCATATACATTTTACTTTTCAGCAAAATCCAACAATAGGTTTTGAAGTTTATGAAAATATTTTCATTATTAACTGAAATACAGTGAACTGAAATTTTATAATTTACAATTTAACAATTTACAAAATTTCAATTCGTTGTATCTCAGTTAGTAATAAAAATATTTTCATAAACTTCAAAACCTATTGCTGCATTTTTATGAAGAGTAAAATGTATATGACAAAAAAGAATAATTTTAAACAGGAGTCCCTTGGCTCGGGGGGGCACTCGAATTTTGAAAAAAATTTTCGCAAACTGCCTTTTCAAAATTTTTTAGGGGCCGTTAGAGGAGTGCTTCTCTAGATGTTATTTCCCATATTTCGTATGGGTCCCATGCGCCACAGACCAGAAAAAAATTATTGAAATTTCTAGATCCGCCCTTGAATACCTATAGATTGGACTACGCAAACCGTTGTAATTTTTGTAACTTTTTTATTATAATATATTATATAAAATGTTTAACATGTATTTTACTATTTTATGTAGGTCAATTTTAATTATGACTTGTATTCTCTTAAATATACTCTCCCTCTGTGCAGTTCATGCCTCACTCAACTAAAATTTAAATAAGAAATAAGTTATTAAAAATAGAGACAAACCAATATAAAATGTTAATTTTCTTTACCATGGATTGTTTATTGCTTGTTTGAGCAGCAGTTATTACTATCACTATCATTCGCTTGCATTAACTTAAAGCATTGCTTTTAATTGCCTGGAATTGTTTAACCTACCCTCTTCTGGCTGTAAATCGACGTTATTTTATAAAAACTGATGTTGTCTCGGATTGCCACACTTCCACAATTAAAAATACAGTAAAAACTAGCCATTTTGTATGATATAATATCGATAAAAACTCTAGGATTACGAAAAATTTAATTCTGAGATTCAGTCAGTCGCCATTTGACAGCTAATGACAGCGGTTTGTTTTTCCTAAGGTCTAGGACCTGTGACGTCACGCGCACGCGACCCATAAAGAAATGTCAGATTTTCATTATTAATGACCACTAACTTGATCGAAAATGAAATTAATTTTACGGGGTCTGTTGCTATGAAACGAATTACCTTAGAAAAAAAAATATCGTTTTTCTTCAAGCGTATTAAAATGTTTAAATTATGTCACCAAAAACAGAAGTAGAAGTAGGACATTGTTTTACTAGTAACAAAATGTTAGTACCGAACGCCACCGTAGTGGACATTATTTTACTAGTAACATAATGTTAGTTCCGAAAGCGCCACCGCAGTGGGTATTGTTTTACTAGTAACATAATGTTAATACCGAAAGCCACCGGTGGTGCGCTATCCACTAGCCACTTGTCATATTGTGTCAACATGTAAGACTGTAGTTTGAATATTTGTACATTTATGATAAATAAATGAATTTTTGCATTTTAATACGCTTGAAGAAAAAATAGTATATATTACACGGAGTAGAACGCCTTTTTTTGTGTTTCGCCCAGTTTGCGGCTTCGGCTTCGCCTCAGCCGCAAATCCTGGGCTCAACACAAAAAAAGAGTGCGTTCTACTCCTAGTAATATAATATACTATTTTTCTGTATTATCATGTAAAAACGTTATTTTAAAACAATTCCGTAAATATTTTCACAATATTTGACAAATAGTTGGTCATTTTTACTTCCACATCCAGTGGAAGATAGTAACGACAAAAAATTTTTAAAAATTTTTATTGTTCAAATAGGCTTAAAATATCATGAAACGTCGAGATTTTAAGTTTGAGCGAAAAAAAAGTCTGTCTGCCTGTCTGTCGGTCTGTTTGTAACTTTTTTTTGTGCGCACGTTTACTCTGGAACCGTTTAAGATATTGACTTGAAATTTAATACACATATGTACTTTAACGAGATCTGAAACTAGATTATATTTTCATCTTGTTCCGTCGAAGGGTTGGGGGGTAAATTGGGGTAAATTTGGAGTAAATACGTAAATCAAGCAGGTAAGAGTCCAAAAAATTGGTATTTAGTAGACACAAGAGAAGCTAAGGTCTCAAAAAAATGTTTGGCATTAGCCACCCCCATTACCACCCCCACCCCATTATCAATGGGAATGGGAAAAAATGTGATTTAGTGTGTTTACAAGAACGAGAAACCTCAAAATATTTTTTTACTTCATCTAACCCCACTACCACCATCCCCACCCCACCGATGTGGCGTATCATTTTATGGGTTCTTGGGGTAGACGATTTCAACTATTATATTATTATACAATTATTTCCATATACAAAGTTTTTTCGTTGTGAGTGACTTGGATAGAAAATCTGGATGGACTTTTTAGTTTACGGTATTAAAAATCCAAAAAACAAAATCATTCAAATCCATTCATTATAGCTGAGTTCCGAGGTATAAACCTAATTACACTGGACTATTAACAATGTTAGTTACAATACAATTTTTCTTTGGCGCATTTTTCTTCATTAATTAATTTTTTAGGTCCACCTCCTAACCTCATTTCTTCGTTGGCAATACCGTCAACTATTTACCAAATACTATTATTCTCCGTCAAATAGTTTTGTAAATATAGCACCAACAGTCATCAGACCGACAGACAGACAGGCAAATCCGATGGAACTGAATGACCTTAAATTTTGAAATCCACTTAGTCTGAAACGTAAGAATTCGAAAAAATCTCGAAGAAAAAATGTAACAGAAAGTGTTCAAGCAATGAATATTCACAGGATCCATGTTAATAAGAACTATTCCGAACTGTTCATAGTATTGTTGACGATGAATCACTTCCAGTAATTTGCCGGATGTATTTTGATCATCCTGTATACAAAAAGTAGATGTCTTCTATTAATTATCTTTATGGTATCTCTGATGGAAGTGCAGAGACCCTTAATAATTTTAAAATTTTGCAAGAATTAGCTCAAATATTCTACCTATATTAATATTTTGATGCCAGTTGGATCACTTAACACAAGCTATTTAAACTTCAAAGTAGATCGTAGTAAGTTTACAGGTATGTAATATATGAAAGCAACTGTTTTAGTTTTGAAACCACTATACAATTCATTTTTAAAGTGGATATTTTGCTGGGAAAATATATTTGTGTAGTTTTTTTCTTCTAGTTTACGAGAATTTTATTTGCAGTCTTTATTTACATACTGAAAGTTTGCAGATCTTCTGTTTGGTATGGCGATAATAAAATCTAGAGTAATGTTTATTGGATAATATACCAAAGGGCTTGGACTTGAAGAATGCATAGAGAATTTACAGCTATTTTTATAGTCAAAAATTTATAGGTTACCAAAACACAAACTACGCATTTCACCAGAATAACAATTCGTTAGTTATAAAGACATTTTGTAATAATTTACACTTGATTTAGGATATTTTCTCATTGATATTCACAGAGCTGAAATGTTAGTACAGTACCTACAGTCGGGGAGCCCTCCCTAGCTGTACGTGCACCCCCCCCCCCCTCTCTCCGATCCTTGTTTTTCATAAAGATTAGAGCTTAAGGAACAATTTTAGACATGTCCCTCAAAAAAAAGTGGCTGTACTTTCAAAATGGAGGCCATATATTAAAAGAAACTGTTGCCAATGTTGTTTTTGTCATTTAACACAAGAACTAAAAAAGATGGACAAAAAGTTTTTTCACAAAAAACAACGTGCATAAAATTTTTTACAATTTTGTTCGTATACAATATTCTGATAGGAGGAATTACCATTTTCCAGATAAATAAGTCCAAAATTAAGAAAATATGAAAATTCATATATAGGTAAACCATTTAGAGGAAATAACTGTGACAATTATCGTAAGGTATATTATATATAACTTTATATTATTAACATAACAAAAAATAAAATAAACCAAATATATCCGAACATTTCAAGATTTGGGGAGCAGCTGGAATATTGACGATAAATTAGTCGTATCATTAAAGGAGTTTACATGTGCAATATTACTCCAGTCGAATTAGACATAATAAAAAATTTTGCATACTGCGGACTTTTTTTTGTGGAAGTTGTTTAAGAGAGCATAATAAGCAAGCACAGAAAACTACACTCTGCTACACCATGTGCGTCCCCTATTTTTAGGGGTTGAAACTTCGAAATTTTACTTATGTGCCCATATCTTTTTCCCTATTGCCCGTAGGGCTCTTTACCAAGTTACACTTTCTGAAGATTCATCCCTCTTCTATATAATATATATATTACACATTTGCCGTAGGACAAATGGTTTGGCTGTACGAGGCCGGAAAGGTCGCGCTGTCCGAATTTGGGGGTCTTCTGTACAGGACAAACGGCTATTATTTCCAATCTACAATACTACACATACTAATGCCCTTAAGGAGGGATGATGATTTGTGAAAAAACTTTCATCGAATACCGCGCGGTTTCCATGATACGGGATGTTGAAATTTTGAAAATCCCTTTTTTTAAAAAAAAGTGAACCTACTTTTTTTCGCTCACTTTTTTTTCATGTATGTACGACCCTAATATAAGAAAATTTACGTTGGTTTCATTTTAATACACTCGTTGGTTTAGGAGCTAGACAGCAAAATATGCCAAAAATGGATATTTTGGTATTGTAGCATTAAAAAAACCAAAACCAGTATAATTCTGGTAAGTGTTTTTGTTTATCCTAAAAGTCCAATTCATTGCGCATAGAAAATGTGTTTTTGTATTTAAATAGGATCAACACTTATTGTGTAATAACGATTTATGTCACGTGTTCTCCAGTCTCCTTTTTCACATTTTTTTTGCGGCCTTATGGTTCATAGTAGGGCAGAAAGCAATGTATACCTGAACAGGGCACATATTAGCGTGATAAAATGGATCTTTTGTTAAAATGCGATAGCACGTACCGTTTTCGAGTAAAACGCACTTGTTTGCAAAAAATTATTTCAGATCACACTTTTCATCGACTGACTAGTAAATACTCACCGCTGACTACGAAAAAATAAAACTATGTGTCGCTTCTTGCTTTTTCTGTTTATGAGGGACATTGCTAATGAAAAAATGAAGGGAATCGGGCGGAATAGGGGGTTCTCATTCCCCTATTTGAAGGTTCACGCTTGTCTCGAATCATAATTGCAACTTATTTTGTCTATAACAAAATCCACAGTAATTTACCTTCCCCGAGAAACAGCTATTATATGTCCATTTCATCGGAATGATTTAAAAAAACAAACTCCTAAGAAAGAAAACACCAAAATGTAGAATTTATTTGTCAGATCACAATTCAGAACACAATGAAAACTCAAAGCAAACATAACCAAACAAGTGCGTTTTACTCGAAAACGGTACGTCCTATCGCATTTTAACAAGAGACCCATTTTAACACCCTATTATGTGCCCTGTCCACGTGCATAATGCTTTCTGCCCTACTATGAACCATAAGGTCACAAAAAAAAATTGTGAAAAAGGAGACTGGAGAACACATGACATAAATCGTTATTACACAATAAGTGTTGATCCTACTTAAATACAAAAACACATTTTCTATGCGCAATGAATTGGACTTTTAGGATAAACAAAAACATTTACCAGAATTATACTGGTTTTATTTTTTTTTAATGCAACAATACCAAAATAGCCATTTTTGGCATATTTTGTTGTCTAGCTCCTAAACCAACGATTGTATTAAAATGAAACCAACGTAAATTTTCTTACATTAGGGTCGTACATGCATGAAAGAAAAATGAGCGAAAAAAAGTAGGTTCACTTTTTTTTTTTAAATTTCAACATCCCGTATCATGGAAACCGCACGGTATTCGATGAAAGTTTTTTCACAAATCATCATCCCTCCTTTAGGGCATTAGTATGTGTAGTATCGTAGATTGGAAATAATAGCCGTTTGTCCTGTACAGAAGACCCCCAAATTCGGACAGCGCTACCTTTCCGGCCTCGTACAGTCAAAACCGTACCGAGGGATGAATCTTCAAAAAGTGTAACTTGGTAAAGAGCCCTACGGGCAATAGGGAAACAGATATGGACACATAAGTAAAAATTCAAAGTGTCAACCCCTAAAAATAGGGGACGCACATGGTGTAGCAGGGTGTAGTTTTCTGTGCTTGCTTATTATGCCCTCTTAAACAACTTCCACAAAAAAAGTCCGCAGTACGCAAAATTCTTCATGATGTCTAATTCGACTGGACTATACCGTGCGTGTAATTTCCCATTAGGCATGTACATTCACGTAGCGCGAGAAATATGACAACACCGGCAGCGTAAATTCGTCCGTCGATGGAGCATCCCAGGACCCCCATTCTCCAGCTTAGGAGAAGTGAATCGAGGTATTTTTTTCTCTTTTTATTTCATTATGTTTCCTATTTCTTTCTCTTTCCTTTCTCCCGAAATGATCATTCTCTCGACTCTCGTTATTCCATTTCAGCCAGCTGGCACACGCGATGTTGTAATTCTTACTCCCCATGCCTAGCCCGGGACTACACACACGGTATATGGATCAGAGAAATGCACTAGCGTGGACGAGCTTCGCCTAATTGCCATTAGACGGAAACATGGTGACAAAGATTTGTCTTTATCAATTGACGCTAAAGTTGATTTTTCTTCGATTCCACCATCAAGAGCTTGCCTTATCGAGCATATTAAAAGGAGTGTTTACCAAACGCGTATTTGGCGATTAGCCGACGAAGGTATTCACAATATTCCAAAGCCTTGGAATGATCATGGATGGCAAGAAAATGGAGAACCTCTTTGGTGCTCAGCAGATAAAATACTGCCTCAATCGCTTACTGAAATTCTTCAGGAGAGGATTCCAAATAAAATCATAATAGACGAAAGTGAGGATAATAACGATATCATAAATGAAGCAATAGAGGAAGAAGACTTGAAAGAAATATTCGATGTATCGGGAGACAGCAATAGTGAATCTGAAAGTGAATGAGATGATACTTACGTTTTATATTGAATTTTATATTTTAAGAGCTGTTCCATTTATCTGGAAAATGGCAACTCCTATCCAAATGTTGTATAGGAAAAAAAATGTAGAAAATCTTATGCACTTTCTTTTTTGTGCAGAAAGGTTTTCTCCATCTTTTTTAGTTTTTGTGTTAGATGACAAAAACAATATTTGCAAACTTTTTTTATATACATGGACACCATTTTTAAAGTACAGCCAGTTTTTTTGGGGGACATGTTTAAAATTGTTCTTTAGGCTTTAGTCTTTATGAAAAACATTGTCCCCAAGGGCCGGGGTGGACGGTGCACGGACAGTCGGGGTAGGCTCTCGTAGTACTAGAGATAAAGAATATATAAAATCTAAATAACACAGGCACACAAAAAAATAAAGGTCATGTACTTTTTACCGACTATCATATTATATGTATTTTAGGGCGCTGAAACCGAATCCGTGGTCAGAATTGTCATATGTCGTCAATATTTTTATGCAACCTCAAAAAACAGCCCAGAACAAGCCGGAAACCGGGTAAAAAGTAAATTGACAAATTAAACCAATTGGCAGGCCAACGTATGGGGGAGTCTATTGGGTACTGAGTTTATGGGCCCGGGCTTCCATAGCGGGGGCTCGCCAGAGATTTTGACAAAAATTTTTTTTTTCAAATTTTTCCCCCCCGCTCATCATTAAGCGCGGGGGCCTGTTGGCTTCTGAGGGGCGTGTAGCGAGGGCCCACCAGAGATTTTAGCAAACATTTTTTTTCAAATTTCTCCCCCCGCTCATGAATTATTAAGCGTGAGGGCCCGTAGCGAGGACCCGCCAGAGATTTTGACAACAAATTTTTTCCCGCTCATCAATTATTAGGCGCGGGGGCCCGCCAGTGAATTTGGTACCGGGGCCCATGATTTGAAGCGGGGGGCCTGCCAATTGGTCCATAGTTTTATACGTATTTTGGGGAACTGAAACCGAATCCGAGATCAGAATTGTCACATGTCGTCAATGCTTTCATGTAAGCTCAAAAAACAGCCCAGAACAAGCCTGAAACCGGGTAATAAGTAAATTGACACATTAAACTAATTCGTCCATATTTTTATACGTATTTTGGGGCGCTGAAGCCGAATTTGACGTCAGAATTGTCACATGCCGTCAATGCTTTCAAGTAAGCTCAAGAAACAGCTTAGAACAAGCCTGAAACCAGGTAAAAAGTATGTGGGGTGATTAAACTAGTTAACCCATGTTTTTATAACTATTTTGGGGCGCTGAAACCGAATCTGAGGTCAGAATTGTCACATGTCATTAATATTCGGAATATGATAAGGGATGAAGTATTTGTTACCAAGATGAAAATGTCTAAAAATCTGCATGGGTTAGTTACAAAAACGTGGTGGAGAATTTTTTTGGGAAATGTAAAAAGTGATGACTATAAACGTGTAGTAGCAGAAATGGTTAAAAACTTTCAAAAATTGGGATGTTTAATGAATTTAAAATTACATTTCCTAGATTCCCATGTTGAGCAAGGAATGCGTTGTTGAATACGGTGTACCACAAGGTACAGTATTAGGTCCAATACTTTTTATATTATATTTAAATAACTTATTTAGCTTAAAAACTAAAGGAACTGTGATCAGTTTTGCGGATGATACAGTAATCTTCTACGAGGACAGAACTTGGCAGGACCTAAAAATACACGCAGAGGAGGATTTAAAAAAAATTAAAAACTGGTTTGACTCTAAATTGCTTACCATAAACTTTACTAAAACGAAATACGTACCATTCAGCTGCTATGAGAGAAATATGGATCATTTTAGATCTCTTGAAATTGACACTGACACCGAAATAGAAGTAGTCGATTCAGTAAAGTACCTAGGTATTACTATAGATAAACATATGAAATGGGACCAACACCTTTACAAAGTATGCAATACTTTAAGAAGTATACTATACAAATTTAAATATCTAAAAACTATTCTTGACATTCCCGAGTTAAGAGCAATATATTACTCTCTAGTAGAATCAAGACTCTCCTATGGGATTGTCTGCTGGGGAGGTGCTGTACAGGCTCATATAAAAAAACTTGAAATAATCCAAAAGAGGTTCCTAAAAATTATGCTCAATAAACCTAACACCTATCCTTCCGATAATCTTTATAAGGACGCTAATCTACTTGATATAAGACAGTTATTTTATTACAGTGTGATTATGAATACGTATAAGAGGAAACATTTATTAAGACCTGTTGATCACACTTATCAGACAAGAAGTAAAGCAACATCCTAGAGAACTCCATTCTCTATAAAATCAATCGGACAAAGAAATTTTGCGTATTTCTCTCCCAGATTTTACAATCTTCTTCCAGACGAGGTAAAAAACATAAATTCTATTAATATATTCAAAAAAAAAAAAAAAGGTCAAACAATTTATTTTAAAAACCAATAGAATAGAATTGCACAAGCTCATCGACATGAATGAACATTAGTAAATCTTGTTTTAGGTATAATTGCTATATTTAATTTTAACATATTAGGATAAAGTTGTTAAAAATATTACAAAATATGTAGTTAGTTAGGTGTATGTGTATGCATGTGTGTGTATGTTTATTTTATGTGTATGTATCAAAATACCCATATAGATAATTAATTATTTTCTTGAAATTAATTGGAATAAGTTCTCATACTCTGATGATTACTTAGTTCCATGAGGCTACTTTATATAATGTGTATGATCATAAATAAAACTTATTAACTATTTCACTCACAGACAGTCTAGACTTTGTGAGTTATTTTGTTTATTTGAGTTTATTTGACATAAATTATATAAATTATATTTGTTATTTTTCTATTATATTTTTTATTATAAATACTCTACATATATACTATGTAATTATGAATTATTCTGCAAATAAACATATATTATTATTATTATTATTACTTCTCAGAAAATCTTGGAGATTATAGCGAGGAGCAAGGTGAATGATTCCATCAAGATATAAGAGAGATGGAGCATCGCTACCAAGGAAAATGAAACGTAAATATGGTGGTCGATTACTGCTGGAAGCTTAAAAGAGAATTGCCAGACAGTTGCAAGAAAAGGAAGAGACACCCACTGCACAGCTCTTTCGAGTCTTTGGGTAACATTTCACAGGTTTTTTGAGCCTGCGTCAAAATTTAAACGTTTTAACGTGTGAATCTATTCTGACTTATATTAGATTTTAATGACCAAAAATACGTGCTGGTATGATGACTTGCTCATTTATTTTTTTTTATTTTACCTGCACATGCATTTTTGACCATTTTTGACGGTTTTTTTGAGATTCTTCTGAGGTTACGTCAAAATACTGACACGATAAGAAATTAGTGACTTCGGATTCGGTTTCAGCACCTCAAAATACTTATAAAAACATGGGTCAACTCGTTTAATCTTTCAATTTACTCTTTACCCAGTTTCAAGCTTGTTCTAAGCTGTTTTTTGAGCTTTGATGAAAATATTGACGACATGATCTTTATTTTTTTGTGTGTGCCTGTGTAATCTTTCTTCATGGATTATTATTGTAGTAAAAGGTATCATATTCAGTTTCTATTTGGTCCGGACACTTGCTCTTACCCTCAAGGGGTGAAAACCATCCCTAAATTTAGATATTTAATATTTGAAAAAGAATTACACATTTATTTTTGATTAATGATTCAATAAACCTGACTTTGAATTTTCAGTATTAGTTACAACACAGTTACAACAAAATGATTGCTAACGAAATCTTTATATTGGGTAAATAAAATGTACAACATATATAAATATAAAACTATAGCTGTAACTTCTTGTAATGAAATTTTTCAGTTGTTTAAAAAAAAATGAGACCTTTATAAGACCTCGTTCCACAACGTTGTGCAAAATTTGACAAAAGATCTTTCTCTGTTTATGGTCCAAAATCCAATCCCACAAGAATTGCTAATGCCATTGTAAGTGTCATAATCTTCTTCTTCGTAATTAGCCCGTTCTCATCCACTGCATGCTTCTCCACTTGTGGTCATCCCTGACGACATATCCTGCCCAGCGCCATTTATTGGTGACGATCCCTCCGAAAAAACCCAATCCCCCTCCAAAAAATTATTTTAAGTCATTAAGATTAAAATGAAGATTAAAACATCGAATCATTTCCCATAAAATAACCCTAAACTGCAAAAAATTAAAATGTTAAAAATTTAATTATTAATAAACATAAATCTCAAAAACCATACTATTTGAAAATATGAAAGAACGAATTTCCTAGTGTAATTTTTCCTCATATTTTACATCCTAATTTTAAATCCTACATGGTATAAATTTTGTCCCTATTGTAAGTTTAGAAGGGGAATCAGTTACAACTTGATCCCTATATGCCAAGGAGACAGAGTAATTCAGTTTTAGCTTTGTTGAATACTGAGCCTTGATTCATGGCATCGACAAAATTTATTCTGAACGGAGTGAATATTTTGTATTATAGTAATAACGTCCGGTTCATAATGGTATTCATCAGTGTATTGATGACACGATAAATAATTCAATATATTCAAAATAAGAGTAGATACACGCCAGAGTGGTAATAATGGGCTATCCAATGACGTATTTCAATAATATTAACAAAATTTGTCATAACAAAATTAAAATTTGGTAATGGATCATTTAATTCACAATAACTAATATGTTGGTCTGCTATAACTCATCAATAAATTCAGAAAAGTATTGTCATTTAGGAAGTATTCATAATCGCATTTAATACAAAATGCTTGATTATCAAAAGGCCCAAAAAGGTAAAAATAAATAGAAAAACCTAATAAATCATTTCAAATTTAAAGCCTAAATCAAATCCAGCATTATTAGTTTAATTAATTCATAAAACACTCAGTATATGAACAATTCACAATAACTAAGTATGTAAAGTTATGATAATTACAATTACATATTTAATAACATTAAACAATAACCATTGTGCTTCTCTAAACTCTATATTTCATATATCTGAAAAGTGGTAATTAAGTATTTGGTGAGAATATAAATATTCGGCAATCAACTGCAAACGTATAGACTACATTGTTAGTAGACAACCTCTTTCCTATTATGTGCATATGGCAAAATCCTTTTATATTTTATTATAGTGATTATAGCCAATTGCCTATGTTGCTACTTACTTCATAGTAAAAGTGCTGTTGCGCTCGAGACGCCAAAAATGGCGCTCCGATTCAGTTTTTTGCTTATATCTCTCTAACCATTAGCGATAACGAAATTATATTTAAATAAAAAATAAAGCTTATAACATTCTCTACAAAAATGTTATATGCTACTTAATAGGCAAATTGGAATTTTTGAAAACTGAAAACATTTGAAACACTGAAATTTAGAAAAATGAAAAATTATTTTAAATTTTGGAAAACTTGTTTAATATTGGAAAAAGTTGTTCAATAACACACGTTTTCTGCTCCAAGGACTAAACCTATCATGCCTTAAGTATTTTTGTGTGCTGAATCCGAATTTTCAATTTAAAAAATTTCTACCGCGTAGATTTCGAGTAAATGTCAAAAATTTTCAAAAAACCGTTTTTTGACAATAAAAACCAGGATTTACTCGAAATCTAAGACGTAAAAAATTTTTTAACTTGAAAATTCGGATTCAACATACAAAAATACTTAACGCATGATAGGTGTAGTCCTTGGAACAGAAATTTTTTTTTGGAGACCTGTGAATCTTGTGCACGTGTGTCTACAAAAAAAAATCTGTTCCAAGGACTAAACCTATCATTCCTTAAGTATTTTTGTGTGCTGAATCTGAATTTTGAATTAAAAAAAAATTTTACAGAGTAGATTTCCAGTAAATGTCAAAAATTTTCAAAAAACCGTATTTTGAAGATGAAAACGGGAATTTACTTGAAATTTATGCGGTAAACAAATTTTTAAATTGAAAATTCGGATTCAGCACACAAAAATACTTAAGGCATGATAGGTTTAGTCCTTGGAACAGAAATTTTTTTTTGTAGACCTGTGGCCAAAAAAAAAATTTCTGTTCCAAGGACTAAACCTATCATGCCTTAAGTATTTTTGTGTGCTGAATCCGAATTTTAGATTAAAAAATTTTCTACCTTGTAGATTTCGAGTAAATCCCGGTTTTTATCGTCAAAATACGGTTTTTTGACAATAAAAACCGGAATTTACTCGAAATCCATGCGGTAGAAAATTTTTTTTAATTGGAAATTCGGATTCAGCATACAAAAATACTTAAGGTATGATAGGTTTACTCCTTGGAGCAGAATATGTTTTTTTTTGTAGACCTGTGTAATTTATATTATTTTTATCCTTCTTCAATAATTTTCTGACAACCTAATACCTCTCTAAGGGCCAGTTGTACGAACTAAGTTGAGCCAAGTTCAGCTTGAACCAAGATCAAAAGCCATGGTTATGATTATTGTAACAATCAAAACCTTGGCTTTTGATCTTGGTTCAAGCTGAACTTGGCTCAACTTAGTTCGTACAACTGGCCCTTAAAGCCAAGTAACCCCAAGTGTTGTGACTATCGGAACTGGTGATCATAATAATATTACAGGATCATAAACTATGTCGTAAAGTACCTTTATCTACTCTAATTAGGTTACAGGTTATATACTAATTAATGAACTGTTTTTGATCAATTAATAGTATCCATAAATAAACAGCGTGAGTTATAATGCGTGAGTTATTATAACTCACTAGGTACAATCACCTTTATCTTCATGCCTAGCCTGTCCAATCGACGTAACGCGCAACAAACGAAGGTGGAGCCAGGGAGGTAGTGACAGATTACACAGCCCCACAAGAAAAAAAAGTTTTTGATCTGGATGACTGACCATAGTATTCCTATGTATTTTTCGACGCTGAATCCGAATCCGAGGTCAAAAAAATTCGTATACTTCGCAAACTTTTGCGCTACAGCCAAAAACAACCCCGAAAATGGGGCAAAACCGTCCCATACATCAGGATTCAATGAATGGATGTAAATGAATGGTGAAAAACATGGGAAGGGAAAATATTTTATATTCAGCAGTCACTTACTTGAATATTGACTGGAAACTACCCTTATAATATGCTGAAAACTCCCCCTGTACAAGCATAGAGTATATAAATACCAATAAATCGCGAGAAATGTTAAAGTTTTTATAGTTTGGAATACCGTACATGAATCTTACGCGTGTTTCAAAACCACCCATATAACAGGGTGAAAACCACCCTTATATAAAAATAGACTGCGTGAATACCAATAGATTGTGGGAAATGGAGGAGTTTTCGATGTTTTAATTCCAGAATAGAATCTTGGATAACCCTGTTCTACCTTATTCTTAGTCGGTACAAAAACTACCCCTATAATAGGGTGGAAACCATCCTTATTACAGAATAAAGCACAAATGCCAATAAATCACGGGAAATAACTTTTTTACAGTTTAAATACAGAACATGAATCTGGAGTGACTCCCAGGGCACCTCGCTTACTCGTGACCCAAAATCTCTTCTATAAAGGGTGGTAGCCACCCTTATATAAGAATAAATTGCATGAATACCAATAAATCGTGGGAAATGTTGGAGTTTTCATTGTTTCAGTTCCAGAATAGATTCTTGAGTGACGTTAATCTACCCTATTCTCACTTGGTACCCAAAATCATCCTTAAAAAACCACCCCTACATAATATGCCAGTTTTTCAATTTTTCTTCTCAGAATACCTTTTCTTCTCATTTTCAAATGATCTCCTCACTGGCTCTCTTTTATATTCTTCGTGCGTGTCTCTTTTCATAGACCAACAGTAGTAGGCCATCATGTGGACATCCCACCTTCCTTGATACCGCTTCTCCATCTCCGAAATATCCTGGTGAAAGCGTTCGTTTTAAATTATTTTATTAAAAACAGTTATTTCAATTATTATTTACAATATTAACGTTAATTATGCAACCACTACGAGATATAATATTAATTCCTGAGGAGTCTAAGGAGTCGGCTGCTCGAAGGGTAGAGGTTAAATTATTATTATTCGCTTTTGAACTAAATGGAACTGGATTTAAATTTAAAGTTTCGCAGTCGAGAATTTTATATGAAATATTAATTTTATTATTTATTGAATCCTCCACAGAACCGTCTGCCACGGTTGAAGATTTCCATCCACCGTGGCGCTTTAAAGTAGCCATGTCACCTCTTGCGTTAGCAAGAAGTGTTGCAGTGACCGGTATATGAATCAGGATTTGCTAATCTGAGATATTTTGCAATTAGGGTTGGCATTTTTCCAATTGAATTAATTCCAACAACCTGGTTAAAACATCTATTGTTTAGATATTTCAGAAAAAATCGCCGTGACAATGCATAGCTTGGACGAAGAGCTGCATATTTTCTGTAAAGTTCGATATACAACGTGATCTACCAGGACATGCGGAAAATTTAACACTAGGTTGTCCCCACCGAAAGGAGTAAGAAAATGAAAATTTTTTTAAAAAATGACCAAAAAAATTACCTTATTTTTTTGTAGGAATGCGCCGCCAATGACTTCAACTAATCTAACGTAACGTGGTACAACCATATCACTTTATCAAGAAGGTCATATATAAGGTAAGTATAAGATAAGTAATTTTATTCGATTTCAATAGTTCTCATTGGGAGGTCTGTCTTGCTGGTGCCCCATACCATTTAAGGAAGCAAATCTTCCCAGCCTCTTCAACCTCGCCTTGAGTGGAGGAGGGGTTGTAAAAGATCACTGCCGCTTCCTTGATGATTTCTGACTTTAAATACAATTATAGGAAGCCCACCTTGCTTTTCCTTAAAGTTGAAGATATGTCGCAGCCGGTAAATGAATGTAAGAACAGGATGTGTTCAAATCCATGCTGCCGCGCCATTGTTTTGGTTTTCCTTCGGCCGGGTTTCAGCAGCAGGATGTCTTGGGTGGGAGGACTGGAATCTATCAAAAGGACAGCAAGGTCCACATCCTCACCAACGACAGCCACAAAACTGTGAGTAGTGAGTGTTTGTTCCAGCAGTCTTCACGATAAGAACGGCAGCATCATCTCTGGCCTGGAGAGTCTGTATTTCATTCTCCTGAAGCTTTATCTGTAGTAAGGAGATGAACTGACTTTTGTTGGTAGGATCGGACAAAAAATCTTCTTGTTTCACAGATATCTTATCCTAGTTGTGGCTCTGGAATGATAAAAACAGCTTTTTCTGAAAATGACGAAATTTTACGAAAAATATTAAAATTGGTGTAACTGTTGACCGGTTGGAGATAAATTGGATATGTATATATATATTTTTGAAGATTAATAGTCAAGACGATATGAAGGAATGAAGGAATGTTTGATGAAAAATGTGAGGTAAAAATCTGTTTTTCGAAAATTTTCACTTTTCCGGAGTGTGAAGCTCGAAAACGGTTGCGAATTCGAAAAAAGTATATAAAATGAAAGTTGTAGAGAATTTCATGCGCTTTTATTTGGTATTCCCTACGACGCACCGTTTTAGAGATATAAGCGAATAAAGAAACAAAATTGGGACTTTCTTTGTACCCCCCTCCGGCTCACCTCCTAGACGTCAGGACTTTCAGTATGTTCACTCCCTAAACACCCTGAACAACTTCCTAAAGGAATCGCTTAGGTCCCTGCTCACGCACTCTACACCACCCTTTGGGCCATTCGTTGACTGGACTATTGATGCCCAACTGAAAGTTTTTTTAAATACGGAACCAATTTTGGAAACATCCTTATATCCACGTCTTCCTTGACATTAAGAGTTGACTTCAGCATCGAATATATCGACCATAATGTGGACGACTTAACTACTTTCGATCTTTCCGCAAGATATGCCAGTAAAACATTTTCGGATGCTTTTTTCACGTTTTTTTGCAAACACCATGTTTTAAGTTGTCCATACTGCCGTCTGGATTTTTCTGGTAGAAGATTCAGTGTAACAAGGTTGGCTGCATCTGATATTTCTGGTGGGGTACAAGATAAATCATCAATTTTTAGGTATATATATTAATCAGTTTTTAAATTGGGATGATCATATAAGAAATCTGTGTTTAAAATTGTCATCAGTTTGTTACGTATTATACAGACTTAAATCTTTAACTAGTAACCAAATATTATTAGCTTATTACTATGCACATTTTTATTCAAGAATAACTTACAGCATTTTATTTTGAGGATCTACAAACCTTTGCATGAAAGTCTTTAGAATGCAGAAAAGGGCATTACGTAATATAGCAGGTGTAAACAAATTTCATTCTTGGAAAAATTTGTTCAAAAAATATAAATTATTAAAGGTACCATGTATACACATTTATGAAATAGTAAATTTTGTTAAATATAATTACTCTTCATTTTTGACCAACAATTTTAATCATCAATATAACACTAGAAATTCCAATGCCTTAGTTATTCCGCAACATAATTTATCTCTATATGAAACAAATCCTGTAAATGTAGTAATAAACTTCCTAATCAAACTAAAAGCATTAGAAGCATGATACAATTCAAAAACAGTCTATTTAATTTCTTAATCACTCATTTTATGATGTTAAAGAATACATGAACTTTTAAATATTTTGTAGTTATGTCTTAGTATATTTATTTTTTACGTCGCTTTTGTATGTTATCTATTTGTCTAGTCCTATAACACAAGTACATTGTATTGGTATACTTTTGGGACAATAAATATATTATTATTATTATTATAACCATCATTACACGCGCATTGAATAATATACTAATTGCAGTTACTACAATAAATTAAAATACATAAATTAAATAAAAAGTTAACATAAAAATAAAATTAATTAATCATTTTCAATTAGAAGAATTGTACTTATATCCATGTGAGTCAGTGCAAAATAAATGGTAGTATTACTCTCACGTGGATTTATTGTCCAAAGACGTGTCGAATTCCTGAGAATTTGACACGTTTTTGGACATTGGATAATAGTAAGCGCCTTTATTAAAGGGAGAAAGAAATAAAGCAGGAACTAACTATACAAAGTATTTATTATATTTTAACTTACTAGTGAATTTTATTGGCCCACAGGAAAAAAACAAAACAAAGAAAAATGTTTGCTTCTGCAGGAAATTTCTTTCAGATAGTGTAAAAACTGATTGCTCAGTAATAATGCTTTGAACTTATCTTTAGATGCCGTAGGATTACAAGTTCTTAGAGAACTGAGTACGTAAATAATTATCAATTTATATTGCATTATGAGGGAGTAATTTTTTTTAAGGATGTCTTTCTTGGTATATGAAAAATCTAATGCGACCGTATTTTACTGAGCGTTGTTGATGCTTTATTGTAAATTTTTCTTTAATGATGGCACACCAGAATAAATTATGCAAAGCGCAAAGGAAAAGAGGTGTAACTTCGCCTTATTTAACCAACGTAATACTTTTGTTCTAGCAGACATTCCCTGGGCGTATTTGCGGAGCCCATATACTCTACAACATGAATTTTATATTTTTCAATCTGCTTTTATCTATTGTGTCCAAACAGAGTTCATATATGTTACTGCATCAGTTTAAATGTGATAACACCAACGCTCCAAAATGGCTTTTACGCATAGTAAAATTTAATATATATGACTGTTGGAATATAAAAGTTTTTAAGTTGTATTTAATTAGTTCATTTCTAAATTGTCAAAGTACTACACAAAAACATTTTGCTGATTTATCTATGGACATAATTTCTTAATTCATTTTTATTTGCATTTGATTTATTTCATCAATACCGTTTCTATAGCCAAACATTTATTAGGGTTAAGAGATGAATTATGTTTAAATATAAAAAAAACTATGATATAATTAAGTATCATCACTAGAGACAAATATTAAATGTATGTCAACTTATCGAAAATGCAAAGAAATATTACATGTCTATGTACTTTTGTTTCTTGAACAAATTATGGGGCATAATATTGGTCTAATTAATTATTATTATTATTATCAAATGTCTGCCAAGATGTCGTATAAAGGAGAAGACCCACATGTGCCATAGGCCTTTATATCAATTCTGATGATCGTTTAATAATCCAAAATGTAAGAAACACTAAGTACTTCTTTTCTAAAGTTAAGTAGCAAAGAAATTATATCTAAAAATCAAAAATATTTTATTGTTTCCAACTTGTTATATATCTTACTCAACAGTAAAGATAAAAAAGCGTTTCAAAAAAGAAAAGATGAGGCTACAAATGTGTCTAAACTTAATTTTAATTTTGCTGCTGGTAATTCCCAGAGCATGTTTTGAATTTTTGGGAAAATTTAACTTTTTTATTACGCCCTGTATTTAAAGAAAAAATAATTTCTTATAATATAAGCACAGCTTTACATGTCAAAAGAGTTACTTGCAAAACGAAACAAAACATTCTTAAAATCGAACAAACGATTTAAAAGAAAATCCGAGGGGTAAACCGCAAAAAAAAATTGTACACCACAGTCCTTTCAGTTTAAAAATTCCCGCAATTCCTTGGAAATTCCCTCGATTCCTTCTAAATTCCCTCAATTTCTTGTAAATTCCTTCAATTCCAAGGAAATTTCCGGAATTTCCTGTAAATTCGTGCAATTCACTGTAAATTCCTGCCAATTCCTACAATTCCCTATAAATTCCTGCAATTACCCATACTATAAATTGTACGTAGAAGTTTACAATTACCGCAAAAAAAATTGCGAACGTTTACGTAATAGAATAATACATCACTTGTCATACTTTAGTACTGCAAATATGTTCAAGAAAATTTGTCGAACAACACGACCTACGAGAAACTTTCTAAGCAAAGTTTCAAACCAATTAATCAAATTAAACTCTGTTTAGAATAAGTATGGGATTGTATCCCCCACAAAAAGCTTTTTATCCCACTAGAGCACTATTGTGATATATATTAAAAAGTAATAGCATCACACATTCCGAAACAAACAAATGATGAGAACTTATTTAGCAGTGTTTTTAGCTGCGTACAGACAGTTCGAGTGAATATAAACCTTCGATAAATCTTAGTATGAGAATGCATATATTTGACAAGACTTCCTTGTAGGTATGCCTGAGAGTAAGCTATTAAAATTAAGGATCGATGTTCGGATTGACAGTTCCAATTCCAGTAGAATTGAACAGTGCAAATTCGAGTGCAAATAATTAATTTAGATAAATATTTAAAAAATAAAAGTAGTATATTAAATTCTCGTATAAATACATATTAAAATAAATAACAAAATTCTGTTTTAACAAAATAATAAAAGACAGTATAACTACAAATTGTTAAAAAAAGGGAATATCTTCTTTGGATTGATATTTAGAGTAATAGCACGAGAGCCCACCTGTTGGTCGACCATCCTGAGTTGGCAAATAGCCGCACAGAGAGAGAAGAAATATCGTCACTGTTGGATAACAGTGACGATATTTCGTTTCTCTCTGCGCGGCTACTTGCCAACTTAGGATGGTTGACTAGTACAAAAATTGAACACATAAGCTGGAGAGTCAAAAACTGGTAGGGATGTTTATCAAGTAATTTCTCTGAACGTGTGTAGTCGGTCATGGCAATCTGGGTTGCAGCGACACAGAGGCAGCCATTTTTGTTATATGGCTCAAATAATTTTTGAATGAGACGCTTTCCCATGACGTCCAATCAAAAAAAGTTTGAGACAAAAGTTTTTCTACATAATGGCATTATGGGGTTTTATTTTTAATGAAGTTTAATGGGGTTTTTATGGGGTAACATGTTTTTTATATAATCATGTAGAATATACATGTATTTTTTCAGATTTTTGTTTTGAAAAAAATGTTTTTGCCAAAATTGGAGAGAAAAAATTTTTTTGCCAGAAAAATCGCAAAAAATTGAGGTACATTTCACATAAAAAAAGAAATAACTTTTCTCTTTTGCAATTTTCCCTATAGCGCATATTTCCGCCGTAAAAAATTATTGAAAGTTGAAAGAGTTTTGGCGCAAATTTGCCTCGGAGTAAAAAACTGCAAAGAGCAAAGTATTGATAGTTTTGGCATAGAATCGAAATCCACTATAAAAAAACATGTTACCCCATAAAAACCCCATTAAGCCCCAATTAAAAGTAAAATCCCATAGTGCCATTATGTAGAGCTTCCAAAAAATGTTGTAATTAGCCATTACAGATGGCCAAGAACCTAATCTATCATGCTATGAAGGTTCCATGTGGTTGACCTTAAAAAATTAATTTTTGTACACACTTTTATATTTGTTCTGGGATTTTTCGGGTAATAAATTATGTATTGTATCATTATCTACTTGTTTTCATTCTGGTGGTGTACATATTAGTTCATCTTCACTAACCGAATTCATCATTTTTGACACAATTATTACTTAACTTGAACTATTATTCAAACATGAATTCTTCGCAATTCCTTGGCAATTCCTGAAATTCCTCTCAATCCCTTAGCAATTCCCGAAATTCCTCGCAATTCCTTGGCAATTCCCGAAATTCCTCTGCAATTCCCGCAATTCCTGAGGTTTGTACACCAAAATTCCTCAGCGGTTTACACCTCGAGAAAATCCTTCCACCTTCAAAGTCATGGAAAATTTTCGATGATATGCTAATTTTGATCGTCAGTGTACTTTTTAGTGCGAAACTATATGTAAATATGAATATTCAGTGGTCGTTTCTATGGGATATTCTGTCGTATTATTAGTTTAATACATTACTGAGTTTGCTAGTTTTGAATAAGCGTTATCCCTTTCATTCTAATTACTATGATAAATCAATTATCCGTTACCCTGAAAACCCGTATCAAATGGTGAGGGCCCGCTTTCTAAGATTAAAATTATATTCGATTTCCATTAATTTATCGGCAGAAACGAAACACAATTTGAAAAAGCTATTTTCTAGTTTACTAACAATCTACCGTAGTTCTTATTATTAGCGTTTATTCAAATCGATTTCAATGAAATTTGTTGAGCTTCGAAACTTGTTAGAGCGAATACAGTCAATAACAACCACTGAACAGAGAAACTAGGAGTCTACTATCATATTGAATTTGACTAAAGGCGTCTAAAATTTATGGAATTAATTTTTTTTTAAATCTTAGAATCCATGGTTGTATAGTCAATTATTTTCTCGATTTATACATTACTTAATATTTTTAAGGGTAATATATGAAATGAAATATGGAATTCAATCTTTTAATTACACAGGTCTACAAAAAGGTCTTGTCCTAAAGTTCTCATCTTTTTCAACTTTTCTGCCGCACTGAAGCCAATTTTGGGCAAAAACCTTTTTCTATCATCTCAGTTTCCCTCTACCACCCCATTTTAACTCCTAAGGAAAGCGCACAAGAAACGCATTTTTAGAGTTTACTTACAGGTGACGCACTCATTTCTAATCAGAAAAAAGAATAACGACAATTTTCAATTTAAGGTACAAGAATAGTTAGGAAGGCAAATGAAATCGTTAGATTGGGGATGGACAAAGGAAAAAGGAGAACTGATTCCCAATAAGACGAAGGAAGCACCTGAAGATATTTTAAAGATAATATTTCGTAATTGCAAAAGTTTGTGCGAAAAAAGTTTTTCATGCAAAAAATTAGAATAAAAATGTTGTGTGGGCAATGCTACGGAATTACTTGCAAAAACAGTTGCATAGATGCTGAGGTAGAAGAGTTAGACGACGATATAATTTTTGATTAGTAAGAAGGTATCCTTGTTAAAAAAAAAAAACAATAAATGCCGTAGTAAAATCCTTCCAAATATTGTATTTTTATATCTAATGTGCAAAGAAATTGTCAATCTTCTATATTATATTAAAGGGTCACAACTTTTACAATTTTGATTATATCGAAAATTTCTTTATTCTCTCCTGGTAATTTTTGAGATAACCCAATTTTATATGTGTTATAAAAAAAAGAAAAAAACCGCTGCCTAAGAAATCACTACTTTCACATCCAGACTTCCCATCCAAGTCTCTTACAACGAAAATAATATATTTGCACTCCTTTATGTGCAAGTAATTGCTTATGGAACTTTAATAACATAATATTTGAAATCGTGTACCCCAAAAACCCATAAGATGATATGCCACATCGGTGGTAATGAGGAGGGTGAATGAAGTGAATAAAATTTTTTTGCGTTAGTATACTTCTACTGGATATAATAGTAATACGCAGAAAATGGCATGACAAAGATATGAAAAATCATTATGTGCCGTGGACTACACGATAGAAGTAAAGCTTCTACTTGAAGCATTTTCTTCGAGGAAATCTACTACGCATCCATACGAAAAAAGCCACTACGCATCCATAATTCTCGAGGAAAACCACTGCGCATTTATACTACTTGAAGTAACCCACTGCGTATCCGTATAACTCGAGGAAACCCACTGCGCATCCATCCTACTTGAGGTAACCTCCTGCGTATCCATGGTACTCAAGAAAAGCCACTGCGCATCCATGTTGTTCATAATAACCTACTGCGCATCAATGGTATCCGAGGAAAGCCACTGCGCATCCATAATATTTGAGGTAACCTACTGCGCATTCATACTACTTGAGGTAACTTACTGCGCATCCATAGTACTCGAGAAAAGTCACTGCACATCTAGAATACTCGAGGAAACCTACCGCGCATCCATGCTACTCGAGGCAATCTACTGTGCATCAATGGTACTCGAGCAAACCCACTGCGCATCCATGCTAGTCAAGGTAACCCACTTATTATAGAATCAAGAAAATAATAGAAGATCTATAAACACCGTACAGGTTGTAGGCTGTTGTAAGTCTTAAAATTCCATACTTAGATTTTCTATCCAAGTCTCTCACAAGGAAAAAAATCTTGATACTATATTTGCACTTCACTATGTGGAAATTATTGTTTACGGAACTTTAATAACATAATATTTGAAATCGCCTACCCCAAAAACCTATAAAACGATATGCCACATCAGTAGTGGGAATGGGGGTGGGGGTGGTGTTAGAGTGGTGGTAGTGGGGGTGGATGAAGTAAAAAAAAATTGAGGCCTTAGGTTCTTGTATACAGGCTAAATTACAACTTTATTTTTTTCACCACCTTTATTAACGGGGTGGGGGTAGTAATGGGGGTGGCTAAGCCAAACAAGTTTTTGAGACCTTAACTTCTTTTAAATATACTAAATATCAATTTTATGGACTCTTACTTGCTTGTTTCACCTATTTACTCTCATTTACCCCAATTTACCCCCCAACCCTTCAACGTAATAAGATGGAAATATAATCCAGTTCCAAATATCGTTAAAATACATAAGTGTACCAAATTTCAAGTCAATATCTTAAACGGTTCCAGAGTAATCGTGCGCACAATAAAAAGTTACAGACAGACCGACAGAGACAGAATTTTTTTTTTTGCTCAAACTTAAAATCTCGACGTTTCATCACATTCTAAGCCTATTTGAACAATAAATGTTTTTTAAAATTTTTGTCGTTACTATACTTCCACTGGATGTGGAAGTAATTCAAAATAGCGTCCCTTTTTTCTCAACGTTCCCATTATGGGAGACTATGGAACTTGTAGTATATTCTTTAGATATCTTCCTTTATCGATTCAGAAAGAATGAGCTTGCATGAAATTTTTTCCACCTCCTGAGCTATAACATCAATCCCGTTCCACAAAGTCACTTTAGAGGGTAGTAACCATTAACATAATTCAAAATAATTTTTCATGGACAAACATTCAAAGGACCATATACCTCTAGTGACGCGTCGTCGTCGTACATACGAGAAATGAACGACCTAGGACGAATACATCCGTATATGTCATATTTCAGGTATCTCTGGTATCAGGTATCTAAACATATTACTTGCTTACAGTTGATCTCCGAAAGTTTGGAAGACCAAATCTTTCAGAGTCTCTATTCTCAGCGGAGAGAATTCTCCATTTCTATTTCATTAATATCCTAGATGTGATGTTGTACACCCGGTATGCTTAAGTTCCTCCTACATCTAGATGTCGTAGAATAATTCCATCGATAAGCTGCACGTCTGTGGAGAACTCCCCATATCGTCCTCTTCTAAGATGAACAAGAGCACATTTCATTGAAACCGAATTTCAATTATCAAAGTTTACTTCTGCACCAACTTGAGAGCATTCATTGGTTTGCTCTCTCCGTAGTCATAAAGTTCAATATCATCCATGTAAAATAAATGGGTAACATTGTATCTCAGGTTGGTAGGTCGTACTAGCTGACTTCAGGCATTTCAACGAATAAGGACAACAGGGGGAGAGGAGTTAGGGAGAGCCTTCCTACCTAGCAAGACAAATACAAGGTCGTACTTGTGAAATTTTTATTTGTTCCGAACTATGGTATTTAATCTATCAATCTAAAATGATAAAATCTGAATGATCTATGGGTATAATCTATAAAAAGCATGCACACATAAATGTGATAACATTTTGAAAGGTGACTATAGCGACTATAGCGACTCACTCACTGAAAATCGAGAAGTTCCAAAAGCGAGAAGTTTCCATGGAGTCGCTAAGAAACAAAAAGGAAAACTCGATTCATAATGGAGAAGTTTCCATGGAGTCGCTAAGAAAAATAAAAACATTCGATATAAAAATATAATATCAATATACTTAATATACCAAAATCACATAAAATATGAACATGTATTAAAAACAAATATACGTATACTTACTTCGATTTTAATTTTATTTATAGCGATAACGCTATAAATTTGGTGACCCCGACGTGATCATTTTATGTCCAACGTGAAAATTTTATGTCCAACGTCATAAATATATGCCAGAAGTGAAAATTTTATGTCCAACGTGATAAATATATACCAGAAGTGATCGATATATATGTCCGAAGTTATCCTATAACTTACATGATGAGATCTACGTTATTTAATTAATTTGAAGGAGAGATAAAATCATTTCCACTTCAAAAGATAGAAGAATATCTCAGATATAATTACCGAAGTATAGCACTTTCCTATTTTGGAACCTCTCGATTTCCAGTGAGTGAGTCGCTATAGTCGCTATATACGATATTCGATATTTTTCACAACTTATCTCATCCTGGTATTAAAGCCACTAGACTGTTGATTTCAAATAACTATTTTTGGCCGAAAATTAACACAGATTGCAATTTATGGTCAAAATCGTGCATTAACTGTCAAGCTGTCAAAGTCAGTCGACATACGCGAAGTGCTCTCGGGAACTTCACCATCCCGAAAATCAGATTCGACCACATCCACATAGATTGGGTAGGACCATTATCTCCATCCAAAGGTAACTCTTACATTCTTACGGTGATTGAACGATTCACTAGGTGGCCGGAAGCATACCCTCTTCGCGACATCACAGCAGAAACATTTGCGCGTACTTTATTTCAAAACTTTGTTTGTCGATTCGGTGTTCCCTTGTCAGTAACGACTGATCAAGGAGTACAATTCGAGTCAAGATTATTTAATGAATTTGCAAGTTTTTAGGTTTTCATAGAATACGTACAACTGCATATCACCCCCAGGGCAACTCTTTAATTGAAAGATTTCATCGCTCACTTAAAACTTCCTTGTTAACTAGAGCCAATACATCACATTGGACAGATGAATTACCCATCATTTTATTAGCATTTAGGACAACTCCCAAGGAAAATCTGCAATGTTCACCTGCTGAACTCATGGTCAAACCCTTCGTTTACCTGGCGAATTTTTCGTTGAATCGTATAATTCCCCAGATATTCCTTATTTCACTGACAAATTACGCATTTATTTTAATAATTTAAAATTTGTTCCTCCAACTTCGCATGGCAATTACAAAACTTTTGTTAGTTCAGATCTTGCCTCTTGCGATTTTATTTTCGTTCGCATTGAACGTTTAAAACGTTCATTTACTCCTTTATATGAAGGACCGTTTAAAGTTTTATCTCGTTCAGATAAGTTATTTACCTTTAAGAAAGGAGCCAAAGTCATAACTGTCAATATTGATAGGGTTAAACCGGCTTTTGTATTAGTTGACAGATGTGACACTTTGCCTACCCCGATTAAAAAAGTACGTTTTGCAATCGACACGTTGATTGATTGACTATTTTCTTTTTTAACGAGGGGGTGTATATAGCGACTATAGCGACTCACTCACTGGAAATCGAGAAGTTCCAAAAGCGAGAAGTTTCCATGGAGTCGCTAAGAAACAAAAAGGAAAACTCGATCCATAATGGAGAAGTTTCCATGGAGTCGCTAAGAAAAATAAAAACATTCGATATAAAAATATAATATCAATATACTTAATATACCAAAATCACATAAAATATGAACATGTATTAAAAACAAATATACGTATATTTACTTCGATTTTAATTTTATTTATAGCGATAACGCTATAGTGACATTTTCTCTCAGTTGGCGGCTGAAGACCAAATTATTATTATTGTTTTTTCTTCTTATCGACTAGGTAGGAAGGTTTTTGCTATGTATTATGTGAAGTCTTAGAAGAAATATGGGTCTGAAGCATTTGAATAGACTCTACGAAACCATTCCATAGATAATGCCTGGTCAAAGTGTTAGTCGTGATGCGCTAAATTGTTTTATGATTTTTTTTGCCGAAACGGTTTAGGTGTGGCGTCAAAATTGAATCACTATTCTAATAGCATTTTTTTCTGTACTTTCCGAATCCGCTAATAGTTTTTCAGAAATGCAATAGAAAAATGTACTTTTTTGTCAAAGACGAGGAGGGCAGATTTTTTCCGAGTCTGGAGTTTTTCAAAACCAAGTAGGTCAATCTAACTGGTCCAAGCTGAGCAATGTTACTGGTAAATCGCATTCGATTGCATCCAACCGTTGCAGAGATATATCTTTTTGAATTTTCAGACCAAATGCATAAAACACCTTGTATCTTCTTAGCCAGTGGCCAAAACAACTTTTTCGTTGATGATCTAGACTCACCTTGAAGTGCTCTAATTGCCATTAGACTATGGCATATTCCTCGCGAATCATCCTGTATATACACATTCTATACTTGTAAATAAAAGCTTGGCAACGTGACGAGTGATAAGGTTTGGGAAATGACAACAAATTGCTAATTAAAGGCGAATCAGTTTTAAATTAGGTATTTAAAGAGTATCACTTTCAATCATATTTCGCTTGCACTAACAATTTTTAACTTGGATATGGTAGATATAAAGCAAGAAAGCATATAATTAAAAAGGTAAACATTTTCAACTTTATCCCTCCAACATAATTTATTGCCCGTTCCCAATGAAAATTCAGTAGCTTAAAAAGCTCTTATCTAAAGAATAATACAATCAGTAGGTAAATAATTATTACCTTATAAATAAAAATGTAAGGTTAGGTTAATGATGAGGCGTGATAAAACAAAGAAAAGAAAAATATTTTACGAACGAGAGAAAATGATTGTAACAATTCTGTGTTTCCCCTCCATTAAGAAAGAAATATTATGAAATATACAAATACGAATGAAAACGATTTTTCAGTAAGTATCGTTTTATGGTTAGATGATGTTAAAATAAGTACATTTATGTCTAATATTTATACTAGGCACATCCGCGCAAAACGTAGTCGTTCTGGTAATCTATTTAGGATTACAGAAAACTATTATTCCATGGCATAATGTTGCTCACTGCAATCTACATAAGCATTACGAACCGAAATTTCAGACTCTTTCATTTTACTTTTTCATTTGGTTTCTTTTTCTAAGATTGATAAAATATGAATTAATGAATTTTGAAAACTGTCTTACAGTTTACAACAACTCTCTATATATGAAGCAAAGTGCTGTAAACTTAAATTTATTTTTCATTTCCAAATCGATAAATCTGTGTAGGTTTTAAGTGCGAAATATGAATCATTTTTTATGTACCTTGACAGCGATGTTCTGCTATTATGTTCTTTTTATGTTCGCACGTCGATTTGAGGAATTTTCAAGATGTTTTAAAAATAGTAACAATAATAATAACTATGTATTGATTCTGAGAAAATTTTTGAGTTTAATATTATTGATATTATAATAGGTAAAATTTCATTTGTCTTTCAGCTGTTTGCTAAATATTTTCATATTCATGTTTTCTATTCTAAACTCTGAGCAATAGTCCAGGCAAATTAAATTACTTTATTCAAATGGAATAAAATTTAATTGTTTTATAATTTTCACAATTTTTATAATTATATAAAAAAAAATAACAATTGCTTTGTCGAATGTGATTGTCTATGTAGTAGTATATTTACTTAATTTAAGCAAATTGTGGTCATCAATTTGGTTATTTCCAAAAAAATTTGTCTTGAAACACGTGGTGAATATAACCACTTTATCGAAAAATGTTGTCAAGTGTAAACAGCCATAAAAACATTTTTAGAGTAAGAAAACCTTTTTAGACCATTAGTTCTGATGTTACATCCTCTGCAAACAACAGCTTCCTTTGGACGACTTGGTAAAATCTATTTTTGCATATTGACCTTTTCTGTGACAAAAAAATGCTGTTAATAGTATCTTAGCTTCATAAAAACCACATTTAAGCATTGCATTTGGAGCTCTTTTTCATAATTTTCGGAAGATGGGCCTGGATGCCAGACCTGACTACGAAAAATGCTGTCAATGATATTTTTTTATTTTTTAGGGCATCTTAGAACATGTATCAAATGGACATCAAAAAATTTCATTAAATATTCCATGTCATATCATCTTAATTTGAATGGTAAAGTCACGTGACTGCTCGACCGCCCAGAGGTCTAACCCACACTTCATCCCCTCCTCCTGAACCCACTGACAAATGGATAGCAAAAAACTGTAGTTAGGTCCTTTTCTGCTGTCGTATGATGGACTAATATGTAAGGAATAAAATCCAGACAGCAACCAATAGCTATTCTCCGGACTAATGCCGCGCCGAGCAGTGAATTGCAAATTACCAACCTGGCCGCGTTAAGTGCAATTACTATGTATTGCCACAAAACGCTAACGTTTCGATTGCAACAAACTGGTTTTTATTCCATATATATTTAAGGAAATATATAGAAGAGTTCGACAAAAATATTCCGAGCTCTAAAAGCATACCTAGGTACTTCTAGTTTATTCCTTATATATTTAAGGAAATGTATAGAGGAGGTCGACAAAATATTACACTAGCAAACAGTCTGTCCTCTAAAAGCATACCTACTAACTATGCTCATGTCAAGGCTACTGCTACTTCGATTGCAGTGGCCGCTAGATGGAGCCTACCACTTTTGTTACATGTCGTGGTTTTATAAATCTCATCGTGTTCCAAAAGTGATACAAGGATCTCGTTCCAGTGATTCCAGAGACCTACATTGCCGATGAGGGCCAACAGCTGGAAACTGCAGTCTGCAAGTGGTGTGGAGTGGCTGGCACGAGAGCTCTTTTGAGTAGGAATAAGTCTTTTGGCTGATGTTTATTGCAATCGAATCTTTAGCGATTTGTGGCAATACATAGATATTGCACTCAACGCGGTCAGGTTGGTAATTCATAATCCAGCGCTCGGTGGGTTTAGTCGGAGAACAGCTGTTGGATGAAGTCTTGTTTTTATTCCCTATACAGGGTGTCCATTAAAGAACGGGCCATACCCTAACAGTAAGTTCCTTGATTAAATATAAGTCGTTTTAGCTAAACATACCTTTGTACCATGCTGCTTCCTTAAAATGTTATGGGACGTCAAATGCATTTTTTTTTATTTATTTTTCAATATTTTTTTATTTTATTTCAACTATCATTTTAAACTATTTTAGTGTCAGATTTAGCGGTGTACTTAATCAAAATAATTTAAATTTAACATAATTGTGTATACTATGCTGCAAGAAATTGAAATGCATGTTTATTGAAAACGATGCATTTTACAGATATAAAACAAGTGTACCTTTTTTTTACGTAGAATTGAATACTGCATTCAGTAATATATATTAGTTTATTACAAAGTTCATCCTCAAAAAATAATGACCAAAACAAAACAAAAATTAGACATTCCCAGCACCCTTTACGTTATGGGTCTAAATTATTAGCACGGCTGTCCTTAGCATTCCAAAGAACCCCTATATGCCAAATTTGGATCAAGTCACGGATATATAACAAAAAATAATAAAAAAAAATTATTTTCACTGCCAATAACTTTTTAAGGAAGCAACGTGTTACTAAAGAATGTTTAGCTGAAACGACTTATTTTTGCTCAAAGAATTTACTGTGTAGGTATGGCCCATTCTTTAATGGGCACCCTGTATATTTAAGAAAATGTATAGAGGAGTTTGACAAAATATTACAATTAATTATTTTTTATTTATTTGCATAATACCTAAATAATTTTCTTTAAAATATTACACAGTAAATACTACATATTTTTTTAAATTTTTTGTGGAATATAAAAATATAACAAATTGTGAAAATCGTAATACAGTTAAGTCTTACTGTGTTTCAAAGGTAAAATGGATTTTTATCAAATAAAGGTTACTGCCTAGAAAATATAGTGATACCTTAATTCTGGTCAAATGGCCATATAATTAAACTTTTAATGTTAGTCGACAAAACAATCGGTCAATTAAAATTAAGGATTTTGATTTTATAGTCATTTGACAGGCGATAAAGTGTCACAGGCTGTAAAGGTGATGTTTTCATACTACTAGCTCTGTAAGTGTCATTTTTTGACGTCTGTCAGTGTTATGAAAGTGTCACTTATAGCCCATAGGCTAAAAAGCACAAAGTTTACTTTTATGCTCTAGGCCAAAAAAAGCAAATTTTCTTTTATGCCCTGGGCAAAAAAGTAAAGTAATAAGGAAGTTAAGCAATAATGAAATTCTGACACCAACGAAGCACACGTATTTTTGGCTGCCTCCTGAATGTCGATACTTTCATCAAAATCCATATTTCTGTTGCAAAAGCTCACGTAAATAACTTGAATGGCGGAAATTATTATGAAGTTATCAATTTGACAACTTATTGACAGTAACCATAGCAGAAAGCAAATATACTCCAATTAGAGTCTAAGCCAACTAATAAATGAGTTCGACAAATCTTGAAATGTAATAATTTTGAATATATTTTCCTAAAAATTGTAAAATTGCTAGTACTACGAAAAACATCGTGTGCACCTCGGCTTGTATCGTGTATTTACAGGTCTCGAACACTGCAAACCTCAGCCCTACGGGCTTCGGTTTGCACTGTGTCGCGGCCTGTAAAATACACTTACAAGCCTTGATATATAAATATCTGTCAACTAAATCACAATTCACTTGGCATATCTCTATCAAATCAAATTGTGTTTGACTTTATAGATGATGATGATGGATCCAACATTAAAAATTTTGAAGATAATAGCAAAATTAGTATAATTCCAAACAATCGGTAAAAGTATACGTCCAGCAAGGAAAAAATGGAGATTTACTGCCTCGGCTGAACTCAAGCACCAACTGCGGTAGTAAATCTTCTAATTTCTGGGTTTCAAAAAAATTACTGTTTTTATTTTAAATATTATATTAAAGATCTTGTTTCGTTGAAGAGTTGGGAGATGGGTAAATGGGGGTAAATAGGTAAATCAAGCAATGGGAGTCCGTAAAACTGGTATTGAGTATATATAGAAGAAGTTAAGGTCTCAAAAAAATTTTTGGCATTAGCCACCACCATTACTACCCCACCCCATTATTAAAGGGGGTGAAAAAAATTAAATTGTAATTGAGCGTGTATACAAGAACCTAAGACCTCAAAATTCTTTTTTACTTTATCCCCACTACCACCATCCCCGCCCCCACCTATAAAACGATATGTGACATATCGGTTTATAGGTTCTTGAGGTAGACGATTTTAAATATTATGTTATTAAAGTTCCGTAAACAATAACACAGCCACTCAAAAAAAATAAAGTTTATTTTTCAAAGGTGAAAGCTGCCTATGTTTTTTGAGCCGCTGATTTCAAATATCATGTCAAAAATATATGTTTCACTGCTCAGTTTTCCGCAAATTGACATTTCATCCCTAAATTCGGGGTTGAATGGCTATTAAATCTAAATAGAACGACACGCGTTGAAATGAAATTTCTGAATCGTTTAAAATGGTTCTCGTCACATACTTCCTAAGTTCTATCGTATCACGGAAACGATGGTGGTGTACTTCTTCCCTCAAAAAAACTACTACTTCTAATTTTTCCATAATACGCTTGTGAGGGCTTGACTGAACGGAGTCATTACAGGGAATATTGATAAGTCGAGTATCTTTTGACCAGGAGACGCCAAAAACAACGTCCGGGGTTGGAACCACCCCCTCCCTGAATGACCAAACATTCCGAAAATACTGAGTACAGGCTGAAGAACAGTTTCCTCCAGTTTTCGAGGGCGAGTAACACGACAATTGCAATACTTTCCCCCACACTTCTGGAAAAAAACGGCCCCTTGTTCTGATTTTTCCGTACTATGCTTGTAAGGGCTTGACGATCGGGATTATTATGGGGAATATTGATAAATCAAACATCTCTTGACCAGGAGACGCCAAAACAACCTCGGAGGTTGTAACCACTCCCTCCCTGAATGACAAAACATTCGAAAAATACTGCGAAAATACTTTCCCCCACTCTTCTGGAACTACCTAAAAGAAAAAACTACCCTTGTTCTGATTTTTCCGTTCTACGCTTGTGAGGGTTTTACAGATCGGGTTTATTACAGAGGATATTGATAAATCGAACATCTTTTGACCAAGAGACGCCAAAACAACCCCGGGAGTTGTAACCACTCCCTCCCTAAAAGACGAAACATTCGGAAAATACTGCGAAAGGGCTGAAGAACGGTTTCTCCCTTTATCGAGGCGAGGAACACGATGGTTGCAATACTTTCTCGCTTTTGACAACGGGGAAAACATTCTTCAGCCCCTTCGCAGTATTTTCGGAATATTTTATCATTCAGGGAGGGGATGGCTCCAACTCCCAGGAGTTGTTTTGGCGTTTCCTGGTCAAAAGATGCTCGGTTTATCAACATTCCCTGTAATAACCTTGATCCGTCAAGCCCTCACAAGTATAGTACGGAAAAATCAGATAAAGGACTAGTTTTTTTCTATTTAGGGGTAGTTCCAGAAGGGTGGGGAAAAACCACTGCAACCATCATGTTCCTCACCCTCGAAAACGAGAGAAGATCGTTCTTCAGCCCTTTCGCAGTATTTTCAGAATGTTTTGTCATTCAGAGATGGGGTGGTTTCAACCTCCGAGAATTGTTTTGAAGTCTCCTGATCAAAAGATATTCTATTTATCAATATTCCCTGTAATAACCTCGATCTACCAAGCGCTCACAAGTATAGTACGGAACAATCAGAACCAGGGGTAATTTTTTCCATTTAGGGATAGTTCCAGAAGGGTGGGGAAAAGGACTTGCAACCGTCATGTTTCTTGCCCTCGCAAACGAGAGAAGATCGTTCTTTAGCCTTTTCGCATTATTTTTGGAATGTGTTGTCAATCAGGAAGGGGGTTGTTTCAACCTCCGGGAGTAGTTTTGGCGTCTCCTGATCAAAAGATACTCGATTTATCAATACCCCCTGTAATAACCCCGATATGTCAAGCCCTCACAAGCGTAGAACGGAAAAATCAGAACAAGTTTTTTTTTCATTTAGAGGTAGTTCCAGAAGAGTGGGAGAAATTATTGCAATTATTGTGTTACTCGCCCTCGAAAACTGGAAGAAACCGTTTTTCAGCCCGTTCGCTGTATTTTCGGAATGTTTTGTCATTCAGGGAGGGGGTGGTTACAACCACCGGGGGTTGTTTAGGCGTCTCCTGGTCAAAAGATACTCGACATCAATATTTTCTGTAATAACCCCGATCTATCAAGCCCTCACAAGGTAGTACGGAATAATCAGAACAAGAGGTCGTTTTTTTTTTTTCATTTAGGGGAAGAAGAAAAGTAGGGGAAAGTATTACAATTATTGTGTTACACGCGTTACTCGCCCTCTAAAACTGGAGGATACCGTTTTTCAGCCATTTTGCAGTATTTTTGGAATGTTTTGTCATTCAGGGAGGGGGTGCTTTAACCACAAGGGGTTGTTTTGGAGACCCCTGGTCAAAATATACTCGACTTATCAATATTCCCTGTAATAACCCCGATCTGTCGGGCCCTCACAAGCGTACTATGGAATGATCAGAACAAGGGAGAGTAAATTATTTTCGTTGTGAGAGACTATAGATAGATAGAAAATCTGGGTGTGAAATTTTAAGATTTATAAACACCCTACAGGTTGTATTGTAATTCGAGTCCTATGAACAAACGAACATCAGCGTGCCTGCCTTTCAAGATTATTTTAGTAGGTTGCTCAATTGACACCAATGTTTAAAGGACAGATGAGAAGATAGCATCAGAAACGCGTCATCGCGTGTGTGTCCAGCTTCTACGATTTCAAATTAGAATACCATGCAACCTGTACGGTGTTTATAGATCTTCTATTATTTTCTTGATTCTATAATAAGTGGGTTTCCTCGAGTAGTACGGATACGCAGTAGGTTTCCCCGAGTATTATGGATGCGCAGTGGCTTTTCTCGAGTACTATAGATGCGCAGTAGATTACCTCAAGAAGTATGGATGCGCAGTGGGTTTCCTGGAGTCAAGTGGATGCGTAGTGGCTTACCTCGAGTTGTATGAATGCGTAGTAGGTTTCCTCGAAAAAAAAAAAATGCTTGAAGTAGAAGCTTCACTTCTATCGTGTAGTCCACGGCCATTTTCTGCGTATTACTTCCACATCCAGTGGAAGTATACTAACGCAAAAAAAAATTTGAAAATTTTAATTGTTGAAATAGGCTTAGAATGTCATGAAATCTCAAGATTTTAAGTTTGATCAAAAAAAAATTATGTCTGTCGCGTCGGTCTGTTTGTTGGTCTTATAAATTTTAGATAGGAAGTCTGGATGATGAAGTGGTGATTTCTTAGGCAGCGGTTTTTTTTAAATTATAAAGGTGTTTGAAGATAGATATGAAATAATAGAAATATATGAAAGACATGCTATTAAACTACATAGCGATAATTTAAATATAAATACATATTAAGTATAATTACATGATTAACTCTTGTGGCTGGTGTGTTACGATTTAATGAAATAATAACAATTAACGGTACACTCGACAATTGAAACGTAGTATTGGAGGATATAATTAAATTTTAAAACTCATAAATTCCGAATTATTTAAGTGATTTATCATTATTACTCCGTTTTCAATAAAATTCAGTTTCGCTGGCAAACCTTTTGTTCAGTTTTACTTTCTTAGATATAAGAAATAAAAAGTTATATCAAGATATTTATGAATCTTAATTAATATTGATATTATAACTTTCCGCGATTTTCGGGACTTTTCTAGAAATATTTCTCACATGACTTATCAGGAAATGTTACGTAATTGGAAAGAAAATTAAAAGTTATAAACGAAAATAAAAGTAAAGGAGTTGAGAGTCTAAAATACATGTTTAAGAAACGTTATGTAATAACTTTAAAATAACAATTTGAAAGTACGAACGAAAGACACATTTTCCTGTTAATCGTTAAATTTTGCGAAAAGAAAAACATGCGCAACTTCAATTATTTTTTCACTAATACCTATACAGGATGTTCCAAAATAAGGGTACAATACTCATTTGCGGCTGACTAAAAATTTGCGATCTCGGATTGGTTTGCACGAAGTTGTTGATCATAATGATGTAGAATCCTGACTAAAATTAATAAAAAATGAAGTTTACAACTTCCCTAAAAATCGACAGATAGGTTTTTAGTTTCTTAAGAAGTTATGTTGGCTTTCGTGATTGAAAGTACGTCCACTCGGAAACACTGCATCGATTATCTCACTTTTGGTCACGGAAATTACGAACACTCTGTATTTGGTGATTTGGAATGAGGAATGAGAGATTTTAACATGATGAAATTTGTTTTAAAACTTATATTTTCTTTGGCAAATTAAGATACAATCACAAAAACCGACTGAACATGAGCCTAGGAACCGACAGTAACCTTTTATTCATTTGTTGATTAACGCGTCTATGCAAATTTCGTCTAATTTTTTATGGGTATTAAGTAATCATTATTTCGGGGTCGCGTTTGTTTTTTGAGCCTATTTTTTGTAGTTTTAGCGATAAACTGCCATTGGTTTTTGTCATAACTGATGTCTTTTTAGCTTTTTTTAAATCAGCCTTATATAGAGAGAATAAATATATATACTGTGTACCACTCTACTATTATATTTCAAGTTCATTTTATCTTTGTATTGCTAAAGTGTTTACTTAAATCAGTTTAGAAATAATAAATGGGATATTAAAAATAGTTTGGATTTCTTCATGGACATTTTATAGCATTTCACTCCTGATATCGACTTACAAGGGTTTAAAAAGCAGTTTTAAGGTAGCCTTCTATTTGTTTTCTAGAAATGCAGTAAGATCATAAAAACAGTCCATCTGGCTTTAAAATAGATTTTGATAAAGGTTATCAAGAGTGGCACTATGTCAGGAATTTTATGAGAGAATTTAATAAAGGTCTTAAGAGAGGGCCGTTTTAGTCCTCGAAGCTGCTTTATGATGGTGTTAAGGATGTTGTTACAGTAAAATGGATTTTTGAAGGCATTTTATAAATAATTTTATAGCATCCTTGTAGATATTTAAGAAACCAAAATTGTTTATTGGGATATAAACTGTTAATGAATAAAAAAATATACAGCGAGATCAGTGGTCACTAAAAAGAAAATACGAGAATGTAAAAGATATCGAAACTACAAAATAACACTCTGTCTATCAGATTCAAACGAACTTTGCATAGAGTAGGATCATATGTCGGTTTTATCTTAAAAGGTAAAAAGGTAATTTTAGTAAGAATGTTACAAAACAAGTGAGAGTTACAGTAGGGCGTTACTGCCTACGATTGCCTCTTTAGATAATAAAAATAAAAAATACTGACTGTATACTTAATATCAGTGGCACTATGTAAAACTAAATAGAGCCGTAATCAGGGCTGGCTCTAGGGGGGGGGGCGAAGCGGGCGGCTGCCCGGGGCGGCAAAATTCTAGGGGCGGCAAATTCTTCCAATCCACAGTTACCAAAACATAAAAAAGCTAGGAAACAATTGTTTCACAAGTATAATAATAGTAATGTTAACTTTATATAAATAATTTGATATTGTTAGTTTTTTTTGTATATAAAGTAGGTTACATACATACATTCTGTTTCTTATATGTGATTTTATTGCTTGTCTAATTTCTGTGGTGTAGTATTTTTTTTAAGTTTCAATACGTTTAATTTTTTCAATTACTTTATTTTACCCTTTTAAATACAGTAATCATATTGTTGAAAATCCAAAAACTGCTGTAAACCTTATAACTAATAAAACAAACCATCAAGAATATTCGGTAGGTGACTCTTAAAATGTTATATAAAATAACAGATTGAACAGATTGGGTCAGGCGAGGTAAAAATGAGACCGACACGGGGTAAATAGAAGACAAGCAGACAAAAGACAACTCAGATTGAAATAAATGAAACTAAATTTTATATATAAGTTTGTTTTGTACATTCAGAACTGTTTTATGTTATCCAATCAGGTCCTATGCCTACTGTTAATGTGGGAAAAAATATTATTCAGTAAACTCTTTAATTCACTTTTAAAAAATTTTTGAACGCATCTTAGTACTTTTTTGAGGATTTTATAGTTTCTCTATTTGTATTGTCCGTATTTGGCAGACGTCAACTAGAAGTGTCATACTTCACATTTTGTGATTAAGTTTATTAATCTGCTAGTTTTAAATGATCAAAAATTTGATTTTAACGAAAAAATTAAAATCGGGGTAAAAAGAAACTAAAGACACCAAATGGGCAGACTGAAGCAGGCACATTTCAGCTTCCTAATTTAGGAGAAGCTAGCCCTTCTGCAAGCCCCTTCTTGTTTAGTAAAAAATCTGAATAAATTGCATATGAAAGAAAAAACCCACCTCTGTCTTATTTTTACACTTCCATTTGTACTACGTCAATAAGAATGGGAATAAATCACGTGTCCTTCATTTGCCCTCCACTTGGAGGGTAAAAATGAGACACTGTTTAGTTTTGTTTATCAACTAACGGTACTTTTTAGTAAAAAAATACATAGAAATATGTTTTTCCTATCATTTTTACATATGATACCAATCTTTCATTAAATATGACTCGATTCTAAAGGCCATCACAGACGAATTTGCATAGATGCATATGCATATGCATATGCATAGAGTCATTAGTCAATCAGAGTGCAGGCATAAGGTGGCCATTTTGTCGCATAGCGCCCTCGCATAATGCATGGAAAAATTCCGAAAAATTGAAATTACTATGCACATGCATATTGCACAACCAATCAGCATTTAATATATCATTTGATAACGTAGGTTCCTCTTTGACCGTGTTATTTTGAAGCGTGCTTTGACAGAAGTTTCAGGCAAAGGCAGGTCAACTATTGCAATTGATACTTTTAAGTATTTAATCATTGATAGCTTAGTGTGAATAAAAAATGAGTGACTACCAATATTCGGCATATTTCGAATTAGATAACAATTATTGTGAAAGAGGAAATGATGTTTACTGTGAGTCTTCTTTTAATTCCTGAAAGAGATGTCTCCTTGCAGCAATCGTCTTTCGTTAATAGGTCGAACCCACCATCTCCTTGTTCGCCACCTCTTGCTTTGTTCATTTCTCCTTTTATAAAGTCTCCACAATAGAAAATATTTATTAATTGTTGATAAACAATGATTTCAGGGTCCATGATTTAAAACCGAAACAGCAAAAACTAGGTTATGAGCACAGACAAACGTCAACGCGACAAGTCAAATTAGCGCGCTTTTTTCTGATTGGCTGGCTTCCTATGCTATGCAATTATGTCTGTTAAACCTTTTTAATCCTTATGTTTTATGCATATGCTTATGCACTCATGCAAATCCGTCTGTGATGACCTTAAGTAACCTAAAAATTGAAAGATGTCATTTTGTCTCATTTTTACCCCGCCTGACCCTAACGTTATTTATATATGAGAGGGGCGGCAAAATGAAGCTGTGCCCGGGGCGGCAAAATACCTGGAGCCAGCCCTGGCCGTATTTGAGGAAAATATGAATCAAATAGATATTCGCAGTCGGCCACCTCAACTACAACTTCTACTGATTTATGTAAGAAAAACGAAAATCGCGGAAGATTAAAATATTAATGTTAGTTGAGATTAACATGAAATGACTTTCTACATTCACTATATTATGTATAATCTCTAGGAAATATAAATAATTAGATATGTCTATCATAATATACAAATTTATTTTTTTGCGGACCAGATCAGTGTATTCTTATGTATTTGAATCCGCTGAAACCGAATCTGAAGTCAGATTGGCTCGTTCTTCACCTCCAATCTCAAAAAACACCTCCACTCCCCAAAAGAAAGTGGTCTGGCCTGCGGTCCAGTGTATCCTTATGTATTTCTCTCTATCTATTTCTCTCTGTGTATTTCTCTGAAACGGAATCCGAAGTCAAAATTGTCAGATTATCTTGTTTTTCATCCCCATCTCCAAAAATACCACCAAAACAAACAAAAAGTGGTTTGTCCGGCGGACCAAACCAGTGTATCTTTACCAAATACATAAGGACTCACTGGCATGGTCCGCAGGTCAGACCATTTTTTCTTTTGTGTGGCTGTGTGATTCTCAGTATACAATAAAATCTGATGTAACTAATAGTCTACCCGTCATGTCAGGTCATATAAAAAGGCCTTACGAAGAATTAAGTCGGGATGTTTTGAAATTTGGCAGGATTGTAGATTTAGGTATCTACAACTAAAATCCACATTTTGCACAAAGCAATATCTGCCGCCGGCGTGGTCATAAAAACAGTTTTTTTGAAATATCTCGTTTACCTTGGGTTTTAGAGTTAAAAGGCGTTTCAAATTTCCTACAAATTACAATAGACACAACAGTCGATTAAAGGTAAACATATTCATGTTACCTTCCCTAACGATATGCTTAAATTTAGTTTTAAATGTACATATGGCTATTGAATTCAATTTGGATTATTATTTGCAAACCCTTTCAACTGAAATTCTACCTACTTCTTACCTGTGCCGCGTCTACCTGTGGTTAAAACAAACCTCCGCCGGGCGCCATTGTTTTTATAATGTGCGTAGTCTCTGCCTATTGCTTTTCAGTATTGCTTTGACCACAGTGCAAGTATAACAACGTTTCGTATCTGTTATTATTGTTATCATTGTTCTGGGATATATTATTTTGCAGACTGTGGAATTTACAGGCCATGTAAAAAACATTCTTTATAATTTGAACAGATCTACGATCTTCTCAACGGATCACCAAGGTTTGTTTAAAACGATTACTAAAAAAATTGAAGAAGGACTAGCAAAACTAGAAAGTAATGGACCTACCGCTAAACGTGGGTGCAATATTTTCGCATGGCAATTTTGGTGAAGCAGTTTATAGAAGCAGAAAGAATAGGTAATTGGCAGCTTCACCTAGAAACTGACCAGAAAATGCTGCCTTATTTCCACTCAAGAAGCCATCATAATTATGCAAAATCGTGTTATTTATATTTGCAAGATATGATATCCGTAAAAGACAAAATGACTCCTGATGAATACAATAAATTTACAACAGACAGCTTTTTCACAATCAGGAGCACCAATAAGTTTTGGTCTGTTGCACAGTGGGCCAGAATCCGAAAAAGCTGGCCAAAAAGCCAAAATTCGAAAGAGGTTTAATGTATTCAAAGTAATATTTTTGTAGTCAGAAATGTTCAGTTCATTACGTACCGCAAATTCCAACCGTATTGTTGCCCATTTTTATCTAAGAAACACAATGTTCTGTTAGCGTACAGTTGTAAATAGTTGCTTGCCACATTCGAACGTACTATTCGATATTCCTGTAATTTGTGTAATTTCCACAAAAACATAGTGAAATTTTAGCAAGATAATCTATAAAGTAAGTATTTTATTTTTCATACATTTATTGCTTGTGAAATGTGATATATTCGGTCATAAAATTGTGTTAAACGGGGTTCTACAAAGATAACGAAATAAAAATTAATGGGTACCTTTTGTTTGAGTTACAAAAAAAGCGCAACGTGTTCCAAGCATGATTTTTTTACTGGTTGATTTCTTATAGTTTTTTCAAATTATAGTACAAAATTTAGAACCAGATTCAACCCGGTTTGGAAGTAATGAGTAATAATTTGGTCAAGTACGAGGTCTTAAATTGAAAATATACGTATGACGCGACGAGGAGCCCTCGCTCGGTAACTGCTTCGAATGATTATTTTAATTTTTTCCACGGAAATTTCTACAAATAAACTAGAAAAATGAATTGAAAGCAAGGGCGTAGCCACGTTGGGGCAGGGTGGGCGCTTGCCTCCCCCTAGCTAGCACCGAATGCGACTTTATTTACAATTATTTGTATCATATTGTAATATGTTGCAACCCCTTAAGATTTAAGGTTATGTTGGTTGAACTGAAAAGTAGGCACAGAATTCAGTAGTTCGGATGTCTGAATGTGGAAAGAACTTATTAGAAGGTCTAGAGTGATGACATGTCTGGTCTGGAACTGTCTAGAGTATGGTGACGTCATCAGAGAAGCTTCTAGATCTGTCATCTTTAGGTATATAAGGCATGGAGTAAACCAAGAAGTTAGAAGTTAGTGCAGTATTAATTGTCAGTTGAAATGGTCAGAGAGGAAACACAGTGATAAAGTTCAGTTTAGATAGTAAGAGTAGTAAGATCAGAAGAGAGTAAAGTGATTAGTTAAGTAAATTATTTTTGTAATTAAGTAAGTTAATAAATTAGTGTTTAGTGTTACCCTAGTTGTTATAATTTCCGAATCCACGATACAGGGTGTTTACAAAAAGGGTGTAAGCACGTCACAATATTAACAAAACGTAGTTTGCTTTTAATGAAAAAATATTTCACTATTTGACTGTGTTGCCTTGCCCCATCCTGGATTTAAAGTGAAAATTTATTTCATTAAAAAATCAAGTTACTCGCATTATGACTTCCACATCCAGTGGAAATACAGTAACGCAAAAAAATTTTTTGAAAATTCTTATTGTTCAAATAGGCTTAGAATGTCATGAAACTTAGAGATTTTAAGTTAGGTCTGTCGTTCCGTTTGTAACTTTTTTTTGTGCGCACGATTACTCTGGAACCGTGAAATGTATAATTAACTGTCGAAGGTGAAATTTCGTAATTATTAATTTATATAAAAATATTAACATTTAATAGGAGGTGGTTTTTTCATAGAATATAGAAAACATTTTTTTCTTTATCAAGAAAAAAGTTTATGATTCGTTCACACTAGTTCAATGGGTTTTTTTAAAGTTGTTCCTTGAACATTCTTGTAAAAAATATGTAAAAATTGGCTGCCTCTAGGTACCACTCTTGTTTTTGTGATCATTTTTCTGACACGGTGCAAAATACAGCGATGCGTTAACTTTGGTTTATAGTGTTGTTTTAGCATAAAAATTCCATTTAAACGTAAAAATTTATAATATTTGTGTTATAAACAATTTTCGAAAAAATTAATTAAATTAATTAATTTTGTTATGTCAAAAATAATTATTGAAAAATTATTTACTTTTTGGTTGGAATTTATAAAATACCTAAAAGTATGTAAAACTAAATTTAAATTAATTCATTCATTTAATTTTTTAAATTTGAATTGAAATTTGTAATCAGCGACATCGAAACCCCTCGAATACCAATTTTCAATTGTAATTATTAACTTTTCTCAAATGTTTGTCGCCATATTGGAGCCGCCATTGCATTTGAAAAAACTATTACCAAATTCGTAATCAGCGGCCTCGAAAACCCTCGAATACTAATTTCCAATTGAAATGACTTACTTTTCTCAAACATTTGTCGCCATATTGGAGCCGCCATTTTGTTCTTGGAGAAACTATTATCAAAAACCTCTGTGTGAAGATTTTCAAAACCATTACTCGATTTTCGACTTTTGGCCAGCTTTTTCGGATTCTGGCCCACTGTGTGTTGGTCAGATATGACCATTGAACAAATGCAATAAGGACGATGAAAGCTATTGAGGGCTTACTCATGGACGAGGAATCACGGATAGCGCGTAAGATTGGAAGATTTTGCAACGTTTCTTTTGAATCTACAGAACACTATGTGGATATGAGAAGTTCACGTATTATTCGAGACAATGATGGTGTGCAAAAGCTGTTGGCTTGGCTTACGCAGACGTGAACAAAATAATGTCTATTACCTCAGGAGTTGTTGGAGATGCAAAAAACGCCTTTAAACGAAACTAAACCAACATTTTCAACTTCACTTGACTGCTGTACCTAAACCGTTGATTTTAGAGAAAACATACATATGACATGTTTTATAGAAAATCTCCTACTCTTTAATTTTCACTGTAGAGCGTGCATTTTGCCAATATGGCGGCTCGAGCGGCAGAGCTTACTTTGTGCAAAATGTGAATCTTAGTACTAGAATCTCTAGAATTATACCAAATATCAAAACTTCCCGAGTTAATTCCACCTAAAACTACCTGACGGATGGACTATAATGAGTAATTAAAAAAGAATGAGATTTATGCACTGCGAAACTATGATTTGATACGCTATTAAAGTACCAACAGAGAAACAGATACGTAAAATGAAATTCCAAATAATGCCTTTCTTCCTCCCGAACTCATTATTATTCAAGTAGATTTGAGCAGTATATGCGCTCATTCTTACATCGGATAATTGAGAAACAAATTAACTATTAAACATGTAATCAAATTATGCTGTTAGTTTCAAGAGAATATAAAACGAAATAAATTTAATCTAGCTCTGATTAAAAACAAATTCAATTTCGAGGAATTCGTAATTAATTAATTAGAAAAGCTGAGTAAATTAAAAGGAGCAACATTTTGTGACGAACTTGTTTTGTTTTGAGATTTTAAATTAGATACAACCGAGGCAGACGAACTAAATTGTTATGACCTAATATACAAAAGAAGGAAGAATGTTTCAAAGACGGTGACGATTGTTTTTGTTTAACAAATGAGATTGAAAGGAAAGTGAAAAATGGATAAATTGTAGGGGAGGAAAAATCATCGTAAAAGGAAAATAAACTAGAAGTCCCCGTTTCGACTGTCCACCAAATAAAATACCATGCTTTTGAAAAGTGTTTGTCTTGGAAATTTTATCGTGATTGACTATTGGTAAAATTGTTTCTTGCTGTTGAATCTGCATTGTGTTCAAATAACCATATTACACTAGTGTGAAATCGAACCGCATTAGAAAGAGAACTGTTAAAAACCGATTAAGCATGACCCTATACTCTATATAAAAGGGTATTCTACAAAAGCAAGAATCAGTTTATTCCATAATTTGGGATATAATGGGTCGAACCAACAGTTCACAGCTTACTTGTATTAGAAACTCTAATAAAATTAAATTACAAATTTAAAAAAACCCCGACACAAAAATATCGACTAAATAACTAATATAAAAAAAATAAATTAACACAACTTTAAAAATTATGAAATAATTTTGATTCCATATACGAACTCTTATGATTTATTTAAATCCAGCTTACATTTTCTTTATGTCCTCGAGATTTTGGCTGCTCTAAGGTAAAACACAGTATCCAACAAAATATCGAAAAACGAGTTTACTGCACAGTGCCACATACTGGCCTATTCCGCATCTTTTGAACTGACAGCAGAAGTTATATCTGCCATAGAAATGCTAATATCACCACCCTATAACACAGTATATGCAATGAATTTCATGTTATACCAATAATAAACACAGTGTGTACCATTACTGTGTTTTTGCATGGTTGTATACAGATACTGTGTTTTATTTATTAACATTATAATTAACATGTCAAAACCAAATTCAATTTTAAATAAACTTCCTGCGGCAGAGCTGTCAAAGCTTTTCTTCATTTCCCAACAATTATGTTTTATTCACATACTGTGTTTTACCTTAGAGCAGTCGACTTGCTTTCTTATAAGCATGAATATATCGGGAGCTGCTGTTTTGAATATAACTATTTAGTAGTTCGTCTTTACAGCAGCCCCCCAGTCAAACGAGTCAAACTTATAACACCACTCTTTTTGAGGTGGGGGTTAAAAAATTGAAAATTTTTAAAAACCCCCGATCAATGTATCTAATCGTACCAATTTCATATGACCGAATCAAAATGAGGCCGAAATCATATTCGGCTACCATAATTGTCTGCACATTTTCAATTTTACTTCAATAGGATAATTTCTAGAGAAGTTCAACATGGCGAATTCAAGATGGCGACCAATGGTCAAAATCTAATATGGCCTAAAACCTTCTCGACAAAATACTCTTTCGAATAAAAAAAAAGTGCATCAAAACCGGATCACCCGTTGAAGAGATATGAAGCCACAGACAGACAAACAGACAAACAAACATACAACCAACATTTAGACAATATTTATAAACATACAAACATACGCGTCAAACTTATAACACCTCTCTTTTTGGGTCGGGGGGTTAAAAATTAATTAACTTCAAACTTTTGGTTATTTTTTGGTGGTGCGTTAATTTCTTGGAGAAGTGTATATTCATTGCGTCGTTCATATCCGAATAAAATTTATAGGTTAAACCGAATCCTTCACCATTTCTTAGAATGCAACGTATGAGCGAATACACTATACGATCAAATTAGAGTGTTAAAACTAAAAAATTTTGTCCACCATCTTGGGGCTTCCGCCATATTGAATTTAGTGTGACGTCATTTTATTTTCGTATTCTTCTCAGCAAACCATGGGGGTGCATAAAAAATAACTGGTCCGCCATATTGGATTTGGAATGACGTCACTTAGCTAACCATGCATTGTTATCCAAACTAAATGTGTATGCAAAATTTCATCTCAATCGGTTGGGGATAACTGTTTTAAAATTCAGTTGCGTCCGCCATATTGAATTTAGTGTGACGTCAATTTATTTTCGTATTCTTCTCAGCAAACCCTTTCATTTGATACCCATATCATGGGGGTGCATAAAAAATAACTGGTCCGCCATCTTTGGGAGTCCGCCATATTGGATTTGGAAAGTTATCGTGCTTACAAGAAACGTGACAGACGGGACAGACGGACAGACGGACGCACGGACAGACGGACGAACGGACAGAGGACATTTTAAAAGTCGTTCAGAATTCGTTCAATAACACAAAAATTTTTTGTCTGCGAGCGATATTTACGGATTTAGAAATGTGCCGATCAAATGCAATATACTCTTCGTTTTCGTATTTGCGAAGAGTATAATAAACAACAGTTGAACTTGAATATTTGACACTGCTTAGCAACTATATGGAAATAACTCATGAACCGTACATTCATAATTTTAGGGACACATTTAGGAGTGCCTTATTTGTGTTATATGAAAAATACGGCAATTAATTTATGTTCTGACCTATGGCTGTAACCTTTCATAAATCTCGATCTCCATAGAGGATTGCCAGATAAGGTAACATATGGTAACGACCTAATTATGTTGAGAGTTTTATTAAATCCCATCCTCCAATCAATACCTTTATTAAATAGATTTAACAACATTTGTAATATGATTCATCTTTACACTTTACAATATCCACACAAAAGGAAAACTACATTTATTATTTACTACATAATTACCACTTACTAGAGATTGCTATTAAAGATGGTCGAGTCGTTGTTGAATCATTTATTAGGAAAAAGGGAAGGAGGAAATTTTTATTATACTTACATTGTCCTTAATATTTTCAGTGACTTAAGGCACTGATTTAGGTGCGTCACGGCAGGTTTTATAATTCTTAACAATCTCTATGTATTAGGGTGGCCTATCTCTCTAGGGGGTGAATTTTTTTTGCGTATTTTTTAAGTCTCACCCCACGAAAATATACTATTATACTAGGAATAATTTATGTCAAAGTTTCAGATAATTCGGTGAACGGTAACCCGTGCTGCATTCAGGTAGAAATTTGTAGATAAGATTTTATTACGGTAATACACTTAAATTTTACTTAAAATACAAATATCTACCTCTTTTCTCATAATGTTTTATTGGTGTAATTATTTCCTAGAAATTATTTGTTTTGGAAGTTTGGAAATATAATGCACCTACAGTAGGTTTTTATGTCAGTTTGCAATTGTGTTTTACAGTGGTGACATAAGTTCTAGCATACGTTCCTTTTTGAAAAAACATTTAACGATGGCTGATGTTAGATCCTTACGAAAATATTTTCATTTACTTAGTTGGACACTATTCGTCACAAATCATTGGCAATAAATTGCCGTCTAATAGACAAGTATTACAAGTGCTCTTTTATAACATTCGTGAAGTGAAGCTAAGTGTACATGAAAGTGCTAAATTAACAATAAAAGAGTCAGTTTTTTGGGATAAAGCTCGCATTCCGACACGTCAGGATTTTCATTGTGTTAAACAACTAGATAAACTTTATGCAGAGTGGAGGAACTTACAAAAATCGGCTAAAAGGGCCAGTGCGGGAGATAAAGAAAAAAATTTCGTTGAAAAATTGGACGATCTCTTTGACATTTCTCATGCAAATGCATTGGAGTTGATGAAAATAGAAGAAGATAAGCAGTTTTTAATTAACCAAAGAAAAAAGGGACGTCCTGGATTTATGCATGGTATTGATTACCAACTTGCTTCTCAAGAAAAATCAGCTGAGGAGAAATTACAGAAATTATCCGAACGAATGAAACGAAGTCAACAAGAAAAATCTAGATTAGAGGAAACAGTCACCTGTCCATCATCAAGTAGTAATTCAGCCGACTCCAACGAAAATGAAGATGAAATAATCGAAGCCCAAGAAGAGTTGTTACAAGACCAGCCTGGCCCGTCACAGCCAAAAAAGAGGAGATTGTATGGAACATGTAACATCATCACACCAAAAATAGCCGCTGCATTTGATGCTTGCAAAATAAGCGACAGGTATGGAGTCCATATTTTGACGGCAGTAGCAGAAGCACTAGGACATGACACCACATCTTTGTCCATCAGCAGAACCACACTTCAGCGCTCCAGACAACGCATCCGCGAAGAAAGAGCTGAAATATTAAAAACTGCCTTCGGTAATTCTGAATTGCCGGCCCCAGTCATCCATTGGGATGGAAAACTTTTACCTTCTCTCACTGGAATGGGAAATATCGATAGACTTGCTATCTTAGTTACTAGTGGAGATATTGAACAACTACTTGGAGTACCAGCTTTGCCCAATTCAACTGGAAGAGAACAGACTGAAGCAGTTTATGATGTGCTTTGTGAATGGGATTTGGACGAAAAGGTAATAGCTTTGTGTTGTGATACAACAGCATCAAATATGGGTTATACAGTGTGTTTCACTTCTCGTGAAGACACCTCTGTATCTTTTTTATTTGTTGCCGAATTAATTTCAAATTTTTATCAGCCATGCAAGTCCATAAGGTGACTTTATTCAACATATAAATGCCGTCTAAATCTAAAACGCCGGCCTACTGCGATAAAAAGAAAATGTCAATTTTCGAGAAATCATAGTAGGCTTAGAGATAGACAAAAATTTTGTTAACAAAAGTTGTTCGGAATCACTTGATATGTCCCCCTGTAAAATTTTGTGAAAATCGGAATATTTTCAAAAAAAAATTTTTTGTTTCACTTCTCGTGAAGACACCCCTGTATCTTTTTTATTTGTGGCCGGATTAATTTCAAATTTTTATCAGCCATACAAGTCCATAAGGTGACTTTATTCAACATATAAATGCCGTCTAAATCTAAAACGCCGGCCTACTGCGATAAAAAGAAAATATCAATTTTCGAGAAATCATAGTAGGCTTAGAGATAGACAAAAATTTTGTTAACAAAAGTTGTTCGGAATCACTTGATATGTTCCCCTGTAAAATTTTGTGAAAATCGGAATATTTTCAAAAAAAAATTTTTTGTTTCGCTTCTCGTGAAGACACCCCTGTATCTTTTTTATTTGTGGCCGGATTAATTTCAAATTTTTATCAGCCATGCAAGTCCATAAGGTGACTTTATTCAACATATAAATGCCGTCTAAATCTAAAACGCCGGCCTACTGCGATAAAAAGAAAATATCAATTTTCGAGAAATCATAGTAGGCTTAGAGATAGACAAAAATTTTGTTAACAAAAGTTGTTCGGAATCACTTGATATGTTCCCTTGTAAAATTTTGTGAAAATCGGAATATTTTCAAAAAAAAATTTTTTGTTTCGCTTCTCGTGAAGACACCCCTGTATCTTTTTTATTTGTGGCCGAATTAATTTCAAATTTTTATCAGCCAAACAAATCCATAAGGTGACTTTATTCAATACATAAATGCCGTCTAAATCTAAAACCCCTGCCTACTGCGATAAAAATAAAATGTTAATTTTCGAGAAATCATAGTAGGCTTAGAGATAGACAAAAATTTTGTTAATAAAAGTTGTTCAGGATCACTTCATATGCCCCTCTGTAAAATTTTATGAAAATCGGAATATTTTCAAAAAAAGAGAACACATAAAGAGAACTTTTTCCAACAAATGAAAGTTGTGAACAAAAATCAGCATTCAATAAAACACTAAAAGGGCTTTTTATTTTTACATATCAAGTTGAATGTAATATCTTTTCTTTTTTTCTTTTTGTTATCTCTCTTCTGGAGGAGTAACTCTCCATCATATCCTTCCTCCTTATTGGCTCAGAAATTTAGGAACATGGACGGTTTTATTGCGTTGAATGTAAAGAGTGCCGTGAAATTAACTGTCAATATGTATTGTTTTATTTATTTCGTCATTGCTTTCATGACAGAAGTGATTGTTGTTATTTTCTGTGGAGTTTGTTAGTTTTTCTTGTTTTAATAATTTTATTCATACTAAAGTTTCCTTATTTCATATCTTTTCTCATAATGGTTAGAATACTTTTAACTACTGATGAAAAAATTGAAATAATAAAGATAGTCGGTGAAAATGTACGGTCTTCAAGAGAAGCAGCAGAAGAATTTAATTTAAGACATCCTCTAAGACAACCAATACACCATGGTACCGTAGCAAGAATATGTCACTTGTTCAATACAACTGGCAATGTGCTTAAACCGAGAGTACATCTTAATCGAAATCACGGAGATGATAATGTTATATTAGCGGCGTTTAACGCCAATCCCACTACCAGTCTTCGAAATATGGCTCGTGACCTTAATTTGTCGGCATCAAAAATTTGGAGATGTTTAAAACGCCATAAGCTACAACCGTTTAAATCAAAATTTTTACATACCTTGGAGGAAGGTGATGAAGAGAGAAGATTAGAATATTGTTTATGGATCCAAGGTAATTATTTAAACAATAGAGACTTCTTGAAGAAAGTAATTTTCACGGACGAGGCAACTTTCTCCACCAACGGGGTAGTGTCATCACAAAACTCTAGGTTCTGGGCAGTAGAAAATCCTGATTGGATAATAAATTGTAAAAGGCAATATTCCCAGAAAGTAAATGTGTGGTGCGGAATTTTTAACGAAACAATAATAGGGCCGTTTTTCTTTTTTCAAAATATAAATGCGTTAAATTTGCTAGAATTTTTAAATAATGATCTTTGGAATGCAATTGTTGATTTTCCTTTGGAACAATTATATTTTCAACTCGACGGAGCATCTATCCACAATTCCGTAGTAGTGAGAGCATGGATGAATGAACATTTTCCCCAAAGATGGATAGGACGAAATAGCCCTTTAATACATTGGCCACCCAGATCACCTGATCTCACTCCAATGGATTTTTATTTTTGGGGTCACATTAAAAACAAAGTTTATATGACCAGACCTCAAAATATAGAGCAGCTTTGTGAGAGAATAAGGCAAGCATGTTTAGAAGTTACAGCTCAAGAACTGCGAAGAGTTGTAAAAAATAACAGAAAACGGATTGAGAAGTGTATTACACTTGAGGGTGGGTTAGTGGAAAGGGGCGCAATATAATAAATAAGTAAAAAAAACCATTAACTTCTTTTATTTTTGAACTATTCTAACACTGCGGCTTTTGCTTTATCTGTATTTTTTTTTCCGACAATATTATCATTCATTATTAGTAGTCTTCTCTGTAAAAACAACGGCCCTTTTCAGGGCCACCAATTTAATTCAAAAAGAATTCGTTATATGACAGCATCCTACCAACCTACATATTGTTGACAGATGTTAAAACTCATTAAAGTAATTAGATTTTAATTTTAATTATTCTAAGGCCGGCATTTTAGATTTAGACGACATGGGGCGTATGAAGTGATCCTGAACAACTTTCATTAACAAAATTTTTGTCTATCTCTAAGCCTACTATGATTTCTCGAAAATTAACATTTTCTTTTTATCGCAGTAGGCAGGCGTTTTAGATTTAGACGGCATTTATGTGTTGAATAAAGTCACCTTATGGAGTTGTATGGCTGACAAAAATTTGAAATTAATCCGGCCACAAATAAAAAAGATACAGGGGTGTCTTCACGAGAAGTGAAACAAAAATTTTTTTTTTGAAAATATTCCGATTTTCACAAAATTTTACAGGGGGGCATATCAAGTGATTCCGAACAACTTTTGTTAACAAAATTTTTGTCTATCTCTAAGCCTACTATGATTTCTCGAAAATTGACATTTTCTTTTTATCGCAGTAGGCCGGCGTTTTAGATTTAAACGGCATTTATGTATTGAATAAAGTCACTTTATGGACTTGTATGGCTGATAAAAATTTGAAATTAATTCGGCCACAAATAAAAAAGATACAGGGGTGTCTTCACGAGAAGTGAAACAAAAATTTTTTTTTTGAAAATATTCCAATTTTCACAAAATTTTACAGGGGGGCATATCAAGTGATTCCGAACAACTTTTGTTAACAAAATTTTTGTCTATCTCTAAGCCTACTATGATTTCTCGAAAATTGACATTTTCTTTTTATCGCAGTAGGCCGGCGTTTTAGATTTAAACGGCATTTATGTATTGAATAAAGTCACTTTATGGACTTGTATGGCTGATAAAAATTTGAAATTAATTCGGCCACAAATAAAAAAGATACAGGGGTGTCTTCACGAGAAGTGAAACAAAAATTTTTTTTGAAAATATTCCGATTTTCACAAAATTTTACAGGGGGGCATATCAAGTAATTCCGAACAACTTTTGTTTACAAAATTTTTGTCTATCTCTAAGCCTACTATGATTTCTCGAAAATTGACATTTTCTTTTTATCGCAGTAGGCCGGCGTTTTAGATTTAGACGGCATTTATATGTTGAATAAAGTCCCCTTATGGACTTGTATGGCTGATAAAAATTTGAAATTAATTCGGCAACAAATAAAAAAGATACAGGGGTGTCTTCACGAGAAGTGAAACAAAAAATTATTTTTTGAAAATATTCCGATTTTCACAAAATTTTACAGGGGGGCATATCAAGTGATTCTGAACAACTTTTGTTAACAAAATTTTTGTCTATCTCTAAGCCTACTATGATTTCTCGAAAATTGACATTTTCTTTTTATCGCAGTAGGCCGGCGTTTTAGATTTAGACGGCATTTATGTGTTGAATAAAGTCACCTTATGGACTTGTATGGCTGATAAAAATTTGAAATTAATTCGGCAACAAATAAAAAAGATACAGGGGTGTCTTCACGAGAAGTGAAACAAAAAATTATTTTTTGAAAATATTCCGATTTTCACAAAATTTTACAGGGGGGCATATCAAGTGATTCTGAACAACTTTTGTTAACAAAATTTTTGTCTATCTCTAAGCCTACTATGATTTCTCGAAAATTGACATTTTCTTTTTATCGCAGTAGGCCGGCGTTTTAGATTTAGACGGCATTTATGTGTTGAATAAAGTCACCTTATGGACTTGTATGGCTGATAAAAATTTGAAATTAATTCGGCAACAAATAAAAAAGATACAGGGGTGTCTTCACGAGAAGTGAAACACACTGTATAAATGGGGCAGCCACACTATTGCAACAAAAATTAGAAAGAGATATTCTATATTTTCCTTGTAGACATCATATTTTTGAAGTGGTTTTGAGAAGTGTGTTTGACACAAAAATGCCTTCCTCATCTGGTCCAAATGTGCCTCTATTTAAACGTTTTAGGGAATTTTGGCCTAAAATAGATCAAAATAAACTAAAAACTGGATTTCAGGTATCAAAAATTAAACACATTTTACAACCAGTTAAAGCCGAAATTGTAAAGTTTCTAAATGCAGCTTTAACTTTGCAACAGCCTCGTGATGATTATAAAGAATTTTTAATGCTCTCTAAACTTTTTGTTGAAGAAGAGCCCACTCACACGACATTCTATCAACCAGGGGCATTTCATCATGCACGTTGGATGGCCAAAGCCATTTACTGTCTAAAAATATTTTTTTTCCAAGATCAGTTCCAACTAACTAAAAAAGAAAAATAGGTATTGAAGATATATGTCTCTTTATTGAAAAGGTTTATGTAAAGGCCTGGTTTACAACGTTATTTGCTAGTAAAGCACCGCTTCATAACTTAGACTTTTGTAAAGAACTCATTAATTATCAAAATATTGACAAAGAAATATCTCAAGCCGCAAGTAGGAAAATAGTGAACCATTTGTGGTATATTAATTCAGTAAATGTTGGCTTATCTTTCTTTGATGACGATATTTCAGTTACCACTAAAAGAGAAATGGTTAAAGCTTTGAATAGGAAAGCACCAAATCAAGAGGGTATTAAACGACTTATGATTAGTAACATTACTGACGTTGAAAACAAGGAGATTCAGGACTTCATATGCGAGAACACTAAACAGTTTTTTCAAAAATTAGGTTTTTCTATGGAATTTTTGGAAAATGATCCAACAACATGGAGGGAAAATGAAAGTTATACCCGATGTTTCAATATTGTAAACAAAATTAAAGTTGTAAATGATGCCGCTGAGAGAGGAATCAAACTTATTACTGACTATAATGACATTTTAACAAAAAATGAAGACCAAAAACAGTTTTCACTCCAAGTTGTAAATGATTATAAATCACAGTTTCCAAATGTAAAAAAAGAAACCCTGTCGCATGCTTTGGCCTAGTGCAAAAAATATTGTTTTTATTACTATATGTCTTGTAGATTTAGGATAATATTTGGTACTATGTATGAAAAAAACGTTTCATAATAAAATACACAAAGATAAAACGAGAGTTTTATTTCAAAAACTTCTAGTCTAGGTTTCTTAGACTACGAATTTACAGTAGTATGACACATGTCATAGTCACAACAGATAATGTCTTTGATATTTGTATGACTTGATTAGTCATTCTAAAGATAAATGTTGCTGATTAAAAAAAAAAAACAATGCATCAACCAAAGAATGTAAATAATTCCATTTACTTTTATTATTGCATAATAATGCATTCTGCGGCACCCCTTGCCTTCAATTTGCCTCAATAATATTTTGAGGGGACTGCTTTTTCTTCAAATGGAACCATTTGCAGGGGTGAGAAATAGAAAATTTCGATTTCGAAAAAGATGGGCCACCCTACTATGTATGCTTGTCCGTTGAACCGGGTGCAGAGTAGGGTGGGCTGAAAAACACGAAAATTTGAATTTACAGATGGCCCACTTACTAACTTATTACTATGTATCTAAAACTAATTCGGGTAGATTTTTAGCCAAATCGGTGAATATCTAGCTGGCCCACCAGGGCCTTGAAAATGAAAGAAAGGGCCAATTTTTCGATTTTTAACATTTTTTAAATTGACATTTGAAATATTTTTTGACTCTTTATTAATGCCTAAATGCGTGTAGCAAAAGTTTTTCGAATAAAATATTTTTCAGTTCCAGGGAAATTAGAAATTTTATACAGAAAACCTTATTTTCGTCGAATTCTACGTTTTAATGACAAATTTCTAATTAGTGCAGAGACTGTAGTCTATGCCAAAGTTGCAAAAACCCCGAAAGTGCAGGGGTAGCAATCAAGCATGACTACCCCCCGTTTTCGAGGACGGCCAACACGATGGTGATAGTCATGTGGTCCCTACCCCCTCGAACGCAACCCCCCCCCCCTTCTTTCGATTTTTCGTTGTCAGGCATGCGAGGACTTGTTGGATCTGATTTTTTTTTTTTTTAGGAAACTCAATATGTCCTGTAAAATATCGCAACCAGACATCCTAACGCCCCACGGGGGTTGAAACCACCCCCTCCCTCAATACCGAAACATGCAAAAAACTTCCAAACCTGCTGAAAATTGTTTTCCACAAATTTTCAAGGGCGAGAAACACAATGCTCATATTATTTAGCCTCTGACTCCTAACACCACCCCATTTTTCCATTTTTCGTTTTCAATCATGCAAGGACATGTTGGATTGAGTTCTTTTTGAAGAAACTCAATATGTTCTGTAAAATTTTGCCACCAGACATTCTAATCACCCCAGGAAGGTTGAAACCACCCCCTCTCTGAATTCTGAAGTGTCCCTCAAGGAGACGAAGGTATCCCCCGTTCTCAAGGGTGGAGAACACGATAGTTGCATCAATTTCTCTCTTAATCCTCAAAAACTACCCTTGCAAGCCCAAAACCATCGGTTTTTCTTATAGTGAGATAACAAGCGCTCATTGGATCAGGTTTTCTAGGAAGAGAAATTTTTTTATTTTCATAGGACGGATTATGTGCATATATATTGTATGTGCATAGTCCACTTTTTTATTATATATTATATACATGATTTTTTTCACATTATGTACATAATTTTTATTCTTATTCTAGACATGTGTCATATATTATTATTATTATTATTATTCAATTTTAATTTTCTTCGGCGTTTACATGTCCTCAGAATATAATTAAATGCAATAAATGTGGGTTAAGGACTAACTGTACGCATACATGGGTATTGGAAAACCCCGATCCAACAATTCCTCGCAAGCCTGATAACGAAAAATGGAGAAAATAGGTGGTTTTATGCATTAAGGGGTAGTCGGTTAGAGGTGGGAGGCTAAATAATATCAGCATCGTATTCTCCGGCCTTAAAAACGTGTAGAAAATAATTGTCAGCACATTTGAATGTTTTTTTGCATGTTTAGGTTTTGAGGGAGGCGGTGGTTTCAACCCCCTGGGGTTGTTAGAATGTCTTATTGCGAAATTTTTCACAACATATTGAGTTTCCTCAAAAAAAAAACGATCCAAAAAGTTCTCGCATGCTTGAAAACGAAAAATAGAAAAAACGGCTGGTTTTATGCATTTAGGGGTAGGTGGTTAGGGGTATGAGGATAAATAATATCAGCATCGTGTTCCTCCCCTTTCAAAACGTGTGGAAAACAATTTTCAGAACGTTTGGATGTTTTTTGCATGTTTCGATATTGAGGGAGGGAATTTCAACCCCCGTGATCGTTGCGAAATTTTACAGGACATATTGAGTTTCCTCAAAAAAAAACCCGATCCAACAAGTCCTCGAATGCCCGACAACGAAAAATCGAAAAAAGAGGTAGTTTTTTGCGTTTAAGGGTAGCTCGAGGGGGTAGGGATCACGCGACTATCACCATCGTGTTGGCCGTCCTCGAAAACGGGGGGGATTAGTCATCTTCGGTCGGTACCTCTGCACTTTTGGGGTTTTACACTTTTTTTGCAAGTTTCGTATGAACTACTGGTCTGCTTATGAATTACAGGTGCAATGAAAAGCACCCCAACAGCAGCCAAGGAGAGGGTCTCCACTGAAGCTTGTGATTCAGAGGGAGGCCAGAATGGGAGCTTACAGGCTACAAAACTCTCAGAACCCGACTCCTCTTGGAGGCAACTCGGGGCACATGAGGATAATTAACATTGTAGCGGATACTTTATTGAGCATGAGGTCGGACTATATGACATCAAAAATTACATTCAACAAGCCCTTCACTATCACCATTGGAGATAGGAAGGACTGGATGACAGATGCTCCTGATACTTTACGCAAAGGCGTGACTTGGTATACCGACGAGTCCAGGATGGAATCTGGAGCTGGAGCATGAATGCATGGTGAAAGGCCAAGAGCGAGTATAAGTCCCTCTCTTGGACAGCACTCCACTGTATTTCAGACAGAAATTCTGGCTATACTTGAGTGTGTACGCGAGAATGTCAAACGACGATATGTTAACCAGCAAATCTCAATTGCATCAAATAGTCAGGCGGCACTCTAACAAGATGTCTTCCGGACTAGTTTGGGACTGCCACGAACAGCTCAAAATTCTGGGTGAGCGGAACAGACTAAGACTACTCTGGGACATACTAGTATAGACGGCAACGAAAAAGCTGATGAAATTGTTAGACAAGGAGCAGTTGATATATTCTATGGCCCAGAACCCGTGCTGGCCATCACTAAAGGCTCAGCCAGAAGGGTAATTAAAGACTGAGTCAGGAGTAAACACAACCACTACTGGAGAAATGTTCCAGGAAATCGACATGGGAAAACATCAATGGAAAATGTTCAAAACAAACTGAAAAACTGCTCACAAAGAACAGGATCCAGTTAGGAAGCACCTGTATTTAATCGGAAAGTTTGCTGGCGACCTTAACTGTAGACAGTGTGGTAAGGTACCAGAAACTGTAGAACAGATTATACACTGCGAGGCGTTGGACCGCAGAAGATCTACGGGCAAACACAATAGACCCGAAAACCATCAAAACTCGCCCATTTTCAGACCTGCATAACCTTGTTAGTGATACAGGAATATCAAAATGGACAGTGTAAATTAAGACAGGGAGAGCACAATTAGCCCACAAGAATTCTTTACAGACGATCCCCATGAAGAGGGGTTTTAGTCACATAGAGGCTGACACTGAGACTGATAAATTTTGCAATTTTTAGTACAAAAAAGATGTTGCAAAAAGTTTTAGACGATTTCATCCTTGTTCGCCGAGTTCCGAGGTTAAAACCCTCATCTACTCCACTATAATTGCTGCAATATTGTTGGCTTCAACTAATATAAACCCACCATTACCTTAATATTAATTTAATTTAGTTGGATTGAACTATTATACTTAATAAACCGAACTACTTGAAATCAACGACTACTCCAGCGACTATTTAAATACACTTTCAGCTCATCTTTATTCATCCATCTCTTAGCATCAGGACTTATTATTATCACTTCAGCATCGAATCACTGATACCAGATTGTAGTACATTTCATACGAATTTTGCATACCTAACAGTTTTTGATAAAGTACACAAATAAGCAATAAACAAAACAATTTTCTCTACCCTTCAGCAACCAACTCTGACATTTTCAGTTAACATGTTCTCGGAACGTAATTACGATTTTGCGATGAAACATACAATGAAACAATGGATAATGGAATATAAGTTACGTATACTTTAACTTTATAATGACGTCGTTCCCTGTTCGCATATTATTTCACAATCTCATTTCTGCAGTCGGAATTATAAAATACCGCGGTTATCGATTAATTGGTTATTTATATTAGGCTTTCAGGAACTTATAACTTTAATTTTCAATTATAATCAAGGTAAAATTTCCCATTATAAGGATGCGAGTTAACATAAGTGACGAAAATAGCTACAATAATTTTATGTTAATCAAATGTGCAAGTGAGAACTGTTTTCTTAAAACTTTACATATCCATTGCAGAATTCAGCATAGGGAAGATATTTTGTTCTTCTTCATGTTTTGACAGACGTTTTGTAACCTACCTATTATTTTAGTATGCCTATCTTGGCTGTGGGGCACGCCTGACAGCGTCATGCTATCTACCGCGGTTGCTTTAAGTTTAAAATTTCTATTATATTCTCTTCAGAAACGGGTAGATTTGTCGGACATCTAAATCTCGCCTATCGGTTTGTTGGAATCCTTGAACAGTTTGAATCCATCAAGAGCTCGAATTGTATTTTTTTTTTTCGCCATCACAAACCTTACATCATTCATATTGTCAGTCGCATCAGCATCATTCGAAAGTAAAAAAAAATGAGCAACTACTGGAAGCGACTGGAATCTCACCACCAAATTTTTACCAAAATCCGTTAATTCAGTTAATAACCAGGCTCATTACCGCTGAGTTATTCAGTACGGGCCTCCGTTCAGCTGGTGTTAGAACTTATACCCACAGTAATGGGTAGTGAAAAACATCTGTACTCAAAAAAAAAAAAAAAATAACAGCAGAAAAAAATCTTAATGACTTAAAGCTTTTTTATCATCAGATTTGGATTCAGCCCACCAAAATACAAATGAAATTATATGCCATGTGAACAGTGAAGAGAAACTTTTTGTGTGTGCCGATGAAATTAACGGAAAACGTTAAGTGTGATAATATCCTTGAAATCAAAATAATATTTTCAAATGGTAAATAAAAAATCGATACTGTGCTGAATAGAAGAAAGTTTATGTACCAAAAGGTCAATAGACGTAATTCGATCTGCACCAAGAACTTTTCAGCTTATATACGTTACCAATGTTATACTTACTGTATTCTTCATTTTTTGTTCAGAATAATGTGTTGTACTAGTTTAAATTGATATTACAACAAAATAATCATTTATTTAATAAGGCAAAAATTCTAATTCGTACATACCTACCACTTTTCATAAATAAAAATAATAAAATTAAAAAAAAAAATACCCCCATACCTCTTGATGAAATTTCAAGTGAGGTACTTTGAGGTACTCATTCGAAGCGAAATTTAATGCTCTTTAATTTGTATAATAAATGACTTTTCGATTGGATGCATTATTTTTAAGTTATAGGCCAAAAACTGAAAAAAGTGCCAAAAATTTGTGGTTATTTGTCTGCACAAAAAGCCAATGGGTTTGGAGGTCTAAAACTTGGATTCCACATACTCTCTACAATACATACAAGATAAAAAAAATCTCATTTATTCTAACTATAAAGTACCCCGTTATTGAACTAGGTGGAAACGCTATATTTATTGTAATTTTAAGTGAAGTTTAGTAGCTACTGCTTTTGCGTTAAGCATTGAACTTTAATGTAGATTATAGTAAAGATTACAATTTATTGTGTTAACTGGAACCAACCCTTATGTGTGCGCTTTATTTCCCACGGTACTATTAATTTTAAGAAAAAAAGTGTAGATACATTTTTGATAGAGAATTTTATAAGGAATAATTTTGTATATAGGTATTTTTTATCAAAAAGTGCACCGTTCCCGAGGTAATTTAGAAAATCTCAAAATGGGGGTGGAAACGACCTCCTGGGGGACGAAGCACACTTTTCAATTTACTAATTCTTATGCTATCCTTAACATTTCCACCAATTTTCAAAACTTTCTGAATTTTGTCCGATATAAATTGGTAGCAACCATCAATAAGAGTTTTAATATTGCAGGAAATATATGTAAGTTAATATCAAGGAATTACAATTTACAAAATCGGTAAATTGAAAACGAAGAACGCATTTTAGAGAAAATCCAAGATATAGCATAAAGCAAGTAGCATTAAATATAAATATTAGTAAGAACAGGGTTTGGCGTTGCTTGAAAAAACATAGAAAAAGACCAAACAAGCCATTTCTACATGCCCTAGAAGATGGTGATACGGACAAAAGATTGGATTTGTTTTTTTGGGCCCAGGCTGAATTTTTAAACAATATAAATTTTCTGAAAAACGTCATATATACTGATGAGGCAACATTACCACCAATGGAATAGTATCCTCCCAGAATTGCCGGTTTTGGACTGCTGAAAATCCCCACTGATTTATCAGTACCAAAAGGCAATAGGTATGTATCAAAAGTTAACGATTGGCGTGGTTTATGGAATGGTCAGTTAGTCCATTTTTTTATTCCGAGATTGAATGGGGAAGTCTATTCAAATTTGTTGCAAAATGAAATTCAACTCTTTTTCAATAATCTGCCGCAAGATGTCAGAAGAGGCTTGTATTATCAACTTGATGATGCCTCGGCTCATAACGTTGCAAGGGGCTGGCTAACGACAATTTTCCAGATAGATGGATAGGTCTAAAAAGTCAAGCGCAGGAGTTTCCCCTGGGTCTCCGGGTCTGACACCACTTGATTTGTGGGGTTGTTTAAAAAATATAGTGTATAAGAGCAGATCACTTATCGAAGAAGAGTTAGTGATCAGAATTAGACGGGCATGTGTTGAAATCACTCCGGCTGAAATTAGTAAAGTTATACGCCATATAAGAAAATGGATTGAGCAATGTATTCGGAATGATGGTGGCTATATAGAAATGCAAAAAATTATATGATTAAACGACACAATCCCTTTTGTTTTCATGACTTACTTAGGTCTTTATTGTATTCCAAATTTCTGCTATAAGGTATTTTCAATTATCTTTCAAATGGGACCAACCGCGTTCGTTTATCTTAATTGTAGCTTTTTCTATGGCCGTCAGAATACATTTTTAAGGCGGTCAAAAAAACCTAACGTAGTTTATTTCAGGATACTATCACAACTAAACCATTACGACAGGATTTTCTTTTTCAACGTTACTATTTTACTACATAAGTTTGAAAATCACTATTTTTTTGAAAATTTGAGTGATTTTGCAAAATTTTTAACATTTTGCAAAGATCTTGCAAAATATGTATTTTAGGAAGAAGGGTTATTATCTTTAATTGAAGGTAATAAAATTATCTTGAATTTGTTTCTTGGTGTGCATCTCCGATTAAAGAACTTATATCTAGATACATAACAGGCTATCTTTTCACTATATACCTTGTTTGCTCCTAACATAGTCACATTATATGTCCATTAAAATGGATAGATGAACATCACATCCCATAGGCAACAGTGGCGTTGTGTGTGTAGAAAATGTGTAGAATGGTAAATATTTTCATTAAAATGAATTATTGCAATTCCTGCATTACCGGCTCTTTACACAACGTGATGTAGGTATACGATATTACAGTAAGATAAAACAGTAAGATAAATATGTATTGAAAAGATATTAAAATTTAATTGCTATTTACTTTATAACTGTAAAATGAACTTCATCATGTTACGACTATGGAACGATCGATTTTCTTCTTTTCTAAACTGCTTTCTGCAAACGGCACAGCACCTCACTATTTATTTGCACAAAATATATTGTCACTAAACTGTGTAAGTATGAATAGAGAATATTATTTAGGTATTAAGCAAATCACAACTTAAAATAAAATTACTTTTTCACCAGTTTTTGGTCGGAGAACACGAAAAACATTTATTGACATTAATGGCCGAACTGTCAACTGACATGATAATCGAACTGAAGCCGATCGTGCACGAGCGGCCGCGAATACGCCGATGGGCCAATCAGCAACTTATGGGAAGAAGTGCCTTAGATTGTGAGTCTTTCAGCGACAAATAAATCAATGCCATTATGTATCTAGATATAAGTTCTTTAATCGGAGGTGTGCATCGATCGTATGTTTCTAGACAAAATTACAGCTATTTAAAATTGAACAAAAAACTATTTCTTTTTCTAAAAATAGCCTATCATTAACCATTAATATATACACTTTTCAGTCTAGATATCGAAGAAAAAATCATTGGACGTGTTAGGCACGACATTTATCTTCAAAAGGCTTCTTGTTTTTTTTTTTTCGTGTCACTAAAATTACTAGACTAATTTGAAAAGTACTGAGGCACTGAGCAAACTCAATAGACTCAATATGTATGAAAATTCAGAATTCTGAGTAAAAAACACCTATTGCACAACTTGAAGCATATTTAATTTTGTTATTTTTTCTGTCAAAATATAGGTCCTTAAAAATAATCGTTTTTAGACAAAACATGTGTATCAGGAGAAACCAGTAAATAGCATAATTTCGGAGCAACAGTTGCTAATTATAATTCTAATAAATTTTGACTGGTGTTACAAAAAAATGATTGTGTAACTTATTTTTAATATATGAAAAACACTGCTTTGTGGCATTTTAATTGTCCTACAATTAATTTAGTACTATGTACAGTATGTACTTTATAGGTTACATTTTTGTAAATATGTACTGAAATTTACTTCTTAATATGGTTAGGGTAAGGACATTCCCAAAGATATGGAAGGATGGCGTGGATGTCGTGGTCGTGGTCGCGGCTGATAATCACACCATTGATGCCACCATGCTGGGTGAACATATCAGAGTGGTTCATCCTTTCAGTGCCAAGGTACGGACATGCTGAAGTTACCTCACTGCTTCAGGTGTAGGTCTCGATAGCGGTCACTACGTCGATACTTTGATATCGATATTTGTGAAATAAACAAATCTGTCCATTTGAATGTGGCCGCACATATCGAGGATGTTAGCACCAGTTCACCCTTGCCGTTCACACCGATTGTCTACCGCGATGTCCAAGTCGATATAAAATAGTTTTTGCATCGCGGTAGACAGAAAGGCATTGCGGTAATTTGCATCTAATTGGTTCACACACATCACGTGGTATCTCTTCACTAGATCATACGCAGTAAGCTGTATTACATACTGGAGTGAGCCTTAACAATAGGAAATGATTGTTTTCTTTCGCAAAACTATAGCGAGAGAAGTATACACGAGAAGGGTACTCTGTCTTCTTCGCACTTGTAAAACTATGATTTCAGGCAACAGAGACAGGGCACCTTGGTTATTAAAGTTTCTCTATCTATTGTTTCCACGACTCTCCCCCCTATCAGCTCATTCTCCAGCATGTTCTTCAGATCAGTGATTATACGCTTCCGAAGCTTGTAACACTGGAATGATGAAACTCTCTGGGGCTCAAATCTCGAAATTATTCCGATGGGAAATTGGTATTTTATCTTTTCTTATTTCATTACGTTTCCTATTTCTTTATCTTTCTTTTCACTACGTCTACTCCCTTAAGTCGAGAATTGAGCCCCTGGTATGTCCACTTAGCAACAAGGCATCGATGTAGTGATGTATCGACCGTGACCGCGAGCTTCACCACGACCAGGACATTCACCGCGAGGTATCTTCGGCATGTCCGTACCCTAAGAAGCTTGGGAAACATGAAGTCGAGTGGAAGAATACCACGTGATCTGAGTGAATCAACCAGGTGTAGGCTACCACGATGCCTTTCTGTCTACCTCCATGTAAAAACAAACTACTTTGTATCGACCTAGACGTCACGTTAGACCTTGATATAAATAGCTAGGGTGAACTATTGCCAGCATCCCCAGTATATTCGGTCACATTTAAATAGGTATACATATTTGTTTTACAAATAGATGGTATCGATGCAGCGACCGCGATCGCACCTACACCTCTAGCATCAACCCAGTTTTTAAATCCACCTGCGGTAGATGGGAGCTCTGACCAACAATCTATTGCCACCAAGCCAAACCGGACCCACCCCGCCCAACCACACGCTCACCATGACGCCACACGTCGAGGTTGTCTGGTTGGCTCCAGGACGTGTTCCGGCTAGGCACATTTATTGTACTCAAAATGTTGAATAAAATCTTCTCTCTCTCTCTCTCTCTCTAGCATCAAAGCATCTTCGACATGTCCGTACCCTTACAATAATTGTTTCCTTTAAACCCTCATATTTTATTATTTTAACTTTGTTAATTGAATATTTGTAATTATTTCCAATTTCGCACAATTTTTTTTATGTTATCGAATATGGCATTATTTTGGTCCCAAATTCGGTCATTTTGGATCCGCCATCTTGTATTTTTACTTTTTAACCTCATTTGCTATAATATTTGCACTCACATGTAAAATAATGATTAATACTGCATGATTTTGATATATTTGAGCCTCCATTTACTTCTTAAATTGTTTTAACACCATCGTAATCTAGAAATCTCTAGGTGAATATTTCCAGGTCAAAGTAATCGAAATTTTTAGAGTTTTAAATCGTTTTTATTAGAAAAACGAGTTTTTCTAAAATAAAAATTAACCGACAAAAAAGTAGTAAAAAAAATTATTTATTAAATCCATTCAATCCAATCCATCGATTTTCTAATAACTTACTTTTTTCGTCTTGCACTCCACTAGATAAAAACAACAAAATCATGACACGATTGCACGTAACTTGATTTAGAAATTGGTCTTTTACTTCTCACAACTGGAAGGAATTTCTATCCAAAATATTTAACACGTTTAACATCTTTATACATGAGCGCACTGTAATTTTTAGCACTGAACACGTTACATACACATGACTTAACTTTTCAGCACATTGCATTTTCAGATATGCATAACTTCTCTAACATAATGCAGGTTGTTAAGAAGCATCATATAAAAATATGTAGCTTAATGAGGGAAGCTGTTTGTTGTTGCATATGCATTTTTGAGATAAACCTATACCTAGGATTCATAATTACGCTTCCATACTTCAGGGACCAATAGAAAACATAAACAGAAAGTGTGGTTTGTTACATGGATCATAGTCTGACATCGCGTAATAAGGATGATACAAATACATCCCCCAAAGAAGGCTCATCTAAGTCATTTTCTTGGCAACTGCTTCTAAACGGCTTAAAATATCAAATAAATAGGCTAAAGTGTTGTAAAAACCATTTTTGGTAGAATTACTCCCCTTCTTTCTTCCCTCGCTTAACGAATAGAAATATTGTAATTGTGAAAGAATCACCCTACGAGATTTCTCTGGATTTTCACGTTTCAGAGTACGTAGATTGCGAAAATTAAAGCCGTTTAATTTCGTCTGTCTGTCTGTCAGTTGGCGCTATACCTACAAAATCACTTGACGGAGAAGGATAATATTTGGTAGGTAGTTGAGGCTAGTACCACCGAAGAACGGGGCTATAGTTTCGTCGAAAAATAAACAGGATCGAATAAAAAATATAATAAAGGAAAAAATATGAGGGAAAACAATAATACTTGGCATGTATTTAACACAAATGTCAAGCAAGAAAATTATGAAAAAAAATACACACATCGCAAAAATAAATAATTTAAATAAATATGGCTGAGCACGATAATATTTCATTCATTCAACACAACTGTCAAAGAAAAATATGAAAAAAATAATATACAGAGTGGGCACCGGGTAGCTCTAATTACCCAAATATAAATTATTCGCCAACAAATAATATCGGCTCTTTCAAGTGGAACACTGTTTCTATTTACTTTTGCAAATACAAAATTCAAATCACATACAATTTTTCTAAGCGTCATTTGATTTATTCTGGGTATATCTTCATCTTCATTCAAGAATTGTAAAATTTTCTTTAAAGTGGGAATTCCATTAACAAAGAGAAATATATGAACTTTACGCCGCATTCCATTTTTCTCGAAATCGTTTAATATTGTTTCTTTCCTCCCAGATTTCTCTTTAGATTTTTAATATCTCCTTCACTTTTTTGCTGCCTTAAAATTCTATAAAAATTCTATAAACATGCATGATTAACGAAGTAGAAGGCTTTGATTGTTTCGAAATATATGTTATTCATCAAATTAGTCAATTGTATGGGAAATTTCCCTAAGATTCTATTTAGGAGAAGTAAAAGATTTATCTTAGATCGTTAAAACCTGCAGGGCTATTTATTAAATGTAATATATTAATAGATAAATAACAGCCAAAACAAATTACAGACTTTGTCAAGCTTGTAAATTTACACGCCAATATACGTCTACTGTCTATATAGCTAGGCAGCTGGTGGCAATACGTATAGGGTATATGATTTCATTGTAATTAACAATAATATGGAATGAAAGTATTGATATAACAGATCGATTAGAGCAGCTACCGAGCTTGGTTGCTGCTGATTTTTTAAATAACTGAATTTCAAATTTGCAAAAAAAAAACGTTCCTGTATTATTTATTGTTTCGGCCATTGCTATAAAGTTGTTGATTTATCAAATATATAAAAAAAATGGTTGGCTGAAGTCCATGACTGATTTTTTTCTAAAACTAATTGTTACCTTGCAAAAAAAAGCGTTATTATGTCTTTTCATTGTACTTCGCATTGGTTTTAATTAGTTAGTTTTTACATCCATAAGTAGAGAAAAACATTGGCTGACGTGTACGTTGCTGATTTTCAGAAATATTCGCAATTTTCCCGAGAAAATGTCAAAGTAAGAAAATAGTCCAGTGGAGGATTTTGCTCTGCAAAAGGTGGAAAAGTAATAATTTCGATATTTTGATATATGTTTAAGTCAAGCCTTGATAAAAAATACAAGTTTTTTGCCTGGGGGGAGGCGCGAGCAGCCATCTTGAATTAAAGATGCAAAAAATGTATTTTTTAAAATAAATCGGCAACGCTCGATCCAACGAGAAAAATGTTCAGGACAAAATTGTAGAGGTCAAAATTTCCTACATTTTATTTGTCTAATGTTTAAAGAGATACAGCGTCAGACAAATGGAATTAAGAAGAAACAATTTATTTATTAAATAATATACGTTTAAAACCTCGTTTAAAACATAACATATTACGGGACACCCTGTATATACATACAAGAGAAGGAAAAAGAAAATAATTTTAAAAAACATTAGAATATTTCTTGGGACTACCTAGATACCGATAAAGCTTTATTTATTTATTTTATTTATTTATTTATTTTCGTTACAATATCCTACAGAACAGGTTCCATTTACAGGATAAGGGCGATTACAATAGTTTTACAGTTAAGCACGTTTTTACAATACAAAATATACACAAATTGTACGCACTACCCAACAAGCAAAATTCAAATGTTATAATATTATTTTGTATCATTGCAATTTTATAACTGTGATAAAACAGCAATAAAACAAACTGCTGTAGAAATATCAATTATAAACAAATTTGTTTATTGGGTAATTATGCCACATTTTACGTATAAAAAAAAGAAAAGAAAAACCAACATGTACTCCGGCTACTCAAAAGTACAAGTGAGTGAGTCGTAAACCAGACGATTGTAATAAACAGGAAATATAAAAATATTTTGAATATTTTGGGAGCATTTATAATGGGACAGTTTATATAACACGTTATATACAAAAATATTATAAATAATAGATCAATATATAACGCACCACATATGACATATATAACATATTTTTTACAGTTTCTTAATACGACCAATGCTGGTTTGAAAAATATCTAATTGATTATCTACTTGATTATAATTATTAAACATTTGAAAAAGGACGCTTGAGTAAGTATATTAGTTCTTGGAATTGGTAGGGAAAAAGTTTGAGTTTGTCGTGATGAGATGCGAGGTACGTGATAATAAATGCTGTTTGTGAGGTCTTCAGATTTGATTACGTTGTGAATAATTTTATATAGAAATATGATAGAGTGAATATTTCACGTTTTCTAGGGCAGAAATATGCGTATTATAAATGGGGTTCCATATAATAGATGCGTATTCCAGCTTTGACCGTACTAAGGAGTAGTATAATAATTCACATGTGTGAATGTTGTTGAAATCTTTCATGTTCCGCAAAACAAATCCTAACACTTTAAAAGATGATGCAACCGTCGAGTTTACGTGAGGAATGAATGTTAGCTTAGAATCGAAAATTACTCCAAGATCTTTAATAACACCAGGTCTATTAAGAGATACATCGTCAATCTTATAATCATGTTTGAATATAATGTTCTTACGGGAGTAAGACATGACATTGCATTTACTGGCATTAAGAAACATACTATTTGCTTTACACCAGTTACTAATTTCGTTCAGATTATTTTGCATCATTGCACAGTCGGCAGCGGAGTTTATTTGGCAGAAGATCTTAACATCGTCAGCGTACAAGAGATATTTAATATTTAGCTTGCTTGAAATATCATTAATGAAAATAACGAAAAATAATGGACCAAGAATGGAGCCCTGGGGTACGCCTGAAGTCTGCAAAAAATGATCGGATTTATGGCCCCTAACTTGAACATATTGCCACCTATTTGACAGATAGGAGTCAATAATATTTAAGAGATCGGCAGAGATACCCATGGTTTCTAATTTACATTTTAAAAAGGCATGATCCAGCATGTCGAAGGCCTTGGAGAAATCGGTGTAGATTACGTCCACTTGGCCTCCGCTATCCAGGACCTCAGTGATGAATTGTGTTTTGACAACCAGATTTGAAACCGTTGATCTCCCAGTGATAAATCCGTGCTGTTCCGGTATGAGGATATTGTCAACATGACAGTAAATAGAATCATATAGTAAAATCTCAAATACTTTACTAAAATTACAAATAATGGCAATTTGTCTGTAGTTTGTTTCGTCATTTCTACCGCCTTTTTTGAAAACAGGTACAACTTTTGATAATTTCCACATATCGGGAAATACCGATGTTTTAATGACTAAATTAAAAATGGCGCATAACGGAGCAGCAAAAACTGGGGCACAGTCTGTACTAAAAAAGATGGTATGTTGTCGGGACCCATGGTCATATTTGATTTCAATTTTTTTGATGATTTAATTACGTCATCTTCTGAAAACTTTTTTAGCTGCAAAATGCCATTAGATAGGGTGATGCCAGAATTCTTTGAGCAAGGGGGCGTGTTAGAAGTGGAGAATGATTTTGAGAAGAAATCTGCAAAAGCTGAAACGATCTGTTGAGAGTCTTCCAAGTTACTGTCGTTGTATTTCATGTTGAGCGGTATAGATGAGTTGCCTTTCTTAGAATTTAAAAAAGACCAAAAGTTATTTGGATTTAATTTTAAGTGATTTTCTAATTTGCTTGTGTAACGTTTATAAGCCTCCTCATTCTCAGTTTTAAATTCAGCTCTTAATTTTTTGAATGTATTATAGTCCGCTATATTGTTTGATTTCTTATACTTTTTTCGAGCTTTATCTTTGATTTTTAATTTAATTATTAATTGTTTGTTGAACCACGCAGGATATACGCGTGCGCATGCTTTCTTTCGAGGGACATGTCTGGATATTAAGTTATTTAGTATAGTGTAAAATTCAGTCGTAGCCATGTTCACATCAACATGATTTGAAATGGAACTCGAATCAACCTGTAGCAATTCATTGTAAAGGTTATGAAAATTTGCTTTTTTAAAGTTAAAGTCCACGTTATTTTGTAACGGAAAATTTTTATATTTATCTTTATATTCAATGCAGATTGTTAATGCCGGATGATAAGCATCTTCTGATAATAAGACATCCACAGCCTTTTCAACTGTGCAATGCTGACTGGTCAACACGAGATCTAAAATGCGATTTTGAGCGTTTAATACGGTATTATGTTGATTGAGATTAAAGAAATTGCAAAAATTGTTTACTGCCAGAGCTTTGCCATCTGCGGGGTTGTTCATTCCGGGTACGTTAAAATCACCGATTATAGCTCTATTACTTCCATAAATAAAATAAAGTGATTCAAGTGCATCAAAGAGAATGTTATACTCTGCTAGGGTCGTTTGGGGTGGAATATATATTATAAATAGATATAACATGTTTTGATTAATGATCAGTTTAGAAGCTTTGTAAAAATAACACAGGCCGGCAAATAAAAGAGGCTGTTATTTTGATCAGAATCGTCTTATCTTATATTTTTTGACATGCTGAAATCAATTCTGATATTTAAAAAAAATCTACCGCATCAGTTTTTGTCTACCACCCCTGTCATCCCATAAAATGGACAAAAAAAATGACTTGTCCTTGATCTAACTTTTCTGAAGTATTATGACGCGCTGAAGCCAATTTTGGACAAAAAAAAATATACTAATACCACTTTTTCTCCCTAAAAAGGGCAAAAAGGTCTTGTCCCAAGGTTCTTATCTAACTTTTCTGAAGTATTTTGATGTGCTGAAGCTAATTTTGGGTCTATCGTATCAGTTTCCCTCTGCCATCCCTCAGAGATAAAAGGGGGTTGTAGAGAGAAACTGACACGATACAAATTTTTTTTGTCCAAAATTGGCTTCAGCGCGTTAAAATACTTCAGAAAAGTTAGATCAGAACCTTAGAACAAGACCTTTATTGCCCCTTTTAGGGAGACAAAAACTGATGCGGTACATTTCTTTTTTAATATCAGAATCGGTTTCCGCAAATCAAACAACATAGGATAAGACGGTTCCAATAAAAAAAACAACCTCTTTTTTTTTGTCGGCTTGTGTAATTATTAAGACACGTCAGCCAATGAAAAATCAGAATAGCAGATTTCAGGCACTATTTTTTTAATGTTTTTTACAAGTAAACAAAGCTTCCTTTCAAAGTGGCTGTCACGGTAAAATAATATAGAGGCGTTTTTTTTTACCACATTTTTGAAAATTTACCTCCATTAAACGCAGCAGTATACAGGTGACTGATAGGGTTTGGGTCCCGGGAAGTCTCGTATCTCGAAGTCCCGAGACTTTTTCCAAATTTAATTGTCTCGTGTCCCGGGATTTTCGGGTCGGGACTCGACCCTCGGTGGGGTCAAACGATTTCAGGAGATATTTGGTAAATCTGGTTCAGGGAAGTTCGTAAGAGGCTCCAGGGTCAGAAAGCTAAAGGGACGAGATCATTGGGGTCTTCATAAATGGGCAAAAGGGGGCGCGAGTTTAGAAGCGACTCAATTTGGGCGATAAGACTATAGAGTTCCTCGTAGGTCAAAATTTTGTTCCCCTAATACGCGGTATGGGGTTTTGTCGTACTTAGCGTATGCTTTGCTTAAGCCATTAAAGTGTGGTGAAGCCGAAGGGTTGAAATGCCATTTTATAGAAAGTCGGATAGGAGCAGCTTCAGAAAAAGCTAGAAGTTGATTTCTTGCACCAATAAAATTGGAGCCTTGGTCCTTCACCTGCGAGCTATAAAGCGTCGAAAACCAGGGATTTTTTGTTTATATAATGTAGGGGGGAGGGTTACCACAGTCATTAATTAATATTTTACATAAAAATATCGAAAAAATGACGGTCAAAATGGATTTATTTTAATTATCTTTTTTCCTGTTAGTTCCACCCTAAAATTAGGTATTAACAATATTGTAGAAAGTGAAAAAAACCTAGAACTTTTATTAAAACTATTTTTCTCTTTTGTTATTTTACGATTTACAGCTGTCAAAATGGTGAAAATGTATGCTCCTCTGCAAATGTTTGCAATTATCTCACCCCGTTGCTCCTACGTAGTAGTTATTATGAACATTGTCATTTTTTCAAGATGGCGGTCATAGCGGCAATGGTATTTTTGTTGAAAGTATTAATGCTTGCTTTTTGGTATGCAAAAAGACCATAAGGTGAGCTACGCTCTAGAGTTTAAATAAATTCAATAATAATAATATACCAAGTGTTCATTTTGTCAAATTCAAACCGCGAAAACTTGTTTACGAATGATATGAATACTGACTGAACTTTTAGTGGAACGGATAGAATGTCGTAGCTCATTAAAAATATTTTCGGAGTAGAAAGATATGGGATAAAAACCATCTTGTTCAGAAATGTTTAACGCATCAGAATCTCTTTTTACGAAAATTTTGGGTGGTACTGAAAAACAATATGAGCCATTGAATCTTGAAAATGTCTATTTTCGTACGGGCCTCCTCTGCAAACTGATGTTTTTTTTTCTCCATAGCCAAGTAACGTAAATTACTAATTTTTGTTTCACTGATGTACTATTGGGTATGGAACGAGTATGTAATTTTTAATGTAGAAAGCACCTTCAATTTTAGTTGTAGTTATTTTTTTTTCCGAGCGGAACACGGCAGAATCGAAAAAGTTCCGACTTCAGTAGTGCTTAAATTTTTTTTTCACGATATGGATTTCAATTTTTTTACCATGTTGGCTGAATTGAAGTAATACCAACATATGCCCTCGCATAACATATGGTCGCGTTTCAAAAATAAAGTTTTTAGAGCCATTTTTTATAACGTCGTGTCTGGCGAACTGTTCTCCTCACTGCGAGTGCGAGAGAGAGCGAATTATCGACTACGGACGCGCATTGGAAAAGGAGCGCATTATATTATCTACTGCGGTTTCTATACAGGGTGTAACTCAACTTACCCGAAAAATTTTAACCATACATGCACCTTTAAATAAGAAGTCGACTTCTTAAAAAAAAATTAATAAAAGTTCAACACAGAAAAACATACACATTGTTAAAGTTACAAATTGATGAAAATGATAACTTCTCGAATAAGTTGCGTTATACCCTGTATAATTCAACTGACATATTATTCGCAACCAGTGAAGTGCAGTGTCTTGACTTGAACACTTTATGCTTTGACAGGTTCAGACTCGACGACTTCATTTTATAAAATTGGGAAGAAAACAGTGTTTGACACTTTAGTAAAAACACCTGAAATATTCGAAAGTTTACAATTTTTTGAAGTGCTGCCAACAAACGAATCTGTTGACGCTGCGAGAAATTTTGTACAAAAATTTTACAAACGAAAGAGTTGCACAAGCTTGGACGAGCTTCGTTATAACATGACGATGAAAACCAAGAAATCTGCAGCAGAACTTCCTCCGACTGAAGATGCGTTTTTGCAACACGTTTTAAGGTATGTACTTACTTATCAACGTGACCATATTATATTGCAAAAATCAATCTTACAGGTGTCTACTTCAAACCAAGATTTGGAAAAGCAGTCACATTCCTATCGCGGAGGAACTTGATATATTTTCGTATGGTTGGCAGAAGCATGAAAATGTATGGAAACTCGTGTGGACGACGAAAGCTGCCATACCAGATGAAATTAGCGAGGTACTCAACATTTACTGTAAAGATAAGACATGCTCTACTCAGAAATGTGACTGTTTCAAAGAGAATCTTAAATGCTCTGAACTGAGCAAATGTAAAGAATGCAAAAATGCTGATATCGAGCCCCAATATGATTCAGAAGATTCAGACTTTTAGTTTTGCACTATATATTGCTTTATGTTATGTGTTATGTAAAACCTTCTTTCATCAATTTTTGTTGTGTTTACCCATCGTCCGATTTGTGTTTTCTCCGTTCAGTATTATTATTATTACTACTATTACCATACATACTTGTACAGATATTAATATATAATATATAATAAATAATATTTTCAGTTCTCAAATTTCCCCTCCACATTGTGTTCAGTAGAGAATCAAAAGGTTATTTTAGTGTACATTTGCGGTTCTAATAATTATTGCACAGGAGGTTTCAATTATTTCTACCCCAAAACATTTCATTTTTAAAAATAACCCGGCGCTGAGTTCCACAATATTTATATTTATAATGCGCTCCTTTTCCAATGCGCGTCCGTAGTAGTGATGGGCATAACCGATTAATTTCAATAACCGAATACTAGATATTCAAGTGATTTCAATAACCGGATAATCATTCGGGTGATAGTCACTTGAATGCTATGCATAACGTACAAGGCTATTTAACAATTTTTGCTCAAATTCCGATTCATACAATTTTTTTAAATATTTCCATGGGAATATCAATCAATCAATTCATTCTTGGGAAAAATGTGTACAGGATAAAATGATTCTTTATAAAATTGCACATAGTTTGATTATTTCTTGACATAATAAATATAAATATAAATATAATAATATTATAAATAATAGGTATGTAAATCGATACTGATTACTACATCAATCGGTTCGAATTCACATACCTAATACTTATTTTAGAAACGTAGGTTAGTAATGAGGTTCAGTCGTTTATTGTACGATACGAGTTAACATTTTGCATGATATTTATTTGTGAGAGTGATGAGTTATATGAGTACTTGAATAACTGTTTAATATTCGGTTATTTTTCTCATGAGTACTCGTCGACAATAATCGAGTAATGCAGGTTATTTCAGTAACCGGATAACCGGTTATTTTTCACGCGAGTGATCCCATCACTAGTCCGTAGTCGATAATTCGCTCTCTCTCGCACTCCCAGTGAGGAGAACAGCTCGCCAGACACGACGTTATAAAAATGGCTCTAAAAACTTTATTTTTGAAACGCGACAATATGTTATGCGAGGGCATATCTTGGTATTGCTTCAATTCAGCCAAACATGGTAAAAAAATTGAAATCCAAATCATGAAAAAAAAAGTTAAGCACTACTGAAGTCGGAACTTTCTCAATTCTGCCGTGTTCCGTTCGGAAATAAAATAACTACAACTAGAATTGAAGGTGCTTTCTACAATAAAAATTATATACTCGTTCCGTACCCAATAGTACATCAGTGAAACTAAAATTAGTAATTTACGTTACTTGGCTATGGAGAAAAAAAAACATCAGTTTGCGGAGGAGGCCCGTACGAAAATAGACATTTTCAAGATTCAATCGCTCATATTTTTTTTCAGTACCACCCAAAATTTTCGTAAAAACAGATTCTGATGCTTTAAACATTTCTGAACAAGATGGTTTTTATCCCATATCTTTCTACTCTAAAAATATTTTTAATGAGCTACGACGTTCTATCCGTTCCACTATTTGTTTCTTATCACTTTGCGAAACTTTTGATATAAGGTGCACCGGTAAAATCACTTAATTTTTAGTATATCATAAATTAGTAAAAAAAAATTAAATTGCAGAAAAATGCAGACACAGATTTCAGCCGACTGCATTTGTATCAATGTCATATTGACAAGAAAGATTTAAAACAAGTAGCTGACACAATAAAATCTATAGGAGCGCTTTTTTTATTGCACTTTTAATTAACTGTTAATTCAAAACTCAGCAACGCCGTATTGACTGAAATGTTTTTCCGGCTTTTTATTATGACGCCTTTATACTTTTCAACTTCAGTCACAAAATAAGATCATATAAAAATTTCTGCCACCAACTCCCTAACTAATACTTATTATTCAGACTATATAGACAGCTAGACCTTTCAATTACCAATATTTTCACTTTGTGATTTGTAATATTGAGGTACTTATTATAAATAATATAACGATAACTATTATCATTATCACTGTCACTATTGTTACTATTGTTACTATCGTCATCGTCATCTTGCAACTTAGTCAAGTTGTGTAGCAAACCAGTTAAGCGGTTTCCAAAATACATTTTTTCTATAAATTTTAGCGGAGACTTTGGAAGGATATCTCTCCTCAGGGTGCAACTTAGTATTCAGAGTAAGTTAGATTAGGTCATCATATTTTGATCTGATCTACACAGTTGCTTACTTACGTGACACCCTGTATATACAAAAGGTATGAAATATACAAATTTGTATTAAATACTTTCTCATATAAAAACTGTAATGTAGGTCAGTGATAAACTAAGTTCGACTGTTATAACAGACTTGAAAAATATCATGATCAAAACTTCTCTTTGTTTGATAAACATACGATAGGAAGTCGTTCGGTTTTTATGCGGACCTCATAAATTTGCAATAGAGTTTTTTACAACTTTGGGGGTATAATGTAATCTGGCAAACACTGTAGGGAAAGCTAAACGAAGAAAGCTTATTGCATAACGCAATACGCTGTAAATGAGTTTCACTGATAAATATAACATTTGAACCATTCGAAAGAAACTAAGGCGGATACCGTGACTGCCGAGATTTTTTAAATTTTCATAAAACATCTCCAGAAATTGGCTGGGTATATTTGATGTATATTGTTATTGCCATGCTTAGCTTACTTCATCCTGCCTATATTTATTATCTGAATCAAATAATATTTTGGAATTACGTACCATATTATATCATTTTAAATTTAATTATGATTAGCTTTGTAATACTTGAAATATACACAACGTATTAGCTATGGAAAAGTGTATGGGTAAAAGCAAACATTGGCATAAAATCATGAAAGTTGAAAATAACTCGATTATTTTATTTAGAATAAAGGAATTGGTAGTTCAGTGGTTTTTTGTCAAGCATACACTCTGGCATAACTTAGAGCACTTGTGGATAATACCGGCCGGCAACTGCTGGTATGAGATTCGGCGAAAAATCAAGAAGGAAAGATCGTCAACTTGCTAATTTACCAACATTTGTCATGACAGAAATAACACGTAACTCACACAGATTAAACTTGCTAACGTCCTAGTTTTCTTCATATTTCTTTACGACTCTGAGACACAGATCGTTGGAAAGGAATACAGGCGGCGTACTGATGCCTTCGAGAACCGGAGAGGTTTCTTATGAATGGGCTCATTTAGCATTTTTTTAAATTTCATTTTCTGAATTCTAATTCTAAGTCTAATTCTAATTCTAGAGCGAAATACAAAAAAATTAATTTTCAAGGTCTCTATAGGCTTTAAAATTAATCAAGAACATCATCGCGTGGGCGTTTTCATGTTATAGCTGCGTGACGATAATTACTCCTATCGTATCGGAAGACAGCCGCTTGCCTAGATGCCTAACAGATGCGCAGATGCGTCATGCGGATTAAAAATACCGTTTGTATCATGAATAGTGGAAATACCGTAGGTGATGGAAAAACTAAAGCAAAACGTTCTGTTTTTAAGTATTGTATTTTGTCCAAATGTACTAACACAACAGTAAAAACTCTCAATAAACTGTTTATTAGTCTACCACAGGATCCTTTTAGGAGAACAGTTTTGACAGAGCGTTTTTCTAATTTACTAATTGTTATTAGGGTACTAATTATTTAAATGTTTAAAAAGATGCTGTCATTCCTTTAGGGGGCGAGTTTTAGAAAAATCAGGCAAAAGCTCTAAAAACTACCACCATACAATATTTTAGCTTGCTAGGATTAAAGGTACAGGAGACACAGTGATGAGTCAGTCAGTCACTCACAATCAGTGGTATTCCTTTTTTAAATATTGGTATACACTTAAGACTGTGTAAAAATAAAGAGGTTTAGAGATAATTATTACTAGTAACTTTTTCTTAAAATAAGATTTTATGTCATTAAAAAATGTAAAGCACCCTCCACATTATTAGCAAAATACTAATATATCTTCTTGATGGTGAAAACCAACACGGTAATCATTATTTACTATTTTAAAAATTACAACTTACCGTTTCATTTTTACTCCTCTCATTTCAGCGCTTATATACTGATGATTTGTGTTAAAACACTCCATCACCATAATTAAACCTACTTCTAGCAGATTAGACGAATCTGCTCTTAAATAACATGAGTAAAAGGTCCCCTAATGGTAGGTAGTACTAACACTGACTTGCGATTGCGAAAGATTGTTAAGCGACGTAGAGCTTGGGAGGGAATGACGTCAGCGATTCGAGCGCCTCAGTTTATGAAGAATTAGATTTTAAAGCAGTATATTTCTTCTACTTAGATAGATCTCAAATTTTCAGTGGAATAGCTATTTGATGATTAATTAGCACAATTGTAATAAGAACGGCAGTATGGAATTTGACTAAATGTGTGTTTAAAATGTGTTTTAACCGCCTTCCATGACCCTCTTAAGTCTAGTAGATCCTTGAACCCCCCATCGCACCAACAATTAGATTATACAAAAAATACGCCCCCCTAAGCGACATTCCAGCATCGTATACTTAAGAATTCCCTCATTTTTTGGGCACATCAATCAGAGAGAGAACAATATAGACAGGCTGGTAGTTAAGAGATGGCATAATGCTGTCACTAGATGTGCCATACAGCAACGGGCGGCCAATTAGAATAATGCGTGGTTCACAAAACGTCTGCCAAGGCGTTGTGAATAAGAAGATGTTGCATACAACTATGAATTTTATGCATTTTTATTGAAATATAATAAATCACTCTTAGTTTTACTGAATACTGTACATATATTTACCATTTGTTGTAGTTAAAGCTTAGACGTATAAATAATTATATATGTTTATGTTATACCATTTTGTATTTTTATATTTAAACCATCTATTTACCTTTTTTCTCATCACCAAATATTCTCATAAGCACCGAAGTTAACGTCGCTTTGTAAATATATTTACGTTTCATTACATCTTCTGAGAACAATTGGTTATTCTAATAAATATACGGCAGAAAGTATGTGTGGTTGCACAGACTATAAGTTCTATTAAATTCAAATATACCTAGTAAATTTTATTTTGTGCAATATGGTACACATGCGTTAAGTAGTAGGGATAATGCTTTACTTGAAGCCACAGGGTGAAGTGAATTTTATTTCCGATTCTGTAGCAGCATAAGTCACTTCGAGTTCTTGATAATTAATCGATATATTGCCATTTTTGGTGTTATCATATTTTACTTAGTGAATCGATCAAGCTAAAGGTAATTAAATTTATTAAATTAAATAGTCCTGCCACAATTGCTCCCGAATTTAAGTTTCAAGTCTATTCAATTTTTATGTCGAATTCTCTAATTGAATTCTTATTAGTAATGAATTAATTAATTTAATTTACTTACTTTAATTAGTAAAAGTTTAGAATCAAGGTATATCGACACACTGGAAATCATTTGAGTTTAGTTGGGAATGGTTAAAAATCTGCAAATATTGATACATCCATATTCCAGTCAAGTTCAGTTCAGTTCATCCAGGTATTTCAACTCAACTTCGTTTATGAGATAATTGGTAGGAATTGCCGGACCTCACCAGGTCTCAATGCAAAGTGTCCATTTTGTCGTTTGGTGAGATAGTGAATTTTTCATTTAATTGTTGTGTTAATTTTTTTTTGCAAAATACGTTACTCGTAATTTTTGAACTTTAATTGAGCTACCATTTTTCTTAAGAAATATATTTGTTCTATTTTCTTTAAAATCAATGATCATAATATTTTGCACAGAATTATTATTTCAGATTTAGTAAACGTTTGTCAATTTTTATCATATTAATCCTGTTAAATCAATTGCACTTTCTAATTCGAAGTATTTGCCAATTCTATTCAACATTTCGCTCTTTAAATATTTTTAAAGGACATTAATAAACGGTATTTTTATCTTAAATTTTACATATTTTTATTATTCTTTGTGTTATGTCTGTTTGAGTAAAATCAGATCTTTCCGCAGCGGCAGTTTCAGTACTAAAGAGGTTAATATATATTTCAGTTATTCTGTGGATGGCGGCCTTTTTCATAACATCTTTATTTTAGATTGGTCGTGAAGCAAGCTGGTTTGGTAAGGTACTGCGTGAAAGTTAGTACAACCTCCGACTCGTGTAAAAATAGAATCCACGAAATCCCAGCTCTTGTACTAGATCAGCTAGTCATTGGCGCCTCTACTTTGATTTGGTTGAAATGTTTTTAATTATGCCAAAATAACGTGTAACTATTTGCATTTTTTTTCTAAAGCTAAGTAGTGGTGTTTCAAAGATCACTGCTGAGTTATAAGTAAATAACAGAAAAAAGGTGCCTTTGACAGTTAAGAACTTCTGAATGCCCCGCATTTCAATCTTGATAACTTGAACTACATTACCCTCAGAACTATCACATTATGACAAATGTATATTATTTTTTGCTTATTACCTCGAATTGTTGTCTCCAGAGTTTTGCCTAATAAGGACTAGTTTACTTTTACGTACAAATATAGATAGAGGTTTCTTCTTCGCATTATTTGCAATCGCAAAATATTGTCTACATCAGACAATGGTATACTTGCAATTGATAAAACCGCTGTTATATCGCATGTTGACATCGCATCGGTATGCGGCAGTGATGGAAGTTGTAATTACTTTTGAGTAATCATAGGTAATTGTTACTTTTTTAAAAGTAATCATTACTTTGACAGAATAAAAATTGCTATTTTAATATTCAATGCTGAGGTTCTGTTTCACTCTTTGAATACATGCACAAATTACATGTGAATTTATGTCATCATAACCAATAATAATCATTATTATTTATTTTCGTTTGTCCCGCAACAAAGGAACTAATACGGAAACACTCTACAGATCACAATTCTAAATCGATCCTCTTGAATGTTTTTTTAATCACTTCTTCTATTAACAGAAGAGAACCCTATTGAATTTCAAAAAGATCCGCTAACTAGTTTAATTATTATAAATAATAATAATTTAACACCGTTACGAGTTTTTGCGGGTATTTCTTTAGTTTTGGGTGTCAATTGGATAAATAATAGGACACATGCAACCCGAAACCTTCATCTCCTTCCTATGCTCCTGTTCCCACTTGCAAGATAGTCAAGCATTATTTTGAATAATTATAAGCTTTTTTTACATGTATTTACAGTGGGTAAGCATATCATATTTTTTTCATCAAGTTATTGGCAAAATTACTTCATTTGTTTCATTAAATTTATTGAAATAATTAATGAGATGAAACTGGGATATAAGTACTCGCTGCTACTACTTCTATAATATATGGGTTAAAGCCTACAAGAATCCTGATTAAACAGGTACAACAGTTGATTAGAAATTTCAATTGTGAAATTTACTAATCAATAACTAGTGTCGGTATGTAGGTTCTAATAAGTATATGGTAGTAAGTAATCAGAATGCAAAAGTAACGATTACTTCTGTAAATCGAGTAATCGGTACTTCGGGTCCTACTGAGTAACGATTACAAGTAACAAATAGTTACTACTCGTCCATCACTGGTATGCGGACTCGTGCATAAAATGCGACTGACATGTGGTCCTTACCTCAGAAGCATAAATTTCATTTTGCCACATTATGTGGAGCTGCTGCTGGTCCAATAATAAGGCTATTTGATTTTTTAAATGGTCTTACTGGCATAGTTTCATTTTGAAATCATAGTAAACATGGGGTAGTGAGAGCAGCAATAAATAGGATCAAAAAAGATCAAAATAAGGTCAAATAAAATCGGTAAATATTTTTAAAGAAACTAGTAAATATGTTAAATAAAATATTCCCTACGCTAATAAGAAACAACTCACCATTTCAGGTTCTAAATCGGTAAACTAGGAGAACTGGTAAAAACTTACCTGAAATAAAATAAAACAATCATAATTAACATAGAGTATTTCAGTATACAAAAATACAATACAGCAATGTTTTAAAACTTTGGCGCAATATAAGAGGCTATTTGTTTGACCTGTGATCTCTTAACGTCTTAAAATTCCATTGTTTCTGATAAAGTGGATTATATATCAAGGAAGAAGTGTACTCTATTTCCACAAGTTATACAGTGTATTTCAGTTAAGTTTGAACATTAATATTTTTATAACTGAAAATTCGTAGCTAATATATAGATAGATAGATAGATAAGATCTTTATTAACCATTCAGAGATACACTGAATGTACATTATGGCAAGTCAAACAAACATAGATCATAATAATTAATAAATAGAAGCATAAAAAATATATTTTTATAAAATACAGGGTAAAAAAACATGATACTAAAATATGTATGTTCCCACACATAGATATACATATACGTACGACCTCTGATTAAAGAACTTATATCTCGATACATAATTGTACTTTATTGTACTGATTTGTGTGTTGCTGGCACTTCTTCCCATAAGTTCTTGATTGGCTAGTCGATCTATTCGGGGCCGATTCGGGCACGATCGGTAAGTTCGATTATCATAATTTCAGTTTGACACTTTTGACAGTGTCGGCCATTAATGTTAATAAGTGTTTTTCGTGTTTTTCGATCAAAATGTGATGAAAAAGTTTTTTTATTTTAAGTTGTGATTTGCTTAATACCTAAATAATATTCTCTATTCATATTTACACAGTTTAGTGACAATATATTTAGTGCAAAATGGTTAAGTGCTGTGCCGTTTGCAAAAAGCAGTCGTAACATGATGAAGTTCAGTTTACAGTTATAAAGTGAATAGCAATTAAATTTTAATATCCTTTCAATACATATTTATCTTACTGTATTATCTTACTGTTATATCGTATGCCTACATCACGTTGTATAAAGAGTCGGTAATGCAGGAATTGCAATAATTCATTTTAATGAAAATATTTACCATTCTACACATTTTCTACACACACAACGCCACTGTTGCCTATGGGATGTGATGTTCATCTGTTCTTTTTAATGGACATATAATGATAATGTGATTATGTTAGGAGCAAACAAGGTATATAGTGAAAAGATAGCCTGTTATGCATTTAGATATAAGTTCTTTAATCGGAGGTACAGACACATATTTTAAAAGACATATTCATTTTAAAAAATCACTTACACTGTAAAAAGTAGATTGAATTAGAAATTTGTTTGCTTCTATTTTAAAAAAATTTACTGTGTTGATTTCTTTTAAGTAACTAGGAAATTTATTGTACATGACAATGAAATTGTAGTGTGGTGAATCCTTCAAAAAATATATTTGTATGACACACATCTCCATGTCGTGTTGAATAGTCATAATTTTCGTTTAACCGTAAAAAAATGAATATATTACTTTTTACATAATACATTTGAAAATAAAAATATTAGGCACAGTTAACAAATTTTTGCTTTTGGAAATATACCTGCATGTTGTCCAGGGTTCAAGAGTAAATATTAAGTGTATTATTCTTTTTTGACCGACAAACACTCTACCTAGATCAGTTGCAACTCCCCATACACTATATTATTTGCAATATGGCTAAATGCCAATAAATAATAAACATTTAATAGACCGTCCTGATCGAAAGATGATTTTAGATGATTTTAGTTGTATTGCTATTTTCTAAGAGAATCTCAGAACTACTACCAAAGACCGTAATGGTAGGATCATCAGCAAACATAGTAACACTACCTCTACTGATGAAGTCCGGCAAATCGTTAACATAAAGCATAAATAAGGGTGGATCCAACACTGACCCCCGAAGAACACCAAGTGTTAAGTTTTTGGCTGTGTAAGGTGACTTGCCAGTTTCACCCTAATCTTTCTGTGAATCATGTATGATTCTACGTATACCAATATTGTACAATTTTTGTATCGGTAATTTTACATCTATAGTGTCAAATGCTCGGGATAAATCGAACACTAGTGATACCTACTACATATCTTCCCTGATCAAGCTCGGAATACACAAAGTTTAATAAACGGTGAGAAGCATATTCTATTGATTTATTTGTTCTAAATCCATGTTTAGCTGATGATAAAACTTTGTTAGTGTCTAAGAAAGATGAAATTAAGTTGTGGACAATTCTCTCAATTAGTTTTGAAAAGGTACTCAATAATGATATTTGACGGTAATTGTCTATGTTAGTGGGATCATTATTCTTTTTATGTAAAGGTAAATACCTTAGCTGTATTTAGCACATTAGGAAAAATACCTTGTTCAATGGATTTATTAATTAAATGAGTCAGTGAGGTGATTATTATATTTATAATTGATCTTATCAGTTTCAGAATGAAACCATCGAATTTGTATTTTATATACAATTTAAAGATTTCATAATATTGTCTTCTTCGATATAATTGATAACTATACTGCTTTGGATGTTTCTAGAGAGTGTACATGGTAAAGATAGGTTTTCTCCAAAATATTCAGCTAATTTTTTTTTTAATGCCTTATTTTATATTAACGTCCTGGCGAAGTTTAGCTAATGCTACTCTACCACCAGGACGGCGAGATGAGTTACGGTCACCCATCCAAGTGATGGACTCGCCCGGCCGTGCTTAACTTCGCCGATCGAGTCCAGTCACTGAAACCGGTACCGTACCTCACCTCACTCAATCATACCATTTTTCCTAAGCTCCATTTTGTAATTTATATTAGTTTTTCTCCCAAGCTTTTTATTTACTATATTCCGGGTTGTTTTAGCTTTGTTAGAGGATTTGATCTTTGTAGTATTTAGCCTGCCTTAATTTAATTTTATGTTTGTAATCTTTTTTCTAGTTATTTATAAATGCTTAATTTCATCACTATTTGTATTTACTGACAGCCAATGTAAATTTTTTAGCCTATCCCCCTCATTCCGCAATTCTTCAGTATACCAAGATTTAGATTTTGTGTAATGTAATATTTTCACGTTTTTTTTTTTTTTCAATAAGTGGACAACTTATATTTAAGTATTGAATAAAGCTAATTGATTTATACTCATCGCAGATCATTATTTACAGAGACACCTTGTCTTTAAATTTTACTGAAAATCAACATTTGAGAAAGACAACGACCAAGAAAGCATATCGCAGCATGGCCAATTTCACTTATGGCTTAATTTCAATTTTGAATTGACAAGCTTATCACATACTATGTACTTGTCTTATGACATTAATAACCAATTTTTATTGTGTCATTTCGTACAGATTTATGTGTATTTTAACTATAGATTACAATGAAGAGATCACGGACGTCGGAACTTTTTAAAATTTCTGTTGAATATTTCTTTACCTAGACATACGGTGAACATATTAAACTATTTAATTCTGAATTACATAATAAAGCTAACATAATATTAAATAAAATTAGAAAGTAATGAATGTCTTGAAGTTCTAAACATACTCCTTCAGTCTATTATGGAATGTTTAGATGCGATGTTATAAATAGCATGGTATTTTATTCAATTAATCGAAGTCTAGTCTACAAAACAACATATTTATTGAGCCCTGAAGGCAAGCTGCCGCATTTAGTAAATAGCCGCTATCAATTTAGTGGTGCATGGTGTATGGTTATTGACTAGTCAGACACGCAATCAAGTGCTGACATGCATGAAAAATTCGTAGAATATATCAGATTAAACTACTTATGAATTGGTTAGACATTTATTAACATTTTATTATAGAATATCTGATTTGGCCGACATGGTCCCAGGGCCGTGAGATTTTTCGCTAAAAATTAGGTAGCAAAATGCCTTTTGGCAAAAAGTCAAAATTACCTCAACAACATGAAAATGATAGATGATAGCTATATACATATATTTTCCAATGTTTAGAAACTCCCTCCTCGGAATGTAACCTAAGATTTTTTTTTAATACTGCCGAAGGCTTCCGAATTTGCCACATCACTTTCTTTTTAATCTACATTAGTTGCTGCAGAACATATACAAAACTAGACTAGTACTATCCGGTACTCACAAATAGAATGTTCAATAAACTTTGAAGTCAATTTTTTTTCAGTTTATCACATTATCTCCTTCTAAAGCAAACAATATTCAAAATTACGTCAAATCGAAATAGATTACTAGAGTGAATTTAGACAAAAAAATAAATTATTAATAAATCGTTTGGACATGGATTTACCCAAAAACTTTTGAATGGCTTTCTATAACCATGAATGACGTTTTTTTACTACTTTTTTGCCTTATAATTTTGACATCTTCAAAGAATTGATTTTTTTTTATAAAGAATTATTTATAAAATGCTTGAAAAATATCGAATATTCTGACCTGAAAATATTCACCTAACCATTTCGGACGTAGCTAATTATGCAGCTTAGGGTGGCCCATCTTTATAAGGGTGAACTTTTTTTAATGTCTTGCGGCCCATCCCATGAAAATGTTCCATCATAATAGGAATAGTTTATCTGAAAATTCCGGATGAATCAGAAAACGGAAAATTTGTAGATAACTACCTATTTACGTTTACCTGTTTTCTCAGAATGTTTTTATTGGTTTAAATATTTTAACAATAACGTTTACTATTAAGCAATTGGTAATCATTTTTCTTGGCATATTTACGCGTTCATAAATAAATCCCAAAGGTATGTTTTCCATTTTAGTTTGCAACTGTATTTTACAGAAGCGACATTTAATTCCAGCGTGCGTTCTTTTGTAAAAAAAAACATTTAACGATGTCAGATGTCAGATCGTTACGAAAGAATACTTTCGTTTACTTGATTGTTCACTATAATATGCCACAAATAATGAGGAATTAATTGCCTTCTAATAGGCAAGTATTACGAGTGCTCTTTTACAACATGTGCGAAGAGAAACTTGTATGCGAAAGTACCACATTAACAAATATTAAGGAAAGTCTCAGTTTTTTAGATAAGGCTCGTATTGTGTCAAAAAACTTGAGAAGCTTTATGTAGAGCAGAAGGTGTTACAAAAATCAGTTAAAGGGACTAGTGAGAGAGAGAAAGAACACATTTTCGTCGAAAAACGGTACGATTTGTCTAATAAACTTTTTGAGGAACAACCCACTAACATGGCCTTTTATCGTCCAGGTGCATTTACTTTCTAAAAATATTTTCTTTTCAAAATCAATTTGAAGTAACTTACAAAGAAAAGGCAGCTGCTGAAGACATATGCCTTTTTCTCGTTAAGTTTTGTATAATGACTTGGTTTAAAGCGACATATGCTAGTAAAGCTCCATTTCATGATTTACAGTTTTGTAAATAACTCATTAATTATAAAAGATATTGACAAAGAAATATTTCAAGTAATAAAATAAGGAATCATTTGTGGTACCTAAATCCAATGAATGTGGGTTTATCTTTCCTTGATGACGATATTTCCGTATCACCAACTTTAAATAAAAAAACTTCAAATTAAGAAGGTATTAAACGACTTATGACTCATAACAGCAACGACATTAAAAACGAATCAAGTTCAGGACTTCATATGTGAGAACATTAAACAGATTTTTGAAAAATTAAACTATAGAATTCTTAGAAAATGATCCAGCAACTTGAAATGAAAATGAGTCTTATAAATATTGTTTTAATATTGTAAATAAACTTAAAGTTGTAAATGTTGCAGCTGAAAGAGATATCAAGATTATTGATGATTACAATGAAATTTTAACAAAAAATGAAGACTAAAATTTCTACTCCAAGCTGTACAAGATTATAAATTACGTGTACTAAACGTCAAAAAAGAAATGCTCTATAAAAATCGAATCTGATGAGAACTTGTGTAAGTTTGCCTAGAGTCGCGGTTTATCACGTTTTAAAATGAGCTCAGTATTTTTCAAATTTATTCGAGTAATTTTGAGTAAAATAAAAAAACAGAAGTATTTTCAAGACAAATGTTGGACCTAACACCATCAGTGATTTTTCTTCTCGATATCTAGACTAAAAACTATAATTAATGGTTAAAAATAATTAGTTTTTGGGGAAGCAATGTCGTTTTTTTTTGTCAAACTTTAAATGGCTGTAATTTCGTCTACTTAAACACCTGGAGCAAAAGAACTAAACGGTAACAAAGATTAAAAGACCATTTGTTTAAATAATTGAATTCAAATAATACGAGATTCAAATGGTCATAAAAGACACTATAATTGAGATAAATGAGCAAGTTTTGGTCCCATTTGAAATATAATGGAGTAAAATTTAATTTACAAGAGACATTTGTAATATTGTGTTGGTTTAAACATGAGTGCTTTTAACATATTCAGTTGAAAACACGTTTTCTTTAATTTATATCCAGATTTTTTAGACTTTTTAAAGAAAAATGCCATCTGATTTATTATTTCAAAAGTTACAAAAAATTTAAATAATATTTTTTGTCGTTTTTTCTTTTGTTAAAACAATTTTAAAAAATTAATTTTTAATTTTGATTGTCCTAACAACGTACTGTTTTAACAACAAATAGGAATAACTTTGTCAATTTTTATCGTAGATGATTGTACTAAGCCAAACTGTAGTAAACTGAGTTACATTCAACTTTGTAGGGAACATTTCTTTGTGGAACTCTTGGATTTTAAATTAATTGCAAAATACTGGCCTTGGGATTTGACTTTTAAAAAGACATGAAAAAACACTAAACTGTTGCCAAATTCAAGAAAGTTTCACAATTTGTTACATTAATACTTTTTGACAAAATTTGTAATTTTTAAAATATTTACAAAAACCGTTTCTAATCCTCTCCCCCACCCTAAATATTTAGCTGTCAGTCGATATTTGTCACAATTTTTTAAATGCTTATTAGATCCCAAACAACAGTTTACTACAGAAAAATTTTCAGTAACATCGATTTCCAAGCCAAGATCTACATGCATTCCACTATATGAAGTACACACCTTCATATGAAATATTTACGACACCTCACTTCAAAACACGTTAAAACATGTCTTATCGGTAGGAGCGAATCATTTTAACAAATTTCATGACAGACGCGCTTACCACTACGAATGACTTTGCATGCTCATCACTTTTCACAAAATCTAATCAAGGCTATGCAGCAATTCCTAGTTAGCTATGCCTAATAATTATAAGGCAATTTTAGTAATTCTGTTACAACTTCTGTCCACCTAGCTGCTTATAGACGATTCACTATGGATTATTATCTGATTTCTAAAAGCCCGTTCAGCTTAATATATTAAGATACACTCAACAAACTCAGGCACATAATGTTTTAAAACATTCTTATCTCGTTTTGATGATCCATTGTGATAATGCATTTTACATTATAAAATGACTTCTACAAGAAAGTAGTTAAGTTTTGTGCAGGTGTTATCATATTTTGAAATCTTTTGTTAATATTATATACTCCAGAATAAAGAGTAATTTTGTATAAAAAACCTTGATATTACCTTATCACGATACAAGGTTTGCAGCGCTAAATATATTTTCTTAGGTTTTATGAAAGAAAAAATTTCATAAAATTAAGTATAAAGAAGATAAGTACAACTATACCCTAACGAGCAATTTTCCAGCATTTCATATTGAATGAAGACCTGTAATACACTAAAAATAAACTAAAAATATAGAAATTTATTGACTAAACTCGACGCCAACGGCGTGGAAATAAATATAAACATGATTCCCAAGTAGAATTTCTTTATGGGATGTATGAAAAATGATGTGTATTATAAGGGAGCACTAAGGGGTATGTCTTACGTTTCGCAGCGATATGAAACTAGAAAATATTAAACAAGTCAATAAATCTGCTTCATTATAATAAGAAAAATGTCTTCATTAATGATGGTAGTTTATGATACACAAATGTACATAAAATATTTTAAATTATTTTCTAAGACAGAAATGATAATAATAAAGCTTTCATTATTTGTTCAGCAGTGCATAGATCAATTACACGACAAAGTAAGATAATACAATACAATATTATAATAATACAATAAAAAAGTGATGAGAAGTGAATTAATGCGTGGAGATGATTTGTGGATGCGGAATCCGCGGTTAAAATTCTGACCCTATGAGTTTTTTCTTAACTTTTCAGCTAATATCTCAGCTTTCTAAATAATGGAAAGAGTCTATTTTTTTTTTATAATTTTTGGTTTTTTGAAACGGATCATAAAATTATTTGGCTAGTAAAAAGTAAAGCACGTTTAAAAACCTACAATTAAATAAAGTCTGACCGTGACCAAATAGCAGTTTCTAAGAGGCTCCAAAGGCTTTTCGCAAATTTCGCTTTTTTAGAGAAAATAATAAATGTTTTTAGTTGCAATTTTCCATAGTAGCTTACATGTTAGTCGGGAATCTCAGCTCCAATTTAAGGCTTAGTTTTTGAAGCTTAAGTACCTGCCAGACATACGACTCAAAAGTGTCGTGCTCGATGTAAAATTGTCTGCTGAATCCGAATCCGGGGGGCGCATAAAAATCGGGAATTGCCTGAAACCCTTAACCCTTTAACTGTGGGAAACGGACGATTCCGCAAATTGATGGTATCGACAGTACGCGGGAAACGGAATATTTCAACCGCACTTAGAATACATTGGCTGCGGGAATCGAACGTTACCGCACATTTATAAATGATTCTAAATACTTTATTTACAACTGTACCTAAACAAAATCACGTGTACGAGTTTGGTGCATCATTGTTAACGCACTAGCTTCGGGAAGCGACCGTATCCGCTATTTTTTTTATTCGTGCTTATTACGACTGTACACAATATCTTTTGGTGGGAGAACAATCTGTGCCATCCTATGCACCACCCTGTCTGCGATTTTACAATATTGCCAGTGTAGGCCAGACTTTGGTTAGTAATTATATTGTGCTGAAAAATAAACTATCTATTATATTGCGTATATTTGACGTAAACTTATATTAATATTTTCTGGTTTTAAGATAATTCTTAGTTTAGATCTAGCTTAGTAATATAATTATATATATTTGACGTATATTTATATTAAATTTTCTAGTTTTAAGATAATAATTCTTGTACAATCTAGCTTAGTAATATAATTATTTTTGTTAAATTCCATTTTCAGTAGGTTTATATAGTTATGTTTCACGTCATTATTACATTTATCGATAAATAAATATCCTAAACCACGGACAGCCCTAGGCTTTGTGGTCTTCGTTTATTTGTAAATAAAGAGTAATAATTATACATGTACCGAGTGTATATTGTAAAACTTCTGAGCAAATAAACATCATTATTATTATTATTATTTTTTTTTTTTTTTTTTTTTTTTTTGTTAAAAACCAGTCACCCTTCTCTGTGGCTCCGACCCTCACAGAGGGGAGCTGGTAGTACCGGTAGCCACTCCCCACGCCCGTGGGGTGAGTGACTACTGGGTCCGGGAATCGTGTGCCCTGAGCAGACGTAATGAACCGAGAATGACGGCCTTCTGCATTCTGCCGGCTAAGACCTCTGCCGAGTTTCGGCATGCCGGTATGATCTTAAGTTCCGAAAGCAGTGTGTGTCTCGTTCCACCGAGGGCTCCTATAATCAGTACCACTATCTTAACAGTATGGTCTGGATACAGTCTGCGGAGTTCGAAGAGCAGATCTCGATATTTTGTCCGTTTTTCCTCCTCCTTCAAGACAATGTTGTTCTCCGCGGGAGCCGAGAACTCCACGACGAACATTGTCTTGAGTTGATGGTCGAGGAGTACTACGTCAGGCTTGTTGGCTTGTATTTGCCTGACGGTGGGAAAAGAGTAGTTCCAATAAATTAGACACTTCTCATTTCCCGCAACGGACTCAATATCCCCCGTAGCGTAAGGCAGCACTGGTGTTTCGTCTATCCCATACGAGTGCCTTAAATGGTAGTAAAGCACTCGTAATGCTCCGTCGTGCCTTTGGATATAGGCCGAGACTGCATATGACGGGCAAGCCGACAGCAGGTGCATAAGAGTCTCTGGCGCCCTGCGGCAGGCCCTGCAGCTGACATCAGGGACCTCTATACCCATGACACGACTACGATAGACGAGGGTGTTAAATACACCATCCTGGCAAGCCATTATGAATCCCTCTGTCTCAGACTTCAGCCCGGCTGACCTTAAGAAGGCAAAGGTCAGCCTTTCGGATAAGCCAAGGTTTTCTATATTTTTATAGAAAACTCCATGCATTGGCTTATCCGTGTGAAGCTGCAGAAAGTTGTTGTGTTCTGCAGCTTTAATTTGGGCTTTTCGCCGAGCAGGTTCCAACTCGGTGACAGAGTCGCGATTTACCCGCTCGACGTCGAAGGAGAGACCAAGTTCATCGGCTGCTCTCTGTGCTGCCTTAAACAGAAAGGCTCCTACCCCTGCATTTTCATGGTCTCGGACCATGCAGAGGAGGGGATCCGAACTCCTGATGACCTTACAGGCTCCATCCAGAACCATCCTATTATGGAGACTCTCCAAACTCAAGAGTCCACGGCCTCCCCGATGTCGTGGGAGGTATAGCCGTGGAACAGACGATTTAGGATGCAAACTCCTATTGAGATGCATCTTCTTGCGGGTTCCTACGTCGAGTTGACGCAACTCTTCTTGAGTCCATTTCACTACTCCAAAGGAGTAGAGAAGGATCGGAACGGCAAGCATGTTGGTAGCAGACACCTTGTTCTTCCCCGACAGCTCTGAAGACCAGATCTGTCGGAGTCGGTGCTGATACTTGCCGCGGAGAGCGTTTTTCACTACACTCACTTCTTGGGTGGAGCGTTGCTCGACACCCAAGTAAGTGTACGACTCTCCGGCATCTAGATGATGTAAGATGCTTCCGTCCACGAGCTGCGCGTCCTCTGCGTAGTTCCCGCATCGTCCTCTCTTGAGATGGACCAGTGCACATTTGTCTAATCCGAACTCCATGCCGACAGCCTGCGTGTACTCCTGTACCACCCTGAGGGACTGGTGTAGGTTCCTCTCTCCGGAGGCATAAAGTTTAAGGTCATCCATATAAAACAGATGGGTGACCTTATGCCTCCTATCGCCAGGGGTACCGCAGTTGTATCCACGGGTTTTCCGGAGCGAAACGGATAATGGCAGTAATGAGATGCAAAATAGAAGGGGGCTAAGGGAGTCTCCCTGAAATACTCCCCTTCTGAATGTTACCGACTCCGTCTGGACTCTATCATTACCCGATGTAATGGTAAAGCGAGTCCTCCAGAGCGGCATCAGTTCTTCGATGCATCTCACTACGGGACCAGGTACCGCAAGACATCGGAGCAAGTGTACAATAAGCTCGTGCGATGTCATGTCAAATGCCTTGCGGTAGTCGATCCAGGCCATGGAGAGGTTACGCTTATACTGCATGGAGTCCTGCGTGACACACCTGTCAATCAGCAGGTTCTCCTTACAGCCAGCGACACCTCTCTTTGACCCTCGTTGCTCATATATCCGCTCGTAAACCGGTTCAACTGCGTGGAGCACCCGCATGTACAAGATGCGCGTAAACACCTTGTAACATGCGTTTAAACAGGTTATCGGCCGGTAGTTCTTTGGGTTAGACAAATCTCCGTTCTTCGGGATCAGCACTGTCCGCCCCTCGACAACCCAAGAAGGAATTTGCTGCTCCCCATTTAGCCATGAATTGAAAATTCTGGCTAAATGGTGGTGGGTACTGGATAATTTTTTCCACCAAAAGTTATTGATCCCGTCGGGACCTGGAGCAGCAAAGTTCTTAGAGCCCTCAAGAGCTCTTCGAACCTCTTCTGGGGTTATCGGTTGGCACACCTGTTGTGGTTGCTGAAACCTTTGACAAAAGGTTTCAAAGTGTGCCAGGGCTGGAGAGTCTCTGTTGAGTGGAAGCTTCTGTTCGTACAACGTTTTCCAGAAGTTTTCCACCTGATCTGCAGTCGGCGGATTTTCAGCAACACGCTGAGGCGGTTCGAAAAGGCGCGAGGGCTTTTTGCGGAAAAGTTGATTTTCCGCTAGCCCCCTCGCCCGCCTCACTAGTGACTTCTTACAAGACACTAGCATCCGTATCCTGTCGAGGCAGTGCTGTTTGGTGGTTTGTAGCACTGCCCCATTGAGTGTGTGATGGACGCGTCTTAAGTTAGCAGCTACTCGCCGCACTTTAGGCGTGAAAGGCCTATTGGCCGCCATATAGTCCATCACACATTGGATACGGGATGCGTGTTGCCTCGCCGACCGGATCTTGGCTTCCATCTTGTGTATGCGCCGTCTCGCTCTCTCTTGTGGAGAAGCACTGTTCCGCCTCTCCACCTGAGACAAGCGTTGAGCGGCAGCATACACGGCACAATTTATGTGCCAGATGTCAGCCTCTTCTGGTAGCGCTGCACGAAGTTCCGCATCCACTCTGGCCAGATCTTGCGGCCCGGGGGGTTTTATGTTGTGCAACCCCCTTCTGGTACTGAGGCCCTCTGGTACTGGTGGAACGACTGGGACTGCAACCTCAACCGGTTCATTCGGTGGACCTTCGGCCACCTCATTCATCGGCTGAGGAGCAGTTCTCACGTAGCCCCTGCGACGAAGGTGGGACACATAATCACGCATTATTATTATTATTTTTTTTTTTTTTTTTTTTTTTTTCGGGTAGCCCGCTGCCGGACAGGACTTCCGTGGCCTCCGACACCTCACGGTAGCCGCGCCGGCAAATTCCTTACAGCCACTCTCCACAACCTGTGGAGTTAGTGACTGCAAATACCTAAATCGTGTGCCCTAAGTAGACGAAGGGACCCCAAGATAACCGCCTTCTGCATCTGGCCTGCCAACCATTCTGCTGAATTCTGACAGGCCGGTATGATCTTCAATTCTGAGAGCAGCGAAGGCTTCATCCCTCCGAGTACGCCGATTATTAGGACGACCATCTTGACCGAGTAGTCTGGGTACAACACTTGGAGCTCATACCGGAGATCACGATATTTGGTCCGTTTTTCCCCCTCCTTCAAAGCGATGTTTGTCTCAGCAGGTGCTGAGAATTCAATTACAAACATCACTTTGTTCTGATGGTCGAGGAGGACTATGTCAGGCTTGTTGGCTTGAATTAGCCTGACGGTCGGGAACGAGTAGTTCCAATAAATTCGGCACCTCTCGTTCTCGACAACGGACTCAATATCTCCGGGGATGTAAGGCAGCACTGGTGTTTGGTCTACCCCATACGAGTGCCGTAGGTGGTAGTATAGCACTCGTAAAGCCGCGTTATGGCGGTGGATGTAGGCCGAAATCGCGTATACCGGGCATGCTGAAAGCAAATGCATCAGCGATTCCGGCGCTTGACGGCAGGTCCTGCAGTTGGTATCAGGGACCTCTACACCCATTACGCGGCTCCGGTAGACCAAGGTGTTTATTACACCATCCTGACAGGCCACAATGAATCCCTCGGTCTCCGACTTAAGCCCAGCTGACCTTAAAAAGGCGAATGTCAGCCTAGTCGATAAACCCAGTGTTTCCATGTTTTTGTAGTATACACCGTGCATGGGTTTATCGACATGCTGCCTAAACAGGCTCTCCTGTTCGGCAGCTTTTATTTGGGCTTTCAGACGAGTCGGCTGAAGCTCAGTGACTGACTCTGGGTCAGCACCGCGCCGGCCGCCTCGTCTGGCGTCGAATACGAGACCGAGTTCATCTGCGGCTCTTTTTGCTGCCTTAAGCAATCCTGCGCCCACCCCTGCGATTTCGTGATCTCTCACTAATAGCAGGAGCGGATCCGAGCTCCTGAGGATGTTACATGCCATACTCAGTACTACTCTGCCATGCATACACTCCAGACCCAAGAGTCCTCGCCCCCCCCCCGATGACGTGGGAGGTAAACACGAGGAACGGACGATCTAGGATGAATACTCCTATGGATGTTCATCATCTTGCGGGTGTCTCTGTCTAGTTGGCGCAGCTCATCTACCGTCCATTTTACTACTCCAAAGGAGTAGAGCAGAACAGGAACGGCAAGCATGTTAGTAGCAGACGCCTTATTCTTCCCCGAAAGTTCGGACGACCAAATCTTTCGGAGTAGGCGTCTGTACTTGCCGCGGAGAGATTCCTTGATTTGTTGCACATCCTGGATGTGATGTTGTTGCACACCCAGGTATGTGTAGGTCTCTCCGGCATCCAGATGTCTTAGGATGCTTCCGTCTGCGAGCTGCGCGTCCTCAGAAAATTCCCCGCATCGCCCTCTCTTGAGGTGGACGACCGCGCACTTGTCCAACCCGAACTCCATACCAATGGCCCGCGTGTACTCCTCGACCATCCTTAGAGCATTTTGAAGTTCACGCTCTCCGGAGGCGTACAGTTTCAGGTCATCCATATAGAATAAATGGGTGACCTTATGCCTCCGGTTGCTGGGTGGTCCACAGTGGTACCCGCGAGTTTGGCGGAGTTCAACAGATAACGGCAGCAGTGAGATGTAAAAGAGGAGGGGACTCAGAGAATCTCCCTGGAATACTCCTCTTCTGAATGCCACCTGCTCTGTCGTAACCCGCTGTGCACCTGATGTTATGGTGAAGCGGGTCCTCCAGAGTGGCAGCAGTTGTTCTATTATTCTATTATTATTATTATTATTATTATTATTATTATTATTATTATTATTATTATTATTATTATTATTATTATTATTATTATTATTATTATTATTATTATTATTATTATTATTATTATTATTATTATTATTATTATTATTATTATTATTATTATTATTATTATTATTATTATTATTATTTTTTTTTTTTTTTTTTTTTTTTTTTTTTTTTTTTTTTTTTTTTTTTTTTGTTAAAAACCAGTCACCCTTCTCTGTGGCTCCGACCCTCACAGAGGGGAGCTGGTAGTACCGGCAGCCACTCCCCACACCCGTGGGGTAAGTGACTACTGGGTCCGGGAATCGTGTGCCCTGAGCAGACGTAATGAACCGAGGATGACGGCCTTCTGCATTCTGTCGGCTAAGACCTCTGCCGAATTTCGGCATGCCGGTATGATCTTAAGTTCTGAAAGCAGTGTGTGTCTCGTTCCACCGAGGGCTCCTATAATCAGTACCACTATCTTAACAGTATGGTCTGGATACAGTCTGCGGAGTTCGAAGAGCAGATCTCGATATTTTGTCCGTTTTTCCTCCTCCTTCAAGACAATGTTGTTCTCCGCGGGAGCCGAGAACTCCACGACAAACATTGTCTTGAGTTGATGGTCGAGGAGTACTACGTCAGGCTTGTTGGCTTGTATTTGCCTGACGGTGGGAAAAGAGTAGTTCCAATAAATTAGACACTTCTCATTTCCCACAACGGACTCAATATCCCCCGGAGCGTAAGGCAGCACTGGTGTCTCGTCTATCCCATACGAGTGCCTTAGGTGATAATAAAGCACTCGTAATGCTCCGTCGTGCCTCTGGATATAGGCCGAGACTGCATATGTCGGACAAGCCGACAACAGGTGCATTAAAGTCTCTGGCGCCCTGCGGCAGGCCCTGCAGCTGACATCAGGGACCTCTATACCCATGACACGACTACGATAGACGAGGGTATTAAATACACCATCCTGGCAAGCCATTATGAATCCCTCGGTCTCAGACTTCAGTCCGGCTGACCTTAAGAAGGCAAAGGTCAGCCTTTCGGATAAGCCAAGGTTCTCTATATTTTTATAGAAAACTCCATGCATTGGCTTATCCGTGTGAAGCTGCAGAAAGATGTTGTGTTCTGCAGCTTTAATTTGGGCTTTTCGTCGAGCAGGTTCCAACTCGGTGACAGAGTCGGGATTTACCCTCTCGACGTCGAAGGAGAGACCAAGTTCATCGGCTGCTCTTTGTGCTGCCTTAAACAAAAAGGCTCCTATTCCTGCACTTTCATGGTCCCGGACCATGCAGAGGAGGGGATCCGAACTCCTGATGACCTTACAGGCTCCATCCAGAGCCATCCTATTATGGAGACTCTCCAAACTCAAGAGTCCACGGCCTCCCCGATGTCGTGGGAGGTATAGCCGCGGAACGGACGATTTAGGATGCAAACTCCTATTGAGATGCATCTTCTTGCGGGTTCCTACGTCGAGTTGACGCAACTCTTCTTGAGTCCATTTCACTACTCCAAAGGAGTAGAGAAGGATCGGAACGGCAAGCATGTTGGTAGCAGACACCTTGTTCTTCCCCGACAGCTCTGAAGACCAGATCTGTCGGAGTCGGTGCTGATACTTGCCGCGGAGAGCGTTTTTCACTACACTCACTTCTTGGGTGGAGCGTTGCTCGACACCCAAGTAAGTGTACGACTCTCCGGCATCTAGATGGTGTAAGATGTTTCCGTCCACGAGCTGCGCGTCCTCTCCGTAGTCCCCGCATCGTCCTCTCTTGAGATGGACCAGTGCACATTTGTCCAGCCCGAACTCCATACCGACAGCCTGCGTGTACTCCTGTACCACCCTGAGGGACTGGTGTAGGTCCCTCTCTCCGGAGGCATAAAGTTTAAGGTCATCCATGTAAAACAGATGGGTGACCTTATGCCTCCTATCGCCGGGGGTACCGCAATTGTATCCACGGGTTTTCCGGAGCGAAACGGATAATGGCAGTAGTGAGATGCAAAAGAGAAGGGGGCTGAGGGAGTCTCCCTGAAATACTCCCCTTCTGAATGTTACCGACTCCGTCTGGACTCTATCGTTACCCGATGTAATAGTAAAGCGAGTCCTCCAGAGCGGCATCAGTTCTTCGATGCATCTCACTACGGGACCGGGTACCGCAAGACATCGGAGCAAGTGAACAATAAGCTCATGTGATGTCATATCAAATGCCTTGCGGTAGTCGATCCAGGCCATGGAGAGGTTCCGCTTATACTGCACGGAGTCCTGCGTGACACATCTGTCAATCAACAGGTTCTCCTTGCAGCCAGCGACATCTCTCTTCGACCCTCGTTGCTCATATATCCGTTCGTAAACCGGTTCAACTGCGTGGAGAACTCGCATGTACAGGATGTGCGTAAACACCTTGTAACATGCGTTTAAACAGGTTATCGGCCGGTAGTTCTTTGGGTCAGACAAATCTCCGTTCTTCGGGATCAGCACTGTCCGCCCCTCGACAACCCAAGAAGGAATTTGCTGCTCCCCATTTAGCCATGAATTGAAAATTCTGGCCAAATGGTGGTGGGTACTGGGTAATTTTTTCCACCAGTAGTTGTTTATCCCATCGGGACCTGGAGCAGCAAAGTTCTTAGAGCCGTCAAGAGCTCTTCGAACCTCTTCTGGAGTTATCGGTTGGCACACCTCGTTTGGCTGTTGAAGCCTTTGACAGAAGGCTTCAAAGTGTGCCAGGGCTGGAGAGTCTCGGTTGAGTGGAAGCTTCTCCTCGTAAAGTGTTTTCCAGAAATTTTCCACCTGATCTACAGTCGGCGGATTCTCTGCAACACGTGGAGGCGGTTCGAAAAGGCGCGAGGGCTTTTGGCGGAAGAGTTTATTTTCCGCCAGCCCCCTCGCCCGCCTCACTAGTGATTTTTTACAAACCACTAGCATCCGTATCCTGTCGAGACAGTGCTGTTTGGTGGTTCGCAGCACTGCCTCATTGAGTGTGTGATGGACGCGTCTTAAATTGGCGGCTATTCGACGCACTTTAGACGTGAACGGCCTATTGGCCGCCATATAGTCCATCACACATTGGATACGGGATGCGTGTTGCCTCGCCGACCGGATCTTGGCTTCCATCTTTTGTATGCGCCGCCCCGCTCTCTCCTGTGGGGAGGCAGTATTACGCCTCTCCAGCCGAGAAAAGCGTTGAGCAGCGACATACACGGCACAGTTTATGTGCCAGATGTCAGCCCGTTCTGGAAGCGCTTCACGAAGTTCTTCGTCCACTCTGGCCAGATCTTGTGGCCCGGGGGCTTTTATGTGGTGTAGCCCCCGTCTGGTACTGAGGCCCTCTGGTATTGGTGGAACAAAGAGAGCCACTTCCTCAACCGGTGAATGCGGCGGTCTTTCGTCCACCTCATTCACCGGTCCAGGAGCAGCCCTCACGTAGCCCCTTCTACGAAGATGGGATACATAGTCACGCAGATTTTGTGGCGTGAAGGCGCCATGCTCTGGATGCCTGTCACACCACAGAGCATGCATCCGCCCCATGTATCCCCTTCGTGCGGGCTCACTGCTTTCATAGCATTGCAGAAGGTCGTCCCTTAGCTCATCCGTCCACTCAAAGCGTCCTTGTCCATAGCGTTCGTCAACGGGCGCTCCATCCGGTTGGGCCCCACCACCTTGCCCTTGACCCCTATCCGGACGGGGTCGATTGTGGGGGCCCTGTCTTCTGTTTTCAGGAACCAGAAGTGAGGGCTTGTGGGTGGTTAGCCCAGCAAGCCCACGACCGACACCAGAGGGGAATGAGCTTTTCCCTCCCGGGTGCACTAGGGCTGCCGGTTCGGTTTTGCACCCCAGCTGGAGTAAGTGGTGGCGCTACTCACCAAAGGCTTGATAGATGAAAGTCAGCCTCTCCTGCTTATTATTATTATTATTATTATTATTATTATTATTATTATTATTATTATTATTATTATTATTATTATTATTATTATTATTATTATTATTATTATTATTATTATTATTATTATTATTATTATTATTACCAATTTTGATTTTTTATTATAAATCCCTTTATATATTTGCTGCTCAATAACACAGAATAATATACGAGATAAAAAAATTGTTCGCCATCGGCGACCTGCGGGAAGCAAACAGATCCGCTAATATAAATAGCGCGTAGCCGCGGGGAGCGAGTGGATTCGCTAATACAAATAGCGGGTAACAGCGGGAAGCGAACGTTTTCGGAAACATTAAAAACACCCGCGTACCACAGATGCCATTAAAAAAAAACCCCGCAGTCAAGGGGTTAATCCGCGAATTTACCTCCATTTCCCTTGTTTCGGAAATTGTGAAAAATTGAATTTTTAAAATATAACTTGAGTTTTCTCCCACAAAAAATAATATAAGCCAAAAATCCATTCTTTTTTCAAATTGTAGCTCACAGTGGATTTAACGCAACAGTGTAGTCAAAGCACATCCAATACTTATAGTTTCAGAAAAAAAATATGTCGTGAATCTATATGCAGCCGGCGCATTGAAAAATGTAGCCTGCGAGGTTTTTTTTTTATTTTGGGAAATTGACAAAAACTAGATCGTATCAAATTATAAGCAAACACTAAAATTATTTTTAGTGGTTGATTCACACTGATATTTTGAGCGAAACGGAAGATATGATTTTTTAAATTTGACCGTCCTGCGATCGAGCGCGCTACGAGTCGAAACCGTCGTATGCGGGCACTCTTTTGCATTATATTTAGTTATTTGATACTGTATTAATAGGTACAATATTCCCGTGTCAGATTTTACCGGCTTAATTTTGTTTAAAAGATATAGTTATTAATATAGTTGTTTAAAATTCCTTAGGTTTAATTACTTCTACCTCATAAAAGTAGAGTAACAATAAAAAAAATGGGATTTATTTTGTTCAAATAGGATTAGGATGTCATGAAACGTCGAAATTTGAAGTTGGAACAAAATTTAAAAACTCTATCAGTTCGTCTTGCCTGTAACTTTCTTTGGACGCACGATTACTCTGGAACGGTTTATGATACTGACTTGAGATTTGGTACAGTCTTGGATAGAAAATGTGGAAGTAGTGATTCCTTAGGCAGTGGTTTGTATTTATATCAGCTAAGCGAAATATATTACAATTAATAATTAGAAATTATTATAATTATAAGTTTCCATCAGTGTACATTTATCTAAACATAATAATAATGCAAGACCAGTTCTCCAGTTCTCTTGCCGAAACACTTCTTGTTGCAAATATTATTCTTACACTTGCAAACGACTACTAGAAGTGACTGGCTTCGATTGTTTTTTACACATGGTAGGTATCAGTGCACCTCTGTCAATGTCTAATCATACTGAAGAACATCTGGAAGTTTTGGATACGTGTTTTTTGTTTTTTCCAAATAAGAAGTGTATAGGCACATATCTTGGCATTTTCATAAAGTGCGTCTTCAGCCGGTGGTAAAACTCTATATCGCTCTTGCAGTTTAAAAATAAATGTGCCCTTAGTTCTTTAAGGCTTACGTGAAAATGTGAGTGACCATACAGGCATTTAAAGAATATGGAGCCAGTGTTTATAAATTCCATGACGTTGCAATCGTCCACGTCATTTATATATTTTACCAGAGGATTGAGTGTTTCTCAATTTTCAATTGCCGTCTTAAATTCTGTCTTTTTTCCCTTCCTAAATGTGTAGCTTGTGTTATCCCACCTACTAAGTACATAGGTAGACATAAAAAGGGTCGCTGTAAGGAGGAGAGGTATGAGTGCCTGTTGCTGCGTCTTCAGTTATTTTATTGCAGAACAAATTCGAATCGAACTTTTGAAGCCACAACTTTACTTTCCTTTTGCTGTACAAAAATAATGACAACAAAAAAATATCTGTTACTTGCCACTATTGCTGCTCTTCCAAAACACAAAATTTTAGTATGGAGAATATAACTATATCGACTTCCTCATGGTTATGAATCGTCGCATTTTCAAGATATAAGCTGATTCTAATTGTAGTAATTTTTAAATATTAATTGTGATATATTTTGCTAAGCTGATATTATAAATACATTCATATCTATCATATTTAGAGACAATTTCATTTATAAATAAAAAAATCTCGCGTGCTACATTTTTCAATGCGCCGACTGCGTAAAGGTTCACGTTTCTTTCTAAAATTTCTATAAGTATTGGATGTGTTATGACTGCACCATTGCGTTAAATGCGCTGTGAGCTACAATTTGAAAAAAAAGAATAGATTTTTAGCTTAATTTTTGTGGGAGAAAACGTAAATTATATTTTAAAAATTCAATTTTTCACAATTTCCCAAATGAGGGTAAATTCGCAGATTAAGGGTTGAAGGCAATCCCCGATTTTTATGCTCCTTCCGGATTCGGATTGAGCAGACAATTTTACATCGAATACGACACTTTTCAGTTGTATATCTGACAGGTACTTAGGACTGAAAGATAAACGTCTCCAGAATCTGCACTATGTATACGACATATGTTTTCACTACGTTTCATAAAAAATATTTGTTATTTTTTTTAGTTTATATAAAATATGACATTTTTTCGACTTTTATTTGAATCGGATCTGGACTTATGTAGTTGGATTAATAATTCATTCACCAACATGTTGGTTTGTTGTTTGGCCCAAACCGATGAACATAACCCCAGATATTAAAAAAAATTGAAACAAAAACACGTTTTTCAAAATTAAAACTTAATTTCCAAAAAAACGAAACTTTACTTTAACATACAGATCGCATTTCCACAAACAATCAATGAGAAAACAATTTCATTCGACCAGGGTGCCTTTTAGATTTTAATATGGTGCTTATCCTAAACTCTAGTTTTATAATATCTTTCAAATCATTCACGTTTCATTAAAAGTTGAAAGTTTTAATTGTATTTAAAAAAAATAGGCAAATATACTATTCTACAGGTGGGCCCTTATATACTTATATAAGGGTTTAAGTTGTTTTCATAGAGTCTTTCATAAATAGTTTTAGAAATGAGCTTGGAGGATATTTTGTAGAACACTTTAAAACTAAAATTGTTACTTGGGTTGTACATGGAAAAAATAATGAGCATATAGACAAGTAAATAAAGATAGGAATGGAAGAGCCTCTTTTCTGAAGTCGGTTAATAATAGAAAATCTTATTACAACTTGCCTGCAACTGAAATTTAAAGATATGGTGGAGGCGCCGGTGGGAGCTCGAGTCTGATTGTGTTTGTTTATTCAGTGTATTTCAAGAAACAATACATTTATGAAAGTGAGTTCAAACCATAAAATTACCAAATATAAGTGCATATAATGGTTACTTTTGTCAGTCGTTGTTGATTATTTCACTCATTAACATAGTGGCCAATGAAAACCCATTTCTTGATATCATTGCACCAAACAAATAGTAGTAAAGTAGATCGGCTTTTGACAGCACGAGCATGCAGTTTTATCACATGAAATATCACTGGTGCTTAGAATTTTATCGTATGTAATATCACTAGTGCTTAAAATTTTATCGAAAGCGTTGTTGGCTGGTAATATAAAGAGTGCAAATTGGCAGTTTATTATCTGATTAAATCCCGACCGCTTTAGCGGGAGGGATTTAATCTTTGGTAATAAACTGCCAATTTGCAAGGGTATATTACCTTTTCGGCAACAAAATTTTTTAGATAAAATTTAAAAGCACGAGTGGTATTTGGAGAGAATATTTCACGAATATAAAGAATACCTTAAGTATATCTTCAATATTATGTTTTGTAATTAATTGCCTTCAGACATTGTTTTGTCACTTTTTAGGGTTTACTGACCTTTATTTTCAATTTCCTCATTTACGTCACATAAAAATGCATTTCAAAAACGACTCATTTAAAAAAAAAGTAGGTATAAATGACGTAATGGCAGTGACAATTAAGATACATTAAGACATTAATATAACCATAAATATTGTAACTTATAGACTGGTATTCCCAACAAAGAGTCCTCTAGCACGCTTCGACCAATCACACTACGAGTAAAGCCAGACAATATTGCATTTTACCAATCTTTCGCTTTTACGTTCTAATATTGCGGACATGAAATGGTATCGCCATCTAGTAACGCTAGCTTAACTTATCTGGTGTAAAGAGTGAATTTTTCAAGAATTATTATATTAAAGTGTTTATTAATATATATTTATGTATTTAATCCTTATTTTTAATTTAAGAAGTTTAATGATTAAGGTGAGGTTTGCTTGTTTAAGTAGAGTGAACTTTAAGTACAACGAATTATAACACATAGTGCTACTTAATTCAGTTTTGATTTTCCGAATACTTGTTTTGTGATGAGCACTGCGCCACCGGCTCGGTAGCGCAGTGCTTAGGATGTTAGGCTTGCGACCACGGAGTTTCGGGTTCGAATCCTGGCTAGGGTATCGATGTGTAGTGGCGTTTTTCACGTGTTACCGAGATGGTAGCAGTAGGCTAGACTGCGGTTGTGTGAGAGACAACACGGTCTAGTCGCTCTCCTCTTCTGAGTTCGAGTCTCAGCAGCGGCAGATGGTAATGTCGCAGGGAATGGGTGATGTGATGTTGTCTATGTGTGAGTGTCTGTCCTGGCACAGTGGAAGATCAGCCTACGGCTGAACTCCGCCAGGACATTAATATAAATAAGGCTAAAAAAAAATAATTACCATACGTAAGTACATTTGTGTATTTAACATGAAATAATTGATTTGTTTGCTTCGCATTTTTATTTAATTTTAATTGTGAAAATTGTTTTGTAATTACGTCAGGTAAGCGATTGAAAGCTATGTATGACTAGTGTCCCGAACCTATAAAGGTTCAGCCTTCGCTTTGAAATTGGAAGTTGTCAACCTAAGTGGTGTTTTTAGTATTGTATTATATTACTACCTACGTATATAATACAATACTACAATTTACGTTAACAAGTAGTAATAAGCTAGAGAAGATATTTATAGACAAAATTTAAAAGCTCGAGTTGCCCTATTTGCCGAAAACATTTCGCGAAACAAAACATCAAAAAAATCGCTGCCCAATGAATCACTACTTCCACATCCAGATTTTTTATCTAAGTCACTCACAACGAAAAAATTTTATATGTGGAAATAATTGTTTATGGAACTTTAATAATATAATATTTGAAATCCTCTACCCCAAAAACCCATAAAACGATACTCCACATCGGTAGCGGGGTGGGGGGTGGTGATAGGGGGTGGTAATGGGGGTGGATGAAGTAAAAAAAACAGTTTGAGGTTTCTGGTTCTTGTACGCACCCTAAATGACATTTTTTTTTTCATCCCCTTTAATAATGGAGTGGGGGTGGTAATGGGTGCTAATGCCAAAATTTTTTTGAGACCTCAGCTTCTCTTGTATATACTGAATACCAATTTTATGGACTCTTACCTATTTTCCCCAAATTTACCAATTTACCTCCCAACCCTTCGACGGAACAAGATGAAAATCTAGATCTCGTTAAAGTACATATGTGTACCAAATTTCAAGTAAATGTCTCAAACGGTTCCAGAGTAAACGTGCGCACAAGAAAAGTTACAGACAGACCGACAGACAGAAATTTTTTTTTCGCTCAAACTTAAAATCTCGACGTTTCGTGACATTCTACGCCTATTTGAACAATATAAGGTTTTTTAAATTTTTTTGTCGTTTCTATACTTCCACTGGATGTGGAAGTAATTATTGCAATATTTGCCGCTACAGCGACACAAAAAATTAAAGCGATAAATTTTGCATGTTGGTACTGTCAAAAGCCGATCTAGGTTGGATTACCACTAAAAATGACGTTTGATTGGTGCAATGTTGTGAAAAAACGGGCTCTCATTGGCTATAGCGTTAATGAGTGAAATAATCGGTAAAATTTTATCGAAAGCGTTGTTACCTGGTGTAAAGAGGGTAAATTAACAGTTTATTTTCTAATTAAATCACGAGCACCTTAGCGCGAAGGATTTAATCTTTGACAATAAACCGACAATTTACAGGAATTATATTACCATTTGGCAACTTAGCTTGAGAAAAAATTTATAGACAAAATTTAAAAGCACGAGTGGTAATTGGGGAGAATATTTCACGAATAAATAAAGTTCATAAAACATCTCTAATTTAAGTTACAGTATAAATTGCCTTCAGGCGTTTTCTTGTCATTTTTTAGTGTTTACTGACCATTATTTTCAATTTCATTATTTACGTCGCATGAATATGTATTTCCAAAACGACTCATCTAATAAAAAAAGAGTAGGTATTAATAAACGTAACTGCAGAAACTTATGTCCATGGAAATCGGCATATTTTAAATGTAACGACAATCAAAAAATCAATATATCTTGAACGATGGTATTGTAATGCATGGACTGATCTAAAACTGCTGAGAAGTCTTCACTGTAAACAATTCTTGGGTATACTTCGACCAATCACATTATACACAGAGACAGAGAGAGCACTACCAATGTCCCGACCTTATGTTCTATTCTAAGTTGACGAAATGAAATATGGTTCTGGTACCGCAATCTAGTAACAGTAACGCTAAATGCTATATAGGACCGCACACCATACAGTGAAGTATACAAAAATTATTTTATAAAGTGTTTATTAATATATATTTGACTTATTCATTCTTTATTTTCAATTTAAGAAGTTTAGAAATTAAATTACGGTTGTTTAGTTAAGAAAAAGGTATTTATGCACTGAAAGTTGGAAGAAGTGCTATAAATTATTATAATATACAGTGCATAATTTTGATTTCCCGAATTATTAACGTATTATTACTTTGTGATAAATTATTCCCATAAATATATTTTTGCCTTTCTACAGAGAGAGTGTAGCTTTGTCATTAGTGCCGACACATGTAATAATAATTGTTTTCCATGCTTGGTAGTCGTTTCTATTCTGCAGTGATAATTATTTTGTAACTATATATTTTTAAGCCATTGAATTCTGTGGCGCATGAGCTACACATATTATAACAATTACATATAATTCTTGCTTAAAGGATGTTGTGTCTAATTAAATACTAATAGATTAGCTAACAATTTATAAATTAGAAATATAAAAATTGAGAAACTGAAATAGTTACAGATATAGATATATACAGATTCAGCAATGCAAGAAAGTGAACAGAGAAATTAAGAAAAGAAGACCAAAAAATAAAAAGAGACCAATCCGTCTATTTGGTATCATTTAAATGATTTCTAATTTGGTTGGAGAAATGTGGTGGAGCCCACCATGTTGAAACAACATACTTTGGATATTTACATTTCATAAAATATTCGGTAAGGTATGTTGTAAAAACCTAAATTTGAGATTCTTATCTAAACTAACTTGCAAAAAGAATGATCAAAACAGACCAGATATTTTACGGATGCGCATAGTAAAGATTCAGACATTACGATCAATCGTCACCTTGAAATCAACTTGGGCAAGTTTCTAAAGATTAGGATGAAACCGGGTAAGCTTGGCGTAGGTAAGGGGGAAGGTAGTTGACTGAGCTAATCTACAGTAAAAAAAACCAAACAGAACGCCCAACAAAGTTATATTTCTTAACTTTAGCTCAGTTCACTGAAAGAATTAAAGCAACTATTGTTTAAAGTTGTCACACTATTTAGTTTTCTAATAGTTGTCATTTTGAAGTAAGTCAATATCAATAATGACAACTTTATTAATGACTTTAAAAGTAAAATCAGCTAGTTTTAGATTATTTCTTATGGGGTCACTTAAAGAGTGGACATTAACGGTAGAGGTCAATTCATTCAAAGGATTGTTGAATGCCGCAACGAAATTAGAAACAGTCCAGATGCGACAAGAAAATCCATCGGTCATCTCATGAACTGTACTAGCAAATGTACTGAAGCTGAGGAGGACATTTTGACATAACATTTAATTATAATTCTAATTTGTAAATACGTTTTACGACAATATCTGCATTTTTTGTTTTTGGTACAATTATTCTGTTGATATTTGTAGTTATCTTGTTACTTTGTGCATTACTGATATGCAACTTTGTTACTACAGTTACTGTTGTTAATAGGTACGTTCAGTTGCTGTATTACTAGTTTTTAATAAATGAGAGGAATGAAATATATTCTTGATTCGGTGTTCTCTAAACATTTATTTTTTTAATAATTTTACCCCCTCCATAAAAATTGGTAGTGGTGTGGCAAAAAAATTAATGAAGTTATTTTGTTCAGTTTTTTATGTACTTTTCGAATTTAATATTGAAATTTAAAAAAATATATACAGGGTATTGTTTTCTTGAAGAACAACAAAAACATTTTTTTTTCAAGTCCTGACCTGGATTTTTGTGTCTGGATGATTATGATTACCCGCGGTGTCCTTTATCTGCCAATAAAGCATATCCGTTTCCTCGTAAAACACCCAGTATATGTATAAAAATGTTTACAATGTGACAGATGTGTCATCTGTAGGTGGGGCCTACAGCAATACAAAACTTTCGCTCGAAGTATTTGTGTGAACCTTTTAAGTTTTAAAATAGTGTATATCCTATGGCATTCATTGACTACGAGAAGAACTTCGACAATATCAGGCACGACATTCTCCTGAGATTGTTGCATAACGCTAACGTCGACCAAAAAGACATTAGGATCATACAGAATCTGTACTGGGATCAAAAGGCTCGAGTCAAATTGGACCACTCAATCAACACAGACGAATTTGAAGTGAGGAAGGGTGTTCGTCAAGGGTGCATTATGTCACCGATGATATTTAACCTTTACGTTGAAAACATATTTTCTAGAGCTCTTGAAGACGAAGCATGCGGGATAAAAGTAAACGGTACTTTGATATCAGATATAAGATATGCCGACGATACAGTAATTATAACTGATAACCACGAAGATCTGCAGCGGCTTTTGAATAAAATAGAAATAGTGGGTAGGGATAATGGCCTGAAAATTAATACTCAGAAAATAAAATTCATGATTGTGAGCAGAAATTCTTTACCTCTACAAAATGTCGCCATAAATATCGATAATGTTCCCATAGACCGAGTACATACATTTAAATATCTGGGTACCTTATTAAATGATGAATGGGATCCGCAGTATGAAATAAAATGCCGCATGCAGCAAGCGAGACAGGCATTCATTAAATTGAGGTCCTTCTTATGCAACCAAAGTTTGTCCTTTTTGAACCGGTATTTAGAATGGTTAAGTGCTATGTGTGGTCTATTTTACTCTATGGAATGGAAACCTGAACACTTAAAGTCACATCAATTAATAGACTGGAAGCCTTTGAAATGTGGATACTGAGAAGAATGCTTCGCATATCTTGGGTAGAAAGAATTCGTAACGACGACGTACTTCAAAGAGCGAATGTGGAGAGACAGCTCTTTAATTTGATTAAAATACGCAAGACAAACTACCTGGGACACATTTTAAGAGGTCCGAAATACAGAATTTCACAACTAATTCTACAAGGAAAAATTGAAGGTAAGAGAGGAGTAGGGCGTAAACAAATGTCCTGGTTACGGAACATTAAACAATGGACTGGTATAACCAACACCAGCGAACTATATCACGCGGCCAAAGAAAGAACCCTCACTCTGAGATAGTCACCTACGCATAATTGCATGGTATTCGAAGAAGACGTATACCCTAAATCAAGGATGAGATTGACGTTATTTATAAGCTATATTATAATTCGTACCGGCTATATCTGTTTGTCTGCGTGAATTGTTTGGACACTTCCATTCTAGGAAATTTTGCAAGTAGATAAGCACTAACCTAGCCTAACCTCAAACTCTCAAGAAAATTGTAAAAATTGGAAAAGTAAAAATGGCTGCTCCAATGGCGGCTTAAATTTTAAAATTTGATGATTTTTTTTTGTCACATCTCTCTCTATACGTGAAATGTTCATAAATGGTCATTGTTTTAATAAATTGGTTTCGCTTAATAGAAATTGATCAAATAATTTGCCACACACGGGTATTATTAGTTAATTTAATGAACCCCGTAGAGGAGCACGGATATTTTGCTACTTCATTTATTATCGTATTATATAGTAATTGTAACTTAGCAGTAAACTCAACTATTATTGTTTAATTACTTCCACGTCCAGTGGAAGTATAGTAACGACAAAAAAAAATTTAAAAATTTTTATTGTCCAAATAGGTTTAAAATGTCATGAAACGTCAAGATTTTAAGTTTGAGCGAAAAAAAATTTCTGTCTGTCTGTCTGTCGGTCTGTCTGTCGGTCTGTCGGTCTGTCTGTCTGTCTGTAACTTTTTTTTTGTGCGCACGTTTACTCTGGAAGCGTTTAAGATATTGACTTGAAATTTGGTACACATATGTACTTTAACGAGATCTAGAACTAGATTATATTTTCATCTTGTTCCGTCGAAGGGTTGGGGTGTAAATTGGGGTAAATTTGGGGTAAATGGGTAAATCAAGCAGGTAAGAGTCCACGAAATTGGTATTTAGTATATACAAGAGAAGCTAAGGTCTCAAAAAAAATTTTGGCATTAGCCACCCCCATTACCACCCCCACCCCCTTATTAAAGGGGATGAAAAAAAAATGTAATTTAGTGTATGTACAGGAACCAGAAACCTCAAAATATTTTTTTATTTCATCCACCCCCCCACTACCACCCCCTGTCACCACCCCCACCCCACTACCGATGTGGGGTATCGTTTTATGGGTTTTTGGGGTAGAAGATTTCAAATATTATATTATTAAAGTTCCATAAACAATTATTTTCACATACAAAGTTTTTTCGTCGTGAGTGACTTGGATAGAGAATCTGGATGTGGAAGTAGTGATTCCTTGGGCAGCGGTTTTTTTATGTCATTTTCATTTCCTTATCAAGTTTTCGTCATTTTTGCAGCCAATTACAATCAATTTAACTATTTGCACTGGTTCTATATAACCAGAACTTGAAACGATACAAGAGATTTCTGTTTACACGGTCCGTTTTTAGGGCCGAGTAAAATGGCATGTATTATATCAGAATTTCAATAGTACACTGAATCCCCGTTAAAATGCTGATGGAGCTAAAGGTCACGACAGAATATTAGGGACCAAACTTATCTGGATATGACCCGGAGATTATGCTAAATACATACATATATACATAAGAAGTGCTAATGGTATTAAATTGATTGAATAAAAGATCATGTAGACCCTTGCAGTTGTCAGAAAGTGAAATTTCGATTTCAATTAATTGGCCTACAATCGTCGAAAATTATAACTGTTTACATAACCTCATAATTGTGATAATCAATTAAAAAATAAATAAAATAAAGCTTGACTGACAATTGTCATAAGTAATTATCGTAAAAAAGTCCTCTGACTATATACCGGGTGGACACTAGTCAAATCGATTTAAACTTACATAGGTTATTTCCTTTTGTTTTTAATATTGCAGATATTAATGTCCCCATTCTCGGAGCTGACTTTTTAGCGCATTTTGGTTTAATTGTTGAATTGAAGCATAAATGTTTAATCGACAATGTGACTAGTTTATCAACATATTTATTTTCTAACAATGGTCCATTACATTCTCCTAAGTTATTTAGCATATCAAATGAATACACTGCATTACTTTTAGAATTTCCATAAGTTCGCCAAATTATAATTTGCCGGTTAAACATTCCGTAGAGCATCATATTATAACAGAAGGTCATTTACCTTTCTCACGACCACGTAGGTTAGGTAACATTAAATTTAAGATAGCTCAGAATGAATTCAATGCTATGGTAGAATTAAGAATTTGTGTACCTTCTTCTTCTTCCGTATCCTTACCATTGCATATGGTGACAAGAAAGAAAATAACGATTGGAGGCCTTGGGAGACTATCGTCGTCTCAATTTAGTTACTGTCCCTGACAGATACCGCATCTCCATGACTTTAACTCGCAGTTGTATAATTGTGTTATTTTTTTCAAAAATAGATTTGGTCCGTGCCTATCATCAAATACCTGTCGCAAAAAGTGACATTTTTAAAACAGCAATTACTACGCCGTTCGGTTTGTTTGAATTTGAGCGTATGCCTTTCGGCTTACGTAACGCTGGTCAAACTTTCTAACGTTTCATGAAACGAAGTTTTAGTAGCCCTTGCCCTTCATTTTCGTCTATTTTGATGACATTCTGATTGCAAGTAAATCTGGTTCGGAACATTTAGAGCACTTGAAACTTGTTTTTCAGAGGTTAGAATTGCACGGCATAAATATTAAACCGTCAAAATGCATATTAGGTGTCAATCATTTGACATTTTTAGGACACAATATTTCTTCAGCCGGTATTTTACCTTCTTCTGAACGTGTTGATGTCATAAATGATTTTCTCTTGCCTTCTACAGTTAAACAACTTCACCGTTTCATAGGTATGGTTAACTTTTATCATCGTTTCATACCTTCTCTCGCTGAAATCTTAATTCCTTTACATGCTCTATGTACTAGTTTACTGCATGATAAAGTTAAAATAATACGTGTTTCGGAATTGGTTGAAATGGGCAGTCCACATAGGACTGCGTGCCGAGTGTCGGTGAAGGCCTAAAATTAGGCCGACCTGAATATGAATGCATAAATAAGAGTACTGTGTACTGTACTTTCAACTTTCAATATTGTTCCTCTCTATCTTTTCCAGATCCTTTTTGATGCTACGCTACGCTGATGAGGAACAATAATTTCGAAACACGTGTTCGTAGCTGCTTGGTGTTTCTTCTTTAGGGTATATGGTGCGATTTTCCTTCCTTATCTAGAATTTTTCCAAAATATAATAATTCCACAGATTATTTAAATTCCCAATACCAATATTGACGAGGTTTACTTCCAACAAAATGGGGCTGGACCACATAATACTATTATCGTTAGGGATTACCTAAATTAATTGTTTCCGCTGGATTGGGACCAGCCAGATGGCCTGCAAGGTCACCTTACTTAACCCCAATCGATTTTTTTTAGTTGGGCTCATTTGAAAAATAGAGTCTGCGCGACTGCTCCAACTGCATCTGGAAGAGAGAGTTGGTTACGAAATTGCACAAATAACACCTCAACAACTACAGAATGTTAGACGTGCAACAATAAGTCGCCCTACTCTGTGTATTAATCAAAACTGTGAACAGTTTAAACAATTTTTATGATGGTTTATTATAGTTTAGGTTTTAAATAATTTTGTTATTTTATTTATTTATGATTGTTATGGTGCTGGAGCTAAGAGACTTTTTCGGACACTCATCGTTACAAGCATTTTCTATGTGCTGATTAATTCTATCGAACTTAAATAACGACAAAATAGACTTCTGGCATATGTCAGCCCGTCGAGTTGGCCATGGTTCAAGATATAAAAATCAGTGAAATTATATCATTGTTACAAAGCCAATTTTTTGTCTGTGTACACATTTTATGTTTAGAATGAATAAAATAAGATCGCCAGAAAGTGTGGGCCATCAGGGGCGCAACCAGAAAGATCAAAGAGGTAAAAAAACGGAGTTATATAACATTATCGTTACAAACTTTTTTTAAGGTTGAGCATGTTTATTTAAATGTTTTGAACACAGAAAAAAATTCCCAGAAAAAAACTCCCGTCAGCAAGGCTAGCCAGAAAGAAAATGTTTAGGATTTAAGAAAATTAGATTTTTTTTCGCATATTTCATCTCAGAACTCTAAACTCATCGTTACAAGTTCTGGCTCCTTTTTAAAAGGTAAATATAAGCTCATTCAACAATAGAATAGCCTCCCCGTAAAGTTCTTAGTGTCAACAAAAGTACTATAGGCTCTTAAATATTCAGGAATTTAACACTTTCGGCTAACTTGACTCCGTACCGTGCCTCAGATGTATTGTATCATTACCTTTCTGGCTGCGCCTCCTGACGGCCCACACTTTCTGGCGATCTTATTTTATTCATTCTAAACATAAAATGTGTACACACAAAAAAAATGAGCCTTGTAACGATGACATGATTTTACTGATTTTTAAACAGTGTTCGTGACGCTCCTAACAGGAGGTGCCCCGCCAGAAGTCGATTTTATCATCCATTAAACCATAAAAATATCTCAAAGTTCATAAAACGATGAGCTGCCGAAAAAGCCACCTAGCTCCCGCTCTATTACGTTTTATTAAAAATAGGTATTTCTTGTTTAATTTGTATTTACCTTTTAAAATTACAAAGGATATCCTAAGAAATATTTAATGGTCAAAAAATGTAAGTTTATAAATCATTACTTCTGATTAATAAAAGAAAATAGCACGGTCGCATTAACAAATTTTCCATAGAACCCCTAGGAATGAAAATTAAAATGAAATTCTGTCTATTGAGAAAAACCTAAAAAGAGTCACACTTATCAACAATTCAAATAACTATATTGTTCTTAACGGACAAGTCTACAACGTTACTAACAATTACCATAGCCTACTTAGTAATTTTTTTGTTCGTATCCCACTTATTGTTCGGAATTTTTTAAATAAGAAAAAACTTCTGTACTTAGAATTTTATACTTAACAAGAAACCATAAAAAATCATTATATTCTATCTATCTATCTATTCTATCTAGTCATTCTATTTAAGAAAAAAAGTTGATGTCACTTTCGGAAGATATTCTCGTTCCTCTTAGTCTAAAAGTAGCTCACTTTAGTCTAATTTATGGGTTCCGAAAACGAAATTTTTATATTCAAAATCAATAAGAAAATTGGGGGCCTACATTGACTCGTGGCCACCCGGTATAATGAATTAAATACCGGGTGTAACACGAACATGGTATACCCCCATTTTTTTTATTATTGTAGATAAATTATTGAAACTTAGTACATCGCTTGTACTTGATAAATGACACTTTTTGACAAATAAACTATTTTTTTTCTATTTCTGGTTACAGCGGGAATGGTACCAACGTTTTACTTTTAAATGGAACATCCTGTATATTATTACATTTTTGGATTCTACATGTTTTTATGAATACAATGATAAGTGGAATTTCGAATGTCAAACTTTTTTTTATTCAATTTTTTTTTTTTTAGGTTAGATGTGCCATTACTATCCCGATTTATTTCAAGCAATCCATGTAATGCTAGGAAAAATCGAAATCACGTCGAAAATACTAAATTATGTGCTTTATGAGTAAACAAAAATCAAAATGGTTTTCTGTCTGAAACTTATTATTTTCAAATGGAACCATATTGATACCAAGGTACCGCTCAATACTACCGTTAATAAGGAATCTACCTTATTTATGTGTGCGACTAATACAATCAAAAGGATAGTTAAGAGAAAATGAAAAATCTACTTTAAAATTACACATGAAGGCGGCTGTAAATTATAAAAAAGAAACACAAAGAATTATAACAGTTATTCAAAATATTGTCCGTTGACGTCAATATACTTCTAAATTCGCATAGCTGTATTTCAAATAACTCACACCAGTTACCGACCTGTTATTTACTACTATTTACTGCACGTCCTACTCGTAGCTCTAAGTTTTCGCGAGTTGTAATGGAGTTGCGTAAACAGGATTTTTTAAATAAGGCAGAATGAAGAATCCAGTGAAGTCAGATGACCTTGGAAGCCGTCGTACAAGACCATTTGTTGAAATGAAGTTTTCTCCAAAATCAAGTTAACAATAATTATAAGCAATTTCAAAATTAAAATGAAACCACTGCTAAGAAGCCAACATAAAAGTTTGTCTATCTAAATATTTCACTGTTACTGTTTAGTTACTTTTTACCATTTAATTAGAAGAACATTAAATATTTTAATTTTTGAAGGTCTGTAATTTCAGTTGTATTTGTTCCAGATGTAAACTAGGTATATCAGAAGATTACTTATTAATGGTTACAAAAAGTCGTTCTCCTTTGAAAATCATTTTTTTTTCAATCAATTAACAAAACAAAATAACTCAACCCGAATTTATGAATTTGAATCCTTACCTATCATTATGATTAAAGCAGACATAAGAAATTTTTTGAATAAACTTGATACCACTTGAAACCAGAAAAAAGTAGTCAACATCTGATATCAAGGTATCAGCATGTTGGTAATTGATTGTCGAAACATTTTAAATAAAAATATACAGGTTGTCTCATTTGAAGAATTAAATCGACAGTTTAAAAATGTAAAAGTTTGAATCATCTTGGAGAACATCCTATAGAATTAGATTCAACTTTGAGAGGCCTGGAAATTAGTACATGACCTGATCTAAAATTAGGGAGTGAAAGCAACACCAAAAACGTAGACGTAAGTCATTGCCGTACAGTATATGCACGTAAATTCAGATAAAGCAATATTTAAAACGTAGCGTAGCCATGGGTGTTCAGCATAACATCGCTTTTTTCTCTACTGGCATTTATTGTTCACTAAATTCTTTTGGAAATGCCACAGACACAGAATTACGTTTATTAAGAAAGGTTATGTTGCAGAATATCGAGTAATGGAATGCAATCGGGTGATAGGTGATAAAAACTCATCTCAATACAGATACGTTTTAGGTATCGTACGAACACGCAAGTTTATATCAGACGTAAGTGCAAACGTACAAGAAATCACTATTACGCGTGCGTATCTGTCATTTTGCACGTTTACGTCTATGTTCTTGGTGTTGCTTCAACTCCCTATTCAAAGTGTAATGACGGTCATATTTATGAACGTACGTTTTTTGCAGACCTAGGTCTTGACAGCTGCAGATGCATTTTTTTCTTTTCGAAAAAAGTGGAATAACGTGGAAACGCAGCAGTATAAGTCCGAAAATATTATATGTCTAGATAGAGAACTAAGAGGGTCAAATTAAAATACATATTGCGTATTCCATTTAAAAAAGTAATAGCTAGTAATAGCTTGCCACCACTCTGTCAGACACTCTGTGAATTTTAAAATAATTTTAGAATATGCCACTCTCAATCACTCACAATTTTTCTCACACTTCTTTTCAAATTTCAAACGGGGTTGAGGAAATACTGACCGCCCACATATCATTAACACCCTGTATATATGTGTCTGAAAACATTTCCTTATGGAGCTAGCATCCTCTGAAGATGGTGCCCTGGAGCAGGTTTTTATCATTTCAAGTAAATTTTTATATATGAAAAACACTCTATTCACTATTTTAGAATATTTGTTTTTTACTAATTTAATGGTTCCTGGTAAAAGTGTTTACATTTTTTTGGTAATCTCTAGCTAATAATAAGACAAGCTATTTTCGAGAAAGTATTCCCAAAAAACTCTCTGCAAAACCTACCTGAAATTATGAATCAGCAAGTAATTCGCTTTTAAGAAAATTGAAGTCAACGATTTTAACGGTTATATCAGCCAGATGTAACCGTCAAATTAGTTAAATTGTTATACCTACCACCTTTAAGGACCTATGCGACTATATTATTATAGCAGACACCTAATAAAAACTCAAACGATATTCTCAAAAAGTGCTCATTTTCTTAATGGACCAAGTTTTTTCTGTTATGCACATCAGTGTTGAACCGCATTTATTGCCGTGAAGAGAAAATAAAACCTATAAAAACCCGAAGAACACTTACCAGAAATGACCCAGGCGAGAATAATTGCCTCTCACGAATTAAGGTAGAGTCAGCGTGAAATATTCCGTAAGTTGGAAATTGCACGTTTTCAAGAACAGTCTAAAATTAATTAATTAATCAAAGGGGTCACGTGCATAAACTTCAGCGAAAGATTCGGTCACAGACAGCTAAGCAAACTTTAAGTTTTTCCTGCATTGAATAATTTGTATCCAAGAAATTTAAAACACGTTATACGGTTTCGCTATATTCCGGATTTGCTAACAAGAAATTGAGGAAAATTATTTGCAGTATAAAAAAATATTCATCAGTAATTGTAAGAAATTTTATGGCATCTTATAATTAGTGATTACAGACTTCTTATCTGTTCCATTTAGCAGACCTTAAGTTTATTCTGCTCGCAAAATAATCCAGACCAGTTGAACAACAATAGAATTCTATAACAAATTTTGTAATAAATGAATACACGAATACACAATTTTAATTTTTAATAAACGCAACTAAACGAAACAAATTCTTATTAATACTTAAATAAATACAGAATAATTCGATAGACTAATCGAGCAATAGCGTGGTACATGATAATTATTTTGATAATTCTATCTGTCTGTCGGTCGATCTGGTGTAATTAATGAAGAACTTGTGATAGAAGATAATAATATTTGGCACGTAGTTAACAGTATTATCATTAAAGAATACTGTTATATTTTTAGTGAGAAATATTCAGGGTGGGCACTCTAAGAAAAATTGAAAAAAAAAACGTGACAGAAGATAATAATATTTCGCATGCATAGTTGAATACAACTGTCAAGCAAGAAACCTGTTTTTAATAAAAATTATACAGGGTGATCATCCAAAAATTATTTAGAAACTATGGTGGAAAGAATATTTGGAATGTATCTATCACTTCAAGAAAGAAAAACTGATATAACTAAAATAATTCATAAATATAGGGTGCTAAACAGAGACTGAAGTTTTATGTAAATATATTTACAGTTTTTTTTATATATATATTCAAGTGGCGCTTCTAAATAAACTATATTTTGAATTTTCACCACAATCTTTTATCTGAATTTTGTTAATTAATTTCTTTCTTTGGGGTGGTCCATTCACTGTCTTGCTGTTCTTGTCATGAGTGCTACAATATGATCGCTTGGTCGAGAGGTAATCGAACTAGGTATTCACGCATAAATACAAACAAACTATCATATCAGATGTTGCCAATCTCGGCATAGCTAGCCACACTCGCTATTTTTATTCAACTATTCACAAACACATTTTTCTATTTTTAACATTTCTCCTCTTTCCTTCTTGCTTTTTATTATTTTTTCTCGTTTTACCTTTTTTAAATTCTCTCTTTCTAGTTACAGGGGGTCACATATTTGAAGAAACACTTCCATTATTGTATAATGGTGTCATAAGACGAGCAAAAAGGATGTATTTTAACAATATTTAGTCCAGTTGAATTAGACATCATAAAAAATTTTGCGTACTGCGGACTTTTTTTTTATGGAAGTTGTATAAGAGGGCATAATAAGCAAGCACAGAAAACTACACCCTGCTACACCATGTGCGTCCCCTATTTTTAGGGGTTGAAATTTTGAAATTTTACTTATGTGTCCATATCTGTTTCCCTATTACCCGTAGGGCTCTTTACCAAGTTACACTTTTTGAAGATTCATCCCTCCTCTACATACAATATATATTACACATTTACCGTAACACAAACGGTTTTGGCTGTACGAGGCCGGAAAGGTCGCGCTGTCCGAATTTGGGGATCTTCTGTACAGGACAAACGGCTATTATTTCCAATCTACAATACTACACATACTAATGCCTTTAAGGAGGGATGATGATTTATGAAAAAACTTTCATCGAATACCACGCGGTTTCCATGATACGGGATGTTGAAATTTTGAAAACCCCTTTTTTAAAAAAAAAAAAGTGAACCTACTTTTTTTTGCTCATTTTTCTTTCATGCATGTATATGTATAAGAAAATTTACGTTGGTTTCATTTTAATACAATCGTTGGTTTAGGAGCTAGACAGCAAAATATGCCAAAAATGGCTATTTTGGTATTGTTGCATTAAAAAAACCAAAACCAGTATAATTCTGATAAATGTTTTTGTTTATCCTAGAAGTCCAATTCATTGCGCATAGAAAATGTATTTTTGTATTTAAGTAAGATCAACACTTATTGTGTAATAACGATTTATGTCATATGTTCTCCAGTCTCCTTTTTCACAATTTTTTTTTTGCGGCCTTATGGTTCATAGTAGGGCAGAAAGCATTATACACGTGGACAGGGCACATAATAGGGTGTTAAAATGGTTCTCTTGTTAAAATGCGATAGGACGTACCGTTTTCGACTAAACGCACTTGTTTGGTTATGTTTGCTTTGAGTTTTCATTGTGTTCTGAATTGTGATCTGATAAATAAATTCTACATTTTGGTGTTTTCTTTCTTAGAGGTTTATTTTTTTAAATCATTTTCCGATGAAATGGACATATAATAGCTGTTTCTCGAGGAAGGTAAAATTACTGTGGATTTTGTTATAGACACAAAATAAGTTGCAATGATGATTCGAGACAAGCGTGAACCTTCAAATGGGGGAGTGGGAACCCCCTATTCCGTCCGAGTTCCTTCATTGTTTCATTAGCAATGTCCCTCATAAACAGAAAAAGCAAGAAGCGACACATAGCTTTATTTCAGCGGTGAGTATTTACTAGTCAGTCGATGAAAAGTGTGGTCTGAAATAATTTTTTTCAAACAAGTGCGTTTTACTCGAAAGCGGTACGTCCTATAGCATTTTAACAAGAGACCCATTTTAACACTCTAATATGTGCCCTGTTCAGGTATACATTGCTTTCTGCCCTACTATGAACCATAAGACCGCAAAAAAAAATTGTGAAAAAGGAGGCTGGAGAACACATGACATAAATCGTTATTACACAATAAGTGTTGATCCTACAGAAATTCAAAAACACATTTTCTATGCGCAATGAATTGGACTTTTAGGATAAACAAAAACATTTACCAGAATTATACTGGTTTTGGTTTTTTTAATACAACAATACCAAAATAGCTATTTTTGGCATATTTTGCTGTCTAGCTCCTAAACCGTCGATTGTATTAAAATGAAACCAACGTAAATTTTCTTATATTAGGGTCGTACATGCATGAAAGAAAAATGAACGAAAAAAGTAGGTTCACTTTTTTTTTAAAAAAGGGTTTTCAAAATTTCAACATCCCGTATCATGAAAACCGCGTGGTATTCGATGAAAGTTTTTTCACAAATCATCATCCCTCCTTAAGGGCATTAGTATGTGTAGTATTATAGATTGGAAATAATGACCGTTTGTCCAGTACAGAAGACCCCCAAATTCGGACAACGAGACCTTTCCGGCTTCGTACAGCCAAAACCGTTCGTCCTACAGCAAATGTGTAATGTATATATTATGTAGAGGAGGGATAAATCTTCAAAAAGTTTAACTGGGTAAAGAGTCCTACGGGCAATAGGGAAACAAATATGGACATATAAGTAAAATTTCAACCCGTAAAAATAGGGGACGCACATGGGGACGCAGGGTGTAGTTTTCTGTGTTTGCTTATTATGTCCTTTTAAACAACTTCCACAAGAAAAGTCCGCAGTACGCAAAATTTTTTATTATGTCTAATTCGACTGGAGATTATTATAAACTCCACAAATAAGTCTAGAACTGTATGGAATACAATAAGCAGTTGTACTAAAAATGAGCCGAAGATGCACCGTAACTTGGAAATGGAAACAAAAAATGAGACCATCACAGATAAAGAAATAATCTCCAATGAATTTAAGAACTTTTTTATTAATTTACCAAAAACTTTAGTTTCTAAGCAAAAAGATAATGTTAATACCTTTGCAAACAATTTATTACCTGTCTCTGATGACTTAGTTTGTCTCTCCATGAGACAATTGATGTTATCAATAACTTAAAATTAACAAATTCAGTTGGTCCAGATGACTATTTTGTAAAAATAATAATCAAACAATGTACAAGACAAATTGCGGAACCACTAACACATATTATTAATGATTGCTGTAAAAGTGGCTCTTTCCCTAGCCTCTTAAAACTGTCAAAAGTTATACCTCTGTTAAAAAATGGAGACAGTAAGCAATTTTCTAATTATTGTCCGATATCACTATTATTATTGTTTTCTAAAATTTTTGACAAATTATTAGCTAAACGTATAATTGCATTTTTAGAGAGTAAGAAATTCTTATCACCAAATGAACATTGTTTTATAGAAGACAGATCAACAATATCAGCCCTTACAATTATTCTAGACTTTGTGCATAGAAATCTAGACCAAGGAAATAAAGTTATAGCTTTATTTATTGATCTGTCAAAAGCCTTTGACTGTGTTGATCATAGTATCCTGTTAAAAAATATAGAACGTTGTGGTCTGCAAGGAACATGTAAGAAACCTTTAACATCACATTTAGGTAACTGTATTGATTGATTTTTTTGGTGTAAGGTCTAAGGAATTGTTATATTTATTTTATACACAAATGACTTAGATAATTAACTTGCACTCCATTTCGGAGTATTTCAAAAATAAAAAACTTGTATTGAATCAAAATAAAACTTTTGTTTTGAAGTTTCATCCTGTTGGATTATATTATACATCAAGTGTATATGTAAAAAATGATGGGAAATGGATTCAGCAGGTGACGTCATTCAAATTATTAGGTATCAATATAGATCAATCTCTAGATTGGAAAACTCATATAACCAGGCCCGTGGAGAGCCGGCACGGGCCCAGGGGTAAAATCAAATCGGCGGGCCCCTCCTGGCTGTGAAAAATCAAAAGTACTACTCTTTTACTCATATTAAGAATTATAAATACCTAACTATTTACTTACTTATATTTAATTTGCAGAGATATCAGGATCTGAGAAAACAGTAAATAAAATTATCCAGAAAATGCGATATAATTTTAAGTACAGTTCTGTACGTACGTTTAAAGTAATTATCGATATCTGAAGTTTTTATTACCGTAATCCTATCGGGTATAGCCTGAGGCTTTCCTTATTTCTTATACCGTGTGTGTAGCCGAACGCTAGGCATCGGGAGTAAAATTACAACATCGCGCGTGCCAGCTGGCTAAAATGAAATAAAAGGCTGGAATGCTCCGCTCGACGGAGGAATTTACGGCAACTATGTTGTCATATCTATCGCGCTACGTGGATGTACATGCCTAATGGGAAATTATACGCACGGTATAAATAAAATATGAAAATAAACAGTTATAACTCAAATAGCGTACTCTGCAATGATACCTTAATTGACTGGACTAAACAGAGGGTCGTGTGGCGAAACCTATTTACTTCTATGATTTTACCTACCTGCCTAAAAGGTCATTTTTTATGAATGTTTTTGTGATTAAGTAATGATTAATTGGATTAGAGATCAAACAAACATATGTAATACTAATATAAATTGCAGTTGTTGTTAATGCTACTGTTCTACTAAGAATGCATATGGCCTACCACTTTTTTTAGTATTTATTAGAAACGTATACCGGGTGTACATTTCAGAAGTACATTTCCTTTAACGCATAAGCATAATTACAAATAAAATAAAGTATTTTTATTTACAATTAATAGATTTATCAATACAAAAATGTATTTAACATTGACGGTGCCGGGCCCCCTCGGGCCCGGGCCCCAGGGCAGAAGACCCGCTTGCCCCCCCCCCTGTCGTCAGGCCTGCATATAACTTATCAATGTGGTAAGTCTACAAGCAGCTGTTTCGCTTTAAAAATATTACGAACCATTACAAACATAAGTACGGTAAAAACTTTTTATTTTTCTAACATTGAATCACGTCTCCGATATGGGATTACTATGTGTAGTAATTCAACATGGGCAAATAGAGTATTTGTGTTACAGAAATGCGTTGTATGTTCGGAATTAAATATAGGGAATCTTGTAAAATGTCATTCAAGCAACAAAAATGTTTACTCTACCATGTTTATATATTTTTGAAGTTTTGAAATTGGTAAAAAAGAATGTATCCACTTTAATTCGTTAAATACACACCACAGTTATCAAACTCGTCATGGTTCTGATTTGCAATACGACATACACAGACCTGAATTATACAAATCTAATCCATATTATGGGCCCTATTCTCTATAATAAACTCAGTCCGAATTTAAAAAATGTTGCTAGCATAAAAACATTCTTGGCAAAGTTAAAAGTATTCCTTATTTCAAATGCATTTTATTCGGTGGAGGAATTTCTAATTTATTAATTTATAATACCCACTTACTTATACATATTTTTATTTTGCAATACTGACTTACTGTTATCATATACATATACATTTTTTTTCTTTCATTTCATATCTGTAATGTTTTTGACTTATCCTATATCATGTATGTGATCTATTGGATGAATAAATGTATTCTATTCTATTCACCGACATTGACACTTTCGGAGCTAGAAATCGAACCCAGTACACGATAAACAGTGTGACCAAGTATGCTCGCCGCACAACACGCTTTAGCCCGCTGCGTTACAGTACCGGTCAAGTTCTTAATGCAAGCTTTTGTTGATCGTGTACATAATTAAAATATTTCTATTGTTCTATTGCACATATCTACACACGCTGTTAGTTGTTAGAGAAGTGAGTTGATACAGTGCAATAAATGAAAAAGTAATCGAGTCCTTTCAATATTCATATTTCTTTACTTTTCCGTTATTTAGCTTCACCGTTTTCAGACACCGCATGAGGAAAATAAAGCTCAAAAAACAATGATAAAAAAAACATCAAAAGAACACTGCTGATTGATTGACGTATCAACGACGTCGGCTCTGAGAGGCTGGTGAAGATAACAACCATGCCATTCCACACTCTATTTTTTGCATATTTACTACCGCGTAATTCTTTTTTTATTAAAAATAATCGATCCATTACCCAACTCCATGTCCGCTATTTGTTACAAAAGGCTTTTCAAGGATACTGAAGGGAAGTCTGCTCATAAATAACGATGTTTCAAATAAATTTGTTGAAATTATGTACACACAGTCCTGCATATTTCGATGAGGCAATATGGGTACTTGGGCTGCTGAAAGCGGGAATAAATTTTCATTTTTTTACACAAAACAATTCACAACTGCCAGCTTAGAATGATGTGATCGATAAAATCTGTGCGCTTCGCAACATATCATTTTAAGGCACTCATCAGAAGTATGTGAATTTCTCAACACATAACAACATACATCTATACATAAAAATGGTTGACCCGCATTTTTTATGTTATTTTTTTAATAATGCCTTACAGTAAAAAAAAAAGTTCATGAAGTTTAAACTGTGTTTAAATGGTTAGATATTGCCGCCACTTTTTGGGCTATTCTATTGGCTATGTCGTAATAGCGTAATCACCAGATTCTAATTTGTGCTTGAACAGAGAAACGAGAGCTACGTTGCCATATTTCGATAAATAATGTAAAATATTCTGTACTACTATACGGAATCCTCTGTGATATTACAATTCTGTATTAGCAAGTTGTCAATTAGCCTTAAAAATATATAAAATATTTACTTGCTGGGTATTTGAAACAGTGTTAAAAACTGCTGCCAAGGAATCACTACATCCAGATTTTCTATCCAAGTCACTCACAACGAAAAAATTTTGTATGTGGAAATAATTGTTTATGGAACTTTAATAATATAATTTTTGAAATCCTCTACAACAAAAACCCATAAAACGATACCTAACATCGGTAGTGGGGTGGGGGTGGTGGTAGAGGGTGGTAGTGGGGGTGGCTGAAGTAAAAAAATATTTTGAGGTTTCTGGTTCTTGTACACACTAAATCACAATTTTCTTTCATCCCCTTTAATAATGGGGTGGGGGCGGCCAAATTTTTTTTTCAGACCTTAGCTTCTCTTGTACACATGAAATACTAATTTTATGGACTCTTACCTGCTTGATTTACAAATTTACCCCAATTTACCCCCCAACCCTTCGACGGAACAAGATGAAAATATAATCTAGTTCTAGATCTCGTTAAAGTACATAAATATATCAAATTTCAAGTCAATATATCAAACGGTTCCAGAGTAAACGTGCGCACAAAAAAAGTTACAGACCGACAGACAGACAGAATTTTTTTTTTCGCTCAAACTTAAAAGCTCGACGTTTCATGACATTTTAAGCCTATTTGAACAATACAAATTTTTTTTAGTTTTTTTTGTCGTTACTATACTTCCACTGGATGTGGAAGTAAAATTAATATTAAAATTTATTTCAGACAGTGCAGTAGTGCACATTCTATTTTAGAAATGTGGCAACATAGCTAGTTACTGTCAAATATAAATTGCCCCTGTTTTAGAGGTTATTACGCTATTACGTCACGAGATATCCGGCAAACTACCTTATTTTAAATCCACTCTGATCTTAAGCATATTCATCTTACAATAAAACCAGTAATAGTCGGTAAAATTACCTTAAAATTATATTTATAACATTTTGGAGAGTCATATTATAATGTTATATTATTAATATTGTCGTTTTCGTTATTAGCCGTTCTACTAGCCCATTGTAGATGTTATAGTCCAGGATATAGGTGTTCAAAACAGTGGTGTTGGGGAAAGTTTCGCGGGAGTTTGGAAATTGGTGGAATTAAGGTGGTGTTTTTGAGGACATATTTTGGACTAAATAAAAAATTTTGCTGAAACTTAAAAAAAAATGTGAAAAAAGAGTTTGATTATATATGTAAATTTTGCAGGAAATGCGAAATGTTTTTTCAATGACTGTGCAATAAAAAACTATCAAAAATAATTTCATGTTTTGGAAAAATAGCAGATTTGAAGCTACAGTAATATTTTTGAGTTAGTTTTAAGGCGAGAGGTCTCTCATTTCGGAAATCACTGTACATTTACTAAGAAACACTAATAAAAATTAGGAAATACCTAGAAATACCACATAAATACTTGAAAATGCCAGAAATACTTGGAAATACCACGGAAATATCAGAAATATATAAAGAATTACATCATACCTTCACATAAGGATATATATGCTCGCGTATGAAAAATACACAGGTTATAATAATTGTGTACAGTATATAATTTGATGCCAAATATTTACTAAAATACTAACTAAAATATCTATTTTGAGCAAATTTTACCACTTCGCTAAAATATGATTATAATTTATAGAGCAGTGAAATTAAACTTACGAATGGAAATAGTTCGAGTATAGTAAAGTATTATTGCTGGAATGAGCTACAGATGAGATACTCATTCAACGTCCAAAGAGTTCGAACGAAAATATTTCAGACAACGCTCCCAAATTAAGAGTGACAATGGCTAAACATTTTTTTTGCAAATACCTAGGTACCCAATTAATGATTTTATTGGAAAAATATCTAAATAAGATATTTAAAGCATATTAATTAATTTTTCATTTAAGACTAATATATGCTTATTTGGATAAAAACTGACCGTGATATACATACAGCATGTTTCACTTTTAATGACCCCCATCAATTTCTCAGTTATTAGTTATACGATTTCATTCAAACTTGAATTGGCATCAGAATACTGCGGGTTAGAGCAATGGCAGCTTAAACCGATAAAATCAACATTAATAAGAAAATTACAACGGTGAAAAAAAATTGTAAAAAGTTAAATAAACAAAAAATTTAAAGTCAGTTAAACGAAACGGAAACATCATGTGACGAAATACATGAAGTTAATAGTGAAACAAATCAAATCAAATCAAATCAGAAACAGAAACAGAAACAGAAACAGAAACTGAAAATTTTGATATTTCAACACCTGATTTAATTCGGATTCCTTGGATTTGGATCAGGTTTTAGATGTGGTCCATAACCCAAAAATTAATATTGATATCAGAAAATACTATGCCATTGGGAGGCCGTTCAAAAACTACGTAACGCAAATTTTGATCAAATCCCCTCCCTCCCCCTTGTCACATGTTGTCACGTTTGAAGATAACCCCCTATACAAATTACGTCACAAATTTCATCCCCCCCCATCAAAATAAGATTTTATTTAAATGTCATTTATATTAAAATCCCGTGTAAACGTGGTTTGTCTTGTGACTAAGGACAAACCTTGTACAGTTTATACAAAATTAGCTGTTTTCTTTAGGTCAGAATTTTTGTGGAAAAAATAACATTACGTTACGTAGCACTTGTCTTTCTAAATCTCCTCTAGGCCGATAACATCTTATAAATCCAAACTTTTTAAATCATATCCTTTTAACTACCCTATCTTCCTTGACGGCGGTCAGACCACAAGGACGTCATTTGCTCGAACGGGTTTTTTCATCTAATTCTGTTTTCCAGTATCAGCAATCAAAATTTAAAAGTGTGTTACCCGGTAAGTATAGTCTTTAAAGTTTTATAGTGCTTCAATTAGTTTTTAGATACGTGGGTACATTTTCTAATATTAATTTAGTTTTAAGTCTGCCAGCGGCAGACAGGGGTTACTAATAATAATTTAGGTATCGAACCGAAACCACCCCGATCAGCCTCACTCTCACCACGACGCTAAGCGCCGTGGTTGCTGAACTGGCTCCGGGCCGGAATCCGATGAGACACATTCATGTATCATATAATATTTAACAAATTTTGTTTGTTGTTGTTGTTGTTGTTGTACAGTGTATACAAAAATAGCTGTTTTCTTTAGACCAGAATTTTTGTGGAAAAAAAATAACATTACGTTACGTAACACTTGATGCAAGCCACCCCCCTCCCTCCCCTCTATGTCACAAATTGTCAGGCTTTTAAGTACTCCCCCTCTCCCCTCTAAGTGCGTTACGGCCCGTTATGCCCCTGGTATTGATCATACTTGGCATATAGGGAGAGTAACTAAAATTCAAAAAGATGACTACGAGGTAAAACTGTTAACAAAAGACTTATAAAGTTATAAGTGTTCAAGTAAACATCACGAAAACATTAAAAATGTTAAAAAAGAATTTATGTATTATTGTCCAGTAAATCTCATAGGAGACGGACCTTTTCAGTTAGATTATATGGAAACTAAAAGTATAGAAAAGCAATTTAAAGCTAAATAGCAAGAATTAAAATAATAATACATGTATTTTTTTATGTACCTGAAGTTTCGTACGTTCACTTGAACGAATTTCACATGAAAAGGAAAAACCGCGGCCCAAGGAATCACTACTTCCACATCCAGATTTTCTATCCAAGTCTCTCACAACGAAAAAAAATTGTATGTGGAAATAATTGCTTATGGAACTATAATAATATAATATTTGAAAAAAAAAACATAAAACGATGTCCCACATCGGTAATGGGGTGGGGGTGGTGATAGGAGGGTGGTAGTGGGGGTGGATGAAGTAAAAAAAAATATTTTGAGGTTTTTGGTTCTTGTACACACACTAAATCACATTTTTTTTCATCCTCTTTAATATAGAGGTGGGGGTGGTAATGGGGGTGGCTAATGTCAAAAATTTTTTTGAGACCTTAGCTTCTCTTGTCTATACTAAATACCAATTTTATGGACTCTCACCTGCCTGATTTACCTATTTACTCCCTATTTATCCCCCAACCCTTCGATGGAGCGTACCATTTTTCTGGTAATATTTGCTGGCAACAATACTATCGTTGCCAGCAAATATTACCAAAAAAATTGTACGCCTAAGTCGATTAATTGGAAATTTTCATATAAAATTCGTTCAAGTGAACGTTCGAAACTTTGGGTACATATTTTACTTCCACAACCAGTGGAAGTATAGTAACGACAAAAAAAAATGTATTGTTCAAACAGGCTTAGAATATCATGAAACGTCGAGATTTTAAGTTTGAGCGAAAAAAAATTTCTGTCTGTCGTCTGTCGGATCTGTCTGTAACTTTTTTTGTGCGCACGTTTACTCTGGAACCGTTTAAGATATTGAATTGAAATTTGGTACACATATGTACTTTAACGAGATCTGGAATTAGATTATATTTTCATCTTGTTCCATCGAAGGATTGGGGGTAAATTGGAGTCAATTTGGGGTAAATGGGTAAATCAAGCAGGTAAGAGTCCATAAAATTGGTATTTAGTATATACAAGAGAAGCTAAGGTCTCAAAAAAATTTTTGGCATTAGCCACCCCCATTACCACCCCCACCCCATTATGGATGAAAAAAAATGTGATTTAGTGTGTGTACAAGAACCAGAAACCTCAAAATATTTTTTTACTTCATCCACCCCCACTACCACCACCCTATCACTACCAATGTGGAGTATCGTTTTATGGGGTTTTGGGGTAGAGGATTCCAAATATTATATTATTAAAGTTCCATAAACAATTATTTCCACATACAAAATTTTTTCGTTGTGAGTGACTTGGATAGAAAATCTGGATGTGGAAGTAGTGATTCCTTGGGTAGCGTTTTTTTTTAAATAAATATTTTATTTTTCTTAAAGCATACTTTAATTTCATTCGCGTTTCCTACGCAACACATAGTTTTTTATAGCCCGTAAATTTAGTAAACAGTATATACCTACTGTTAAATAAACAAACTCAACTACAAAGTATGATAAAACAAATTTAAACCAATGGTATCTAAGTGACTTTAAAATTTAAATCAGTCGAAATTTGTTTAAAAGATTTGTCGTAGTTTGTTATGTAAATAGCTCGATTTTTAGCAGGGTAGCAGACTTTTGAACTAGAAAACCCTGTTTAAATCTACATTTGAAAAAAAAATCATATGGAGTTAATTTTGCAGTAATAATAAGCAAAACATTAAATTAATATGATTCACCAAAAAACTGAGAAATACCAGAAATACTATGGAAATACTGGAAATACTTTGGAAATATTGAAAATATTTTGGAAATACTGGAAATATTTTAGAAATATTTTGGAAACATTGGAAATATCTTGGAAATACGTTACAAATTGGGGAAATACTTACCTTAGAAATATACCGAAATAGAAAATCACTGTACATTTCTTCCTCGTTTTAAGGTGAAAGAACATTTTTCACGAATAAAAAAAAACTTATGAGAGCTAAATTGTAGAGTTTATTTCTTTTTTATTGAGCCTGGATTTTTTTTCGGAAAACTGCACTGGAAGGGAGATAGTTCCGGCAAACAGTATGTTCCCAGTAGGAGTGCGATGTTTCTTCTTATTCCCAATACCTTGGCAGACGTTTTTTGGCCCATACATTACTTTAGTTGGTCCCCCTTTGTTTTATGGCACGTCTAACAGTCATCTGTCGTGCTAGACTCTTAGGCTCTCGGTAAAATATCAGCTCGTATTTCCTTTAAAAATATATATTGCAAACTCCTACACTTCATCGCACTTCTCCTCTTGCCATATTAATACGCAACCCTATTAATTAAACTTAAATTTATTCATAAATATTAAATTCTCAATGTAATATTAAATATTCCAAGAGTTTATAAATTCAGGGTTGATATACCAAGAAGTGTTCTTGATTTGTTAATATTAATGAGATTACTCACTGGAATAGAAGTAGAAATTGAAATTCCCCGTAATGCTTATAGTAATAAAATGTTATAGGATTCGATTTGTCTATAAGCTCTTTCAAAGTTAAACTGAATTTGCTTATTTATGAAACGTATTCATTTATAAATCTTACTTACTCTTTAGTGAATCAGCACAAGAAAGCTTTTCAACTATTTTCCATTTAATATACCTATTTTATATAGCACGTATTATATTCGGATTTGCCCAGGACAGCTGAATAAGAATAATTCATCATCAAACTAAATTGTCCTGATCGTTCTCTTCATTCTAAATACTCTACCCGAAGTTACCTAGGAAGTCAGTTGCCTAAAGTAAATGATATAATTTGACTTTAATGATAATAATAAAGAAAAAATATATAAATTAAAAAGACTGTATTGAATATAGGGGAGTGTCAGGTAAAAACTGATATAAATCCCAGCCACAGATTCCAATTATTGCAAACTATATAAAAAAAATACCTCACTGTAAACTAATTGCAATAAATAAAAAAACTATAATGAATTACTTTACGACAAAAAATACTATAAGAGCAATAAATGTCAACAATAGTCTCCAGAATTGTACAAATGAAAATTACATCACAAATAAGTAGATTGCCGAGAAAAGAAATTAAAAATATATATTGGAGAGATGATAATAAAAATAACTACTGAGGTTTTTTTTACTATTTAACGTCGCGCGTCGGCCTATTTCCCTTCCAAGGCCTGTCGCCGACATCAGGAAGCGAACTACACCCAACCTGGAAATTTTCCCGAACCTCTTCTCTGTCGAAGAGTAAGGATCTTTTACTTGCCTAACATTTAATAGACAAGGGACCTACCTTAGATCCCCTCCGAAGGATGGTATATCCACTACGTAATTCTCGTCTCAAATTACATAACTTTCTCGTATACACTAATATACAAGCCGCTAGAAGGTGTGACGAGATCGCTGTGTTTTCCCAGACTTATTGCTCCATCGAAGTACTAACAGAGATGAACGTACCTTTGGTATAAAAAACATCGTTCATCAACTATAACAGTCCAATAAACATCAGAAAGTATAAAATACGTGAAATATATGCTCCAGTAGTTTAAAAATAATTTTAGTATAATAATAATAAGTTTATATAGTATATCACTTTATGATCATATGTTTTCATTATATTTATGATCCACTTAATTTTCACTACAGGGAGAAAACTTTGATTTAAAAGACGTTTGAAATAAACTCTTAATTTATAGGTACGTTACACACGTTAAATTAATAATTAGCATAGACTTTATACATTTACTGAATATGTTAATTATTTATATAAAACACGTTGATCGTAAAGCACTAATAGTTTAAAAATCCGGTAGCTTATTTGTGCAGGTTCTTAGAGTCTATTTTCACATTAAGTAATTTCGTGACTTCCCAAATTTTATCAAGCATTTGAGCATAGCCGCCAAATACATATCTCCTTCGGCTGCAAGCGAGTATAATGGGTGCCTAATGCTGAGGCGTCATTTCGGACCATTCCATGCCGAACAAGGTGCGTTAGAATAGTCTTTAAGAGAGCGCGTTGCAAAACGCCTTGGTAAAGCTTCCACAATGGCCGGTATTGTTAATTAAACTTTCTTTTGGTGTGTGGACTTAAGAAAGGATGGCCTCCGGAGTATATTACGATAATGTTTGTGGATGTAAACGAAGTTAGAAAAATCTATTCAGAGTTGTGGAGTACGCCGTGAATTGGAAATTCCGAACGTACCGACGGAAGTTGCAAGAGCCTGAGCATGTATATACAATTTATAAACGTTGATTTGGGCGGACATCCGTCACGATAATAAACGTTTTAATTTACCGTTTCGACGTATGGTATTGCAGCATATAAAACATTTCTTAGATTTTTTTAGGTCTTATTGGGTGTTATTCTAATTTTCTAGATCTATTTTTACTCCTCTCTGAAGGACCACTAAAGAGACAGACAGACAGAGTATTGATGCTTTTGAGATATGAGTCTGGAGATATTTGTTACGGCTTCTAGCCTACAGCCCATTGTACTAACACCTTGATTCTCGAAGAAATGCCTCCCAAAAAGACTCTTCCGCATAGACATTGTGAATAAGACGAAGAGGGATGGTGGCTCAGTGGTTAACATGTCTAACTTGCACTCGAAACCCTTCTAGAGCAAAATAATTTTTTTAATATAAATTATTTCCAAAATAAGTAGGTAAGGACCCCGTCCCCATTACTAAGATAAATCTCGTACCCCTAAAGAGCATTGAAGTTACTTAGAGGGCGGTTTAAAAAACATTTTCACAAACGAAAGATTGTTCTACTCAGTAAAAAAAGGAATAGTACTGAAATAATACACGATGAATCATTTCCCGTTCACGCAGCATATCCTTCGGACTTTAACCGTTTAATAAACTTGGTATACCTATTTGTGTAAGTTATGGTGCATTAGATTATTTTATACAATTTAATGTGATCTAGCATCTTATCTGACAAGCAAGCATAAGAATAGTGATGGATTATCATTTTCCATTAAATAATACTTAAAATATTACAGTCTCTGCCGAGAAATGTGGAAAGAAGTAAGGAAAAACTAACTATCGTATTTTACAATAGCTCTTAAAATGTTTTATGTATCGTTGCGTATCCTTAAGTAACATCATTAATGAAGCTACTTTTCTCATCATAATGAAACAGATTTATTTGCTTATTAAATAATATTTTCTAGTTTCATATTGCTGCGAAACATAAGACATACATTTCCAAAGTGCACCCTTATATTACACATCATTTTTCACATAAACCATAAAGAAATCTACTTGCGAAACATATTGAAATTTATATCCATAGCGTCGAGTCTAGTTCAATAAATTTCAACATTTTTGCTTTATTTTCAATGTCCATTTACCTCTAAAGGCATTCTTGTTGCACAACAATTAGCCCAAGGAATTGTAACACTATATGCGAAAAAAATTATTTACGATAAAATAAAATCCAAATTTTATATAAATGGGCAACTGCGGTTATAATAGGTCAAAATAAGATGATTTAAACTAAATTATCTCAGCACCACGTCAAGTATTATAGACCTCAAGTATTATAGACCTAAAATTTTGAAACGAATTAATATTAATAATTCAATAGCAGGCAATTTTCTCTTTAAAATCTGCGCATTTTAGACGAGATTAAAAACTAATTTGCTTAACTGTTTCATTGATACTTTCAAAATGGCTCAAATATTTTCATTCAATGAGTTAGTTGACATGCTTTTGGTGTTAAATTCTTCTAAAGGAAACTATTTAGGAAGTGTTGAAGAATATCATCAAAGATTACCGAAAGGTGCTCTGCCAAATCAGCAAACGCTTGCCAGTGTAAAAAGACATTGGAAGGAAACATGTGTATCCCCGTCATAAATATATAAGATAACGAAGCATTAATACCTTCATCCATACCTTGTGTTAGGAGGTGCAAGATCTTTTACCCTCCTAACATTTTCTCTCTTTAGTCTCAAACAGGTTATTAATTTTCACAAGAACATTGTTTTTGTGGATTGAAGCTTGTCTCAACAACTATATATTGACCCCCCCTTTATTTCTGTTATTATTGAAAATAGAAAAAAAAGTTTCGTATAAAAGTTGTAGGATCTTACCTATATTTTAACGAAACGTGACAAAAAAAACAATATCATGCATAGGTCACGTGATACGAAATAAATATATGTTTGTTTAAATGAAACACCCTATATATTATTGCATTTTCGAGAAGCCCTTTTTCTCCTGATTTCAAATATATAACATTGTATAGGTCTTAGATACTTTTTGACATATTTGACATTCAAAATTCAAATAAACTGCTTTATTGACAGATGATTGATACATGCGTGTCAATACACAAGTGAAAGAAAAATAACAAGGTAGGCCACGAAAATAATTATTTTATTGTTTATTCAATTTTGACATTTCAAACCGTCATTATTAACATTTATTTAAACAAAATGGGTTATAGTGGGGCTTAATAGATCGAAATATTTTCTCTTTATGTGAAAACTATTAAAAGAAGAGAATAATTTTTATTTTACTATTGAATAAACAACTATTTACGGTTGTTGCTATGGAATGACGGTTTGAAATGTCAAAATTGAATAAACAATAATATAATTATTTTCGTGGCCTACCTTGTTATTTTTGTTTCAATTGTGTTTTGACAGGCATGGCTCAGTCATCTTGCAATAAAGCAGCTTATTTGCATTTTGAATGTCAAATATGTCAAAAAGTATTTAAAAGTATTTTTGACATATTTGACATTCAAAATGCAAATAAGCTGCTTTATTGCAAGATGATTGAGCCATGCCTGTCAAAGCACAAGTGAAACAAAAATAACAAGGTAGGCCACGAAAATAATTATTTTATTATTTATTCAATTTTGACATTTCAAACCATCATTCCATAGGAACTCCATAGCAACAACCGTAAATAGTTGTTTATTCACTAGTAAAATAAAAAGTATTCTCTTCTTGCGGCACACTTATTTTTATTATTTTTCACATAAAGGGAAAATATTTCGATCTTTTCAGCCTCACTATAACCCATTTTGATTGAATAAATGTTAATAATGACGGTTTGAAATGTCAAAATTAAATAAACAATAAAATAATTATTTTATTTTTTTATTTATTAAGCATCATTATTTCATATAAATACATTGTCAAACTGACCAAACTTGTGTAAGGACAGATGTACCCGAGCGAGCATTAAAGTACTTTTTCTACGACTTTTGAATAACTTATATTATAGACATGTTTTTGAATAAGTAATGGTGCTCACTGCTCACAGCTATGGGTAATAATTCATTATTCAATGAGCTGAAACCAATCACAAGAGTTCATTTTTATTATTCAACAGTTGAGGAGCAATCACAAAAGACGATTTCAATTCAATCTGTCAGGTATAGATATATGGTCATGGATATCTAGTTTTCCCTAAATTTTAAAATTACTGTCAGGTTCTTTTTTCTAATTTTCACAAGTTCGTTTTGAAAAAATGATTCAAGCGATAAGTAGTCGTAGAAAAAGTATACTATTCTACTTGAGTATAATAGCTATTACTCGCTCGGATGAATTACAACACTCTCCTTGGGCTCGTGCCGTAAATGTCATCCTCGCGAGTGATAGCTATCATTACCCTCTCGTTGAATAATATACTATTACCACTCGTTGTCATGGCAAACGAGCGACAATAGTATATTATTAAACGAGCGGTAATGTAGGTAATAACTCACGCAGACGAAAGTTTACAGCACGAGCCGTAGGCGAGTGCTGTAATTCATCAAATGAGTTATTACCATCACCGCAAGTTGAATACTATACTTTATCTACGATTATAACAATAAATATTAAATTGAGAGAATTTTGTTTAAATTACTCAGTTTGTTTATTAATAAAATTAACTGTAAACTTTAATTTTTGTTCATCCTTTTATATTTGTTGTCTTCAAAGATTTAGCCACCTTTAAGCAGAGGTAGAATGTGATTTTTAATCGAAATAGTGCATAAACTGTTTGTAGACAAAAAATCAGCTTTGTAGATTAATATTACGAGGCGGAAAATGCAAAAGTTCTCCGCGAATTGCAATAGCCCGGAGCACATATTCGGTCAAGAGTCTTGTTTTTTTATGTTAGAGAAAAAATTAAAAAAGCGTCGGAAAGCTCAATAAATTCTCTTTACAAAACTGTCTACAAATTTTTCGAAAAAAACGATAATTATCGAGATATTCAAGAAAATGTAAGAAATTACACGTTTTCCTATAGAGTGTATAGAAATCTTAAAAAAATATTTTTTCTCAGAAATCTCTGTTTCGAAGGGCCAAGATTAACAGAGCGTCAGAGTAGTACATGATATTAAATGAAAATCGTATATGAGGTCGATTTCAGTTAATTACCGCTTAATTACGGTGACAAAATGGAGAAATTTTACCGAAAAAAAGTCCCAAATACCGCCCCCTCTAATTCCTTTATTTTTGTAGGAATTCAAAAAATAAAAAAAAGAGTTTTAGCGAATTTCATTCTACTTAAGTTAACTAGAGTAGTCTTTTGGCGTAGGAGCCAAAGTTAAAAAGTTGCCAACTGTAGAAGCACAAAATTTGCGATTTTTTGCCGTACATGGCCAACATTTCAGTAGTTATCTCCGAAACGAAAAAAAAAAATCAAAATTCTGATAGTAGCAAAAGATTCGTAATGGAAAATGACTTTGTTTCTTATCTGGAGCTAACTCCCACCGTTTCGGAGATATTTGCGAAAAATAACAAAAAACAGCTTACATTTCGGACTCGATTTTCTAAAAATTATACCCGAAATGTGAGATTTAGACAAGGTAAATTTGTTTGGCCAACAATTTACATCGTCGCCCGGGAATGTATTGCTTTTACTACGAGATACACAATGTACTATAACCGAACTCTCATAATTATATTCTGGCTCAGCTTGATAAAATGCGATTTTTGTCCCAAAAATGAACTGGAAAGTGCTAATTCCTGGATGGTTTTAAAAAACAAATTTACATACCCATTCATACAGCACAAAATATTTTGAAGGAAAAATGGAATTTGTAAGATGCTCATTTATAAAAAAAAAAAGAATACAGCAATTTATACAATTTATCTACTTACGTTCCTGAAAACCAAATTATGTTTGCTTATAATCCCATATTTATAAACATAGAGGCAACATTATATAAACCATGTACATCACAAAGACGAAAATTACAAATATGAGCCTGCAATCACCTTCGCTGTCGAGTAATGACTTTTCGTTGGAAAATAACACAATTTTCAACAGCAAAACTCTCGTTAGATGTAAATTTTTATCGAACTAGCGACTGAAATATATTATAGTTTTAGAGACTTAACGCATCACGTATATGAAATTCTAGATGAGTTATGTAAATACATTCATAGGTTTTATAACATTATTATAAAATATTCGTTTTAACGTTTGAAATTCTGATGTATTGACAAAATTCTTAAAAAGTAAATTAAGTTTCGTGAGCGTCAGGATTGGAACGGGATTGAATTATGTGACGAGAATTATTTTTATTATATAACTTATATATTCATGGGTTTCCAAGTCGTATTTTTATGCTTATTTGGTAAAGTCAAGTATATTCTTAACGGACTAAAAATATTAACCACCGAAAAAAATTGGTCCACTGTCATTCGTTTCACAAAATCCTGAAATGAATAATAGACTGGCGGTACATGACCAGTCAGATGCAACGTTTTTAAAATGTATGCCAATCATATATATGAATGAAATTACCATGAATATGCCAGAAACGCAAATTTTAGGCAGTCGTTGCGTGCAGAAGGGTGTGCAAATCGATTTTTTTTTGTTTTCTTTTTGTGTTTTTTTTTTATTTTAAAATGGATGCCAATAGTGCCAAACTATAAGCCGTGAAAAAGAATCCAGCGAAAATTCATTGGCATGCAGTTTCCGTGCGCAAAACAGCTGTTAATGCGCACATTAAATCTTAAAATTTTTCGGTGTTCTTGATTTTGGATGATTTTGATTTTGGATTTTTTTCAAGGCTTTTCGTTTGGCACTATTGGCATCCATTTTAAAATTTAAAAAAAAAACAAAAAAAAACAAAAAAAAAACAAAAAAAATCGATTTGCACACCCTTCTGCACGCGACGACTTCCTAAAATTTGCGTTTCTGGCATATTCATGGTAATTTCATTCATATATATGATTGGCATACATTTTAAAAACGTTGCACCTGACTGGTCATGTACCGCCAGTCTATAATGCAAAGGAATTTGTATGAATGTGTGTATATGCATACATATGCAACTGTGTGAACTATGCCTTTATAAGCACAGTTAGCAGGGTGTATACTAACACAATTTGGAAATTCCCTGACTTTTCAATCAAAACTTCAGAGCTCTTTTTGCTGCTTGTCAAAGAATAAATATACTTTTATATTATTAAAAGAAAAATTTTGTCAAGACGATGTGCAATTGAAAAAGACAATAAATTATTTACCGGGTTATGTCACAACTAAAAGTATATTTTATTAAAAAATAAGAAACAGACTAAGTTGTGATAACTCAAGAGGGTTATGTGTGCAATTAAAATTGCACAAACTGATAATTATTGGAAATGTAAATGTCATGTTTCATGTTAGAAACCGCATTTACATGATGGTTCACGCGGAAAGCAAGGTTTACATAGTATCTCTCAAATAAACTTAAACTTTAAGTAGTTTTTCTGAAATCGATCAGTGTCACTTTTTCGGCGTAATTTCAGATCCCAAAATACGCTATTCTAATATTTTAATCCGTTGCCAAACAACTATCAGAAAACAGTCTGGGAAAATTAATTACCCGGCCTAAGCCGGAAAAGTCGACTTTCCCGGACTGTTTTTTATATATGTTTAATACGTATAAATATTTTTTACTTTTATATATTTATAATAATATTGATTGCGATTTCAGAAAAAATACTATGTATTGTGTACCTCGCAGTAAAAGCACATTCCCGGACTTCAATGCTTGTTGGCCAAGGCGTTAGGGGATGTATTGCTTTTACTAGTAATGTAGTATTTGGTTAACTTTCCTTGATTTTTTTTATAAATTTATAAATTCTTTTCCCCGATTCCAAAAATTAAAATCTAATTCCGTGATTATTTTTCTAAGTTTTCCCTGTTTTCCCTGTTTTCCAGAAAGTATACACCCTGGTAAGTTTCTTTTAATAAAATTTGAGAAACATGGAACAAAAATAATATAATCTGCTTTGAAAATAAGAAAAACATATGTAAAAGTATTTACACACAACTTGCCTCCCTATTTGGCAACCGTTATTTATTCATTATTTTACCAAAAGTATATCAGATTTTCTCAATGCCAATAGTGGCAACTACAATTTAAATATTATTTTCTTCCGTCATTTCTTTATCAATTATTTTTTAAAGTGACTACCCGGTACATTTGCAAAAGCACATCAGGTTTTCTCCTCGGTAATAGTGACAACTATATTCCACATCATTTTCACCATAGTTTCTTAATTCATTGATTCATTCTTGGGTGACCACTCTGTATATTTTTCATTGCAATATATCGGGTTTCATCGTTGCCAGTCTTATTAACTACATACGAAATATTATTGTCCTTCGTCACATTATTTTCATTAATTATTTTTTAAGGGAGTCCACTCTGTATTTTCTTTATTAAAATTATAGCGGGTTTCTTTGTTAACTATATTACCAAATATTATTGTCCATGCACCGACACATTTTTCTCGTTAACTATTTTGTCAGGCACTCCACCCTGTATATTCTTCACTAAAATTATATCAGGTTTCCTCCTTGATAATAGTGTCAACTACATGCCAGATATTATTTCCGCCATAATTTTTTAATTAATAATTCTTTTAGTATGCCTTTAGAACCCTGCCATACTTTAGAGTATGGCAGGGTTCTTCTGGAGCAGGTGTTACGGGGGACCAACCAGGGACAGACATCAGTCTGAACCTGGGCAGTACCGCAACGGTGTTCCAAGCAGAAGTCACAGCCATAGAAATCTGTGCACAAGAAATAATACGGAGGTCATGTAATGACAAAAGAATCCGCATCATCACTGACAGTCAAGCAGCTATCAAAGCTCTGAATGCAGTAGAGATACATTCCAAAACGGTAAAAGACTGCCTTGAATCCCTGGCGAAACTGGCGGAACACAACAGTGTACAACTGGAGTGGACGCGAGGACACCAGGGCAATGAAGGCAACGAAAAAGCAGATAAGCTGGCCAAAGAAGGCGCAAAAACAGCCTTGATGGGACCGGAGCCATCCTGCGGGATATCATACAATACCGCAAGAGGAATGGTAAAGGAACTATTGAGTCAGAAACATATCTTGTATTGGACCGGCGCGCCAGGGATGAGACAGTCACGTATGTTCATCACCGGCGGGCTATCCAAGACAAAGACTAACGAATTTCTGAAGCTGAGCAGAAAACAGCTGAGATGTGCAGTGGGAATTCTAACAGGACACTGCACACTGAACAGACACCTAACCAACATAGGTGTGAAGGATAATTCAGAATGAAGGATGTGTGGTGAGGATGAAGAAACTTCTCACCACATACTATGTGGATGCCTAGCCTTGGTGGTTGGGAGGTTTTCACTAACCGTGACCCCGGAAGAAATAGTCAGAGCTCCCATTGACAGTATACTCTCCTTTTGGAGAGGAACGGGATTAATGGGATAACGAGACTATGGGGTACAATTAGCTCAAGCTTCAGTACAGGCTTCGGCACCGCAGCCCATAAGGAAAAAAAAATGGCAGGGTTCTTCCTTGACAGTATTAAATACTTGAGAAATATTACTGTCCTCCATCACGTTTCTGCCGTTAATTATTGTGCTGAGGTGTCCACCCTGATGTTTTTCGCTAAAAGTATGGCAAGTTTCTTTCTTGATAATAGTGTTAACTACATACCAAATTTATTATCCTCCATCACATTTTTTCTTTATTTTTCTTTTTTCAGGTGTCCATCCTGTATATTTTACACTGGAAGTATATCCTTTTTCTTCATTGGCATTAGCGTCAACTACCTACCAAACACTATTTTTCTCAATAAAGTTTTGTAGACATAGCGATTACAATTCCCTTAGGTAAGCAAGGGACAAATAATAGTAATTTGTTTAATTAAGCAGCAAAATAGTAGATTGACTGCAGCGGCTGATAATACAGCCAAGACAGCCAAATCTATTTTGCTGCTGTTTTGAACATATAGTTTTTTGGCCGAATATTTAAATATATTTTACAATATTTAAATTATTATAATTCCCCTAACATCTTTATTTTTGTTGTTATAAATTTCATAGAAATTCTTTAAAAATCGCATGGGTGTTGGCGCACCAGCGCACAGTGGCGCTTTTTTAGAAAACAGGCTCAAAAATCGGTAACCTAGCCAATTTTCGATAGAAATTTACGAAAGTTGGTAGAGTTTGTAAAAACTACCCTTATATAAATATATGGTTATCATTAAAATATGGGAAATGTGGAAGTTTTTGATTTGTACATTTTTGAATAGAAAGTAAAGTGACTTTAACCCCCTCATGAACTTTATTTTTATATTAGGGTAGTTTTCCTTTATCTAGGGGTTGCTTAACCACCTCAGAGTAGAAAATCCTTTGCCATATACTAAAGATCTATATTTAAATACAATACTGTCACGTGTTTCCACCCTTAGGAAACTACCCCTTGCAAATTCCGTGGGTTCCAAAAATTATAACAAGAGATGTCCACTAACACACTTTATTAATTAACTTACTGGATACTTCACAATTCTATTATTAATTTAAATGCACTTTAATGACTAAAAATAACAATGTTTATCACTTTGTATTCTTAACCTCACTTTTCGAAACTTCTCTACTTTCTATACTTTCTGAACTCTCTGAACTACTCGCTGAGATTGCGGTCGGTCTTTTATACCTAAAAATGACAGACCTCGATTTTTCTGTGATGACGCCACCATTCTCTAGATAATTCCAGATGTCACCAGAACTAACTTCTGGTAGGTTCTTTCGCGAGTAGGTGCAAATACACTACATTCAGACATTCGATCTGTTGAAGTCTGTGCCTACTTTTTAGTAACCAACATAACCTTAAATTTTAAGGGGTTGCAACATATTACAATACGTTTGCGCTTGTTAACTACTTTCTGCATGTATTTATTGTTACCACAAATCAGGGATGATTTACCCCATTTTAGGGTTGTTTATTCGCTAAAAGCTCAAAATTTTGAGGGCACATGGGCTTTTCTGAGATCGGATTCGAACTTGAACTCAACAAGTTCAAAATTCCTAAAAATATAATTTCAGAATCTAAATTACGTATTTCTTCAACCTTTCATTTCTACACCTCTTCCAACCACTAATTTACTCTATTTTCAACCTAAGAATAAATTCCAGGCTTTTGTCATGTTGAAATTTGAAATCAGCAACCTCAAAAACCCCTAGAAATGTACTTTTGGAATGAAAATTACATATTTTGTTAAATTTTCATTTTTCACCTTTCAACTCCTGTTTTATTCGATTTTCACCCCGAGAATAAATTTTTGGTTTCTGGTATGTTGAAATCTGAAATCATCAACCTCAAAAACCGCTAGAAATATAAGTTTAAAATCAAAATTACGTATTTTGTCAAGTTTTCATTCTCCCATTTAAGTCGATTATCACCCTAAGAATCAATTTTTGGCTTTTGGCATATTAAAATTTGAAATCAGCAACCTCAGAAACCCTAGGATTGTACATTAGGAGTACCTTTTGCATGTACTTATTACCACCATATATATAAGAGAGGAAATTTTACCCTATTCTAATGGTGTTTTTTCGCTCTATCTCAAAATTTTGAGGGTGTTTGGGCTTTTCTGAGGTCGGATTCAAATTCAGCGTCGAGCACTCAGGTTGAGTTCCAGGATCAGAACTATTTTTGTGGCTGGGTCATTTTATTGAATTTTTCATCTTTTTGCTTCTTCTGACCCGAACTTTGAAGCCGCCATATTGAAAAAAAAATTTCTGCAACAAAACTGAATTTCGCATATCTAAATACTTAACTCTACCAGGTAAATTTTCATCTAAAATTGGCTAGTTTCTAAAAAAGCACCACTGTGCAGCGGGCCAACGCTTGACAGAACTTTTTTTCCATCAAATGGCCGGCAGCATAAGTTTTTAACAATTTCAAATAATAAACTACTCTGAAAAAAAAATTCAGCTCTAAACATTTCTGACAATTGACTTCTACTGTTAAAACTGTCAGATATTTAGTTGCCATGACGACCAACCATTTTGCTGCCTGGGCAGGAAAAGTGTCAATCGGCGATAAAATATTTTTTTTGGAATAGGTACTAGCCCCTAATTCTCTTATCACTAGTCCATCTAAAGTAGATGTATAATATACAGAGGGTGATTTTTTTTGGGCGTCTATTAGAAGTATATCGAGAAAGAAAAATGATATCGATCTGAAACTTTGGCTATAGGCCTAACGGGGTAGGATCTATTTAACGAAAATATTTTCAAAATGGTGGCATTTCCGGTTATACCGGAAGTTGACCCCAACTTTGTTATTTTAAATGGAATGCCCCCATTTTCAATTTTTTTTTAGATTCTGCAGTTAATTTAAAGAACATTTCGTTAAAAGTCTCCTATAGCTAAAATTAATATTTCCGGAGATATTAATTGTTTTCCTAAAATTTTGACAGAAAAGTTGTATAACATAAAAATTAATATCTCAGTAACAATAATTGATAACATGTTGATTTTTCTATGACGGTAAGACAAGGTATTGGAGTTACTCATCATGTAAGAAAATTATCGAAATATCCACTAAAAAGTTTCTAAAATTATTGACACATGTCGACCACACAAAAACAGCAAAAACTCATTTTTTTTAAATGGCACCATACCTAACTAAATACACAATTCGATAGAGAAAAAAAATGCGCATCTAACGATGTATCATATTCCTATACCCAAAATGTATGGATCTTTAGATATTTGCGATTTTCGGTGTTATTAATGAAAATTGAAGAGTATCTCAAAGAGTGCCGTCTTCTAAAGAGTAGGCTTTGAGTGTTGACAAAACAAAATACAACAAAATGTGACAGATAGGTAATTTATGTTATTGTATTTCATTACACGTAGTTTCTGTTGTACTTATTTACTGTGGGGAAAATGGCAAACAATTACTCACACTCGGATATTTTGAATTTATTTAACATTCATGGACAGTGTGACAAAATAATTAGCAGAACATGCAGACAATTTAATGAAACGTATCCTGATTTACCATCAATGAATCCACAAAAGTTTAGAAGATTGCAAAGCAATTTTGTTAGATTTGGCAGTCGACACGCAGAAAGAACACTAGCCAGACCTATAACATCAAATGAAAATAATGAAATTAACGTCTTGGCCTATTTCTATGCAAATCCCAATCATTCGATTCGTTCAGCGGCAGCGGATTTGGACATTTCCTACAGTTCCATTCGGAAGATTTTAGTGAATCATAAATTCCATAATTTTAAATTTACTACTGTGCAAGAACTTTTATCCTGAAGATCCACAGCGAAGAACAGAATTTTGCGAAATGATATTAATCCGAACACAAGAAGACCCTCAATTTTTATAAAAAATTATTTGGACTGATGAGGCAAAATTTTCAAAAGAAGGTATTTTCAATCGCAGAAATTCGCATTTTTGGGGCAATCAAAATCCTCACGTTATGCGACCGAGGAATTTTCAGTATAAATTTAGTTTTAATGTGTTTTGTTTGTTAATGGGCAATAAATTGTGTTACCACATTTACGACGAAAATTTGAATGGACCAAGATATTTAGAAATTTTAAGAATTGTCGTAACGAACTTTTTAGACAATTTACCTGTTAATCAATACTTTTCATGCTGGTACCAACTCGATGGAGCTCCAAGTCATTGTACCAGACCAGTTAGTAACGAATTGGATCAGATGTTCGATGACAGGTGGATAAGGCGTTTGGGTCCATGGATTTGGCCTGCCAGGTCTCCTGACTTGACCCCAATGGATTTTTACCTATGGGGCCGTATAAAGAGTGAGGTCTATCGAACCCCGGTAACTAACCGAGAGGAACTATTGGATAGAGTTCAAAGAGCATTTGAAGGTTTGGACCCAAATGAAATTCGGAGTGCTACTACACACTCAGTAAATAATAGGATTCTAAAATGTTTAGAGGTTAATGGAGAACATATTGAACAGTATAATTAATGTTTCGTTATAAAATTTTTATTATTAGTAAATTATACAATTTTCATTTTTTCATTTCATTGATAAAATTAGAAAATCGCAAATATCTAAAGAACCCTACATTTTGGGTATAGGAACATGATACATGGTTAGATGCGCATTTTTTTTCTCTATCGAATGGTGTATTTAGTTAGGTATGGTGCCATTTAAAAAAAATGAGTTTTTGCTGTTTTTGTGTGGTCGACATATGTCAATAATTTTAGAAACTTTTTAGTGGATATTTCGATAATTTTCTTACATGATGAGTAACTCTAATACCTTGTCTTACCCTCATTGAAAAATCAACATGTTATCAATTATTGTTACTGAGATATTAATTTTTATGTTATACAACTTTTCTGTCAAAATTTTAGGAAAAAAATTAATATCTCCGGAAATATTAATTTTAGCTATAGGAAACCTTTAACGAAATGTTCTTTAAATTAACTGCAGAATCTAAAAAAAAATTGAAAATGGGGGCATTCCATTTAAAATAACAAAGTTGGGGTCAACTTCCGGTATAACCGGAAATGCCACCATTTTGAAAATATTTTCGTTAAATAGATCCTACCCCGTTAGGCCTATAGCCAAATTTTCAGATCGATATCATTTTTCTTTCTCGATATACTTCTAATAGACGCCCAAAAAAAATCACCCTGTATATAAAGAACAAGTAAATTGATAGACTTACGTTGCAAAAAAAATATATAGAAAATTAATTTAATTTTTTTTTTTTACTTGAAAACATTAAGTTTTAGAAGGGTAAAATTTTGCTCATATACGGCCCTTTCTTTAAAATTTGGAAACATTGTTCTTTCCGGCTAGTAAACTGACAGGATTTGCATTCTGGGAATGGTTTTCTGTGTTCAAAATTTTAAATTAATACCCTCAACCTGAAAAAAGTATGTAAGGATTACATGCTATAACTCCATTTTTTTTACAACATTGAGCTTTGTAATTCTCTGACAACCCTCATCTGGTTGTGCTAGAGACAAAGAGCTGGAAAATGAATTTATTTACAAAAACCTTACTTAAGATTAAAAATTGATATTTTAATTAGATTTTCATTATTGACTGAAAAGATAGTTATTTTGTAAAGAAATTCATTTTAGAACATTTCTAGCAGAAACCAGAAATATTTAAGTTATCGATAGAATGCAAAAACTTAAAATTAATGTTTTTTTAGATAGTTTGTCCTTTGATTTTTCACACATTTTTCTTTCTGCTGCTTTCAGTTTATTATAAACATTTAAATGATTACTAGTATCTTCTGCAATGCATTTATTTTATTCTATGTTATAGAAATATCAATTAATTCTTGCTAAAAAAAAAGAAGCATTTCAGGATATGAAACCTTTTTTCTTAAAATAGTGGGAGTAGTACTTACGAAATATGCTTGACACTTTTGGTGTGGATTATTTGCAAAATGTGAGTACATCTACGGAGATTGTGCTAAAAATATAAATTGCGTTCAAATTTATACAATTAGTAGATTATCTGATCTTTTGCAACACAACTCGCCCCTCACTCTCACAAAAACTTTCAACATTTACTTCCACATCCAGTGGAAGTATAGCAACGACAAAAAATTTTTAAAAGTTTTTATTGTTCAAATAGGCTTAAAATGTCATGAAACATCGATATTTTAAGATTGAGCGAAAAAAAATTTCTGTCTGTCGGTCTGTAACTTTTTTTGTGCGCACGTTTACTCTGGAACTGTTTAAGATATTGACTTGAAATTTGGTACGCATAACGAGATCTGGAACTAGATTATATTTTCATCTTGTTCCGTCGAAGGGTTGGGGGGTAAATTGGGGTAAATTTGGTGTAAATGAGTAAATCAAGCAGGTAAGAGTCCATAAAATTGGTATTTAGTATATAGAAAAGAAGCCAAGGTCTCAAAAAAAATTTTGACATTAGTCACCCCCATTACCACCCCATTATTAAAGGGGATGAAAAAAATGTGATTTAGTGTACGTACAAGAACCAGAAGCCTCAAAATATTTTTACTTTATCCACCCCCACTATCACCACCCCCACCCCACTACCGATGTGGGGTATCGTTTTATGGGTTTTTGGGGTAGAGGATTTCAAATATTATATTATTAAAGTTCCATAAATAATTATTTCCACATACAAAGTTTTTTCGATGTGAGTGACTTGGATAGAGAATCTGAATGTGGAAGTAGTGATTCCTTGGGCAGCGGTTTTTATAACTTCATGGCTCGAGTATAAACCTGACGCAAGTTTTCCTTGATTAAAGGATTATTTTAGTTCCGGTCTACTTGTTTTAAAATTTAAATAACCTATTTAAAGCTGGATAAATCCCTTCATAATAGATATTACGAAACAATTCTTGTTAAGTACAGCTAAAAGTAAAGTTGACTAAATATTTAATTACATTAGTTCTCGTAGCTTGAAGTACATTGTTCCTACACGTAAAGATAATAATATGGTGCATACGAGTAAGTCATACTTGATAAGCATATACAGCATAAGAAATTTTCGTAAAATTAACAGGTAATTACAGTGAAGTACTTAATTATTCTTATAATAATGTTAGACTTTAGTCAGAAACAAACGACAAGAATTAGTTGGGGTTGCTCACAGGTGTTCAAAATGATAATTTAGACAGTCGAAATTTCTAAAATTTGGACATATTGGAGTTTATGGAAAAATATTTTACTGTAACAGGTATGGATTAGGGGCTGGGGGTACATTTAAAGTTCACATATTGGACTGAAACTTACAAAATATGTTATGTGAAATACAGTACAAATATGTTAAAAATTCTAGCTGTTTAGATAGTTAATTTGGGATGTGATGGACAAATGTGAAAATTTCTTCAGTGACTGCACTCTATGAAACCGAGTTCAACTTTTATATTCCATTGAGAATGTAAAACGCATTTTGGCAGTTTATTATGTTCCACTAGCAAAATTATTTTTGTGCACAGAGTGCAATGTGAAGAAAACTAAAGAAATGCCCTAATGATCCGGAACAACAGCAGCTTATACCTTGGAAATCGACTCATTTAACGGATGCAAGAATTCGTTTATCTTGGCATGGTGGACGAAAACGAGAACAAGGATAGACAAATCAGAGCTAGGCAAGGAAAGTTTCACAATTATTTGGAATGCTACAAACTATTTGGAGATCTCTCAACATTAAAATACGGCTTTTTAATACCAACGTAAAAACAATTCTTTTGTATAGATGCGAAACTTAACAGTTGACTAAACAAATTATCAATCAGTTGCAAGACTTTGTTAACAATGGTTGCCAAAGATATTGAAGATGTTTTGGCCAAAGTACATACCTATCGAGCTATGGCAATAGACTAGACAAGCTGCAATAGATTCAGCAATTATACACAAAAAGTGGAGCATGAAAATCATGCTGAAGATCCACGCCAGAAACAGAACTAGATGAAGAAATTTCATCATTCCGATTAGAAATGACGGCAATATATATAAATCGAACTTCATCCACCGGACCATTTCTCCTAGGGCGGTAAAACAGCTAGATCGATTTCTGGTGATCATCAGCTTACGTGATTTCATCAAAACAGTTATTCCCATTTCAAAATTACGTAAGGAAAATGTTCAGTTGCTCGCCGATTATTACGTATGATTTCGGGAGCAAATTAAAATAATTAAAACCTAAACTCTACATCACGTCTTGAAATATTCATGGCAATAAAGTTACCAAAAATTCATAGTTTTACAATTGCAACATGTGCGTCTATTGTTTTTATAATTCTTGAGAGATTTTTCTGGAATGTCACCATTACTTTGTAGAAACGGCTTGAGTAAGATATTTAATGTTTAATTGTTAGAAGTATGACCTTGTACTACTTACAGTTATGCAAAATGGCTTATAGTATAACGCCACACTGTGTCGAGTAATCGCGAATTCAGATACGTTCACTTTTGCCGTTATTTATTAGCCTAACAGTTTTAAAATTTGATCGGTGTGATTCCGTATATGATATTTTCTTTCTGATTGAATTTTATTAGGTAGTGGTGATTTGTATAAAGCAATTCGACTATTTTCGATCGTGTATTTATCGTATATAATTTTTGTGTTGACTCCCACATTTATTTACTATCTTTCCTAGGCTAGGAGAAAATTTTCTACAATCAGTATTTGACACGTGAGGCTTTGTCCATCAACGCAGTCTCTTAAATACGCCGTAATCTATACTAAGTTATTTTGTGGGTTTATAGGATTAATTGAACTTAGACGAGATTAAGCATTCAACTCGAATTAAATTAATTTATTAGGTCCAAAGGTTTAAACTTCTTGAGTCTAGGCACTTTACGTCTATTGTCTAGCAGATTCGCAACTAAGTTATTCAATTTTGGGCAAGATTATCACGAGTGATATTTCACTTTGTATGTGGTGTTTATTATATACTCTGGGAATATGAAAATAATTGACATATTTCTACCGTCCGTATCGATTAATAGAGAGAAAAAAATCATTTCTACCGTCCGTATCGATTAATAGAGGGGAAAAAAATATTGTTGTATTCATCCGTCACGTCTTTTGTAAGCACAATAACTTAATAGTCCAGGAGATAGCGTCAATACTTTATGCGTCATGTCAAAACGACTTCTTTGTTTTTTTAATGTTAGTTTTCGTTCGAAAAACAACTAAAATAAGTGTCAGCTGACGCGACCGTGGAGATGAAAAGCGTGAGAGGCTGAGTATTTGGTAAAATAATTTTGTTTTTTGCGTCAATCCAACAAAGCTACAAAACTATAAATAATATATTTATGTAATATAAACAAAAAAAAAATGTATCAGCTGCATAGGGTAGGGAGCGAAGGTTGTCAGCTGCCTTAGTCAATATGTATGAAAAACACGTGAAAATTCGTTATTTCAACAAAGCTGAAATTCATTTATATGATAGTTTGCGATGTAAGAAAACAATTAAAAAGTGTCAGCTGATAATACCATGGGACAAAACCTGTCAGCCTTTTAAGTGTACCGCAGCGTCCAGGTGCTCACCTCGCGTGGTATCTTTAATGCCCCAGTTAACGTATGAGACTTGACAGAAAATCATATTTGTATGAAATATTAGACATACATATTAGAGAATACTTAGAGATTGCAGTCATTGATTGAGAATAGTGAGGATTAAATATAATGAGAATCAATATAAAAATCTTAATATTTCTATTATTTTGGCACAATCAGTACGAATAAAACAAATCAATTCTCATCTGAATCACTCTCACTGCTGTATTCTAAATTATCTTCCTCTGGATGGTCTTCCAAATCTAGATTTTCCTCAGGTTCTCGAGCGTCATCGTTCTTATTTTCGTTTTCACAAATATCTGTCGAAAAATATTGAAAATCATTAAAGTGAATAAAAAAGAATTCATGTAGAAGTAAAAAATTATATGCATAGGATACCTGGAATTTCCTCGCTCTCATTTATGATATTTTCAATTTCCGGTAATTGATCGCCTTGAAACTACTTGAAAATATACTTCTCATCATGTTCTTCCCATCCATAATCAGTTGGCAAAGACAAACTTGGCGTATGAAGATGTGCATGACTCCACAACTGAGCAATGTAAAAAGTTCGCAAAAAATTATGTTTCAATTCTGTCTTACATAGATCCTTCAAAATTCTGGTCAATCTTCAAGACATCTTCTTTCTGATTGACATTATAGTGTACTTTTCGAACAAATCACACAGAAAGACATCGTGGAGAAAAATACGACCTCACGCTTGAAAGGTATTGTAGAAACTAACAATAAATGATGCCTCAGACCCAGAACAGATGTTTTAATATAGCAGTTGTTTACAGAAATGAACATTGTCAGTGAAGTTTAGTAGCCTTTTGTTGGATTGACGCGAAAAACGAAATTATTTTACCGGATGCGCAGCCTCCCACGTCCTTCATCTCCGCGATTGAAGTAGCTGACACCCGATTCTTTGATAAGCAATGAAAAAGCAGCATACTGAAAAAATGAGCTTTGTTGAAATTATGTAATTAAATTTGACGCTATCTCCCGTACTATAAAAACAGAAAGTTGGATTGTATTGAAATTCGAATGTTAACTGGGGAGGAGGACCCTATTAGTGGAGTCAAAATATATTTCGAATGGAATTGTTTTGCTGCAGCGATGTTATGATTATAATTTGTTTTAGGTGTGGCAACAAATGTAATGAGAAGTTTTGCATTAAATCTGCCCAATGTTTCATATCAAATTTACAATATATATATTGCAAAGTTTACATTTTCTACTAGTTTCTTTATTATCTCCAGCCTCAGTAATCGCATGGCAAAAATAAAAACACCAAATTGTTCGCAATAAATTTCAAAAACTAAGCCTATAAATAAACTTCCACTGAAAATTTGCTAATTTGCAAAAAAATATAAACCGTTCAAAATTGCCCTTTTTGGATCATTTAAGAAATATTATATTATTATGTGATAATGCATAAGCCTGAACGAGAATAGGTGAAACCATGCCTTTTATTGAACTAAACCTTCCTGCGGAACAGCTAAGAATAAGAGAAGAATTCGAAATTTCAGTCGTTAATTGTTTAAGTTAATCGTAGGACGAGATTTTTTCAAAATTTAGGTTTTTACATATATTTCATATATGTAGGTCTATTTTACGTATATTTTATGGTATTAGAAAAAAATATTATGAATGTTTCATTCTATCAGATAAAACAATACAATTCTTACGATATACATATATATTTCATTTTCGGAATATTTGCTATTCGGAAAAATGGATTCAGAATAAATATTATTCATATATACACATTTCGGAAATTTTATTCATTCGGAAAAAAGTCCAAGCAGAAAAATGGATTCGGAAATATGTCCGGGAATCTGGTAATACGGTTATTACTCCAGAAGTCGTAGAAAATGTGCACTTTGCAGTATTAGAACTGATTCAGTTAAATTATTATCATACTTAACTGCCATTTTCAGACATAAAATAAAATTTGATTTTTTTTACGACATTTTATTAGTTTTCCTTTCAGAAATTTGAAATTTAAATCTCTGAAGGACTATCTGAACTTTAATTGTAGAAAAGAAATAATTTAAAAAGACAATTAAATGGAATTAAACGGACTATTAAAACACAAAACGCCTGCTATAAAATAAACCAAGCGTTTACTTCCATTTTAACATTTAAAAATGTTAAACTGTGTACACTAAATGAAACGTCTAGACAACTTTAGTCTGTTAGAATTAATGAACACACAATTTTTTTTTAAGTTGGTCTATTTAATTGTCTTTGGATTTATCTACCATAAATTGTTTCTCATTAAAGGAAAGCAAACGGCTCAACGGAAACTTTGTATGTACTGTCTAACTCTAATATAAGATATTAGTTTAATAAAAAACTTGGTATTGTATAATTTTCATAACGACGTAATTCCAGACCTAATTTATAAAATTCAATGAAATCATATATCGATTAATTCAAAATGAGTAGAAATTGCAGTTGAACGTGGCCGACTACGAGCAGATTAATATTAACATTTTGCTCGAACATAGCACAATTCAATGTTTATGTGGTGCCACTGAGATTAAGTATCAATATAGTATATCTTTTTTATCTTCATTTTTCAAATAAGTATTCGCAGTCGGTAACGTTCGACTGCAACCTTCATTCGTTTCTTAATAGCCTTTAAAGCAAAACTGATATATCACTTAATTCTCTTAAAGTTCATTCTATCCTGAGAAACACACTGCATATTGCAGTTTCGATATACTGTACATTTTCGTATACCTATTTGTGTGTTTTATTAAAAATCTTAGTGACATTTTGTTCTAAAATTGTAATATTTGTAACAAAACGTAGTGTATACAAAACAAGTCAGTTTATATGATTCTGGCAATCACCATGACGAATATGGCTCAATTTTCATAAGGAGTATTATAGGATGTTATTTTACATATGTTACAAATAAGACATAAACATTTTCAGTGTAGCAGAAGTTATCGTACTAAATAAGCATTCGCAGTCGGCAACGCCCGACTGCAACTTTAATTAGTTTCTAATTTCATTTTTATTTTTACCGCCTTATTTACATTGGAGTAGCTATTCCACCACTCAGTCAGGACACGCACACACAGTCAACAACACAACAACCATTCCCTGCGTCATTAGAATCTGCCGCAGCTGGGACTCGAACTCAGAAGAGATAACAGCGACTAGCCATGTTGTCTCACACAACAGCGGACTAGGCAACTGCTGCCGTCTAGGTAACACATTAAAAACGCTACTAAACATCCAAAATTCAAACTCGTGACCTTCAAGCTGGTTTCAAGCCTAACACTTAACCTCTGAGGCCACTTAGTTGGTAATAGTCCTATAAAAAATATTTTAATAGCATTTTAAAGTAAAATTGATATACCACCTAACTGATATACTACCAAATATATAAAGTTCATCAAAATCCGAGGGACACACTGAATATTGCAGTTTCGATATTTTGTACATCTTCGTATTAAAGAAAGACTTCCGACATATCGTAAATAGGGATTGCAATTTACCGGAAGTTTTAATAACCGGTAAATCGGTAAATAAAAATGTAAATAACCGGTTAACCGGTATTTACCGGTAATTTTTAGAATGAATGATTAGGGTAGCGAAAATGGCAATTGTCTTTTTCCATGTACAAAATTATCCAAATTTAACAAAAAACATTTTTATATATGTATAATTAATATAATTAAGCTTTGAGAAACATATTTTTTCCAAATTGGAATGCGCTTACAGTCGATTGAAAAAATTATACACTTTCGCGAAAGACATATCTAGAGAGTGTAAATCAAAACTCGTATTATCTTTAGTTGATTATGGTGATGTTGTATATGGAAAGTTATTATCGGCGACAGCAAAAAACAAAATTCAAAAACTTCGAAATTCATGTATGCGTTATATTTACAGTATCCCATATAGACAACATATATCACCACATCTAAATAAACATAGCATATTAAACATGGAAAACCGCAGACGTTTACACATGCTCATACTTATTTGGCGAATAATTCATAATGACGAACCTCAGTACTTAAGAAATAAGTTAATTTCACGAGATCACTTGCATAATACAAGATAGATACAAAATTTTTTGGTGCCTCAGCATGAAACTGCGATTTTTCAAATATTATTTTACGTATTTTGCATCTCATCTTTGGAATGAACTTCCAAATGAATATAAACAATATAAATTAAAAAATTTTTTTATTGAAGTTGTCAAAAATTACATTTTGGCTGATCAGAAGCAGGAGACTTGATGCTGCGTTGTGGATGCGCGTATATTTCTTTTTCTTTTTCCGATATAATTTTATTTACTTTTAACCTTTTGCTTCGCTTCGCGGGGTCTGCCCGTTCCCCTTGCCTGCTCGCATGTCTGAGTGCTGCTGTTGTTATTATTTTTATTATTATTATAAAATATAACATTTGTTAGATTATTACAATTCATTACTGAATATTAACAAATAAAATAATAATTATTTTTTTCTTGAAATTTTAGATTTATATGTATTAATATTTTTTTATAATCTTTTTATAATCTTAGATTTAGGTTATTTTTATTTGGGCAAATGGAAGAAGAGCTCTATAGTTCAATTTGTACCATTTTTACTTTGAGTAAAATAAATGTATTATTATTATTATTATTATTATAATGAACAAACAAAAGATTATTTATCAAAAGGAAAAAATATAAATGAAATAAAGTTAAATAAATAATTATTCTGTAAAGAACAAAAATTACAAACATAAACTCAAATAGGGCATTTACTGAATACCCTAATCTAAAAATACAATATTTTTTAAAAATAGCCCGTTAAAAAGGCTGTTTTTCAAAGCTGTATCTGTTAGTCGTCTGATATTTGTACATAGAATACCACCAACTGAAAGTGCCCTTCCTCTATCGATATTGGTAGGTCGATAAGTTAATAAGAATTGGTAATAACATTCTTCTAAATGTTTCCCACGGATATTTGAGGCAGTGAAATATTCAATTTCCTGTCGCAAAATATTGTCAATGTCTATCTGACTTGTATTTCTTAGGGCTTGGTGTTTGGGTTGTACTTTTTATAATATTATTTATTTATTGCTAAGTGTTGGGACAGTCACTCTATATTTAGTGAATACTAGTCACTGACATAAATAGAAACGTTGAATACGTGACATATCGTAAGTTCAGAATTTACCGAAATAACCGGTAAAAAAATTAAAATAACCAGTAATTATCGTCATGTGTTTTTTGTCCTGTTTACCGGTTAACCGGTTAACCGGTAATGCAATCCCTAATCGTAAAATACTGCTACATTAGTTCAGGTATGAGCTATACAAAAATTTTAACCCACCATTTTGATAAAATGAGACAATTCGCAAGAAACTAGTTGGCTTCACAAATAGATATTAATGACAAATAATAGATTTCCCTGAAAGGACAAGGGTAGATAAGCTATATAATTTTCGCCCACTAATTTCATAAAAAAGAAAAGTTCTCCTTAAAGTCATTAAGCGTTATTTATTTATAGTTGAACATATGATCTTTATGTTTCTATATGTTTTACATTTGAAAAACAACAGTAGGACATAGTAATATCATTTCAAAGTGAGCATGTTTGCAGTTTTTTAGTAATTTTTGACCTTTTTCCGAACTTTTAATGTATATTTCAGTTAGATGCGCTCGATGAAACAAGATAAACTATACCTCATTTCATTGTTGAGCATTTAAGCTTTTAAATAATGGTTAATTTATATTGTTTCATCAAGCGCTTCAATGTATAAAAAACAAAATCGTTTCCGCGGGAGTCATAGTAGTGTCGACGTTGCGTGCGAATTTAAACGTGTCAGCGCTCAAAACCACATATTGTGGTATGTATTGAATAAGAATATGTTTACCCACGACCATCGTATAATCATTGCATTCTACATTTAACAATTGTCAAATAATGATAGTCATTATTCCAACCAAACGTATAATAAACATAATCTGATTCTAACACATATTTAACCAACCGGGAACTAGTTGTTTTCATTCTAACGCACCTTTGACCAATCAGGAACTAGCAATTTTCATAACGAAACGGCGAATCCATTTTTCCATGTTTTCGTGCATATTTTCGTGTTTGACGTTTAACACGTCAACGTTTTACTGTTGTAATGAAGCATATTTTAAACCCCAATAAACCATTTATATTTACCAAAAATAGATATGTTTCTGTTGAATTATTTAATAAAAGTTACCAGGCTGTGAGAAACAATTATATCACCGCATAAACTAATAGGCCCCACCAGGCCCAACCGAAACTGAAAATGCATACTAAACCGTGATCTCCGCAGATAGCATTCAGTTGCTACCAGTGAACAACAACGAGCAGAAGTGCCTTCTCCAGGGAACCCGCCAGCAGACGTAAGTTAATATTTGAATTATATTTCCGCGACACTGTACTAAGTTGCGCCTACGGCAATCAATATCCACGCGCACCGTTCCCCCGTCATTACCGCGAATAGAGGGGATAGTGGACTAGATACCCGAGGCACTGAGACCAGACAGTCAGTTCCTCACGAGCTCCAACAGCGACCAGACGTGCCCACTGCAGCCAGCTTCAGAAATAAGTAAGTAAAGTGAGTAAAGTAAGTAAGTGAAATTTTTCTAAGACCGGGAGACAGAAAATAATGGTAAAGTCCGCGATTTCTGACTTGTAAAATATTTTTCATTTAACCGTTTCACCTGAAAATAATACAAGTATTCATTTACCGCTACGCACCGTGTCTGCACATTTTCCCCCTCTACCGGCTTGTGGAAAGAGGAAAGTCTTTATTAAAACTCGTGATATCAAACAGTCGTGGTCGGCCGCTCCACGACTCAAGACGTACCCAGCTGTAAGTAAACAACCGTGCAAAGACCGATCCTCGAAGATTGCTCCTACCGCGACTACGTCATACCGCTGCCTATCACTGCCTGCTGTCAAACTGTACGTCACCGCCATTTTTTTTCCGTCATACCGCTGCTTCACTCCTGTCTACCTTAGTAACGTCACCGTATCGCATGGTAGCACTTACCGTAATCATCAGCACGTCACAGCCTGGGTTTGCTCTTTTGTGCGTTATGAATGTACTGTATATATTAAACTAGTTAAGCTGTAAATAGTTTCGTTATCACTGTAACTTATAGGAAATAAATAGATATTTTGTTTTACCGAATTCTGTGTTTTACTGCTGTTTGTGTAACAGTCCAATTTTCCCAAATTGACCCACTGGAAGTTACTGTTTTCTCCACTGTAGCTATCCCAGCCCTACTGTAACAGGCTGTGTTAAGAGGCTGGTGTGGGACCTTTGCCCCACATAAAAAATTGTAAAGGTGGCGCCCGAGTAACCGAACCGTTGCTAAGGTGCCAAAAGTGACCACTTTCCGGCCTCACCGGAAAGTATACGTCACACTGTAAATGAGCTTTATTTTTTCAGTTTTAAACGATTAAAACAGATAGTCGTGGATAAATTAAAGTATTCAGTTCATGTATAATGGCTATTACCCACTCGGATGATTTACGACACGCCTTCGTCTCGTGCCGTAAAGATCACCCCCGCGAGTAATAGCCATCATTATACGCTCACTGAGTAATCTGCTATTCCAAAGAACAGTTTTTTATTACTCTTCAAGACATATAGTACTCGGAAAATATAATGACATACAACATGGCCGATGGGCGGAAAAAGGCCCTTATCTACCCTTGTCCTTTATTATATGTGGGCAATGTGTGCAATATTTGTGCAATATGCACAATATTTGTGTAATATATGGAATGTTTGTGCAACATTGCATATGTGTGATACATAATTTCAGATGATTACCCTCTCGGCCAAAATAATACAGTTCTTTTGTGCTACCCAGGGGATTTCAAGATAATTTATTTACTTTTGAATTCTATGTGTAGCAAATAGTACAATTTTAGTATCTAATTTCTAAGTATGATTTGATCCTCTTTAGAGCTGTCAATCTAATTTCGCACTCTTCGAGTTTGTTTTGTGATATGTGCTATCGTAGGCTTCTGAAAAATTACTAAAAGTATTACTATTCTTTGCTAATGCAATCTAAATCTCGTTTATTACACTTATATTTGTATCCCTCTATAAAACCTGTTAATTTTGCTAACGATCACTTCCGTTAAGAAAAATCATTAGGCTGTTACGTACTACTATTTTAGTCTGTTATGTATTACTATTTGAAAAATTTTGAAAATGATTGCGAATTCCTTCTTCTCTTCTTGTTTAGGTCTTAACAGGCATTCTCGGTGATCCATTCTAATTGGCCTCCTCTTGCTGTTTGGTATATATGACAGCATCATTCCTTCTAGACTAAGAGCTGGCGGCCGCGGAGGTACTACGATATTACCTCCAGCTGGAATTTTGAGAAGTGGTTGGGTGAACCATCAGGAAGTGCCATCTGCAAGGATTTTGCTCAAAACCCCTGCAAAGGACACGTCAGACGACTCAAAAATGAAAAAAATTTTGCTCAAGAAATGATCATACCTCCGGCTGAAAATTTGGACATTACCTGTTTGAAGGTCACAGATAACGTATGTAAATCGTCAAACGCCTAGGTCGCTGCCAAAGTTGTCAGACGTCCTCAAAGTTGTCATATTTTTTTTTTTAATTTTTTTTCCTTACCTCCGTCTGACGTTTTCACATATTGCAATAGAGACCATTCTAAGCACAAATTAAAATCGTCAGACGAAAATGCCGCTGCGAAGTCCCCCTACAACGTTCACAAAGTTCCAGCCCGCCTGAGAGGTATACTTTTTTTTCGAAAATTTATTTTCGTTACCTCCGTCTGACGTTTTTACATATTGTCCTGGAGACAATTTTAAATACATATGTGCTTGTTCCACTTATAACGCGATCGTGAAATGTAGTGTCTAGGAATCTACGTATCACTACCGCGTTATGAGCAGGACAACCATCCTGCTGGTACCAAATCTCTTCGAGGTCAATGCCCAAAGTTCGAACGGCCGGTATAATTTGTTCACGTAACAAATTCAAATATTTTTGTGCTGTAAGGTTGCCGTCGATAAAAAAAGGGCCAACTATTGAATTACCTAAAATTCCAGCCCACACATTGACTTTCTGTGGGTACTGAGTTCAGTGAGGCATACTTAAATATGTATTTTCCCGGGACCAATATCTAGTAACGGATGAATTGTGACGACCATGCAGCGAAAATGAACTTTCGTCAGTAAATAAAATATTTTTAATGAAAGTTTCATTTTCGTTCGCCTTTTCCATCATGGTCTCACAGAATTCTATACGTCGTATAAAGTCATCGGGAAAAATTTCTTGTGTGACGGCAACTTTATAACAATGATATTTGTTACGTTTTAAAATTGCCCGAACCGTGCGGTCAGGTACATCGAGCTCGGCAGAGATTTGCCCGCAAAACTACACACATTTATTTCCCTCCGTTCCCGTTCGTCGCTCATCTGTCTGCCATCGTCGTCACCACATTCATTATTACATTTTCTGCAAGATTTTACACATCCAGATGATTCAAACTTATGAACAATGTTCAAAACTGTTTGTTCCGTCGGAACGGGTCGATCCTCAAATGTAAAAACAAATCGGGCGACAACTTCTGCAGCCGTATTATTTCCAAAATATCATTTAATAATTTGCACTCGTTCTTCCGTTGTATAAATCGTCATTTTAAAAGAGTTACCTACGATAATACTGTTTAACGCACACGCAATGTCTCAAATAAAATAAAAATTTGAAAGCTACTTGTCTTCTAATCTCTCCCTTTTCCAGATCACAGTCATTTTAGGTGGTGGAGATGTCTAGGCGAATACACTGCAGTGATGGGATAAAGTGGGGTAAACAAGAAAATGCGAAATCAGATGAAATCCAATTATTGATTAATACGGCTTTATTTGCAATTGGTTTCTTGTTAAAATAACTTGATTAACAGTAGTTTATAGAAACATCATAATTTGTTAAATTTATTTAGATTTATGCTGCGTATTTTAACATGGCGAAAAATAACTTACGTTACTCCAATCTCCCCCAATGTCAAATCTCGACATGCTTTGCCGGCAACAGGTCAGAAGTCCCTCCCACAGTCTACACGTGCGCGCCTCGGAACATCCTTTACTTATTATGTATATGTGCTAGAAACTTTTCCCTTGAATTGACTTTCTTTTATAACGTATAGTGACTCAACCAGTATTTCATTAAATTTAAAAGATGTTGAAACAATATTCGGTAATTTAGGCTGGAATTTCGCGATATTTCAGGGGGATTTTGCAGCGGTATTTTCGTCTGACGATTTACATATGTATTTAAAATTGTCTCTAGGATATGTAAAAACGTCAGACGGAGGTAACGAAAATAAATTTTCGAAAAACAAGTATACCTCTCAGGCGGGCTGGAACTTTGTGAAAGTTGCAGGGGGACTTCGCAGCGGCATTCTCGTCTGACGATTTTAATTTGTGCTTAGAATGGTCTCTGTTGCAATATGTGAAAACGTCAGACGGAGGTAAGGAAAAAAAAAAATTGAAAAAAAAATGACAACTTTGAGGGCATCTGACAACTCCTTTGGCAGCGACCTAGACGTCTGACGATTTATATACGTTATACGTGACCTTCAAACAGGTAATGTGCACATTTTCAGCTGGAGGTATGATCATTTTTTGTGCAAACATTTTTTCATTTTTGAGGCGTCTGACGTGTCCTTTGCAGGGGTTTTGAATATCGTAGTACCTCCGCGGCCAGCTCTCCGTCTATTCTGTCATGGTAGCCTGATGGGTGTATGAGCTCACCAAATCTCACAACCGTCAGCTCCTTGGTGACATTATCTTAACAACCTAACAATTATATGCCTAAAGTTTTAAAGGCCATGGCAGGTTAAGTTAAATCTCCGTGCCCTTGCAACATTTTTGCGTGTGGTTCCTTCCAGTGATATATCTTTGCGTAAGGTGCTACCACAAAAGTTTTGACCTCAAAAACTTAATAACGTAACGTAATATCTAGGAAATTTTTTTTTTTTTCTTATCAAGTGAACCAATGTATTTTTCATATATTATAAATCTACCCAAGACAATTTATTATTGATATTTTCAGGAAATCTTTTCAAGAAGAAAAAAATTTTTTATGCCTTTGAATTTTTTGAAAAATTTAAATACGTACTTAGACGTTAGAGACGTTAGAGACACTCACCATTTTTTTTTAATTAATTATACACCATACAATAAGCTACAGCATATATCTTTCACAAAACCCTATCGAGGGTGAACCATTTGTTTGTATTTCACATATATTGTAAATCTACTTGCGACAATTTATTATTGATATTTCCATGAAGAAAAAAAAATTTGATGCTTTTGAATTTTTTCAAAAATTTAAATACGTACTTAAACTTGACTACACACTTACTATTCGAAATTATGTATCATGCATATGCAATGTGTAAAAACTGTCGGCGTCTTTGTAGGTGCAGTAAAGATCAAAGGCGCCGACATTTTTTGAGTGCGTGGTAAATCTGAAGACAACTATACACTTTATTTATTTTAGTTATTTTCAATTTTTTTGTGAGACCTTTTCATATATCTTCCTATCGTTCATTTTGTCACATTTTCTTCTCCCCTTTGAAAGCGAAAGTATTTTTTGAATGGCCCCATAATACATCATGAACTTCAAAATATGAAAATAAAAGACACGTGGCGCCTTCGGCAAAACCTCGAATTATCAGTTTAATAAATCCCTTTTGTGCAATATTAAAAATTAATTCAATGCGGAAAATTGAACAAAATATCTTTTAAAGACTTAGAAACTGAATTAAAGCTAGAAGCTTCATAAAGTTCTTCATACGCCCATGGCATTAAAATCCGTTTATGTTCCTGACATTATCTTTTCCAATTTAACTACGTTTTGTATTGTAAAAAATATATATTGTAGCTAATCGTATGGTGTATAATTAATAAAAAAATATTGGGTGTCTCTAACGTGTAAGTACGTATTTAAATTTTTCAGAAAATTCAGAAGCATCAAAATTTTTTTTTCCTCATGAAAATATTCCTGAAAATATCATAAATAAATGGCCTACAATATATGTAGAATACAACCAAATTGGTTCACTTGATTAAGAAACAAATTTGTTTCGGATTTTCGAAAAGAAAATCCCAGATATTATGAAGTCTTTGAGGTCAAAACTTTTTGTGGTAGTATCTTACGCAAAGATACTTCGCTGACAGGAACCACACGCAAAAAGGTTGCAAAGGCACGGACACTTATCTTAACCTGCCATGGCCTTTCACTGACATTTCCTTTTTTATGTGTAGATATCACTTCAACTTTTATTAATGCTAGAGCGCAGACGTTTTAATCTCTTAAACTATCGTGCATTAATAAGACCGATGATGATGTTATCAATTTAAATTGATTCTAAATTTGAAAAGAGCTTCGAAGAAAACATTACAAATTTAAATTCGTTATTTGATAATATGAACGTGCAAAAATAATTTCCGTAAAATTAATCAATATTCAAGTCACGTATATTCGAATCTTCCGTTTAGTGGAAATGAAAATTTGTGTCCTAAATTCTGGACCACAATTTCATGAAATAAATACTTAATGTTGTATGGTAAAGTATTATTTATTTAGGTAAATGTAATGTTTAGATCCAGTTTGGAATCATTTCATCGTAAAGACGTTCTATTTTAGTAAAACTGACATTATACTTCTAGAAGATAATAGTAAAACGGGTTACTTTGCAAGAAGTAAAAACAAGCGATTAACAAAAAGTGGTAACTTGTACATTTGAATAATTACTATTATTACTGTTTTTCCTTAACTAAAGCTAAGATGTTATTAATTGGAATATTTTTATTTCCTAGACCAACAATTATTTACATATTATTATAAAAAATATATAGGTAGGTAGTATGGGTCATTTTGCAATAAAGCTTGACAATTGCAACCGTCGAAGGTTACAAAAAGTCAATTTCGGGAGTTATTTTTAACACGATTCTACTGGCTTGATCTGTAACATTGTAACCAAATCTTACCACTCACTTTTTACCCACTTCTAATCAATCTGAAAATTTGCACACTTATGCATTTCTGGAGACAATACAATATTATGGTACCAAAAAGCATGTTTTAAGCTTTTAAACTATAATTTTATATGCATACTTAATAAAATGGTATCCAATCCTTCGCTGGGTCCGTATATTCTAAATTATAGTTCGATTAAAAAACTAAAAAATGCGCTTTTATGAGTAGAGCACTAAAAAGTTAATAATACAAAATTTGAGATTAAAAAACTAAAAAACACGCGTTTATGAGTAACGCACTAAAAAGTTAAAAATAGTTAATGAATTGATTCTTTAATTATTTTAAATTTAAAAGCGTGTGACGCACTTATATAGCGGTCTACCTACATTACATTTTGTTCATTATGCCCAGTCCGCTATATAAGTGTGCCACACGCCTTTAAATATAAAATAACTGATTAATTAATTAATTAATCATTGTTTCACTTTTTAGTGCGCTACTCATTAAAGCGTGTTTTTTAGGTTTCTAAACTATAATTATTCTTTTGTAACGCGATATCCTAAAATGACATTTATTTGACAGTTTCAATGAATCAAAACAACACGAGCCACAGGCAGGTGCTGTAATTCATGAAGTGAGTTATTACCATTAACACAAGTTGAATACTATACTTCATCTACGATTATAACAATAAATATTAAATTGAGAAAATTTTGTTTAAATTACTCAGTTTGTTTATTAATAAAATTAACTGTAGAATTTAATTTTTGGACACACTTTTATATTTGTTCTGCGATTTTTCGGGTAATAAATTATGTATTGTATCATTAGCTACTTGTCTTCATTCTGGTGGTGTACATGTTAGTTCATCTTCACTAACCGAATTCATCATTTTTGGCACAATTATTAATTAACTTGATTTGAAAACGTCGAAACTATTCAAACATGATAAATCACCTTCCTCCCCTCAATAATAATGGACCGTTCTATTTCACCGTATCGGAAAAGAATTTATCTCGGACAGAGTTGTGTCGCGCATTACATCGATTGGACAGGCTAGGCATGAAGATAAAGGTGATTCGCTTTGCATTTATAAAACCGCTGCCCAAGGAATCACTACTTCCACATTCAGATTTTTATTCAAGTCACTCAAAACGAAAAAATTTTGTATGTGGAAATACTAGTTTATGGAACTTTAATAATATAATATTTGAAATCCTCCAAAAACCTATAAAACGATACCCCACATCGGTAGCGGGGTGGGGGTGGTGATAGGGGATGGTAGTGGGGGTGGATGAAGAAAAAAAACATTTTGAAGTTTCTGGTACTTGTACACACACTAAATCACAATTTTTTTTCATCCCCTTTAATAATGGGGTGGGGGTGGTAATGGGGGTGGCTAATGCCAAAATTTTTTTTTTGAGACCTTAGCTTCTCTTGTATATACTAAATACCAATTTTATGAACTCTTACCTGCTTGATTTACCTATTTTCCCCAAATTTACCCCAATTTACCCCCCAACCCTTCGACGGAACAAGATGAAAATATAATCTAGTTCTAGATCCCGTTAAGTACATACGTGTACCAAATTTCAAATCAATATCTCAAACGGTTCCAGAGTAAACGTGCGCACAAAAAAAAAGTTACACAGACCGACAGACAGACCGACAGACAGAATTTTTTTTTCGCTCAAACTTAAAATCTCGACGTTTCGTGACATTCTAAGCCTATTTGTCGTTACTATACTTCCACTAGATGTGGTAGTAATAACTCACTCATTATAACTCATGCTATTTGTTTATAGATACTATTAATTGTTCAAAAGCAGTTCATTAATTAGTATATAACATAATAAGAGTAGATAATAGTATATTACATACCGAGGTGGAAAGTGTTTCATTGTTGTTGAGAGATAAGATAGTTGACCGAGGCGCGCAGCGGCGAGGTCAACTAATTCTCGAGACAGCAGTGAAACTTTTCACCAAGGTTTGTATACTATTTTATTCACAATCATCTCCCCTAAAGAGCAAAAAGCCAAAAAAATCGGTCACTAAATTTTTAAATAGCATTTCATGTTCTTTTTTCAGGTTTGCAAATGCTCACTTTCCAACCCGAAAAAACTGGTAAGAAAGTGGCAATTTTCCAACCTGAAATGTCACTTATGTCACTTTCCAACCTGCAAATGTCACATTTCAATTCATTTCTCGAATGAAGTAGAAATGTCATATTTTCCAACTTTTGACATGTAAGACAATTTGATTATTACTTCCACATCCAGTGGAAGTATAGTAACGACAAAAACAATTTTTTCATGAAACGTCGAGATTTTAAGTTTGAGCGAGGAAAAAATTTCTGTCTGTCGGTCTGTCTATCTGTCGGTCTGTCTGTCTGTCGGTCTGTCTGTCTGTCGGTCTGTCTGTCTGTAACTTTTTTTTGTGCGCACGTTTACTTTGGAACCGTTTGAGATATTGACTTGAAATTTGGTACTGAGATCTAGCACTAGATTATATTTTCATCTTGTTCCGCCGAAGGGTTGGGGGGTAAATTGGGGTAAATTTGGGGTAAATGGGTAAATCAAGTAGGTAAGAGTCCATGAAATTGGTACCTAATATATACAATAGAAGCTAAGGTCTTAAAAAAAATTTTGGCATTAGCCACCCCCATTACGACCCCCACCCCCTTATTAAAGGGGATTAAAAAAAAATGTGATTTAGTGTATGTACAGGAACTAGAAACCTCAAAATATTTTTTACTTCATCCACCCCCCACTACCACCCCCCTATCACCACCCTCACCCCACTACCGATGTGGGGGTATCGTTTTATGGGTTTTTGGGGTAGAGGATTTCAAATATTATATTAGTAAAGTTCCATAAACAATTATTTTCACATACAAAGTTTTTTCGTTGTGAGTGACTTGGATAGAGAATCTGGATGTGGAAGTAGTGATTCCTCGGGCAGCGGTTTTTCTGTATGATTGTGAATAAATTAGTTTTATTTCACAGTATGAAATAAAACTTATTGGTTTCTATGGAAACCAATAGAATTTAGTCTATTTTTACAAAATTATATTGTTTTCTGGCGATACAAAAAATGTTGTATATAACTTGAGACTAAAATGTGTTTTTTTACTCGTGTGTTTTATAGCACTCGCCTTCGGCTCGAACTATAAACGCCCCACTTGTAAAAAAAAAAACACCATTTTAGCCACTTGTTACATAAAATACTATTATAAGTAAAGCAAAGTGTAAGTATATTTTATTTCTTTTATTACTTATATTTACTTCCAGACTATTTAGTAACCCGAAATTTAGCATGGAGGTAAATGCCCTCACAAAAATTTGCAAGATTGAAAATGGCGGCTGCAACATGGCGACAATTATAATAAGGGTGTCTCAACAGGAGCGCACGTTTTAATTTTTTTATTCTAAAGAACACCGCACGTTTCATAGGTAAATTGGTGGTTTGTCAAATTTGATAAATTTGATATACTATAGTTCAACTGATTCTGAACAATAAGTTCCTTTAGCAAAACTTCAAATTATGGATAGTTCTCCGATAGATGGCTCCAAAGACTGGACCTACCCCTCGATACTATATCAACCTCCGATTAAAGAACTTATATCTAGATACATAACAGGCTATCTTTTCACTATATACCTTGTTTGCTCCTAACATAGTCACATTTTATGTCCATTAAAAAGAATAGATGAACATCACATCCCATAGGCAACAGTGGCGTTGTGTGTGTAGAAAATGTGTAGAATGGTAAATATTTTCATTAAAATGAATTATTGCAATTCCTGGATTACCGGCTCTTTATACAACGTGGTGTAGGCATACGATATTACAGTAAGATAAATATGTATTGAAAGGATATTAAAATTTAATTCCTATTTACTTTATAACTGTAAACTGAACTTCATCATGTTACGACTATGGAACGATCGATTTTCTTCTTTTCTAAACTGCTTTCTGCAAACGGCACAGCACTTCACTATTTATTTGCACTAAATATGTTGTCACTAAATTGTGTAAATATGAATAGAGAATATTATTTAGGTATTAAGCAAATCACAACTTAAAATAAAAAGACTTCTTCACCACATTTTGATCGAAAAACACGAAAAACGCTTATTAACATTAATGTCGAATATACTGTCAAAAGTGTCAAACTGAGATTATGATCAGTGTTGCCAACAGAGCTTTCTAAAATTCTCCGCCTACTGCCTTAAAATTCTCCGCAAATCGAAGAAATTCTCCGCCAAAAATAAAATATCAAAATCTTCTATACAACAAAAAATATATTGATCATTTTTGCTTTTCAATATGCAATCCATTACTAATTTGCAAAAATTGATATTTTAATTCATCAGTAATGAATTAATAAAACCTGGTTGTGATGAATCACCACAACCAGGTTTGTGTGAACTCTATATTCATACTGGAATGAGTACGAACAATAAGAACCTATTGTTCCCTTTCGAAGAAACTTGAACAGAGAAGCTAAATTTGGAGGCACTCTGGCTCCCTCTCACTTTTAAACTAATTATTCAGGAAACTGAGACAGGTAACCTTCAAATATGGCTTTCTCTCTCTAAAATTTCTTTCATCTCCCGCCTATCGGTCCACACTCCACTATAGTATCGAGCTCACTACTTGAGATCAATGGTAGACAACCGACCTCTGTTGACCCTTAATGAAACTGAATACGCACATATCGCCATCTGTTATCATTTACATAAACTACTAAACTGCAAGAAAACAGAGAGCTACATTATTTTGTTATTTGTTTTAATAAAGAATAATTATCAAGCATTTTTTCGCGAGCTTACCACAACTAACTGTAGTAAGGTGTAAAAGAGATGGCTATACATGCATAACCAATCCACATCTTAATTATACATAGCCATCTCTTTTACTCCTTACCACCGTTAGTTGTGGTAAGCTCGTGAAAAAACGCCTAGAAATTCTGTCACCCTACATTCTCCGCCAATTCTCCGACAAAAAGGCATTCTCCGCCAGATTCTCCGCAGGCAGTCAAATTCTCAACTGAACCGATGGTGCCCGAGTCGGCCGCGAATAGATCGACTAGCCAATCAAGAACTTATGGGAAGAAGTGCCTTATATTGTGAATCTTTCAGGATCACACAAACTAATGCCATAATGTATCTAGATATAAGTTCTTTAATCGGAAATATCAACGATTTCTCAAAACGTACGGCAGGTATTGAAATAGTAACTGATGAAAATGAATAACCAGGCTATTTACCAGTATTTGGTCTTAGATTGATGTGCCTGAACTTCCGGTTTTGCCGGAAGCGACGTCAAAACACGTTTTTCGAATGCACAATACCAGTTTACTTCAGTTCAATCACCATATACGTAAATACCTTTATTAAAATTTACTATCTTAGTAAATAAGTAAGTACGTGCATTGATCGATAGAACATTGATGCTAGCTTGACACCGGATACATCATAACCTTGGTACAAAACAAAGTTGACTTTATTTTTCAAGATATAAAATTGCAGTTGTGACTAGTCAATGAAAATTCATTATTTGTGACACCTTTAAGTAGAATAGGCAGTTTTCGTTTATTTATAATACATTAAACTTTATTATTTTTAGCAAAAATTGAGTGGCTGATTATTTTTATTTTTTAAATATTTACTTATTTTAATCATTCATTAATAGAAATCAAACCAAAAAAATTTAATTCAAATTAGTTAACAAAGAACAGCATTACTCCTCTAGCATGTGTCGGGGCCAGCAGACATACACGGTGTGATGCGCAATGAAAAGCTGGATGAAACGAGGCCAGATTAGATTAAAAGCAGCTATAAAAAATCAACACAAGCTCCATTCGCAGCAAAGCAAACTAAAATATGTATAAAACGAAGAAGGTATATAGAAGAAGTAACTTAAAATAATTTACCTACGATCACTACTGTAAATAGTAAAAAACACACTACCTGCCATCTATGTAAGTTGAATTTTACATATTGTAAACAAAACGCACGGTAAACAAAACGCACGGGACACGCAAATATAGGTGGCTTAGTTCGCTGACGCGGGGTTTAAAAAGACAAATGCGCCTACGTAATTTTCAAACGCTGTCAAAACTGACATAATATTTTTTTTTAACTATTTAACGTCGGCCTATTTCCGCTACCAGGGCCTATCACCAACGCCAGGAGACGAGCTACCCCCAACCTGGAAATTTTGCTGAACTTCTTCCCTTAAGAAGAGTAGGGATCTTTTACATGCCTAACATGTATCCCTTCGAAGGATGGTATATCCACTACATAATCCTCGTCTGAAATTACGTAACTTCCGCGTATACACTGATATACAAGCCGCTAGAAGGTGGAACGAGAACGCTGTATTTCCCAAGATGGGACCCCATCCAAGTACTAACCGCGCTCGACGTTGCTTCAACGGAATATCGACTGACATTCACATTAAAGTCGCCTCTACGCTCGCCCCGACATAATATTTGTTGAATAATATTGTTGACAAGTAAACTAAATTCAGATTTTACTAAATAAATAGATAAATATGATCGTAGGTAAAGTATAGTACATAATTCGAGTTGTAAAGCAATTACGCACTCATGGAAATACGCACTCGCCGCTATGCGGCATCGTAACTTTTCCATTCGTGCGTAATGTGCTTCTTACAACACTCATTACGTAATATACTATTATGTGTGCAAAAGGCGCTATTGTAAATAAAATAAAAAAAGTATCATTGACTGTGAGGGAAAAATCGCTAGCGATGCGAAATTGCATCTAATTTTTTTTCCTTAAATTGCTCTAGTGTTCAAAAATTACTATTATTCATTCTATAATTGTGGCAGTGAATATGGATTTAAAAGGACAAAAACAACGATTAAGAATATAAGTTTCGTATAACTATAAGTAACTAATTTAAATCTAATCTAGTCACTAAACTTGAAAACGTTCATTGCGTCTTGGTCTCCAACATATTCAATTACCCTTAAGATATTCGTGGATGAACATTTCACGTGCGCTTCGTGTTGTGCATATCCTAAACACCAAATCACACTTGCAACATGGCAACAAGATCCTACTGTTCGACTAGGTTCTTAACACACAACAGTTTCTCCTACTGGTACCATTTGTTGGTTGTAATTTTAATGTACCCACAATTAATACTTAATCACATTGCGATGTTTAGACCTAACGCGAATTCTCAACAATCCCGGCTTATTCACACTTTCATCATATTCAAAAGCGTTGTCTCCTTCTTCTTGAACTACTTGAACCTATCATGGTGCCATCTTAATTTGGAATATGCCAAATGTCAAATCTTTTAAATAATCTAAATCTAGTACAGGAAAGTTAGGCAAATGATTCTCCTCCAATAATATCCATCTTATAAATCTATATAAATCGCAGCCTTTCCCCTTCTACTCTGGCTTGAAGAACGTTTAATTAATTATTAATTTGAAATAAAGTTTTTTTGATTTGGTTTCTATTAATGAATGATTAAAATAAGTAAATATTTAAAAAATTAAAAATAATCAGCTATGACTTTGTTTTGTACCAAGATTATGATGTACCCGGTATAAAAATAGCATCAATGTTCTATCAAGCAATACAAGTACATACTTATTTACTAAGATAGTGAATTTTAATGAAGCCACTTATGTAATTGATGCATTAAATTGAAGTAACCGGGTGTTATGCTTTCGAAAAACGTAATTTGACGTCACTTCCGGCAAAACCGAAAGTTCAGGCACATCAATCTAAGACCAAATAATGGTAAATAGTCCCAGCAGTTATCATTTCAATACCTGCAGTATATTTTGAGAAATCGTTGATACAGTATCGAGGGGTAAGTCCAAGAAACTGTCCATAATTTGAAGTTTTGCCAGAGGAACTTATTGTTCACAATCAGTTGAACTACAACATATCAAAAGTTCATCAAATTAGAAGGGCCACCAATGTACCTATAAAACGTGCGGTGTCATTTGCAGACATTTTTATTTCAATACAAAGTCCACACACTGCGAATAAGTATGAACAATGTCAAATGAATGGCCGCCACAACTCTGCTGGCACACTCTTGTTCTTTCTATAAAAATTCTGATTACATATTCACATAATTCTGGCTCACTTTCGCCGATGACGGGTCGCATTTTGTTCTTGACCTTAAGAATTGTTGTTGAGCTGTTGACGTAGGCTTAATACTTCAAAAAATCCCAAAGAAAGAAGTCACACGGTGTCACATAGCACGATCTTGATGGCCAATGCCTGTGTGAGATGGCACGGTTAGTAAATTTCTGATGCAATAATTGCATTGTTTCGTGCGCAGTGTGACAGGTTGCCCTTCCTGCTGGAAGCGGAAACTAAACGCCAATCGCCAATCAGTTCGCCAGCCTAAACTCTGCATCAAACAGTGAAGATGATTTTTTTCGAAAAATAGTTTTACAACACAAATCACTGCGTCTGTTGGCTTCAGTTTCAGTGCTTGGGTCAATTGAACTTTGAAAGCATCCATATGCGGATATTTCTTGAGAATTCACTGCATAGAGCTTCTCAGAATATATAATTGCTGCCAACGATGGAAAATCGAGGGTCCTGAACTCTGAGCAACATTTTCAGTTATTGCAGCAATATTTTCACAATCCGACCGATACAGTGACGCATTATGTTTTCGTGTTCACAATATGTTTTCGAATGATTTGTAGGGTGGTTCTTAGCTATACGTGACGATATTTTTTTCTTACAATTTTTTCGGCCTCACCCTAAAGTTTTTCCAATTATTTAAAAAATGAAGTATACAAAATTTTCAACTCGATCGGATAACGCTAACCCGTGCCCCAAGGCATATAAAATTCATCAGACGCAATTTTCATGTATTTTCAATAGTACCTCGTAATCTATTGAATACATCGAAATGTTACACATGCATAATTTGAAGAAAATTTGTTTTTTAATAGTTGAACAGGAATAATGAAGATTTGGTTGGCATAAAATGGCACCAGAACACTCATGTTCTCGTTGAAATGGCAGGATACACGTTTTTTGTCCCATGAATTAATCGAATTAGCTTCCCCTTATTGTAAGGGATGTCTTATAGCAACACGGTAACTGTCGCGGTTGTCTGCTAGGCGTACGACCTCGACAAACTGTTTTTCATTGGTCGTTTTTTAACAGCAACGATTCCCTGCGATATTGCCATCTGCTGAAGCTGAGGCTCGAACTCAGTAAAGATAACAGCGGCACTAAACATCCATGCTCTATCCATGAAACCTCGAAACAGGAAACCCGTGGTCTCAATGCTAACACGTAAGCACTGAACCACTAAATGGGTTAACTTTCTTTTACCATTTGCCATCTGATTCTCCATGAATCATTAACCGTTCTATGTTTTCCTTTTCGGTTGATGTGGCCAAAAACATCATAGGATGGAAAGTTCTCGGTATAGTCAGGAATCAGGAACCACTAATTCGATCATGAGGTGTACACTCGAAGATATAGTTTTAAAAAAATACATGCATTATCCGAAATGACCTTGCGGATCTAAATCCAGAGGGCGCCATTCTGTCCGCGATTGCAAAAAAGCATAAAAAAATTTTTTTCCGAAAATGTTTGTGTCACTGTAAATTGATTAATTTTATGTTCCCACCGCATTTGCAGGCTTATTTTTTTTAACATTTCTTAATGATTTTCAAACCAATGGAAAGCTTATTTTTTTTTTAGATTCAGGTGCTGCCAAATAATTCTCGAAATTGTTGTTAACAAATGCTACAGACATTGTTTAAACGTAGCGAGCCTGAAGAATGCACGGTAAATTTCAGCATCGAGACATTTTTAAAACTATTATAGATAGGTGCATAGTTCTATGACATGAAATCTGCAGAATAGAATGGAGCAGTTTTTAGTGAAAGAATTATGTACATTGCTTTATTGTTGTAAAAGATACGATTATTTTTGTACAGCACGCGTTGTGTTTCGCCGCGTCTTTTGGTAGATATACAGTGTTCATTGTACATGTATGTTTCGCATTGACTCTCTCTCTGTAGGCTTGTAGACTACCTGCTTAGACACTGAGGTGTAGGGTAATTACAAAAAATCTTATGATTAGCGTACACTGTAGTAACTGTGTTGTGTGTTCTTTAGAAATTCATGTAAAATATTCGACGAGCATCGAGCAAAGAATGAAGGGATCTCAATCGCACATGGAAGGTAAAATAATTACTTCCACATCCAGTGGAAGTAGGTATAGTAACGACAAAAAAATTTAAACAAACTTTTGTTATTCAGATAGGCTTAGAATGTCATGACACGTCGAAATTTTAAGTTTGAGCAAAAAAAATTCTGTCGGTCTGTCTGTAACTTTTTTTGGATTACTCTGGAACCGTTTAAGATATTGACTTGAAATTTGGTACATGTATGTATTTTAAAGAGATCTGGACCTAGATTATATTTTCATATTATTCTGTTGAAGAGTTGGGGGGTAATTGAGGTAAATGGGGGTAAATAGGTAAATCAAGCAGGACTCATGTTACGAGACAGGTACTTTTGAACACCATTTGATCAGGCCCTAATCAAATTAAATTAAAAAACACTCTCGTAACATGAGTCTGGAAGAAGGTTTCTCAACGGAATTATATGTTTTTTGGGGTGCTGAACACGAATCTGAAGTTTGCTGCCTCGTAGCAATACCCGCTCAGGTCGAAAAACGCAAAAAACCTCGAAATTTTCGGAGTTTTTCCGGTTTTCCGCTCATATCTTGCAAACGACGCGTCGTAAGGAAAATATTACTGTAGAGTAAAATAAAATACACATTGCTATCAGGTATTTTCTATACATCGCATCTTCACACTACTTGTTCTTTTTTCTGCTCTTTTTTCCAGCTGATTATATTGTCAGCGACCTTATAAATCGGTGTAATTTGGAAGTTAGGGAGGTCATTCAACGCACTCTTCAACTTTAAATACAGTAATATTTTCCGTACCACGCGTCGTTTGCAAGATATGAGCGAAAAACCGGAAAACTCCGAAAATTTCGAGGTTTTTTGCGTTTTTCGACCTGAGCCGGTACTGCTACTAGGCAGCAAACTTCAGATTCGTGTTCAGCACCCTAAAAAACATATAATTCTGTTGAGAAACCTTCTACCGGACTCATGTTACGAGACAGGCACTTTTGAACACCATTTGATCAGGCTAAAATGGAAGTGCAAAAATAAGACAGAGGAGGGTTTTTTTCTTTTATGTATAATTTATTCAGATTTTTTACTAAACAGGAAGGGGCTTGCAGAAGGCTAGCTTCTCCTAAATTTGGAAGCTGAAATATGCTTTTGTGTGTCCATTTGGTCTATTTATTCTCTTTTTAACCCCGTTTTTAATTTTTTCGTTAAAATCAAATTTATCATGATTTAAAACTAGCAGATTAATAAACTTGATCACAAAATGTGAAATATAACACTTCTATTTGACGTCTGCCAAATACAGACAATGCAAATAGAGAAACTATAAAATCCCCAAAAAAGTACTAAGGTGCGTCCAAAAATTTTTTAAAAGTGAATTAAAGAGTTTACTGAATAATATGTTTTCCCTCATTAACAGTAGGCATAGGACCTGATTGGATAACATAAAACAGTTCTAAATGTACAAAACAAACTCGAATAAAAAATTAAGTTTAATTTTCTCATTTTTACCCCCATCTTTTCAGTTCGTTATTTTTTATAATATTTTAAGAGTCACCTACTGAATATTCTTGATGGTTTGTTTTTTTAGTTATAAGGTTTACAGCAATTTTTGGATTTTCAGCAATATGATTACTGTATTTAAGAGGGTAAAATAAAATAATTGAAAAAATTAACCGTATTGAAACTTAAAAAAAATACCACGCCATATAAATTAGACAAAAAATAAAATCACATATAAGAAACAGAATGTATGTGTGTAACCTACTTTATATACAAAAAAAACTAACAATAACAAATTATTTATATACAGTTAACATTATTATTACTATATTAGTGAAACAATTGTTTCCTAGATTTTTATATTTTTTGGTAACTGTGGATTTGAAGAATTTGCCGCCCCGGGCAGCCGCCCGCTTCGCCCCCCCCCCCCCCCTAGAGCCAGCCCTGCTTATCCCTGTATTTTGTGTCTAGATTAGATAATATCCACGAATCATGTTTCATAAATTTGAAGTGTTTATACCGATTCATCATGCTATGCGAGAATTAACTATAGAGAAGACAATGAGTGCTCAAGTGAATTTGGGTAATTTATTTTTTTGTATTTATGCTTTGACTGGCCGTGATACAGTCAGTTTTCTATTTAAAAAAGGAAAAACTAACGCCGTAAAAAATGTTTAAGACATACAGAAGATAAAGAGCTACAAGGATTACTTGATTACCTTCAAAATGGCTTCAATAATTTCATTACTTTTCAAAATTCGACCCGGTTTTTTTTTTAAATTTTGTATGGTCGGCCATTATTTACAGGGGATTTCAATAAATTATGCGTACCTTTTTTTTCATACCTGTAAGTCTGATATAAGGAATTTACCGCCTACCGAATATTCTTTTTATCAACATATTTTGAGAGCTGCGTATCAAATTATTCTGTGGAAAAGTGCATCTGCAATAAACCTAGAAATTCCCAATCCAATTGATTTTGGTTGGGATTTAAAAAATAAAGTACTTATCCCTAAATTAATAACTATAAATGTTCGTCCCAATATAACTTCTCAAAATGTATTTTGTAAAATATGTACCGGAAACTGCAGTTGTACCAAAGCTGGGTTGGAATGCATAATAGGTTGCTACCGTGGGGGTAAATGTATTAGCTGTTAATTTAGTTTAAGTATAATGTATGTATATTATTTTTGTATTGCTATTTATCAAGCACAAGACGTGAATTTAAGTTCGTTTAGTTAGTTGTACCCCTGTATGGTTTTCTGTTTCTGATCAATATTTTAATTTAAAATATAATAATTTTGGTTCTCAAGTAAACTAATCTTTAAATACCTTCGTTTTTCTTCATAATGACAAATGATAATATTTACGTATAAGTAATACGCATAATAAGAACGTTTTGTAAATGTTTTGCAATCACAATATATTGTCAGCATGTTTCCGATCCGCCACAGCGCGCGGACGTGCAGTCAAAAAATAGCGGAAATAACTGAGCGCTGTACAAAAATACTCATATCTTTTACAACATTAAAACAATGCAGATAATTCTTTCACTAAAACCTGCTCTATTCTATTCCGCAGATTTCATATCATAAAAGTATGTATCCATCTATAATAGTTTTTAAAATGTCTCGATCTGAAATTTACCGTGCACTCTTCCAGGCATGCTTTGTTAAAACAATTTCTGTAGCATTTGTTAACAACAATTTGGAAAATTATTTGAAAGCATAAAAATCTAGGAAGAATAAGCTTTCCATTAACTTCAACTTCAAACTCATTAAGAAATATTAAAAAACAACCCTGTAAATGAGGTGGGAACATAAAATTAATCAATTTTCAGTGATACAAAAATTTTCGGAAAAAAATTTGTTACGCTTTTTTGCAGTCGCGGACAGAATGGCGCCCTCTGGATTTAGATGCGCAAGGTCATTCATTCCAGATAATGTACATATGTTTTCAAAACTATATCTTCGAGTGCACATTCTGATATTTTAGGAGCGTCTTTTGAGAAGCTTGATTCCCGACTATCAGTAGGGAGATATAGCGGACCTCCGATCGGCTTCAATTGTTCGCAATTATGGTGATATATTACTTAATTCACGGGACACGAGTCTTCACGACGCTGCTACAATCTTCCTATTTAGAGATTTTACCAATCAAATTATCAGCAGTAAATTGCCATTTAGCAGACAAGTTTTAAGTGAGTTTATTTCAATTTCAGAGAAGTTAAAATGACAATTTGTAAAAGCGTTTTGCATATTCTTTGCGAAATATTAATATTTTGGCAAAAAGTCTGGATATTCACGTGTAATAAACAACATTGTCCAGAGGTAGAACCTTATATTCGAGATGGAGATGTCTATAAAAAACATTTGAAAGTACAGCTAAAAAAGAAGAGAACTTTTGAGGAAAATTAGATAAACACTCATTTTTTGGTCACATCAACCGAAGAGAGGACAATATAAAACAGTTAATACTTCAGGAAAACTAGATAGCAAAAAGCGAAGAGACCGCTGTGCTGATATCAGCAAGAAGCTGATGGGAAAAGCTTTGCAAAGGTTGTGCGGCACTGGCAGTGCCGGTGGGTTTGGATGTATGTCCGCAGACAGCCTTGGTTTTGGATTTGGAGGTTGTCTAGTTATATATGGTGTGCGTTTATGGTGTGCGTGTTTGTGCGTGTTACTTCAGAGTTAGATTTGATGTAGGTAACTGAAAACATATTTTTTCTTATTTCAAGCAATACAAGTTTGAGAAAATCAGTTTGAGATCGTTTGGAAACGACGTAGAAAATGAGCAAATAATGTTTAAAGCCAAAATTACCGTATGAAATTTGAGAGGCCAATTTTATAAGGCCAGTAGTGTACAAAATTTCAATTGTAAGGTATTATTGAGAAGCCAATTCGAATAATTCATGGGACCTAAAACATCTGCTAAGACGTCAATAGCGAGAATATGAATGTTCTAATACCTGTTTACGCCAATCAAAACTCCATTATTTCGAAAAGTATTAATTGTACGAGAAAAATGCAAATACACGAAGTTTTAGAAAATGAAATTTTCATTCGATTAAAAATGTAGTAAATTCCGATATGATCAACCAGGAACGATACTTTTGAAATTAGGTGAAAATTGCGTATTTTAGTGACTTTTAATGGCCTTGAGGCACGGGTTAGCGTTAACCGATCGACTGAAAATAGTTCATTTTTTAAATAATCGGAACCACTTTCGGGGGTGAGACCGAAAAAAATCCAATGTCGCAAAATAAGGACCACCCTAAATTGTTTTGGTGCATTATGTCGACCGAAAATTGCACGCAATTGTTTTCGTAAAACCGTATGCAAGTCCGCCTAAATTCTAGTGATATACAAATCCTACCAAGTTAGGTTCCCAAACATCCAAATTTGCCTCTGTCTACAAACAAACACTCCGTACCAAATTTCCGACCCATAACTGGACGCTAAACTATGTTTTAAAAAAATCTGTAAATATATTTACACAAAATTTAACTATCTATTTAGCATACCTATTTTATTTATTAATTATGTTTTTTTGTTTGAGTATTACCCGGTATATCTTTTTTAATTAAAAGTATATCCAGTTTTTTCCTTTGAATAGCGATAACTACATTCCAATATTATTTTCCTGCATCGTTTGTTAATTAGTTATCTTTTTAGAGTAACTACTCCATAAATTTTTCACTAAAGTGTATTAGTCTTCCTCCTCGGTAATAATGTCAGCTACATTCCAAATATTATTTTCCACTATCCTTTCTTAATTAATCATTATAGGGTGACCACCTATAAATTTCTCACTAAAAGTATATCAGGCTTCTTCCTTTATAGTCGTACTAACTATGTACCAAATATTACTATCCTCCGCCACATTTTATTCTTTACTTTTTAGAGTGTAAAATATACAAATGGAGAAGAGAATCAAAGGGCTCTGAATAGATAATGATTAAGAAACAAGTAAAAATGTGTAGATAAAGACGGTGATTCAAGATTTCCACAAAAATATATTTCTTCTTCTTCTGCAGCCCTTGATTTCTAAAGTAGGAATGCAGTTATTTGAAAATATATAAACAGAGAAAGCAATCAAAGAACTCTGAACAGGTCAAGATTGAAAAACACGTAAAAAATGTATAGATGATTCACGATTTAAAATCGGAACTCAAGTATTTCAAAATATATACACAGTGAAGAAAATAAAGACACTCTAAACAGATCTTGAGTAAAAAGCATGTAAAAAGTGTATACATAAAACGGATGCTTCAAGATCTTCACAAGAATTTTCAATTTCGGTGGGCTCATTACAAATAATACTTTATGAATAATGAATTGTACAAGGCAAGACGGACAAGAGACACATGGTGGTGAAATATTTCAAATATTTCGTCACTTCGTCATTTTATTGTTGTCGTTAACAACAACCCGTCTCCGCCACGTCACGAAGAGCGCGCGAAATATTTTGTTTCCTTGTGTTAAACAATGTAATATAAGAAAATAAAAAAGGTGTAATTTTTTAATTTAAAATAAAAAAATATGCGGGATCCCATTTATGTGATTGTGATTTCGCGAAAGTGATTAATAATTATTTGTTAACAAACAAATACTACGATCACTCATTATAGTTATTTATTTCTTGCTTAAAACTTTCCTCGATATTACAGTAATCATTAATTGTGATTATGATTATAAGATGCTTAATCTGTAATCACTGAACATGATTACTTTTTTTTATCAATTTCATTAATCTGTAATCGTGACTACAGATTACAGATTTTAATCGTAATAATTATTAATAAGATTACATTTTTCCCATCGCTGTTTAGTACTATCCTTCTTTACTGGCTATTATTTTTATTGAAACATGGAAGAAAGACGGTATTCTAGAAAATATTTTTAATCTCACAGGCAAATGTATTTTTCTCGTAACAATGTTCGTCATAAATGATCATCAAAAACATATATTGCATGAATAATTTTTTTTTTTACTACACTATTCAAATTTTGAACTTATATTTGGTTTTACCAAGACGTGCTACTGCGTAAGCGAACACGCTTAACTAATTGTTTCATGTTATTCGCCTCTTAATAAATGTTATTTCAAATAATATAAGTACTACCTTTGCCATTGTATAATTGAATTTTATACTGTTCGACAAACAACTGCAGAAGTTATTTATTTACTATAGCCACTTTCATGATCTCAGATAAACATCTCTTCACATTAACTCCGCATATTCGAGAAAGGGATATTCAGCATATTAACGTCAGACACATCGCAATATTCACATCATTTTGTAAATACACGTTTTCCCGTAAATCGTGAATGTAAAGGACCGTGTGCAATAACAGGGGGTTATGCTCATGTCGTGTGTTGATTTTACAAAAGTATCTAATAATAATAACATAGTGTAATGTGGCCTCTGCGTGTCGTCAGCGTGGTCGAAGTGGCAGGCCAGGCTACACTTTTGCCGCTATCACTAAAATGAAGCTTAATATGACCAAGCACGAAACTCGTGTGAGTTGACCAATATTCTGGTGGGCTTTATTCCGTGGAAATTATATGTTTGCTGTATGCGATTCTTGGAAACGAAATTAATCTCAAAATAATTTTAATAGCGATTGGAAAACTAGCAAGGAAATTAGATGAAAATTGCCCTTATTTATCATTTGACTATTTAACAATGAGTTGCTGTGGTTTCTTGGGATTTTCAATCAACCAAACAAAATTTCAATTTTTACGCAAGTGTAAAAATCACTTCGTTGTCAAAGACATACACAGGGTGTCTGCTGTATATGTAAAAATTTTTCGCATGATAATATATTGACCCAAAAGAAGCAAAAAGTCTTATCAAATGTTTGCTTTATTCCAACGGTTTTGCTTAAATTAATTATTTTCTAAATATACGACATTTTCAGACCAGGTAGTATTCGGGTAGTAATATATATAAAGATAAAGGTAAAGATAATTTATTGCCCAAGTTACATATACATGTTTAAGGTTGTCAGTGGTTGTAATGTTAGTATCAAATAATGTGGTAGCTTATATAATTTTATAGCTAAGTAGTTAATAGGTTGTTGGGTCCTACATAAGCGGTGATAGGGTGTGGTTAGATCGTCCTTATTCCTCGTATCATAATTATGATAGGTGGAGGAGTTTGTAGGGAGGGAGTTATTTTCTTTAATATGCATTATATTTTATTTCCGATCACAAGGCACAAATAGTTAAATTTACAGATGAATCAAAAAAAGAAAACTCATTGTATAAAACTGTATTAAATAAAATAAAATGTTCTAATTACCTAATTTCTGAAGACTGGGCAGAACTATATGATGAAAGTACACCAGATAAAGCTATTGACATCTTTTATAATATATTAAATTATTATCATGATTTATCCTTCCCTCAAATTTCTGTTAAAATCCAATCAAGTTACACTAAAAATGCAGTTTTTTCAAAACCAGAAGTAACATCAAAAAAAGAAGATATTAATCACCAATTGTGAAAAAATAAGAGCAGAAATAAAACAAAAAAATATGAATATGAACAACTTATTATTAAATTAAGAAAATACCAAGTAAATAAGGAAATATTAGATTCAGATAACAGACAGAAAACTATTTGGAATATTATCAACAAAAGTACCGGTAAAAACAGTAATAAAAAGGAAGCAATATCAATATCTCTTGATGAATACAATAACTTTTTTACCAAAATAGCAGACAAATTAATAAGTCAAGTACCTAAATCAAATTCAACATACATGGAATACTTACATAATAATAGAAAAACAAGTGACTTGTCAATTTTTCTTTATCCCGCTGAGGAATTAAAAGTACAAAATGTGTTAAGGTCTCTAAAAAATTCTCAAATTACTGATATGTACAATCACTCAATTGATATGTACAAAGACAACTTATTATCTTTATCTGCCCCACTGCCCCATATTATTAACCTTATGCTTGAAACAGGTACATTTCCAAACAAGTTAAAAATAGCAAAAATTATTCCCTTGTTTAAATCAGGAGATCTTGAGGATTTATCCAATTATAGGCCAATAGCACTACTTCCTATTTTAGCTAAAATTGGTGAAAAAATTATAGCTATAAGAATAGTTAATTACTTGGAATCTTGCAATATTTTTACTAACAGGCAATTTAGGTTCAGGAAGGGTAAAAATACGTCAATGGCAGTGCTGGAACTAGTCAGTTTTTATTAATGAGGGCTTTGAAAATGGAAACTCCACGCTGGAGCTTTTTCTAGATTTGAGTAAAGCATTTGATTGTGTTTCCAAAGAGATTTTACTTAATAAGCTAGAATTTTATTGTTTTAAAGGTGTAGCACTTGATCTTATTAAATCTTACTTATCAGATAGATACCAGTGTGTGTATTGTAAGGACACATTCAGTAACATGCTGCCAGTACAACATGATGTTCCGCAAAGTAGTGTATTGGGGCCGCTACTATTTTTAACATATATAAATGATTTACCTGATGTTATGTCAATTTTTACTGTCCTTTTTGCGGACGATACTACTTTTGCGAGACAGTTAATGACATTACAAATAATATTATACTTAGAGCCTCTGACTGGTTCAATGCAAACAAGTTATACTTAAATACAAATAAAACAAACACACTACTTTTCTCTACGAAGAATAATACCTCGGAGACCGTGAAACTTCTAGGCCTGACCTTGGATGGTAAATTGAATTGGCATTCACATATCAACAATTTAACTGCAAAATTGTCTAAGAAGATATATGCAATTAGACAGATTAAAAACAAGGCAAACCTAGACGCAGCACTTATTGCGTATCATGCACTATTCCACAGTGCTATGGTATATGGTGTGATTAACTGGGGTACATCCACTCAAATTTCAGACGTTTTCGTTGTGCAAAAAAGAGCCATAAGAACTTTAGCGGGTGTGAGTCAACTTGAGAGTTGTAAACCATGGTTCATTAAATTTAATATAATGACTTTACCATCAGAAATAATCTACTGTCACCTAATTCACACAAAAGTGCATCTGAGCGAATACAGCAAGAATGGTGAAACTCACGAATACAACACTCGTAATCGGGATAAAATACAGACACCACGCCAGAGATTGGCTTATACAAAGAGAATCAACTTCGGAATTGATTTATTTAATTCACTTCCAGATAGTATTAAGAAATTGCCCATCAAAAAATGTAAAGCAAAATTAAAACTGCACTTTTTGGCCAATGCTTACTATGATCCATTAAATTTTAATCAATTGTAAATTTAGGTTTATATGTAATATGTTGTTTGTTATTGTGCTGACTATATTTTGGTCACATTCAATATTTGTTATATACTTGTGATTATGTATGTATATATTTATATTTATATGTTTCGTACTATATCTAAGTCTGACTATACTAGGACTCTATCCTAGTATTATTTGTTAGTATTTTTATTTATATTAGTTTATATTTTTCTATCTGACATGTCAAAGCACCACGGTATAATTTCTTTTTGACTAATAAATTATTATTATTATTATTATTATTATTATTATTATTATTATTATTATACAATGCAATATAAATACACCAGGTAGTGTCATAATATTAAAATGTTTGAATAAGGAATAATTTTTCCTATTGCCTGCAGAGGCCAATATTCTGATCATTCTCTTTTGTATCTTAAAGATTCTGTCAAATTCTGTAAAGTCTCCCCAAATTAAAATGCCATAGCTAATTAAGCTGTAGAAGTTACTATAATAAAAGATGATAGCTGTTTCGAGGGTAGTTAATTCGATAAGTTTCCTCGTTTGGTAACGACCTTATTTAATTTTTTGGCTAAATAATCGATATGAGTATCCCATTTCAGCTGGAGTCTATGTAAACACCCAATAGTTTTACACAAGAAATTTCCATTTTTGGAGAAAATATTATTGTTTGGGTTTTATCGGAATTATTTTTTAATTTATTGGGTACAAACCAGTTAATAACTTTTAATTTTTACGTCATCCACATTTGATGCAGAAGTGACGAAAATAGCATCATCAGCATAAAGCGTTATGCCCTCTGATCATACATTAACTGATAAATTATTAATAAAAACTATGAAGAATATTGGTCCCAATATTGGCCCCTGTGGTGCCCTAATATTTACCGGTAGTGTACATCATGTATCACCCGATGGAAAGGCTACTGCTTGACGTCTATTGTGTAAATATGATCTAATCAGATTCAAAGCAATTCCTCTAATGCCATAATAATCAAGCTTTTGCAAGAGATATCATGAGTTACGCAGTCGAAAGCTTTGCTTAGATCTGCGTTGCACATGGCACAAGATTTTGGCCGATTGCTTCTAGTAATTTTTCAATTATATTGACAATAGCTTTTAAGGTAGATTTGTTTTCCCTGTAACCATACTGATTTTGAACAAATTGTACAATTCTGTTTTTTATCAATATTTCAAAAATATTCGATATAAATTATTCATATCTTCCAAGTCTCCATTCTAGCTATTTTCAATACATCAGGAAACGTTTGTTGCTCTATACATTTATTAAATACTTGCTGTATTTTATAACTTTTGAATTAAATCCGTAAATGTCCCTGCTATTTGAGTTTTTTAAATTTTTAATGATATTATTGATTTCATGGATGTCAGTAGGAGACATATAAAAGGAGAAAGATGGAGATATATGATTTTTATTTAGGAAGTGCTTAAAATCTGTATTAGAGTGTGGTATATCTTTGATGATCTTATTTACAACATTTACAAAAAAGTTATTAAAATTTTCGGCCGGAATTAGAGAATTAGTATTGTTTCCATTATTTAACTCATTGTTTATGAGCTGCCTTGTTTCTTTATTTTTATTCGTCGAGGAATCTATGAACTTTTTGTTGCTGTTCTCTTGGCCTGTTAAATACTATTGCTATAGTCTTGCTTTAATGCTTTGTAATATTTATGGACATCCTCTGAGTCAGTGTTATTTTTAATTATCGAAACAATTTCTAAACAATTTCTCATGTGTTTCAAGTCATTATTAAATCATTTATTATCAACATTATTATTATGTTTCATATTTTCCTCAGGAAAATGAGTATTAAACTTATTGCATAGAATACTAAAAAAGGAGGTAAACAATTCATTGAAATTTTGTAAGAAAGACCAGTCATAATTTGACAGATCCGATTTAAAACACTTTAAATTTTTCTCAGAAATTATGCGTGTCTTTCTTATTTTTGTGGTATTATTATTTAAGATGTGGAATTTGGTTTGAATCCCGAAGTGATCAGAGAGATGTAAGTCAATTACCTTAATTGTTATATTTGAATGATCTATATCTGTTAAGACATTATCAATGCAACTTTGGCATGTTTTATCACGAATTTTAGCAACCTTAGTTGGAGTACTTATACCAAATCTAATGTTAAAAGAGTTTATTATGTCGGAGAATTTTTTTGTATCTTACTTATGTTAATATTAAAATCTCCATTTACAATTATGTTTAGATACATACATTAACATACAATAAAGTTTATGAAAGAATATATTTATATCTCCATTTAGAGATCTGTATATTGTTACAATTAAGGTATTCACGTTGGTTAGCTGAACAGCGGCACATCAAAATATTTTTCCTCACATAGGACGTCAAAGTAATTAACAATTACTATACCACCGTGAGTGGATAGGCTTCTACAGTAAAAACTGGTAATATTATAATTTCTCAAGTTAAATAGATCAATTTCTACATTTTGTAGCCAACTTTCAGTTAAGCATATTACGTCGAATTATTTTCATTGGCGATTATTTCTATATCATTTATCTTATTTCTAAGGCATTATATATTATAGTAACATATACTAACACATTTGATCTTAGAAAGATTCTCAGCAATTCCTCTAGTGATGGTAGTCCGTTCTTCAGTTAGGAAAGCGTTTTCTCGGAAACTGAAATGTCTTCTTCCGAAATAAATATTCGGATACTTCAATACCTTTTGGCCATATTTCTGCATTGAGGATCAAGTCCTTCATTTCCAAGTCCACGGCGATTTTAAACGAGTTAAACGTGCCCCAGTTATTATTCATCTGACTGCAGAAAAAATTTTTACTAGGAAATTTGGTTTCAAGATATTCCTGCAAATTCTGTATGGTATATGATGTTTTATACTTAGATACAAATATCCAAGCTTTCTCCTCAGCTGCTACATTACATTCGTTTATGTCTGAGCCTATAATTTTTTTATTACTTGGCTTTTTTCGGATTTGTTCGCATTTTTCCTGATTAACAGTATCATTTGTCTGCATTTTTTCTTGTGTCTCTAGGAGTGGCGTCGAAACAACACTTGATGCACTAGAACTTGCATTTGCTAATGGCGTTTGCCTTGTTTTCTTCATGAAAACAGCGTCAGAATGTCTCAAAGCAATTTTTAATTGATTTGAATGAAGGTTCACAGTTTTGATAAGTGGATGAACCATGTCGTCTAGATGTTGGAAAATAATTTTCACATCGGCAACGTCGCCAGATACTTGGACATTGTTTATGTTATTATTTTCATTTTTAAGTAGTAGAATGATAGTTTCTAGGTTTTGTATGGTTCTTTCCATTTCGCAGTTGAGTCTCTTGAAACAATTCAATTCAATTTGGGAGCATTTTAATTCAGCATTTTTCAGCATTCAGCGTTCAGGGAGCATTTTTAGGGTAACGACACTAACCTGATCAGCTGTACCGAGTGAAGGCAAATCACTGCTGCCGTCAAAGAATTCGGATGCCTCCTTGTCATCAATAAATTTCCGCACAATTTCACTTAATTTAATGTCATTGGACATTTTCTTTGTTATTATAATATCAATTAAGTCACATTACTTTAGTTTATTGAGTTCTTCAATAACTACCTCAATCTGTGCCATGTTGTCACATTAGTCTAGGAACTACCGGTCGATATAATCTTGTGTAGGTCAGCACTGCAGGACAAACTAAAATTAAGTTCAATGTCTTCTTGCGACCTACATCTTCCTTTTTATTATGTTTAATGTATGGATAATGACACATAAAAAACTTTTAAAACGCCTTTCATAGAAGGAATCCTCTGCTATCGACGCTGGTGTTCAAAGAAAATGTTCATATCCTTACCATACTTCGTTGTTTAGCCGTAGGTAGACCGCCGCTTATCAGTCATACAGTGTTGACAAAGTGTTCGATTTATCTAGTTAGTCAATTTATAGTAAAAATAAGTGTTTATTGAAATTAAATTAACTGCTATTAATTTAATTACTACACTGGTTAAAAAAAATTTCTATAATAAATTAAAAAATTGTATTTTTTTAATCTCGTCTTTAAAATACAATTTATGCAGATAATAAATAATCGAGATCAGTGATATTTTTTCAATAAAGGCACAAGGGGCTTAAAAAAACTGACCTGGACGTCCCACTTTTTCTAATAAATCCTAAGGAATAATTGTGATTTATGAAAAATTGCTAAGATGGCAATGAGTAAATTAATATTAAATGTCAGTTAATGTTTTCATTTTGAAGCTGATTAAACAAGATATAAGTAAAAATGTTTTATAATTTTTAAATGACAGTATTGCAACGCTGTAAAACCCATGTTTTGACATGACAAATCAGCAAAACATCCTTGTCTTTGCCGTGTTCTGTTTATATCAGTACTATCTAAACTGAAAACATTGCCTGTTTATAATTAATTTTAAATCAAAAAATAGGTTTGAGTAAAAAAAAAATTATATGGATTTTTGACTTCTTTTGTCATTGAATTACATCTTTTGGGTCGGCCAACATATCACCTGTAAAATATTTGTACGTTTACACCAGATATCCTATATAATGCTCACTTACAATTAAAGCATAACGCGATTTTGATAGGCTAAAACTGCAAGACGCAACCGCAGATCGAAGATCTGTTCAGTTTTAGTACTACTAAGTTAGCATAACTTCAAACTTATCACTTTTAGCTTCAGTCAACCTACTTATTGTTCATTCTTCGCAACCATAAACCATGTTTTATGCGCTATATTTCTGAAACGCAACTACTTAGCGTAGGCAGACCGACATCATTCACAACAGGGAAGTACTCGACAATCTATAAATGTAAATTCAGCCGAGATGGCAGGGATTCTGCAACAATCAGTGGAACACTAATTGTTTCACAATATATCAAAGTCGGTTTGCGGGCCACTAAGGCAAACTGTTCAGGAGAATTTACGATCACAACAGAAAATGAGTTACTTGATAAATATATTTGTCTGATCCAGGTGATTGTCAAAAGAAAACACTTTCTGATTTTCTGATTTTATTCCCAATATTCATCTAAAATTTTCTACAATAATTAAATCAGAGAGCTTTATCTATCAAGAGAAAATCTTGACCACAACTCCAAAGATTGATCATTTCATAGATTCCTCTAAATTGAAGTTAAATGTAGTTCCAATAGTTACGTAGTTCGTATGAAAGAATCATAACATTATTATTTTATCAACACAAGTTATACGCAAGTTTTCGTAAATGATATCAAATGAAAAGGAATCTGCCATAGCTCGTAAAATTGACGTTCGGCATAACATCTACAAAATGCTAGCTGTTTTATTTTTCACCCACCCAGTAATGGTTACGAACAGGTAGATGCGTAAGGCTAAAACGTGGTTTTTCAACTCACATGAAAATTATTTGGTAGACAGATCCATATAAAATACAAATATTGATACAATCTTGTCCAAAGAAATTATAAACCGGCCACAGCTACCAGAATATGAAATAACTTGACCTAAACATATTTACTGTGTTATTTTAAATTAACGGTCCAGGAAAATATGAATTACCTGATTATAGAAAAGCATTACAAGAAAGAGGAGAACCTTTTGCACCTCCAAAGTGGTCTGAATTTAGAGGATTGAAAGTTGTATTTCATCACTTTGATACTAAAACATATTAAAGACGCCACTAAGCCAAATAGTGCGCCATAGAACTACATTATAAAGTAATTGGACGTCAAACCAAGTACAGCTTAGATGAGGCAAAACTATGCTTACTTCGGACACAAAATACGCATAACGGTGAAAAAAGGGGATAAGTGCTAAAAATGCGTATTCAGTCAAAACCGCGTGGCCGAATCTAATGTATTGTAAAAATCACGATGTAATAATAAAAAAACAGCAAAACTTCTGTATTAGGAAAGAAATAAAAAACACTTTTTAGCACGTGATTATAAAACAAACGTAAAATAAGTTAAATTAATTTGCAAAACAGAAAAATATGGCTGATGGCCGCCAAATATCGGGCAAAAGAATGAATTAAATAAATTTAATTACCTTTTTCTCGTGTGATGCACTATATAAATTTAGATATTTTCAGAGGTGACACAGTTGAGGCTTATTGATTATCTTAAACTCGACGTGACTTTTCGTTGCCATCGCAGATGTGTAAATGCCTCCAATCTACACAGCTTACCAGAAATCACCATTGTCATGTTTGACTTGATTAAAAGTGAAAGTTTTCATAACGGAAAAATAAATATTTTTAGGTGTGAGACATTTTGTAATAGAAGTATTAAAAACAAACCTCTGTCTGATTCTTTTGGCACAGAGGTTTATTTCATCAAATATTTAAATATTTTTTACAGTGGAAAAATACCCAACATAAGAAATCATGAATATGCCACAAATAATGAATTATAAATAAAATTATCTTTAAGTGCATTTGACATTTGACCAAGTGAACAAATCTAAAAGTTATTTGGGGGTGTGTAATTGTGTAATTTGGTCCCATATTTCAACCAGTAGAAGGACCCCAACACCTTAGTTGAAGGCGCAAAAGAATGCAAGATTAGGATGTAATATCCAGAGCAAGTTCTTTGTCCCACCTGCAAGACGAAGAGATTAGTTGACTTTCCTTGAGCATCTTCTTTGATAATTTGTAGGCATTTCTTATTACCCCATCGGCAAAATCCAATATCATCTGCTTTCCACACTTAAAGTAGCATAAAACTCGAAGTTTGAGCAAAAACAAAAATATTACAAATAAACAAGTACAAAGCCACAAACGAAATGATAGTTAACCAAAAATGTGAGGTTATATTTTCACTCTCCCACGCGAGAACAACCCAGTTACCTTATAATTTACCAAGAGAAGCAAGTTCTCAGATTTTTGTCGTGATGTGAGCGCTACTAAGGGGCAACTATTCTGTATTCAAATAAAAGCATGTTCTAATGAGAAAATGCGCGAAGTTCTCTTGAAAAACAAAATGGCATATTCTCCAACTGTAGGATGGCTTACATCGTGATAAAAATCGGGGAACTTATTTCTCTGGGTAAATTATGAGGAAACTAGGCTCTTCCCGAGTGAGAGCGAAAGAATAACCTCTCCTTTTGGCGAACTGCCATTTTGCTTGGTATGTTTAGTATTTTGTAGTTATTACGGTTTAACAGATGGAACCTTTAAAGGTTGTTATCTCTTCTCACAATTTGTTGACATTATTTTTCGCGAATTAATTTGTGAGTTATTGTTACAGTATTGCTTATATATCATACATATTGTGCATCATTTTGACAGGATAAATTTAATTCCCCACCATACCGCACGGGATAATTCCATTGTGCGTTGTAGCTTTCCTATCTTGGTTGAAATGTGGGAACAACTGCTGGCATCTTTGAAGAAACACATCACACCATCGTATTGTCACTTTGTTTACAAAATAGAGTTTTTGCACCTGTAGAGAACGTAATATAGGCTTTCACTAAAATTACAAAACAGTTGTCCAATTAGATTGGATTGAATTTTGGTTTACAAGAGCTCCGCCCACTTTCTTATATGAACGTGTTTTCACATGAATACAGAATAGCCATCCTGCACGTGCCGGGTTGTTCACATCTATCGGATTATGTTGTTGACAAGTGGAGATAATTTCGGAACATTGTATCTCCCATACTCTAAGATATATATTTCTGTATTAATCCTTTTTGATTTCTTTTCGACTACTTTGTCTTCTACTAAATTGAGACACTCATATTAATAACACCCTGTATAAAAATAATTGTTGAGTAACCTGCAAGTGGCATGTGTGTTTATTCACGTGAAATTGTTTTATATCCCAGTTTTATAAGCGGTAATATATGAAGAAAAAGTACTTTAGATCCCATCTATTTTATTTTCGTTTTATGAAAGGAAGTATTTACAATAGAATATGTGAATATAAGATTAGAAGTTATCTACGGGTTTCATCAGATCTTCTGCGAAGTCCATTGTGTTTACCCTCCTTATTCCCGAATCCCTTTTCTTAGAGAAAGATAGCGAACAACAGAAAATGTAACTTGTAGCCTTAACTGAAGCGCCTAAATTTCTCAAATAAATCCGTTTAATGTTATAAAAAGAAGGATAACAGTCACTGCGAAAGAATAGAAGGGATATTTTTGCTGGTTTTTTTATATTTTCTACTATACTCTTTGATTTATAGGAACGGCGTCAACAGCTTATACCTGACGTTAACAAAATATTACTGAACTTCAAGTGAATTACGATTTCATAAATTTTCATGATGAATGCACACCGTATAAGAATTTGCAGAACAAGCTTGGTTTTTATTCAAATTCGCGTAGGTATAAACCATACTCACTTTTTATATAAACCCTAGTACATATATCTAAAATGTTACTACTATTGCGTACAGAAGGCAGGATGAGAAATGTATGGAACGTATTTTAAAGCATATATCAGCTTACAGTATTGGTATTGGTAGGTAAGTCGATGTCATATCTGAAAAATAAGTATCAAACTCCGTCTGTTTACTTTTTTATTCATTTTCATCTTTTGTATTTCCATATTTTAGCGGATTGAAATTAGATTTTACTTAACATAAAAATCATCAGTCATTAAAATGTTAGAGGATATTCTTAACAGTAAATGAAATTAGAGACAAACATTATATTCACTGGGGGTTATTGAATATTCCATATAATTGTTGAACATTGTATTCTTCGCAGTTTTTGGAAAAGAATAATACAAATGAAATAATAATACAAAGGTTGGTAAATATATAGAATATAAAAAACTAATATAAAAGAGCAAAATGAGACCTGAATAATACAGTATAATATATAATTAAGTATTTTAGTACATATAACGCATAACCTGAAATATACGGTCACTGTTTATCGAGGAGTAACTCTTTGATTTTATTTTTGAAAGAGGGTGGAGACAGAAGTTTGATACATTCTGGATATGAGTTGTACATGGTTACTGTATGATATGAGAAGGAACGTTCGTAAAAACGAGAGTGATGTTGTGGTATGGTCAGCTGATTTTAAGTATCTTAAATTTCTAGGATGAATCTGGTGTCTAGGAGTCAGTTTGTCTACTAAATATTTCGGGGTTTGTTTTACTAAAAATTTATGGGTAAAGTAGACAATATGATGCTCTCGTCGATGAAACATTTTTAACAATTTAATAATTTTAATATATGATACCAACGACACATATACCAAATATGAGTCTGATGCTGGAGTTTTGAACTTTTTGTATTCTGCTAGCAGTGATTAAATCAAGACACGGGCCATAGACAATATCGACATATTTAAAATGAGATAGAACTATAGTGTCTCAAAGAATTATTTTGATTCTCTGATTAAGATAGTGTCGGGTAACATATATTTTTTTTAATACACCGTAAGCTTTTTGAATAATAGATTTTATATGACTGACAAATCTTAAATTGATAATCTATAGTTAATCCCAGACACTTAACTTTGTCCAGATATTGCAAGTTATGTCCATTCACTTGTAATATACTACCTATGGCCTCCGTCTCTCTTTATCGCGTCCAAAGATAACTTACCAAAGTTAACCGAGAGACAATGGTTTTTAGATACTTTGACCAACTCCTTTATGTCGTTATTAAGTGAGGTTTCCATTGTTAAAAGTTAGCCGATATTGGCAGTAACATAGAGATTACTATCATCAGCATATGAATGAATAGAAAATTTATTTAAAACAATCAAGAAGTCAGATGTGTATATTATAAATAGTAATGGAGCAAGTATTAAACCCTGCGGCGCATCGTGAACAACATCTGTGCTATTTGAAATATCATAACCATATACAACTACACATCGTCTCACTCCGATTGCTTAGAAATTATTTAATAAATGACACACTACTTTAATTGAAATTGTGATAACTAAGTTTAGCACATAATAATTCGTGATTCATCGTATCGAAAGCTTTGCTATAGTCTAATGTTAGTAGTATAGTAATTTATTCTCGATCGATACATCTGATAACGTCATCTGTTATTTTTAACCAGATTGATGTTCTAGTAGGATCTTGTTATCTGTAACATATGAATAAACCGAGCTTTTTACAATTTTTGAAAGTGCAGGTTTGATACTGATAGGCCTTAGAACTGCAACAGTTGGAGGATTTCTTATTTTATTAATATAGGAACGACCAACGAGTTTTTCCAGGCAAGAGAGAATTTATCGGAATTAATACATTTATTGACTATGAAGATAATAATAGGAATGAGATAAGGAGTGCATATTTTTAAAAGCTTTTATTTAACTTGCAATGTTTGTATGTTTGTTTCTTTAGGTCAAATCTTGCAAGCTGAATTTCGACTAGTTAAGCTACAGCTTTGAAATTTGGCACACCTGTATAAGTCCGGTGACAATGCAACATGGTATAGCCATTATCGGTCTAAATCCAATATGGCGGACGTCCCAAGATGGCGGATCGCCTTTCTCTTCACAGCCCCCTTGATATGGGTATCAAATGAAACGAGTAAAATACGATAAACTATGTGACGTCATTCTAAATATAATATGGCGGACGTTCCAAGATGGCGGATCGCCCTTTTCTTCACAACCCCCTTGATATGCGTATAAAATGAAAGGGTTTGACGAATAAAATACGATAAACTATGTGACGTCATTCTAAATTCAATATGGCGTATGTCCCAATATGGCGGATCGCCTTTTTCTTCACAACCCCCTTGATATGGGTATCAAATGAAAGGGTTTGATGAGTAAAATATGATAAACTCGGTGACGTCATTCTAAATTCAATATGGCGGACATCCCAAAATGGCGGAGTATCTTTTTCTTCACAACCCCCTTGATATTGGCATCAAATGAAAGGGTTTGACGAGTAAAATACGATAAACCATGAGAAGTTATTCTAAATTCAATATGGCGGACGTCCCAAAATGGCGAAGTATCTTTTTCTTCACGCCTTAGGATGGCAAATTCTCTTTTTCTTCACGACTCCCTTGCCATGGGTATCAAATGAAAGGGTTTTGTCTGGCTGTTTGTCTGTAAAATAAGTAGACTAAAAAGTAGAAAATAAAAATATATAAAAAAAGATATTTTTAAGAAAAAGCTTTTATTTGAAAAAACTACTAAAAAGTAAAAACAATGTTTTTAAAATTCATACACCTGGAAACCAAAAGCTTTAGGGGCGGTCAATTGAGCCAAAGTCATTGTTACTTTACGCTATATGACCGTCCCCAAAGCTTTTGGTTTCCAGGTGTATGAATTTTTAAAAAATTATTTTTACTTTTTAGGACAGTTTTTTCAAATAAAAGCTTTTTCTTAAAAATATTTTTTTATATATAATTTTATTATCATTTTGATAGAAATTCCGTCTGTGTCGGTGGCATGGCGTTTGATTTGATTCTCTCGGTTATAAGTTCGACTTGTTCCTCATTTACACTGTTAAGTTCAAAAATAACATCAAGGTTAAAGCAGGTAGTGTTATAAGAATTTATGGTGTCATTAGAGGGCGGGGTGACCATCTAGTTGACTGACTCAATGAAATAATTATTTATTAGATTTGGATCGCTGAGGTGTTCAGGAATTTTTATTCTTTTTGACCACAATATCAAATAAATGTAACGAATCCCATTTTTAATATAGTGTTGTTCTTAAATGAAATCTAAATAGCCTTTTTTTTCATTTCTGACTGCGGTTGAGACCATGTTTCTTATATTTTTATACTGATGCCAATCTGCGTCATCTGGTTCTTTTGAATGTTGATAAGGCTGATTTCTTTGTTTTCATCATAATTTTTAGTGGGTCAGTTAACAGAAGGCTTTTGGTTTGCTTATTCTGACTGATTTGAGTAGTGCATGTATATCAAATAAAGATAAAATATGTTCATTAAATGTTTTAATTCCATCGACGTTATCAAGAAAGTATAAATTATGCCGTCAGAACTATCTTATCATGTTTTTTGACACATGAAACCGATTCTGATATTAAAAAAAATCTACTGCATCAGATTTTGCCTAGAAGATAAAAGGAGTAGAGGGTAACTGACACGATAGAACAAAATTTACTGTCCAAAATTGGCTTCAGCGCGTCAAAATACTTCAGAAAAGTTAGATCAGAACCTTAGAACAAGACGTTTTTTTTCCTTTTTTAGGGGTTAAAATGGGAGGTAGACAAAAACTGATGCGGTAGGTTATAGCGACTATAGCGACTCACTCACTGGAAATCGAGAAGTTCCAAAAGCGAGAAGTTTCCATGGAGTCGCTAAGAAACAAAAAGGAAAACTCGATCCATAATGGTGAAGTTTCCATGGAGTCGCTAGGAAAAATAAAAAACATTCGATATAAAAATATAATATCAATATACTTAAAAATACGAAAATCACATAAAATATGAACATGTATTAAAAACAAATATAAGTATATTTACTTCGATTTTAATTTTATTTATAGCGATAACGCTATAAATTTGGTGACCCCGACGTGATCATTTTATGTCCAATGTGATAAATATATGCCAGAAGTGAAAATTTTATGTCCAACGTGATAAACCAATACCAGAAGTGATCGATATATATGTCCGAAGTTATCCTATAACTTACATGATGAAATCTACGTTATTTAATTAATTTGAAGGAGAGATAAAATCATTTCCACTTCAAAAGATAGAAGAATATCTCAGATATAATTACCGAAGTATAACACTTTCCTGTTTTGGAACAATTATTATCAATAATTTCAAGAAGAGATTCAATATATCAACTACCGTTATAAATTGACCATTTTATGAAGAGAAGAATTTTCCCGATGAATTTTGAATAGAGGTTCCAAATTTGAATAGATGTTCCTATAATTTATGGTAATTTCCTAATTCAATCAACTGAAGTTGTACATTACAAGTACTGTCATCTGTCGGTGAGTGAGTTAAAGTACATTTCCTTTTTTATCTAAGAGAGTAGTCAGTCAATCAATCAATCAATCACAATCGATTAGTTATGCCAAGACAACCTTCAGACGAGGATTTTCCTCAAACCCATTATGTCACGTCTGTCAAATTACCCCCATTCTGGAAATCAAAACCAGAAATTTGGTTTACCCAGATCGAATCACAGTTTTCTGTTGCAAAAATTGTCAATGACAAGAAAAAGTATGATCAGGTTATAGCTAATTTGCCATTAGATGTGATAGATAATATATACGATATAATATCTAATCCCCCGGAAACGGATCTCTATATAAATTTAAAGAAAGTTTTAATCTCACGTTTATCATCGAGTGAGGAAAAACGTCTGAATGATCTGTTATCAGGTTCCCAAATGGGAGATCTGAAACCTTCAGATTTCTATAGATCCATGCTGAACATGGTTGGAGGATTCAGCATGGTTAGTCAAGATTTATTGATAAAGCTATGGAAAAGACGTTTGCCTCAAACAGTATATATTGCCATTACAGTTTCAGGGAAAACAGACACAAAAGAGATTCTAGATATTGCGGATCGGATCTGGGAGTCCTGTCAAAATTCAATGGTTGCATCGTACTCCAAAAATCCTCTTAACTCTGAGTCAACCCAGTTATCAGATTTAACTACCACTATCAAAAATTTTTCAATCACTTTCCATGATTCAATTAATCAAGTATTACAAAAATAAGAAATTTTTAATTCTCGATTAAACTCATTAGAATCCAGACTTTCCAATCAATCCTTCGAGCCTCAACCTTCTACTTCATGCTGCAACAATTGCAAAAGTAGAAGCAATTCACAAACTCGTACCACTAATCGCAATCGTTCACCCAGCCGTAATAATGTTTCCAATAAATTTGATCGTACAGACAATACTATTTGTTACTACCATCAACTTTATGGTGCCAATGCCTATCGTTGTGGAGGTGAATGGTGCAAATTCAGTAAGAATTGTAAAAAATCTGATAATTCTCAAAGATGACTGAAGTTTGATAATTTTATGACGTCTGATTTTGACATTTCTAACAGCAAACGTCGTCGACTTTTTATTTACGATAGATCTAACAACCTGAACTTCCTAATTGACACTGGTGCCGATTTATCTGTAGTACCACGCAATGCTTTCACAGATTTAAAAAAGAATTTTGATACTATATTAACCGCGGCTAACGGTTCAACCATTTTTACATACGGTAAGAAATTGTTAAAAGTCAATCTAAACTTACGTAGATTATTTCCTTTCGTTTTCAATATAGCAGACGTTGACATACCGATAGTCGGAGCAGATTTCTTGTCTCATTTTGGTTTAGTTGTTGATCTTAAAGGAGCTCGAATAATTGATAACAAGACTAATTTGTCAGTTAATTGTTTTATTAAAAATAGTCCTTTAGACAATTGTAGATTAGATACACTTAAATTATTTCCTTTGACAGATAAATATAACAAATTACTTTTACAATTTCCTAATTTAATTAGTTCCCCAGATTACAATTTACCTATTAAACATTCTATTGTACATCATATAGTTACTGAGGGTCATTTACCTTTTTCACGACCTCGTAGATTAGACAATCTTAAATTTAAAATAGCTCAAACAGAATTTAATAACATGGTAGAATTAGGTATCTGCAAACCATCATCTTCTCAAGTTTCCTCTCCACTCCATCTAGTGGCGAAAAAAGAGAAGAATGACTGGAGACCTTGTGGAGATTATCGACAACTAAATACGATTACCATTCCAGACAGATATCCATTACCTCATATCCACGACTTTAGCTCTCAGTTGCACGGCTGCACTATTTTCTCCAAGGTTGATTTAGTGCGAGCGTACCATCAGATACCTGTCGCTGAAAATGACGTTTATAAGACAGCTATAACAACTCCATTCGGACTGTTTGAATTTTCCCGCATGCCCTTTGGTCTACGCAATGCCGGTCAAACTTTTCAACGTTTTATGAATGAAGTACTTGTCAATTTACCTTTCGTTTTCGTCTATTTGGATGATATATTAATCGCAAGTCAATCAGATGTACAACATTTGGAACATTTGGAAAAGGTTTTCAAGAGATTAGACACATACGGAATTAACATTAAACCATCTAAATGTATCTTAGGAGTTGACAATTTAACCTTTTTAGGTCATCACATCTCTTCATCAGGTATTTTACCATCAACTGAGAGAGTCGAAGTCATTAATAATTTCCCTTTACCGACAACTCTCAAACAACTACAACGTTTCATAGGTATGGTGAATTTTTATCATCGTTTCATACCTCATTTTGCTGAAATATTACTTCCCCTATATTCTCTTTGTAACAGTTTATCTCATGATAAAATTACAAAGATAAATAGTTGTCCTGATCAATGTTTAGACGGATTTTCGAAAGCCAAAGACGCAATAAGTAATGCAGTAGTTTTAGCTCATCCTTGCAATAATGACGATACTATCTTATCTCTCTCAGTCGATTGTTCTAACCTTGCCATGGGTGCAGTTTTAGAGCAAAAAGATAATAAGGGATTTCTTGCTCCTTTAGCATTCTTTTCCCGTAAATTAACCACAGCACAAACCAATTATTCGGTTTTTGACAAAGAACTTTTAGCATTATATACTGCAATTAAACATTTTAAGTTTATACTTGAAGGTCGAAAGTTTAATTGTTTTACAGATCACAAACCTTTAATCAACGCTTTATTCACAAAAGCAGAAAGATCTCCTCGTCAAATACGTCATTTAGAATACATAGCTCAATTTTCTTGTAAAATACAACATGTTAAAGGAAAACATAATGTAATAGCTGACAGCTTGTCACGTATTTACGACACTTCTTCCTTAAAACAAGATATTTTACCACTTCAACTTAAAAATTCTCCCTTCCTTAATGTTAACTTTGACCTAAAGTTGCTTAGTGAAGCTCAGGAGAAAGATTCAAATCTCAACTATTTATTGTCAGATAAATCATCACTAACTAAAACCAATTTCATTTTAAAAAAGATACAAATTCCAGATTCAAATGATTTTATTTGGTGTGATGTTTCTCGTGCAAAAGTCAGACCTTTTGTCCCACTTGTTTACAGACGAACGATATTCGATATTTTTCACAACTTATCTCATCCTGGTATTAAAGCCACTAGACTGTTGATTTCAAATAACTATTTTTGGCCGAAAATGAATACAGATTGCAATTTATGGTCAAAATCGTGCATTAACTGTCAAGCTGTCAAAGTCAGTCGACATACGCGAAGTGCTCTCGGGAACTTCACCATTCCGAAAATCAGATTCGACCACATCCACATAGATTTGGTAGGACCATTACCTCCATCCAAAGGTAACTCTTACATTCTTACGGTGATTGAACGATTCACTAGGTGGCCTGAAGCGTACCCTCTTCGCGACATCACAGCAGAAACAGTTGCGCGTACTTTATTTCAAAACTTTGTTTGTCGATTCGGTGTTCCCTTGTCAGTAACGACTGATCAAGGAATACAATTCGAGTCAAGATTATTTAATGAATTTGCAAAGTTTTTAGGTTTTCATAGAATACGTACAACTGCATATCATCCCCAGAGCAGCTCTTTAATTGAAAGATTTCATCGCTCACTTAAAACTTCCTTGTTAACTAGAGCCAATACATCACATTGGACAGATGAATTACCCATCATTTTATTAGCATTTAGGACAACTCCCAAGGAAGATCTGCAATGTTCACCTGCTGAACTCATATATGGTCAAACCCTTCGTTTACCTGGCGAATTTTTCGTTGAATCGTATAATTCCCCAGATATTCCTTATTTCATTGACAAATTACGCATTTATTTTAATAATTTAAAATTTGTTCTTCCAACTTCGCATGGCAATTACAAAACTTTTGTTAGTTCAGATCTTGCCTCTTGCGATTTTATTTTCGTTCGCATCGAACGTTTACAACGTTCATTTACTCCTTTATATGAAGGACCGTTTAAAGTTTTATCTCGTTCAGATAAGTTATTTACCTTTAAGAAAGGAGCCAAAGTCATAACTGTCAATATTGATAGGGTTAAACCGGCTTTTGTATTAGTTGACAGATGTGACACTTTGCCTACCCCGATTAAAAAAGTACGTTTTGCAATCGACACGTTGATTGATTGACTATTTTCTTTTTTAACGAGGGGGTGTATATAGCGACTATAGCGACTCACTCACTGGAAATCGAGAAGTTCCAAAAGCGAGAAGTTTCCATGGAGTCGCTAAGAAACAAAAAGGAAAACTCGATCCATAATGGAGAAGTTTCCATGGAGTCGCTAGGAAAAATAAAAAACATTCGATATAAAAATATAATATCAATATACTTAAAAATACGAAAATCACATAAAATATGAACATGTATTAAAAACAAATATAAGTATATTTACTTCGATTTTAATTTTATTTATAGCGATAACGCTATATAGGTCTTTTTCCTTCACATCCAGTGGAAGTATACCTAGTAACGACAAAAAAAATTGTATTGTTCAAATAGGCTTAATATGTCATGAAACGTCGAGATTTTAAGTTTGAGCAAAAAAAAACATTTCTGTCTGTCTGTCGGTCTGTCTGTAACTTTTTTCGTTTACTGTGGAACTGTTTAAGATATTGACCTGAAATTTGGTACACATATGTACTTTAACGAGATCTGGAACTAAATTATATTTTCATCTTATTCCATCGACAGGTTGGGGGGTAAATTGGAGTAAATTTGGAGTAAATGGGTAAATCAAGCAATATGAGTCCATAAAATTGGTATTTAGTAGAAGCTAAAAAAAATTTTGGCATTAGCCATCCTCATTACCACCCCAACCCCATTATTAAAGGGGATGATGTGATTTAGCGTTTGTACAAGGACCAGAAACCTCAAAATATTTTTTTACTTCATCCACCCCCTCCACCACCCCCCCACTTCCGGTGTGGGGTATCGTTTTATGGGTTTTTGAGGTAGAGGATTTCAAATATTATATTATTAAAGTTCCATAAACAATTATTTCCACATACAAAGTTTTCTCGTTGTGAGTGGCTTTAATAGAGAATCTGGATGTGGAAGTAGTGATTCCTTTGGCAGCGGTTTTTAATATCAAAATCGATTTCAGCATATCAGAAAGCATGGGATAAGATGATTCTGGTTGTCCGCCTGTGTAATAATTAAGAAACGCCAGCCAATGAAAAATCAGCATAGCAGATTTCAGTCACTATTTTTTTTGTGTTTTTTACAAACAAACAAAGCTTCCTGCAAAGTAGCTAACATGATGAAGTAATATAGAAGCGTTTTTTTTTTACTCTATTTTTGAAAAATCACTCCCTTTAAACGCAGCAGTACACAGTGAAGTTTGTTTTATTGTTTCTTATCACTTTGCGAAACTTTTGATATAAGGTACACCAACAATAAAATCACTTAATTTTTAATATATCATAAATTTTAAAAAAAATTAAATTGCAAAAACCGCAGAAACATAGATTTCAGCCGACTGCATTTATATCACTGCATATATATCATATTGACATGCAACGTTTAAAATAAGTGGCTGACACAATAAAATCATATGGGAGCGTTTTTTTATTGCATTTTAAATTAACTATTAATTAAAAATTCAGCAATGGCGTACTGACTGAAATGGTTTTTCCGGCTTTTTATTATGACATCTTTACACTTTACAACTTCAGTCACACAATAAGATCATAAAAAAATTTCTTTCATAAGTTATCGTGCTTAGATTCATTTAGGAATGGACAGCAGGGGCAGACAGTCGGACATTTTGAAAGTATAGAATTAAATGACTAACCCAATAATATGACATTGTCTTTTTTGTGAACGATATTTATGGTTTTGGAAACGACTCAATGAAATGTTACATACTCTTCGTTGTCGTATTTGCGCAAAGTATAATAATTATTCGAAAAGTTTACCTTCTTAAACCATTCATTTCTTCTGCTAATTTTACAAATAAACTGAAAAAAATATATCTGAAATAAGCAAAAGATACCAAGAGACCATTTTTAAAGTTCCTGGTCATATTCATATCTTTAATTTTTATTCTTTGTCTCTGTACGATAAGAACTGGCTGAGATATTTTTTTTTAAATTAAGCATTATTTCACTGTTTTCGAACAGGTGTGTTTCGCCGTGCCTCTTTCGCATTTAACTCAAAAATGGTGGGTCCTACGTAAAAATTGGGCCATACCCAGTCGTAAATGTATTTAGTTACCATTAGTATTTTTTTTACTGCTGTGCGATGAAAATTTACCACCTTATGATCCACCAGTGGCGGCTCGTGATATTGTCTGCAGAGGAGGCTTGATATTTTGAAAGACAATTAGAGAAATTTCTACAAGTAAAAGATATTAATTGGAAGATTGGAAGATATGCTGCTTCTTCCAAAGGGAGGCTCAGCCTCCCCTGACGAGCCACCACTGTGATCCACAAGTCTAAGACGTCCAGATTCCAGATGGTACCTATCTTATATAAACCGTCCCTAATAAGATGAAAGGAGGTTTAAACAGTTCAGTCTGTACGGAGAAGAGGTATTTTTGCTAGTATGCTTAGTGCTTTACTTTTCATCTCATTATCTCGACGATTTATTAAACAATTTCAATCATTGTTGATATTCTTCTTCTTTTCAGATTTTGAATAAATTGAATTGTTAAAAAAGTATTTTCCGAAATGGGCTCATTTAGTGATATTTAATTTACAATTTATTTTTGCATTTCCCGTAAGTATTTAACCTTTAAGTATATAGTGAAAAAATTAGGCCGCTAGCGTTAATATTAACTGTAATATTTGATTTTCAATTGATAGCATATTTAAAACGTCCGACGGCGCGAATGATGTCACGCCATCAGCTTGACTTGTTTTATTAGTCATGCGCATGCGGTTATAGCATGCTGTGCTTGCCTTATGAAACTATATGGGAGCAGGCGAGCGCTCGACCGCTGGAGTGTTTGACGTCACGCTGCGTTTTCGCTCTATTTTCATTATTTATTTTTAGGGAGAGCGAGTTGAAAAAAATTTAATATTTTGCACATTTACTAACTATAAGGTGTACTTTTCGAAATATAAATTAAAAAAAATAGTAAATGAGCCCATTAAATAAACCTACTGTAACTAAAAGCAACAGCAAACAATCTGAAAGCTATATTAGCGACTGCGTAGAGATTGCTCGGCAAGCTTACACCTCAGTGTAGCTTTATTTTAAAAAATTATTTATTCCTTTTACAAAAAAAATTAAACACAAAATTTCCATTATAGGCACCCAATGATTGTCGGATATTTATCAATAAGTTTCTGATGGGTGACATCAAAATAAAGCGCAACATGAAAACTGATTTATCTCTAAGACACCCGATGTTGAACATTCACGACTACTTCCCATAAACGTCTAACTTCATCCCAATCAGACGGTTATTTAATGAATTTAAATGAAAAATCGTTACATATTTCATGATTTGTACTGTCGTGAGCAAAAAAAGTAGGACAACTATTTTCTTCTAATGTAAATCTGTCTCTATTTGCACACTTGCAATGAATTTTGACAAATAACTGACAATGTCACAAAAATTAAAGTTAGATTTTAGCAAAAATACGTTATACGACTTGTCCCATTTTTTTGCCACGACAGTACCTACTGAGAGTGGGATGATTCCATTCTGTTTTACACCGTCCAATTGATAATGCATGGGCCATCTGTGAGCTTATTTGCGTTGGATAATTTGATGGGAAACATACAAAGACGTTGTCAGTGCCAGTACCAGTGTTAAGCATCAATCAATTAAATTTTTAGACAATTGATTAATCAACTGAATATTTAATTGTGACACTTCAATTACAATTTAATTTAATTGCAACTGACCTTTTAATTTTAGGATACAGTTAAAGCTAATTGTAATTAAACTTTTAATTTTAGGTTACAGTTAATCTTAATTGCAATTAATCTTTAATCAGTTAATCATTATCAAAGTAAAAAAATATAATAAAATTTTTGATTTTGTACTCCCTTCAAACAAAAGCCGAACCTTTACCATCTTTTGCACCAGTTGAAAGATTATTCTTATATGTAACCCTTAGTAACCTCCCGAATAGTTATAAGTTTTCAGATGTTTGAGAAGAAAGCTATTTTAAAAAAAAAAATTTTAGAAAATTGAACCACCTTCAAAAAATGTCGTTAAGAATTATTAAATTAGATTTCACCGCCCAGTTAATTAAAACCTTATTACCCAATGTAGATGTTGAAGTCGCTTAAAAATACATTTGAATTCGTTATTTGCTCATTATTTCACCGACCTCGATATCTACATTAGGTAATAAAGTTCAATTAATTGAACGAAGGAGAAATTGTATATCATAATTTTTAGTGACATTTTTTGAAGGCGATTTAATTTTTTTTTTCAAAAATTTTTTCACCCTTTTTAGTGGCTTCATTATTTGTTTGTACACACTAAAATATCCATCGTTGTGACTTTTAAGCTTTAACCTCCGATCAAAGAACTTATCTCGAGATACATAATGTGTATTGGTTTGTTTGTTGCTGAGATAGTCACAGTCTAAGGCACTTCAGTTGCAAACATCCCATAAGTTCCTGATTGGCTAGTCGATCTATTCGTAACGTTTCGGACCGGTTCAGTTCGATCATCGTAATCTCAGTTTGACATGTCCGCCACTAAGACAGTTTAGAAAAAAAATAAATCGATTAATTCAGATCATAAGTAAGTATAAACTTCATGATCGTAAGATGATAGGGTTTTATCTACAGTTATAATAAGGTGAATAGCAATTAAATTGTAGCAATTAAATTTTAACATGTGTATTCTCTACCTATTATATTTGTTAAATCCGCGGTTATGTACCTAGAGGTTATGAAAATTTAACCGACAATTATTACATAAAATGAGTACAATATCGTCATTATTTTAATAAATACATCATTATTTTCTTAGATAAACTTCAGTGCATGGAAGTTTCACAAAAGCAAAAATGTGTTTATCATACAACACATTATATACGCGCTATGATAATTTCATTGCTCTTACTTACAGATCCAGTGGAAGATTAGTGACGCAAAAAACATGGAGGTAAATAGGTAAATGAAGGAAGTGAGAGTTCACAAAATCGGTATTTAGTATATATAAGAGAAGGTCTCAAAAAATTTTTTGTCGTTGACCACCCCCGTTACCACCCCCACCTCATTATTAAAGGGGATGGAAAAAGGGGATGAAAAAATAAAATTGCCATTTAGTGTGTGTACAAGAACCAAAGGCAAACATTTTTTTTGACTTCACCCAGACAATCTTAACATTGAATTTGTGGTGTGCTTATTAAATAATTATGCCATTCAACAGTGCAGAAACATAAAGGTAATAAATTATAATGACAAACATTAAAAAAAAAATATTAACAATATAGCCTTGTAAATATGTACAATATTTACTATCTTATTATAAGTAAACTTTCAGAAAGAATAGAGAAATATAATTTTTACGAATGATGAGACATTTTATAGATTTGTAACGATAGATATATTTCAAAGTTTAGGCTAATTAAATTTGATATATATCATCTTACTGTAATATTGCATGTCATCATCATATTCTTATATATAGAGCAGGTAATGTAGGAATTACAATAATTCATTTTGATGAGAATATTTACTCCTCTGCACATACCCGCCACTGTTACTTATGGTATATTATTTCTATCTATCCTTTTCAAAGGACATATAATGTGACTATATTAGGCAAACAATGTATGTACTGAAGAAATAGCTGTTATGTATCTAGGAATAAATTCTTTGATCGGAGGTTTTAACATTATAGACTCGTTATCAGAGAAATCTAAATTATTATGTATCAAATTTTATGTAAATCTGCAAAAATATTGCAACTATCCCAGCCATATTGGGTTCGCCATTTTGAATTACCAACTTTTGACATCAGATTTGTTATCAGCTACACCTAGAGTATCTAACTAAAAATTTTAATGCAATTCCGATGGAATTTAAATTTTTTGTCACAAAATTAAATTTAATGAAATTAAATTATCACTAGCAACCTAGCGACTTCGCCAAGTAATGTAAAATTTTCAACTAAAAAAATCGTGCCTCCAATTTTTGATCACCTATTATATTAGCTTGCCGAAGTTAATATGGGACCGCGCCGCGCCGCCGAGCTATATATTACAGTTTTACTTACACCAATCTATAGGTAATGATTGACCAAATATAAAAATTAAAAATGTTCATATTGAGAACCTCCTCTTTTTATGTTTAAAAAGCAATCCCAATTAGGTATAAGATATCTTAAGTCTAAATATCGAAAAGTTATTACGAATGGGTTTTATTTTGTCCAATGATTTAACGTTATCATCCATTTTGGAAAATGTTAAATCATAGTAAAATTGAATAACGATTACGAATAAATACCCTCACAAAAACATGCAAACAAATTTTAAAAAAATATTCTGCCTCTGAAGTAAATAATCCCAAGTAGCACAGATATGCTATTCAGCCTAAAACGTTTCAACAGCTTTTGATTAGTTACATTTTGGTCATCTTATTTTAGTCGTGGTTTGGCGTAAAATTTAAAAATAAAATAGTCATTTTTAGTTATACCGTGTGTGTAGTCGCGGGCTAGGCATGGGGAGAAGAATTACAACATCGCGCGTGCCAGTTGGCTGAAATGAAATAACAGAACTGGAATGCTCCATCGACGGACGAATTTACGGCTGACGGTGTTGTCAAATCTCTCGCGCTACGTGAATGTACATGCCTAATGGGAAATTACACGCACGGTATACTGGTCATTACTAGTAGCCATAATATCGCCATGCAGGTTTGGTTATAAAATCGTTTTCAAGATGAGCAATTTGAGCAAGTAATGGCAACAATGTTAAGTCCTAATACTGCCATTCTAGCTATAAAAACGGCTAGTATATCTTGACACGGTTTTAGTTATTAATATAGTATTAATATCCGAACTATTACTAAGAAAATAGCCTAAACATGAGTATATTAGTTAGGCTCTATTTTAGCGGTTTTCTTAGCTGTTATTACCGCATTACGACTAAAACAACAACGAAAAAATATTCTTATTAAATGACTATTTTAGAAGTAATTTTGTACACATTAAAATCTAAATTGAGGCCAAACGGCAAGATAAAAATATAACCTAAAAACAGAAAAATAAGAATGAAATGTGAAAGAAAATATAAGCATAGTTCCACATATTGGAAAAGTAATGTAGCCTAAAAGTAAGTTCAAAGAGTAGGTACTTATATAGCGACATAACACTTTTCACCGGTGTTTTCATTTTTTTTTCTTATGACGTTTGTGTATACAAAAGCTTATGCATTAATATAAATATTTAGATTGTTAAAATAAAAGTGCCAACCTATTTCTGCATCAGTGTAAAAGAACGCTGACATTTCATTTTCTATAGCCGAAACCATCATTAACATTTTAATATTATGGCTTTTTATCGTACATGGTTGCTGGGATCATTTTTGAGCCTGGTTTTGATTGCGGATTAGTCAAAAATGTATGTATGTTTTGTATTTGACCAGTACAGTTGGCTATTTACTACCCAACTTGAAGGAACTGCACTAAGGAAAATTTGCTCTTCCTCGCTGGTTTGGGCCACGCAATATATTTTCAGAAACTTTAGTAACAAATTTTAATTTGTCTGGAGAAAGGAAATATAAAAACCATGGTAAAAACGTTGGAGAAACAAAGGTCAAAATACAAAGTAACCCGTTAACCCATTCCTCGGTTCCTCACAAAGGCAGTTAAAAGAAACTTAAAAAAGAGAGGTTATGTCTTTCATAGTTTAACCGTATTTTGATGTGAAAACCCGATAACCAATTCAACCAATTTTCTGGTAACGGTTTGGCCAATATGACCGGTTAAATTTGCCATTTGGCGAAAAAAGTCATATTCTGGCTTATTTCTAGCATCATTAGCGAGAACATGTGCCAAATTATGACAACTTGCCGCCATGTTTTCTATCAATCAAGAACAACCCGAAGGACGGGCCATTACGTTCATTTTCAATACTTTATTAATTATGCCTATAAAACAAGCTAAAAACGTACTCTTTGCCTGTTCACTGAATTTTTTATATAATTGTTACACATTCTGTAGGATACTCTTCGCAGTTTTCTGTAAGTAATGTTAGTTTTAGACATCTTTAATTTTATAGTACGAACTTAGTTGGTGAAAGACTCAGTGTAAAATAAAGTAAAAATAAAAAGAAAACTATACCATACCCCATTTGGGTTTCGAACCCGGTACCTTGGATTCTGAGTCGAAAGTATAAGAACTACACCACCACCTAACACGTAAAAAAATGTAAATTTTTACATTATAAGAGGAGCTGAAATCATATTTCCACGGTAGTATATTACATTATGAAATGTATATTCGTAAAATATATAAATATTTAGCTATTAAAATGAAATATTATTTCACCAGATTTCTATTCAATTACAAAAATATAAAAATCAAAAAAAAATTTTTTAAATTTAAACCATTATTAACATTTTTATTTACTGATCGATTTTGTTCAAAAACAATAGGTTCTTCCTCTAGCCAACGCTAACTTACTGTCCAAATTTCAGTACAATCGGATTTTTCTTTCTTGAGTTATCGTGCTTACAGGAAACGTGACGGACGGACAGACCGACGGAGAGACGGACGGACATTTTGAATTTCAGAATTCGATCACTAACACAATGATATGAAAATTTTTTGTCTGCGAGCGATATTTACGATTTTAGAAATGCAATATACTCGTTATCGTATTTGCGAAGAGTATAATATCCTTTTGATTTACTAACTCGATATTTTAATCAGTTTTAATAAACTTACCATCGATTGTGCTTCTTAAAATTACAAAATGTTTGTATGTATATATTTCATGTTAATATAATTATACCTAATATTTTGAAATTTCTGGAGGTCTCTTTGTTTTTATGAGTATTTTATATAAATTTACAGAAAAAATTCGTGCGTTGATAAAAGTTGGTAGGCATATGAAAAACTAGAAAAGTAGTAAAAAATGAGGACAACCCGCTTTCAACTCAATATATTGACTACAGAAACAAAGTTGTAGAAAATTAAACTTTACCCAGAAAAGTAAGTGTCGACATAATAATATAAGCATGTCTGCTTTTCATTTGATAATTTAAAAAAATATATTGATATCACACAGTAACATTGATGTTGATAATAATGGATAAATCATTATTATCAACATTCCTAACTTTTGAGGAGCAGCTTATTTTAGCACAATCCCACTATATCCTAAGTCGCAAGCTACACATCTAATTTAGTTTATATGATGTTTATGAGCGTGGGCTAAGCAAGCATCTTATAGAAATAGACCTTACGCTTTAAGTAATCCCATACCAACCAACTGTAAGTAATTGACCTAAGGTTAAACCTGTCACCGATTGTACAAACAAATTTAGTAGCTTAGGTCAACTCACTATTAGAGAGGATTAAACAATTGCGCCCCTATAATGTTATTCAATTTATCAACAGACCTAATTCATTTGTCGTGCTCTAATGACTTTCATGATTGCCTGGGTGGGCAGATTTACTAACCAACGGGGTAAGGATTAATGTCGAACTTTCAGCATTTTTGTTATTGTCATGTCTTTTCACAACTGATATACTCAGTAGCATAAGTGAATCAGCTGTAACATCTGCCTTCAACTACCGCCCCCTGCTATTATGCATTACTTTTAACTTTTAATCCACTGAGATTAGCATTTTAATTGACAAAATTTTCCGAACTGTTTAAACTACACTGAAAAAAGTACTTGTGTAATTGTATGTACTTTTTCATGTAGATCTGTGACCAGTGATAATGATTATAGAATTTCACATACTGGATGTAAAATTACACTGTTGTAAAAATACATGTGATGTGATTTTACGTATACTTCTTCGGCGTAATTACACATGGAAGCCATAATTATACAATGTGATTTTACACGAATTTCTGAATTTTGTTGGCATAGTTACATGGAGGCCATAACTTTAAAACGTGATTTTACGCGAATTCCTGACAATTTTTGTTGTAATTTTACAGGGTGTATGTGATTTTTAGTGAATGACTCAAATTTATTGTTTTTAAGTATAATTTAGATAATTTATAAAATAACGCCTGTTTTTTTATTTAACCGTTTCAGAGGTGATTAAATACAAAAAAACGAGTTTTCACATTTTTTAACATTTCAAAACTACCTAAATTATACTCAAATACAATAAATTTGACACATATATAAAATATGCAATAGTAGATAAAAGTAAATGCATGCTTTACCTGATGTAGCACAAACAGAAAAATTATATATTAAATTTATGTAATAAAAACCACACCTTAGGAGAATATTGTTTTTACTGTAAAAAACATATACCTACATAAAATAATACACTAAACTAAACTTAACTAAACATACATCACAGTAAATAACTTAAAATAAAACCTCATTCGCAGGCACTATGGTATAAAATATAAATACACAAAATTGAACTTCAGTAAACGTAACTAAACATACTGTTACGTGTTTACACCCTTTTTGTAAATACCCTGTATCGTGGGTTCGGAAATTATAACACCAGGGTAACACTGAACACTAATTTATTAACTTACTAATTACAACCAATAATTTACTTTACTTGTATTACTGTGTACTACAATTCACCACTTTTACTCTCTTCTGATCTTACTGACTTGTTATCCAAACTTAAACTGTTCACTCTGCTTTACTCCATGCTTTTTATGCCTAAAGATGACAGATCTCGATGTTTCTGTAATTACGTCACCATTCTCCAGATCACTCTAGAGCTTCTAGTAGGTTCTTTTTCTAGTAGGTGCAAATCTACAGAAATACATCCGAACTAATTGAATTCTGTGCCTACATTCTAGGGGTTGCAACATATTATACTGCCCCCCCCTTAAGCCTGAACGTCCCAGTCAGGCAATTCAGTCTCCTTCACATACTTCGCCAGTCTATCCAGGTGTACGATTTTCATCTTCAACTTTTTACTTCTTTGAATCCAATACACAACGTCATTGATCCGGGTGATGACTAAATACGGTCCTTCCCAAGGTGGTTGAAGCTTCGGGGATTTCCATTCTTTTCGCTGTGGGTTGTACAGCCAGACCTGATCTCCCACCTTTAATCCTCCTGTACTGGCATTCCGATCATAACGAGCCTTCATTCGGTTACTAGCCTTGGTGATCTGCTCTTGGACATTCTTCGGCTGTTCTCGACTTTTATTTGCATAGTTGGTTACAGAAAGTGGTTCCTTATTGGCAGCACAATTCTTACATTTGCGACACCAAGCCTCTACATCTTGTCGACTATTAACCAATAGAACCGTTCCCGTACTTTACTCAACGTCTTGTTTACGCCAAGGTGTCCGCCGGATGTTTCATTATGCGCTTCCTGAAGTACTTCTAGTACACCACACCTGGGAATCACTAGATGCATGGCAACCTGCTTTCCATCAGGGCTTTCCCATGCTCTCCTCAACAGCCCGTCTACGACGTGAAGTGAATCCCATTGTGACCATAAAGCCTTCAGCCCCACTCCTTTGTCAGAAACATCCTTCCATACTGGTCGTCTTCCTTTTTCCTTTGCTCGGAACATAGGTCCAATTTCTGCATCAGTCAGTTGCTCTTTTCTTAAAGCTTCCTATGTCCAATTCTCTGGAATCTCATTCCTTTCGTTTGCACAGTCTGGTAATGGTAAACTGCTCGGGTTTATTTGAAGCTGGCAAACCTTTATATCTCTGGGGGCATCGCTTTCTCTAGCCGGCACCGCCCCAGTGGCATGTACCCTTTCAGGGTTCCACTGTCGACAATCTCGTCTAACATGGCCTAGTTTTCCGCAGCTATAACATCGAATACCCCCGCTTTGTCGCTTAACCTGCATCACCAGAGAATCCAGTTTGGCCAGTAATTTACTGAACATTGCAGGTATGTCCATAGTGTCCAGGATCTTTTTATGTGAATGTGCTTCTTCGATTCTCACAGCACGCACTTCTGACCGCGGGGTGACTTTAAAGGCAGCCTCTACTTCAAGGGCACGCACCAAAGCCTCGCTAATACTTTTATGTCGAGTTAACCTAAGAACTCGCCTGACCTCTTCGTCCCTTATGCCATCTAAATAGGCTCCCACGGCTAATTGTTCTTGGAATTCTCTGGTTGCACTTGGATACGCCAGGTGTGCTAGAGTCTCTATCGCAGCTTCGAATTCTTGTAAACTTTCTCCAGCCTTCTGTGTCCGTGATTTTAGCTGGGCTTGGTATACCTGGGCGAGGTGTTGGTGGCCAAATCTCATGTCCAAGGCAGCTTCTAAAACTTTGAAGTCTCTTTGTTTCTCCACTGGGATGGTCTGAAGTAACTCTGTGGCTTGACCTCTTAGCGCTAGAACTAAGGCCATAGCCTTTTCCTCATTATCCCAGTTATTTGCACTTGCAGCTGTCTCTTGTACGTTGTCCATGAGCTTTGACCGTCATAGGAGGGAGGTTTTAGTCGAGGACCTGATGATGTTACCAGCTGCCCTTCTTTCTCTCTCAGCTGGCGTTTAAGGCGTTTTACTTCTGCTTCGACCTCACTCATCTTTTCTTCAAAGTTATTTACTTTCTCTTCGACCTTCTTTGACTTCACTCTTTAGTTCTTCCTTGACGGAAATGATAGCGTCTTGATGTACTTTAATTTGTTCATTCAGAATTTTCCTTAATTCTTCTTGGCGTCTGTCTTGTTCCTTTTTCTCCTCTTGACGTTGTCTTTCTTGTTCTTCTTTCTCCTCTTGCTGTCGTACCTTCAGGTCTTGTATAATTTGTCTCAGTTCGGTTTTTTCATCTTGACGTTGTCTTTCTTGTTGTTCTTTCTCTTCTCGATTACTTCTTTCTTGTTTTTTTTTCTTGGCGACTTATTTCCAGGTCTTCCATAATTTTTTTCAATTCGTCTCTTTCTTCTTGGCGCCGCTTTTCTTCCTCTTGATATCGTCTTTCTTGTTCCTCTTTCTCTTCTCGGTGTCTCCTTTCTTGTTCTTCTTTTTCTTCTTGGTGTCTTTTTTCCTGATCTCCCATCATTTTATTTAATTCGTCCCTTTCTTCTTGACGGCGTTTTTCTTCCTCCTGGCGTTGCTGCGCCATCATCTTCGTAAACTTCGCAAGTAGGTCCTTCATTTGTTTCTCTCCTGCCATGCTTCTTGTTTCTATGGGCATAAGATTATGTTGAAATAAAATAAATTTAACTGTCACGTCAATATCGGTAATGGAACTTTCCAGAAAAATCTCGAAACAGCACGAAAAAGTCTTATCCAGAGTCTTTTGTCACTATCCAGTTCAGAGAATTTAATAATCTCCACTAATGTCCAAATAGAAAAGTTCTAGTAATTTTCACGTACTAACACAAATGAGTATTTTTCAGTGTTGATGTCACTTTCCCGAAAACGCACTTTTTCACAGTTTTGAGTCCAAAAATAGTCCTTAAACAATGTCCCGTAAGTCAATCCTCCGTGTCACCACTAATTCCCGAGAAGAACACTGTAGAAACCTTCTCGAACAGTCCAGAAAGATGACAGATCTCGATGTTTCTGTGATGACGTCACCATTCTCCAGATCACTCTAGAGCTTCTAATAGGTTCTTTTTCTAGTAGGTGCAAATCTACAGAAAGACATCCGAAATAATTGAATTATGTGCCTACATTCTAGGGATTGCAACATATTACAATACATCGTAGTAATAAAACATCATGCTGAGGCACAATGGGATAAAAAAATAAATACACAAAATAGTGAACTAAATTAAACACACATGACAGTAAATAACTTAAAATAAAACTTCATCAGGAGGCGCTATGGAGTATAAACATATATAAATATAATAAAAAAACTTAGCGTTTACATAATGAGAAGTAGCAATGTGGTGTGTAAAACGAAAATATGTTTTACCTATGAATTTGTAAGCTGGCTGTCCACATTTAAATATAATTCCAGGAGCATTTTGGTGCTAATTTTAGTGGCAGTCATACATACTTATGCCGTGATTAGTGTCACAATTATTACATTTAATTACCATATTTTTGCTTCATCTAGTTAAATATAATTACTTGTGTTTTTTATATACTTGAAATTTAACGACTTAATCACCACCAGAAATGATAAGTGCACAATGGCGACAAGTTTTATGATTTATTTCAAGTTTGCAGTCTTCATCACGTGATAAAATTTACCAATGCTATTGGTTCCTGACACTACTACAGTATTATTGTAATTTTACACAAGTAATGTGAATTCACATATTTGTTGTAACATTACAAAAATGTTTATAAATTTACACGACGGCTAGTAAATTTGCACTCAGTGTGGATAAATACATTGTAATTTAACAGTAACAGTAAAATCACATTAGGATATGAATAAATTCGAAAGTTATCTATATTTCCATGTCGCATGTATTTTTACATGTATTTATCTGTAGCGATTTCTTATTACATAAATTTCCATGATCTCTAATGTTATGAGACTGTAATTTTACGTGCACCTTTTTCAGTGTATGATGGCCGTATTGATTCATATTATCAATAAATTATGTTCAAAAAGGAGAAGCAGAAAAATATGTGTGTGATATAATTTACAATTATACACTGTTAAAAAGAAATATTACACTATCCGGAAGTATTAAAACGGTTTCTAAAACTTTGTTGTATTAATCTATGTAAATTCTAAAGTGTTTTTCTTGAACTAAAAAATACAAATATTAATAGTAAAATTTATAATAATTATGGTATTCAACTAGGTACTTTTTTTTTCTTATGTGAACTATACTTTCACTAGTATTATAAGCCAATCTTCGCCAGGCACTACCGTGTTTGTGTGTTTAACCCAGTGTTTAACCCAGGGCTGTGGTTTAGATACCCTGAAACAATTTTCTTGCTTAGCTTATTTAGCTGCCATAAGCTAAAAATGAAACTAACGAAATTGTCTCCGGAACGGTTCGAAGTAATTATTTTTTCAGTTTATAATGTCTCAACTCACGATACAGAGTTATAATAATATAAATAAACATTAATGCCCAGTAAATATAGCATATTCCCAAAAAAAGACTTACAAATTTCTTAGACCGTAATAATGTTCTAAATTGTTGTCAATTTGGTTTTGAAAATAAATGTTCCACCACTATGGCAGTATATAAATTAGTGTGCGACATAGTTGAAGGCCTTGAAGAGGGCGAACATAAAAACACCTTAAAAATTCCCTAAAATCCTAAACAAGTAAATAAAAAGATTACATGAGCTGACCACTATATCTATACTTAATTTGGGGCGCTGAAACTGGATATGAGGTCAGAATTAGCCGATCAGTTAGGAATTTTGACATAACCTTAAAAAACACCTAAAAATTCACGAAAGATCCAAAACAAGTAAATAAAAAGCTTACATGAACTGATCACTATATCTATACGTAATTTAGGGCACTGAAACCGAATCCAAGGTCAGAATTTATATGCGACGATCAAATATCTTGTAAAATTCATATTTAGGATGAAAACGTACCCAAAAATGACTGCTCTACATAATATCTGAACATATAATTTCCGATGTATTTTCACGAGCTTAACACAATACCGTATTTAGAATTAAAGCGCAATCTGCAAACTCCATAGAGAAATATTATTTTAGCATATATTCTCATCAACCCTAAGCAGAGATGGGTAACTTTTAAATTTTCAAGTATCTAAAGGAAAATATTACTGAACAGTGACATATTTAGGAAAAATTTTTCGGACAAAGTTTGCTCTGTTGAGAGAGGAATATCGTCTGAAATTAACATTTACCTACATTCTCCCTTGATGATTTTTTACTTTTTTTTCTTAGAGCTGTTTAGAATTGTATAGTTTTCTTTATTTTGTTTGATTGTCATATGCCATTTAATTTACTACAAACAAAACAGAAGGAATTCGCATTATTTACACAGTTGTGCAAATTTCTTGTAGCCCTATACTCATAGGAAGCCAAGTTTCCCACTTCACTAGAGCTGCGGTTGCATGACGACGACAGCCGCGGTCACGCTTTCCCAACCTGACCAGTCGCCGATACTGGGGTTTCCCTCCCCTGCATCGTAAACTCTTTCTCTACTTTTGCCGTGACGGCATTTTTTTACTTAGGAACTTAGCCGAAATAAATCGTTGCCCGCCGTTACCACGTGGAGGTGTCCTACTCGCAAAAATAGAAAAAAAAACAAATGGCATATGATGACAATCAAACAGAATAAAGAAAACTATACCATTCTAAACAGCTCCTGACGTTTCATTACATTCTAAGCTTATTTGAACGATAAAAATTTTCAAATTTCTTTTTTGCGTTACTATGCTTCCACTGGATATGGAAGTGATATAATATAAACTCAACCAAAAGATTAGATGTAAACATTATAATGCTTAGACATTCTATAATATACTGTTCGCAGTTTTTCGAAAATAATTCAATTCCGATGATATAAAATCTTATCAGATCACTTATTTTTCTTAAAATATTTCACAACTTTTATGTTTACTGAAAATATAATGCTTACAAGAAACGTGGTGGACTGACAGACGGATAGACCAGTGGTCAGATAGGAAGACAAACAGACGAATTTAAAAGGCCGATTAAAAAGATCCATTGGATACTGTTACTAACTAGCCGCAAAATAAAGAACTAACAATATTTTAAACTTGCTTCGTCGTCGTCGTCGTTCCTTCCTGTTCACTATGTATATCACTCAAACCGCAACTCATAAAACTTATCTTCCCATCTACCTCGTCAATCACAAGGGTTTATTTAGATAATCTACGAAGTTTCGTAATATTATCTTACTTTCCCGAAAAGTCAATTTGTTCTCTAGCATCGTGACCTTTGTTGAACAATGCTGAGCATGCAAAATGTTTGTCAAATTGTTAGAATCAATTCGGACGTTATCAAGTTATAATAAGACAAAGAAATGAATAAACGAACTGACAAAAAATGTTGTCAATTGTACTAACAAGAAGCCAGATCGTTCACCATTTTGCAAATTGTTTTAATGTAAAAATGCAGTATTTTAACGCATTTTTTACATTAACCTTCTGGCGGAGTTTAACTATAAGCTATTTGAACCACTCAACTAGGACACATGTACACAACAGATAAATACATAAAAACCATTATCTGCGACATTGCCATCTGTCGTAGTTGAGACTCGAGCTCGAGAAAAAAGAGCGACTAGCCGCGTTGTCCCAATCAACCACACACAGGCACAAATAAGGACGAATTAACAATTCCATTTTTTAAGGTCAATTAAAAACTAAATTTACCTCCTCACTCTCATGAAATCAATTCCTTTAGCCTAGAAGCTACGCCGGCTTTAAAAACACGTTTAAAATATTAAATTCAGTAAAAGGTTCTATAAATTACAAGAGATTTGTCATTTTATAAGTATTATCAAGATTAGCTTTCATTTAAAAGGCAGAATCGAAACGAAGCGTTGAAACTAATAGCATAAGCTCTAAAACAAAACGTTATCGGTGGTTTTCACAAGGCTCTGTATAATTTAGCATAAATTGTCCGAACATAAGCAACAAAGTTGATATATCGAGTTGCCTTGCAAAAAGTATAAAGCCGTATTCATGTCGTGTTACAGTAACAAGGATATCAAGAATCGAGGCAATTAAAAGTGTTATTCAAGTGTAGTCTAATCCCCGGCTTAATTGACTACCTGCTAATATAAAACTCGCACTTTTCCCTTTATCTGAGCTTTTTTAATTAAATGCCAACTGCTCATTTGTAATGCCACCGAGCATCTACTACACACAAATTAAAACAAAGGCTGTGGGACGTTATTCATTCTGATGTGTTCTGCACACTACACATTCTTTTATATTTCCCATAATAGGCTAGTAAACATTTTTTTAATTATTTTAATAACATCTACACTAAAAAATAGTTGACGCGTATTTTTATTTTTTTTTTAAATAATATCTTGTAGTAAAGAAAATCGTAAAGTTTACATTCTAAATAGTTATATACCGCCGCAAATCTCCAAGCTATTATATTGGTTATGTTATAACGTAATAACGTAATTTCCCAGCCTGAATATGGAAACAAGCGCTACGTTGCCACGTTTCTACAGGTAATGTAAGAAAATCTGTACTTCTGCATTTAAATGTATTAGTAATTTATCAGGCTTCGTCATAATCTCCAAGTTTTAAGTTTTACTTACTCTCAACATTTTGTGATTTCACCCCCATAACTTATTTGTTTTGGAGGATAACTACATATGGTGTCCTGTATTTGCCCATTGTTTTTGAGATAAGTATTTACCATGTTTTCCAGTGTACTTTTACCATCACTTTCAACAAATTTTTGTCTGGTATTTCTATAGTAATCAATTGCCCCGTTCAAAATATTTTGTGATAAAATCGCCAGTAAACCGTGTAGCTCATATATTGACCCAAGTTCAGTGCCGATTTACCCACTAGGCACTCTAGGCACGTGCCTAGGGGCGCCGAAGGTGATCCTCAATAACAATAATTCTGGAAAAAAAAACGAAATTTTTAACTCTAAAACATAAAATGCAGAGACGCCTGTAATACCTACCTATTATTTAGTGTTAATTCTTATTTCATAAAAGCGAATAGCAAACATCAAATGGACAATGATAATGATGGATTTAATTAGATTTTGGATTAGAGAAATGCTAAAATTTATTAGATCTAAAGGTCTTACATTTCCTAACATAGAAGTCGCTTTACGAACATTTATAAGTTTGGCAGTTAGGAGCTGTACATGGGAGAGAGGAAAAACAACCGTATACATAAACATGACAAAAGAAAAATTAAATATAAAATTCTATAAAAAATATTAAAATTTTATTTTTTACATGTTTATGTATACTGTTGTTTTTGTTATTTTTTTTCTATCTAATAAAAAATATAAACACATTCGGCAATTGTTAATAACAAATTGTTTATTAAATAAAGAAATAAATTACCAACATTTTTTTTTCTTTTTCCACCTTGTAAAAAAATTATTATACTTAAACAATTTAAAAAAATGTTTAAGAAAAAAAAATTTTTTTTAATCATAATATTTTATAACAAATATAATGGCAATTTTTTTTTTTTTTCAAAAATATGTAATTCATCTATTTGTTTAAAAATTGATTTAAACAAATAGCAATAAAAATTTAAAGTTTATGTAATCTTATAGTATTTTTTAATATAAAAACAGTAATAATAATTAAAATTAATGAAAGAAAATTTCCAACCTCACTCTTTCATTTTTTAGTTTTTTGTTAGATTAAATAATTAATAACTAATAGACTATAACAATTAAAAACATCGCAATGTCATAATCCCATAAAGTATAGTTGACATAAGGTCTCCAAGAAAGGAAATAATTTCAGTGGCTTTTGTTTAACAATACTTGAAATATAAACGCAAACTCTAAAAAAATTTGTTAAATAACAATAGGCTCATTTCATGAAAAATCGGTGAAACATTTTTTTTCCAACGGGATGTTGTTCCTTTAAGTGTCTAAATAGTACCATAATTTTTTTAAATTTTAAATTAATATTTAATAACATAAAAAAATATTTTTACTTATTACGGCCGGTTTCAGAACATCGTAACGGCTTAGTGTTCGACGCGCGGAGCTCTATTTTCAACATTAAATTAAAATTATTAATATTAATATTCGGAAGTAGGGACTTTTTTATTGGAAATTTCTTCCTCTTTAAGAATCTTTCTTCAAAATTTCTTAAATATTAATAGTTTCGAGTTATTTGCAAGAAACGAAACACGTTATTTTTTCAATCTTCATTTGTTTATAACTTTTGCAATGGTTTATGTGCGGGTTTGAAATTTTTGCACAATTTTCTAGACGTCATTCCGAATCCAATGAGCCCTCACTCATATTTTTACGAGCTCTATCAAGCATTAACACGGCTTTGAACTTGTGAACTAGTCTAATAGATCAGTTTGTATCTGAGAAAGCAAGAAAAAAGATTTTTTAAGTCTGCAAAGACAATTTGTTTTGTTTTGTGTGTTTCGTTTTATTTAATGATATATTTCTAGAACCTAGATTTGTTTATTTTTAAATATTTTTCATTATTTGTTGGCTTTTTTAGTTGTATAGTTTTTTTTTAACCGTTTTTTCCAAGTCTTTTTTGTTTGCTGTTTTTTGTCCTATACTTATGTTTCTGAATAAAATATAACAAAAATGAGTTTTTCATCTGTACTTACTTTTAAACAAATGTAGGTTGGTTCAGGTTCGTTTTAAGATAACAAAATTAAAATTAATGAGCAATAAAAACCCCAAAAAAAATAATTTTTTGGCGAACTATTCAAAGTGGTGATGCAAAAAATTTTCGCCTGCGGCGCCATTTTGTTTACCAGCCAAAAATGTTCGCCACCGACGAATTTGCCTACGACACTAGCTTTTGCCTTCGGCGCCATTACATTTAGCCACTAAGGGGGGCTCCAAAAAATTTAATGCCTAGGGGCGCACAAGTTCATAAACCGGCACTGCCCAAGTTCTTGTGAATGATAAATTAACTCCTATATAAAAAAGTCTATTTAACAGTCACATTTTTATCACTTTGACAGCGATAAAAAAGGAGCATCGTTTTTTATCACCTATAAAAATGCCTGTTCCTTAAAAGCAGAGTACATCTGGTAGTCGCACGTCACTTTAAAATCTGTACTGTCAGCTATAATTTACGAATATTCGACATATGTGGAAACTAGAGAAGAGAATATTGAAATCAGTGCACCAAACCAAAGAATTTATAACAACTGTGCTTTTAATAACTGCTCGTTCAAATAACTGTATAAGATAATTATTGTTGTTGTTCGTTCACATATTCTGTCGTTAATTTATCTTGCCAAAAAACACTCGAGCTTTTCTTTTATGGATAAATTTCTTTTTAACTCAAAATTTTTCCAATCAATAGAAAAACTGACATTTGACAAAATCGCTCGACGTCCGATTTCGCGATTTTTTCATGTCAATTTTTCTTATAAAATAACTGATTGGCAAAATTAATTCATTACAAAGAGAAATTTATACGATAAAAAAAAAGCTCTTGTGATTTTACTGTTGATAAAATGACTATTGACACTACAAAGGTCCCTAAATTACAGTAAAATATTTTGATATTATTTCAGCCAGTCCCAAAACCAAAGTGCCTTCATAGACTTCTAAGAAGTTGTGTGAATCTTTTATGCCAAGTCGACTGTTATTGCACGCTCTTCATTCTAGAAGAGGCGCTTGTTCTTGTCCTGTTTGGGGAGGCGGTTCTTTCAAAAAATATTATATTTTTTAGATAGGCTATTGCATACACATTTACTATATAATTTTGGATCAAACCAATTGAATAATTAACTTTAAGTCGATCCTCTCGAGGGCTTTTGAGTGTTGGGCCGGTGCTGAATAAACGGGATCCCCTCATGGGCCTGTGCGTCTGAAATTCAGATTACCGATCAGATCGCGAAAGCTCGACGGAGGCATTCTATAAAAGTGATTAAGAGATTTATAAGCAAAGATACAATACAGTGTTATAATTTAGCTCAATGCATCGTAAAAGAAGCCAGTCTTGGAGAAAGCAATCCACGGTAAGTACAACTTTCACCTTTCGCATCTATCAAACATCTCATAAATATATAGAACTCGTCTGGGAGTGGAAGTAGCCACAAACAGTCAAAGAAGGGGGGGGGGGGGGACTGGCGCCCTTGAAAAATAAATTAGTGTCATGTTCTTCAGACTTTGTGTGGTAGGTTCTTCTACAATCTCAAGCCTAACACGTGAGGTCACTTACGATATTATGTCACTATAAAATCGGCAAAATACGTTATTTTAAATCTGCTTTCACTTTTAGTACAGTCACTTGGTATCAAGAAGTACCCAAACTTCGGATTAATTCTACAGCGGCTTGAAATTTTTTTTGCGTATTCTTAAACATTAGGATATCAACATCGCATATTAAACAGGAATTGATGTGCCTTTATCCCTAAGAGGGTGAAAACCACCCCCAAAACCAAAAAATCAATAATTAACGAAGTACTGACAATAAATTAATGAAACCTTTGCTATCATGCTACCATGTAGGTATCTAGGCATTTTTATATATATTTTATATATTATTTTATATACATTTTTATATTTATGTATGCGGATAATACTACAATTACTGTATCCGTAGAATCCCCTCAGGCACTTGAATCAGCAATAAAATGTGCAATTTGTGAATTTGACACTTGGTGTCAACGAAACAGACTAATCATGAACAGCAAGAAAAGTAAATGCATAAATTTTTTTATTCGAAGGGATATTACGAGTGATGTTCAACTGGTAGATGGTCTTGAATTTTCGGATTCAGTAGTGTTTCTAGGTACTCACCTGAATAATAGACTTACCTGGGATGGTCAGATTGACAATGTTAGTAAAAAACTAAATAAGGCCTACTACGCCATTTTACAAATGACCTTGGATACCTCGGGTCTTTTAAATATATACTATGCAATGGCATATTCACACATTTCCTTGAATATTATTAGCTGGGGTCGTGGTAAAGACTTCAGTAGAGTTTTTATTGCTCAAAAGAAAATTCTAAGATTAATATTTAATATGAAAACTAATGAAAGTTGCCGACAAGTGTTTAAAGATAAAGACATCTTAACTGCACCTGCTATTTATATATATAAATGTTTAACCTTCGTGCAAAAAAATCTTCATTTATTTGAAGCTAATTCCGCTGTCCATGATCACAGTACAAGACATGGCAATCTTTTGATAGTTTTGCTTCTCGTACACACACTTGATCACAATTTTATTTCTTTAGCCCATTTAATATGAGGTGGGGGTAGCGGCAGTGGCTGATGTCAAAAAAAATTGAGACCTTTGGTCCATTTAAATAATAGGGTAGGGATGGCCGATGCCAATTTTTAAGACCTTGGTTTATCGTACACACACTAAATCCCAATTTTATTAACTTTTACTTGTTTAAATCCCAATTTTATTAACTCTTACTTGTTTGCTTTGCCTATTTAACCCTATTTGCCCCAAACACTTCGACAAAATAAGCTTAAAATATAATCTAGTTCCAGATCTCGTTACAGTATATAGATACACCATAAGTCAATATCTTAAACAGTTCCAGAGTAATTATGAGCACAAAAAAGGTTACAGACAGACCTACAGACAGATTTTTGTTGTTCAAACTTAAAATTCCTTCGGAACATTCTAAACCTATTTATATAAGAAAAAAAAATTAAAATTTTTCACTTTGACAGCGTCTGCTAGGAAAATGCTACCGATTTTTTGTCTGCCGATTCGTTATCTATTGTACCATAGATAGAGGAATCGAAAGACGCGAAAATTATTTTTGATCACTATAGTTCACCGAAACGTGATTTTTGTCACTTTGACAGGGGTCTGCCATACACATAGCTACGAAAGAAATCGTGTGCCCGGGCGAGAATGTAATCTTGAGTTGTATTTATCATTCCTTACATAATTTTTCTTGGTAAATGTCGTTCATCAAAACTGGATCTGTCATTTTCACAGCGTCTGCTAGGGCGATGCTACCGATTTTTTCGTCTGCCGATTCGTTATTTATTAAAACATAAGTAGACAAATCGAAGGACGCGAAAATTATATTTGAACAATATAGTTCACCGAAATGTGATTTTTTGCCATTTTGAGTTGCGTCTGCTATGATAATGCTAGCAGAAAAATCGTCTGCCTAGGTAGAAATGCCGTCTAGACTAACTATATTATTCACTCATGCAAAAATTTTTCTTGAACAATATGGTTCACTAAAACCTAAAATCACCCCCGTTTGAATACACCCCCTAAGTTAATGCTTCCAGTTTGAAACGGCAGACGATCGGTTTTGACATAACCAAAGATCAAAGAATGGACTGCCATCAGTGAAAATTTTGAATATTATCGTTCATCATAATGTTTGCCAGCTCTCTTACTACAAGGTGTAGCAAATTAATAGAACAATAACACAGGCACACACAAAAAAAAAATGTCGAGTGCTAGAAGGCAGACCTATGTATTCCCATGCATATCAAGCAGCTGAACATGAATCCGATGTCTGTTTTGCCGGATTGGCTCTTGCATTTTTCCTAGCCCCAAAAAAACACCCTGACACTGCCCGAAAAATCTCAAACAGATAAATAAAAAGCTTAAATGAGCTGACCACCATTTCCATACGTATTTTGGGACGCTGAGACCGAATCTGAGGTCAGAATTGGCCGATCAGTTAGGAATTTTGATATAACCTCAAAAAACACCTAAAAAATGCCCGAAAAATCCCAAACAAGTAAATAAAAAGCTTATATGAACTGATCACTATATCTATACGTAATCTGGAGCACTGAAACCGAATCCAAGGTCAGAATTTATGCGCGATGATCGAATATCTTGTAAGAGCCATATTTAGGATGAAAACGTACCCAAAAATGACTGAATCATAGCCCGAAATTGACTTTGCTCTACACAATATCTGAACATATATTTTTCGACGTATTTTCACGAGCTGAACACAATACCGTAGTCAGAATTAAAGCGCAATCTGCAAACTTTATAGAGAAATATCATTTCAGCATATATTCTCATCAACCCTAGTAAGCGGAGATGGGTAACCTTTAAATTTTCAAGTATCTAAAGGAAAATATTACTGACCAGTAACATTTTTAAGAAAAAATTTTCGGACAAAGCTTGCTCTGTTGAGAGAGGAATATCGTTTGGTCTTAACATTTACCTACACCCTCCCTTGATGATTTTTCCTATTTTTTTCTTAGAGCTGTTTAGAAATGTACAGTTTTTTTTATTCTGTTTGATTGTCATATGCCATTTGTTTCGTTTTCTATTTTTGTGACTAGGACATCTCCACGTGGTAACGGCGGGCAACGATTTATTTCGTTAAGTTCCTAGGTAAAAAAAATGCCGTGATGGCAAAAGTAGAGAAAGAATTTACGTTCCAGGGGAGGGAAACCCCAGTATCGGCGGCCGGTCAAGTTGGGAAAATGGGACCGCGGGCGTCGTCATCATGCAACCGCAGCTCTAGTGAAGTGGAAAACTTGGCTTCCTATGAGTACAAGAAATTTGCACAACTATGTAAATAATGCGAATTCCTTCTGTTTTGTTTGTAGTAAATTCGAGGTTCCGAAAAATAAAAAAAAACAGCGATAAAATAAAAAATATTTATCTAAAATCTATATGTGATAAGGTTTAAGTATTTCTTCATTATGACAATATACGAGCAAGTGTTCTTTTCCTTGTTTAAAATATTTTATAAAGTCTTTTTCTCTTTTTCTGTATGAGCTAGAACGAACATCACTTGATACTAAATTGTCTTTTTCCATAATCGCCGCTAAATATTCTTCCCTACCATTAGATAAACCCAGATTTCTAATAACATTATTAAGTTAATCATTTCATTAAATATTGGAAGTTTTAGTTCTTATCGAACACCCACATTCACTATCTTCATATTCACTGGCATCTTCTTGACTATAGGAACAATCAGTTTCCATTAACCCTTTTTTAGCATTAATTCCGGAAACATTTGTATTGCTAAAAAATACTTCCATATTGTTGGATTTTTATATTTTACTTTTTAACGTTCTTTCCATTTGTCCAACATCTTATAACATATGATACAAGGTACCATGAAAAACCTTTATCCACTATTTCCATACTATAACATTTTAGATAAATATTTTTTTATTTTATCGTTGATTTTTTTTTTTTCGATATTTCGGAACATCGAATTTACTAAAAATAATGCAAGAATTTTACACAAATAACTTTAAACCAAGAACTCTAAATCTAACAAAACTTAAGGCGAGAACTTTGCACCAAGAACTCTAAATGTAACATATTCTAAGACAGGACCTTTACACAAAGAACTCTAAACCTTAATAGTTCTTGCCTTAGGAACTTAACAGTCTTGTCTTAATTTATAATAGGTTTAAGTTCTTGGTTTAAAGTTCTTGTCTCAGGTTATGTTGGGTTAAGAATTCTTAGTTTAAAGTTCTTGGTTTAAAGCTCTTGCCTTAGGTTATGTTAGGTTTAGAGTTTTTGGTTCAAAGTTCTTGGTGTAATGCTCTTGACTTTGGTTATGTTAGTTTTAATGTTCTTGGTTTAAGCTTTTAATTTATTCGTTTTGGATTTTTGGGCATTTTTAGGCGTTTTTTGAGGTTATGTCAAAATTCCTAACTGATCGACTAATTCTGACCTCATATTCAGTTTCAGCGCCCCAAATTACGTATAGATATAGTGATCGGCTCATTTAAACTTTTTATTTACTTGTTCGAGATTTTTCGGGCACTTTTAAGGTGATTTGTGAGGTTAGCAAAAATACAAGAGCCAATCTGGCAAAACGGACATCGGATTCGTGTTCAGCGGATCGAAATGCATGGGAATACAGAGGTCTGCCTTCTAGCACTCGACATTTATTTTTTTTTGTGTGCCTGTGTAATTAATATTGTCCATTTTTTAAAACTATATGAAGATTTAACCTAAACTCAATAGAATTATTCATCTTCATCTATGTTTGAGTCATTTTCGTTTTCATACATATTTACACAAATACATATATGCATGTGATATCCAACGACTTAAAAAATGTGAATATCAAAAAAGTATGAAAAATTATGATTATATAATTATGTGTAATTGAAAATATTGCGAGATTTTACCGCCAAATGAACAATATCGTAATTTGCTAAAACGAGGCACGCTTCTTATTTCGGTCATATCTCCTTTGTAATTAACGCTGAAAATTATCCAAAAAAAGCATTTTAATCCTTTTCAAGGTCAGGTAAGTCAAAACAGTACAGAAGTGGTCGGTTTTTCTATATACATCTTAAATGCGTCCATTTGAAAAAAAAAAACGTTAAGAGTTAACTTCAAACACATCTCCTAAGCTATTATCTTTATCAAAAAAATTTAAAAAAAGCAACATTTTCCTTAGTTTAGTGCCATATTTTTTGTGTCTAGTAACATTCCTTCTAAGTTATTTAACCTTGAAGCCAAAAGAAATCATGTTTTCAAAATTTCCAAAATACAATAAGTGTAAAATCTTCTAGATAATACATCCATCACGGTCAAAAGAAATTAAGCGTATACATAATATAGTTAAAAAACACGATTTGGATTTTTTTTCAATTTGGAATTTACTGGAACCAAAAAACAGGCACTTTTTTGTGTAAGATATCAAAATTTTACCTTCATTTTCCTTGTATTATTGTTGATTTTGCAGATATTAAATTTTGCCAAAAGAAGATTTTAAGCTAGTTTTTTTAAACCAGAGTTATGACTGTTTAAAGAGCGATACCTTTTCAGTGCTATGTTTAAATTCACCTAACACCTAACAGTAACTATATCTTGGCAATGATGAGCCTAAACAAATTTTTATTTCATGAATTATTTTTGTTATTTCATAAGCTAACGTTTTTTGTTATGACAAACTCTTTGAGTAATTGAGTAATTTGCTTAAAACCTTTGAAAAATTAGTGTTATTTGCTAAAATATCAACGTTTTCAACTCCCTGTAACTTTGCGGGTATTAAAGCAAAAATAATGTTATAGAGGGTTTTATGGGGTAGAATCGACGATCTACACGTTCCAATAGTAACTTTCCTTTTCGAAACACCTGAGTGAGGTGAAACTCACCCCCAACAAAAAAGCACCCTTATTCCTTTTTAATATTGCATATTCAACTCATTTTGAATCAAACTATTCCAAAATATTGGAATTTAAAACTGCTATAGAATTAGTCCAAAATGAGACCACTTTAAGCAATTTGTTTCACAATTGGACAAACTAAAGCTGAAATTACATTTGTAACATATTGGCGAGTCATACCATAATACCGTACTATGTTGTCTACTAACTCATAAGAATTTTACCGCGTACAATAATAGGACTAGCAAAGTATTGTATTATTTTGTACATTCTTCATGTCCAAAACGCAGATTCGGCCAAAATTTATTTTTAAAGTCTGAAGTAATAAGGACCAAGTTTATGAGACATTTTCATCGTTTAGGGCTTGTTTGGGAAGAATTAAAAACTGCCACAGACTGCTCTTGATCCCTAAATACAATCATGACATACACACAATGGCTTGCCGGCTCGCGTGATTTCATTTGTTCTCTTGTTCAAATGGCGTTATATACAGCGAATTTTACTCGTTTTTATATTATGTATTTCCAACTTAATATATTAATAATATTATGGACTTCATCTAATGTGTAAATTATTTTAATTTAAATTATAATCCCTATATTAATTAGATTAATTTAATTAATCAACCTGTCAAAGTATTAACATAACTAAATCAAAAGCTCTACTGTTTGACAGAAAACAATCTTTCTAGATTGTTGAATTAAATCTATCATGGATTTACTTCTGTAAATCCATGATAGATTTAATTATAGTGGTATAACGAGTAGAAGTTTGCTGCTTGCGTTCTGGATGCCATTAAAAAAACTAGTGGAAGTTGCAGTAGGGCGTGGCCGATTTGTGCCGTATTCAAGCAAAATATTGATTACGCTATTTAATCAATATTTTGCTCGAATACGGCACAAATCATTTTTACGTAGTGTCACTGAGATTAAGCACATAGTCAATAACTTTTCTATCTTTATTGTTCGTAAAGATATTCGCAGTAATCAATGTCCAGTTGCAACTTTCATTCATTTCCTAATAGTTTCATTAAAAATACCTTCATAACATTTTAAAGTAAAACTGATACATCACCTAATTTACGTAAAATCCGTTCAAATCTGATCGACACTATATTACAATCGATACCTTGTATACAGGGTGTTTTGTGAGGAATGTGCCATAGCCTAGTGGCAGATAGGGCACTTCACGGCGAGTCTTGATTGTTGTAGAACTCTCCAAAATCGTCCTAAGTTGAAGACAGAATCAAAATTCGACTTAGGCAAAAATTTCATTTAAGGACATTTTTAAGAGTCTGCAAAGGCACAGATCAGTCCATAAGGACCGTTTTGTGTTCTATAAGGCATTAGAAATGGTGAAAATTCGAAGAAACACCGAATTTTCACTTAGGAAAATATGTTTTTGGTTCAGGATATGAGAACAAAAGTATATAATGACAAAGATTTATGAATAATATACTTTTTCAAAAGTACCACAAATTGGAATTTGGCATAAAAATTGATTTTTCAAAAGTACGCTAAAGTTGGACTTAAAGATTAGTTTTTCAAAAGTACCACGAAGCCAGTTTAAAAAGTGCCACGAAAATATACTTTGAGATATTTTTCATTTTTATTCCTCTACCAAAGACATTGACCTTTGAGGTACGGTCATTTAATGCCCTGTTCTAAAGTATGAGCATAAAATTTTAGCGATGCATTGCATCTAAAAGGCACAATAGACGATTTTGACAAAGCCGGAGTAGTGCTGATAAGCAAAAAATTGACAAAAATCAATGCGCATGCACAAGGCCGGTTTCTCGCATAGAAAGAGTTTGGATTAACTCAGCGGCTCGCAATTTGGTCGAGCGCGTTGAGTGGTCCAGACAAAGCAAATGTAGGAAAGCCAATAGCAGGGCTTTCCAAATGACAAAGTTATAGAGGAAAACGCCTTGTGCATAAAAAACCAAAAATTCAATTTTGCCTAAAAGTCGCTCGAAGGTGGGTTGCTGCCATATCGATAATATTTAACAACTGCATAGGGGCAAGTAAATTGTGGACTGATTGAACGTCATCAGACTTATGCAGCCATAAGTCCTCACGAATGTGTTTGAGTACGTGAACCGCCACGATACAAGAACTTTAAAGCTAAGTAGTCTCTAGCGAAACTAAATTCATTTAGTAAAACTTTTTTAAGTTAAAATCAGTCAATCGTAATTATGAAATTACAAATAGTCTCAGACTTCTCTAAAAAGCTCGCATTTTGATTCTGAGAAGGTATGCATGAATCTTTTCTACCTAATCGATCGTTAGCGTAAGCGCTCTCGCTTGTATGGTCTGAAAGCCATTACCTCGATTGGGGAAGGCACGATTCTTATCTTGAGAATTTTGTGTAACCATTTTTGTTAAATAAACGGATTCTTTGAACTATTGTTTCTTAATTGATCTTGAGGCCTGTTGACGGTCTATAATCCCTGGAACTTTCGTATCGAAAACCGGATGTGTCGAGTTAACTCACATTAACACTTGACCTTCTGGTTGCCTAGGGATTTTTTTTATGCGTTTTTTGAGAAATCCCTAAGATGTAAAGTCCGTTATTATCAGATAAAAACGTGGATACTACGTCCAAAATTAATCCCTCCGCAGAGAAATTCTTCGGTTGGGATTTTTTTATGCAAAAATCCAGAATTTCAAAGGGTACCTAAACCCCTAACGAGGGAATTCATGTCCAGAGAGAGCGTCGTTACCGATCTGTGGTAGTGCAGCCTTGGTCCATTATTCGGCTATCGAAGTGCATCTTATCTCGACCCCGCCTGGGAGGTAGAAGAACGGGGTAACACGCGAGTGGCGCCCCCTGCGAAATAAATTGGTGTCGCGTCATTTTGACGCCCGGTAGTGCGTTCTTCTACAAGATCACCAACAAAAAATATGTTTTGACCACTGGTTAAGAAAATACAGGGTGTTTTGTGCCTTTGGTCTGAAAATTCAAATAGCTGTATCTCTGCAACGGTTGGATGTAATCGAATGAAATTTACCAGTAATATTTCTAAGTCGGGACAGCTGGTTTTAAAAAATCAAGAGCTGGACTCCGAAAAATCTGCCCTCCGATTTGACAAAAAAGTACATTTCTCTGTCTCATTTCTGAAAAACTATTGGCGCATTCGGAAAGCTCAGAAAAAAAGTAGAGAAAAAGTAGAGGAAAAGTGCTATCAGAATAGCGACTCAATTTTGACGGCACACTTAAATCGTTTCGGCAAAAAATCACAAAACAATTTAGAGCATCGCGACTAACATTTTGACCGGGCATTATCTATGGAATGGTTTCGTAGAATCTATTCAAATGCTTCACATCCATATACCTTCTAAGACTTCACATAGCACATAGCAAAAAACTTTCCTACTCAGTAAGAAAAATACAGTCATACTTCTGAAATTTTTTATTTGTTCCGAACTATGGTATCTAAGCTGTAACTAAAATAATAAAAACTGAATGGATTATGGGTATAATCTAGAAAAAGCATGCACACATAAATGTGATAATATTTTGCAACGTCACCTTTTTCTCCCAGTTGGCGGCTGAAGAACAAAGGTGACCGAAACGTAGCAACCAAAACAAACAAGTTGTAATATTCTGTAATTTTTTACAGGTGTGCACAATCAAACTCAGGTATTTAAAAACAATATAATTAATAAATTAGGGTAAAAAATCTCCTTACAATGTTTAAATGAAGTTACGTTAAATGGAGAAAAACAAATTATAAAAAATTACTTAAAATGGTTAAAAGTTAATATACTAAGTGAAAATATCAACTAATTTACATTAATTTCTTCTGAGCAAAATACTGCAGATGTTACCTATAGGTTGGCTTACGTAACTTTGACTGACGCTATCAATAACGGGTTCCTATCTTGTGCTTTCTCTGTGGTCCAGGTATTCACATAAAAATCAGCCAATTTTGAGGAGCTACTTGATAATAAAAAAAATTAAGGGCAAGAATAGTTAAATTTTGTTCAAGTAAATGACTAGGCAAAGATGCTAATATTTACTAACACTTTTACTTATGTGACTCTAGACAAAAACTATAAACTTTATCTGGAATTTGCTACAAAAAAATTGGATGAAAACACTAAAATGCCCTCGGAATTACCAAGGTTAGATTTAATATCAAAAGTTATAAATTGACCAAAATAGAAATTGTAAATGTACTTTAAATAGTACTACTCTGCTAGCAATGAAACTGTCAAAATAATTATTGTTATCAGGGTAATGATAAATACTTAGGTTACTATTCTTTTCAAATTCAAAATCAAACTGTAAATATCTCTCTTAATCAAAAAAATAATTTAGCTTATAATTCATTACTATTGTTTTTTTCTTCTCGTCGACTGGATAGGAAGGTTTTTGTTATGTGTTATGTGAAGTGTTAGAAGGGATATGGGTCTGAAGCATTTGAGTAGACTCTATGAAACCATTCCATAGATAATGTCTGATCAAAGTTTTAGTTGTAATGGGCTAAATTGTTTTGTGATTTTTTTTCTGAAACGATTTAGGTGTGCCGTCAAAAATGCGATAGAAAAATGTACTTTTTTGTCAAAAACTAGAAGGGCAGTTTGTTTTTCCGAATCCGGCCCTGATTTTCAACTTGTCATTCTGACAAGTCTCAGCTGAGGAACGTTACTAGAAAAATTCATTTGATTACATCCAACCGTTGCACCGTATAGCTGCATGAGCGTATAGCTCTTTGAAATTTCAGACCAAATGCATAAAACACCCTGTAACTTATTAACCAGTGCCAAAACATTTTTTTCGTTGGTGATCTAAACTCGACTTGAAGTGCTCTATCTGCCATTAGACTGGCACATTCCTAGCGAATCACCCTGTATATTCATATTTTTGCGTCAAAAACTTTAGTAACATGTTGCTCCAAAATTTGAAAAACCGGTAGGTACGCACGAATAGCAGCAACTAAAATTGCAAAATGTCTATAAAATAATTTAATAGTATATTTTTCAACGAGCGGTAATATGGTTTACATATATTTTCTGTACAAAGAAATTATTCCAATATTTATCCGAAGTTAAAGTTATCGGTAGATCAGGTCGGTTAACTGTAACGCATTATATCTGAACTTCGCCCTTGCAAATAACCATTTATGTGTTATTATCATTACTACTATACAAGTGTATCCAGAAATGGGAACACATAAACGATATTAAACAAACTTCTTATCACAATTTCCACTTATGAGATCTCCCTTGGCATACAACAAAATTTCTAGTTCAATACTTACGAACTAGATATCCATTTGAATATTAGGTACTCTAATTTATTTAATTTTACTTTTGTTACTTCAGTGTAAAACTCGATTATGTTCTTAATTTTATATTATACTCCAGTTGAGCATTATACCGGGCGCCACTAGTGGCTCCCCCCTATATTTCCTTTATTTTTCAACTTATCCATTTGAAATTTGGGGTACATAAACTGCCTGTAAAAATGAATTTTTGGACATAAAAAACGGTATGAAACCATTTCCGGTTTACCCGAAAATGATCGCAACTTTCGATTTTTAAATAGAACGCCCTGTAGATTTTTACATATTTGGATTCAAGGCAACATTCTGAGTAGACCATTGAGGTTTTTGCGAATTTTTGAGTCGATGTTCAGTTTTTTTAAGCATTTTAAGACATTCGTCTAGAGTGCTTTGGAATACCAAATTTGTTCTACGGCAGGTAAAGTCCAATGGAAAAATATAATTTTTCGTTTAATTTCATTAATAACTATTTACGAAGCCTCCAAAATTGAACAAATCACTTTTTTATCGAAAACCTCTTTTTCTCAAATGGGCAGGTGGTGTTCAATAAATTACCGATTTTTTTCTGAATTCAATGATATCCATTTCAAATCTATGCTATTTGTTTTTCTGTTTTGAATTTATTTAAAAATAAAAAATTACTTTCAATATAATATTTCTTGAACTTTAACGTAGTTGCCTTTCCAAAAATCATTGTCTAATAATGAAATATGAACAATTTGAACAGTATGAGTCACCACCTTCCCATTTGAAAAAGAAAAGTTTTCGATAAAAAAGTGATTTATTCAATTTTGGAAGCTTCGTAAATAGTTATTAATGAAATTAAACGATATAGTATATTAAAGTATAAGTGGATATTATAGTTATTAAGGTACCAAGGGTGTTATAAGGATAATAACGCACCGAGGTTGACAGTGTACAATCCCGAGGGCCTCTGGCCCGAGGGAGTGTACGTCGACCGAGGGCGTCATTATCCTATAACACCCGTGGTGCCTTCAACGTTTAATGTCCTGCAAGTCTGTTATTTAATTCGAATTTTTTTTTTGACATTTACGATTTATTAATTTGACATCTATTATGTTCAGAACGATTTGATTTAAAAGAGGGTAAAAAATCAAAATTGTTTGTAAACGCCGCCGTTGCATAGAAACGCATTTTGTTTGTCAATAACGCTATCATAATTTGCTTGTTTTGTGTTGTATTATAATTTTATAATACCCTAGGGCGTTATAGATATTCATAACGCCCTAGGGCGTTATTTTTCATTTAATGTATCTCAAAATAGGGTGGTTATTGTAAAATAACAGACTTGTAGGACATTAAGGTCTTTAAAACACGCGCGATTTTTCGACCACGACGGCGCAGCCGGAGTGCTCGAAATAGAGCAAGTGTTTTAAAGACCAGTTATCCACGAATACTTTACGCTATTTTTTTTTATTGGTACACTTTGAAATCATAAATACTGGTATTATTACTGCAAAAAATGGAAATAAGAATTAAGAATGTAAAATGGTTGAATTCGTGATGTGACATCAGGATACCTGTCAGTGTCATGAAAATGAGAAAACAAAAATTAATTTGCAATCTGTCACATAGGATTAATTATTGTCACTAGAGTTGTCACTGATTGTACATTGCCTTAAAATGAGTTCTAACATTGATTACTTAAATAGAAAAGCAGAATCGCGGATAATACCGCAAAAATCGGAAGACAGAATACGACAACTTCATCAAATGGATGGAAGAGCAAAAGGTAACAGATACAGATGAATGAGTTGTACTTGCTTACCTTTGATGTTGCCATGGTAACTTTAAAACACGCGCGTTTTTAAAACTTGGATTTAAACACTCTGAGGCGTACTTTAAATAAGCAAAATAGGGTACCAATAAAAAAAAATTATATTTTTCCCTTGGACTTTACCTGCCGTAGAACAAATTTTGGTATTCCAAAGCATTCTAGACGAATGTCTTAGAATGCTTAAAAGAACTGAAAATCGACTCAAAAATTTACTAAAATCTCATGGTATACTCAAAATGTTGTCTTGAATCCAAATATGTAAAAATATACAGGGTGTTCCATTTAAAAATCGAAAATTGCGGTCACTGCCAGGTAAACCGGAAATGGTCTCATACCGTGTCTACAAATCCATTTTTACAGATAGTTTATGCATTCCAAATTTCAAATGGATAAGTTAAAAAATAAGAGAAATATAAGGGGGAGCCACTAGCCTGTGGCACCCGGTATAGTATACTTTTTTCAATTTTCTGAAAATAATTTTATATATAAGGTATATTGCTCTACTTGCAACTTTGGTCATCTCCCGATGGTACATTTTGATTATCTAACCTTTTTTTTTGCATACACTGCAGTATTTTTGTATTTATCGATTCTTACCTATCAAACGTTACAATACTATTTTCTTGCATATTTTTCTTAAAATTATTCATAACCTTTATATTGTCTAAATGTTGGTTGTGGCATTTTCTTAATTTTTCTGTGATTCTTGTTGAGATCCTCTGCCACATATATTTTCTTTTAAAACAATGTCTGTGAAATCTACAAAATAATGCAATTATCCAGTAGGTATTTTATTTTAAAATAACCTCTACACCTGTGACTTTTACAACAAAGAAACAGTTAGAGCAAAAATTGCTTTAGAAAAACAATGTAAAATTAGATATAATTTAAGTATAGAAGAGAAACCATCAATATCTTCTTTAAAAAAGATGAACATATTCAAATTTTGCCAGCAGACAAAGGTAATGCCACGGTAATTATAGATAATAATGTATGACACAAAAGTCATGACGTTAATCAATTAAGGACCTTACTCAAAATTAAGCAGGGATTCAACAAAATCAATTGAGAGCAAAATTTATAGAACTCTATTCAAGTACAAAAATGAATTTAATGACTGAATGAAAGAAGCTCACATCGCATCATGGCAAGCCACCTCATTTTTATTGCTCGCCAAAAACACATTAGCAATGTATTCCTTTAAGACAACTGTAGTTTCATTAATTCACCATGCCATAGTTTGACAAAGTTCTTACTTGCTATTCTCAATCCGTTATCTGAAAATACAGACTCGTCATCAAGGACAAATTGTTGGAAGATAATAATTTGAAAGCTAGAACTAAATTAACTGTTAATAGGATAATGCAACTGTTAACAATGTGTATAAGAATGACTTACTTTCAGCTGGAAGGTGATTTCTATCATCAAGACATTGGTATGGCAATGAGGTCTCCATTGTAACCAATTTTAAGAAACGTGTTTATGGAGGACTTTGAAAATAGACATGTTCAAAATTGTATACATAAACCGGTGGAGATATGTTGACGATATCTTTGCAATTTGGCCCCACGGAGTCGATTTGCTAGATAATTTTTTAGAAAATATAAATGATAAAGAACCTTCCATTAAATTTGCATTAGAAGTATAAAGTAGAAATAAACTGCCATTTTTCGATGTTTTAATTAAAAGAGTAAGTAATACAGTAGAAACAAGCGTTTGCAGAAAACCAACACACACCAAGAGGTATTTGAATTTTAACTCAAATCAGTCGATGCAAGTTAAAAATGATGTCATAAAATATTTACACGATAGTAATTTCTTCTAATGATGAAATATTGACAATGAGAAACGTTTTATAAAAGAAGTTCTTATAAACAACCAATACCCTGAAACCCTTGTGTGATAGAACTTTCATATATAGAAAATAATGTTGGGGTACGACAAAAACCTGAACAACGGTACACAACGTTAATTCCTATCCTATCTAAAAAGCTACGCCCTATGGGCAGATGTATTTTAACAAAAACAAAACCGCTACATAAGGAGCAAAATTCAAAAAACTGCGTTTATAATATTCCATTATGTGGGGGAGTCATCCAGATCATTTAATGTTAGACTGGGTGAGCACAGAGTTACATTAGGAAGAATGAGATTTAGAAGTTGAAGATTTGCGAACACGCTTGGGAGAACGGGCATATAATAAACTGGGACTCTACAAAAATTTCAACAAAAGAGACAGGTAACAAGAATAGAACAAATAAAGAATCAGCTATAATATTATTGAATAAGGATAAATACGTGTCGAATTGTTCCGTAGATGTCTGCACAACCTGGTTACCGATGTTAAAAGAATAACTCAACAAACTGAACATTGTTTAAAATAAAACTCTCAACTAGATATACCGTGCGTGTAATTTCCCATTAGGCATGTACATTCACGTAGCGCGAGAGATTTGACAACACCGTCAGCCGTAAATTCGTCCGTCGATGGAGCATTCCAGCTCTGTTATTTCATTTCAGCCAGCTGGCACGCGCGATGTTGTAATTCTTCTCCCCATGCCTATCCCGCGACTACACACACGGTATCAACAGTTTTGTGTAAGCAGTAAGTATCTATGGATAGTGAATATAACAAATATATATTTTTAGAGCTGTGTATTTAATATACACAGCATTCAGGCACCTTCATAATAAGCTTTGAGAAAGGAAACAGATTCGATTTTCGAAACGTCAAGAAAATACGTTATTTTTATATTTTTGTTCTTATTAATTATTTGTCAAAAACGCCCTCTAACTGTTCCTGTGACATAAAAGTCACAGGCGAAGTTATTTTCCAGTAAAATACTGGATAATTGTATTATTTTGTAGATTTCACAGACATAGTTTTAGAAGAAAATACATGTGGCTGAGGATCTCAACAAAAAACAAATAAAATAAGTAACCTTTATATTTTCTGATAAATTTGCTTTAAAAAAGCTAGAGTTCAGGAAAAAACAGATGGGAAGAGGGGAATACTACGCCCTCCAAAACGTTGGACCGATGCACAGTGGACCGTATGGCCGTTCTAGGTGGACAAAACTAGGTCAAAATATCATACAATAAACCACGTAGCCCCATTAAGAACACATTAACTAAATTATATTCGAGGAATTATCTACCTGGTATAAGTACTTACGAAAGTACAGGTAGTCAAAGTGCCCTTAAATTTTTCGTACTTGTTATTAGTTCGTTTGCAACCGTAGCGGGAGGTGCAAGTGTTCAAAGTTATTTTGTGATATAATATTCTAGTGATAATTTTTGTTATGGACTCCGATTAAAGAACTTATATCTAGATACATAACAGGCTATCTTTTCACTATATACCTTGTTTGCTCCTAACATAGTCACATTATATGTCCATTTAAATGGATAGATGAACATCACATCCCATAGGCAACAGTGGCGTTGTGTGTGTAGAAAATGTGTAGAATGGTAAATAGTTTCATTAAAATGAATTATTGCAATTCCTGCATTACCGGCTCTTTATATAACGTGATGTAGGCATACGATATTACAGTAAGATAAAACAGTAAGATAAATATGTATTGAAAGGATATTAAAATTTAATTGCTATTTACTTTATAACTGTAAACTGAACTTCATCATGTTACGACTATGGAACGATCGATTTTCTTCTTTTCTAAACTGCTTTCTGCAAACGGCAGAGCACTTCACTATTTATTTGCACAAAATATATTGTCACTAAACTGTGTAAATATGAATAGAGAATATTATTTAGGTATTAAGCAAATCACAACTTAAAATAAAATTACTTTTTCACCAGTTTTTGGTCGGAGAACACGAAAAACATTTATTGACATTAATGGCCGAACTGTCAACTGAAATTATGATAATCGAACTGAAGCCGATCGTGCACGAGCGGCCGCGAATACGCCGATGGGCCAATCAGCAACTTATGGGAAGAAGTGCCTTAGATTGTGAGTCTTTCAGCGACAAATAAATCAATGCCATTATGTATCTAGATATAAGTTCTTTAATCGGAGGTTATGGATGTTACAACTATGGTAAGAGTCTAGTATGTCGAGATATTACCCCTTTTGAATCTTTGATATGAAGTTAAACTATAGACCTGAAAATAGGCTGATATTTTTTCAGCAAAATAACAAAGTTCTGAAAGTTTTGCATGCTGAAACTTTATCAATTCCAAGAGATTCCATACTATTTTTTGACTCATGTTACAGACTAAGATCGCTAGTTTTTACCTGTGTTTTGCATTTTTTGCGCTGTTTTGCGATAACATATATTTTTAATTTTTTTCAGAATCGCGACATAAATTGTTGCGAAGAGAGTTTTTCAATATGTGGCGAGGTTTTGACGAAAACACTCGACATGAACAACTTTTAAAATTAGTAATTGACAAATTCAAAATTACTGATTTGAGTGAAAATAGCAGGACAAGTATGCAAGCTAATATAATAATGTGTTCTTCAAAAATTTTGGAACGGTGAGAAAAATCATCATGAAAATTGTAACATTTTTTAAGAAAATATGACTGCACAGTGGTCCATATTTTAAATCTAGCTGGACAAAAATAAGAAATATGAAATTTTGAGACCAGTATTAAACTTATTTAGAATATTTTCCGAAATCGGTCATAAACTAGTGTTTGTAATGTTTTGAATGTGGAGTAAAACCAATTTACCTGACAAATCTCTATTAGTCGTCTACTCTTTCAGTGTTATTAGACGGAAGTATTTAGAGGTTATTAAATTTCTGTGGATATCGGAAACATTTTATTTAGGTATGTACTGTTAATAATATAAATAGTTTTTGTATGCATCTCATTACTTTACGATAGGTAACAGTTTAAATTTTACCTTGCAAGTTTTTCACTATATTTGTAATTGATTCAGACCTACAGTTTGATTGCTAGTGATATTTGTAATTGGCATTTATCCATTTCATATGTCATTTTATACTTCACCGAATTAAAATAAACTTGGGTGCAGGAGTTGCAGCTGATTTTTTTAGTACGTTTTTTAGATATGTGTGTTATTTTTCGGAAGGAACTTTTCGAAGATTGGCTGAGCGAGGGCAAGAAGGCGGCAAAGTCCATGAGACAAACCGATAATGATGTGAAGAAAATTTTGCAGGGACACGAAAATCAGCGGAAATATTGTCCAGAAGAAGCGTTAGCCTTATTTTTCGAATGTAAACTAAACATTCTTATAATTTATTAAGAAACAGTGCGCTTGGGGCAGGACACAATATGTGTTCCTCCTATAGAATTTTCAGAAAGCAAAAAGGTCTTGCAATCTTTGCAATGTTTTGAATGATTTAAAATTAAGTTATGTTACAAAATTAAAACATTGGCAAGAAAATTTTCTGAAACTTTTTTACATACTTTTTAAAGTATATTTATTTTTCAATCCTCTCAAATCCAACCCTTCATTGCTTGGATTTTTTTATTATTTTCAGCGAATTCACGGATCTAATATTATCATGTCCACAAAATTTCAGAATTTTAAAATAATATTTATCTTTCAACCCCCTCAAAAACAACCCACCTATTATTTATAATTTTTTAACAATTTTTGATATATTCACAGATATCATATTATCATACTTAGAGTTTCGGCATTCTAGAAGCAAAATTATTTTTCAACCTCTCAAAAACCACCCCCTTAATGCCTAGAATTTTTTCACTATTTTTCCGGTCTTCTAACAACTATTTTAAGCTCATTTAGATATTTGTAGAATTTTGTCCACCTAGAAGTTGCAAATGGCCCACTGTGCGATGTGTCCAAGGAGATGAAGGGAAAAGGAATTAGTGAAACCGTGCGCCTAACAAGCAACTACGACAGATAGCGACGATAGCGTGATACTGTCAGATGATCTACACTCCTAAATGAGCTAGCTATCTGAAATGGGAGAAGCTATGATGTGTCATATAAAGGGTGATTCACATATTATCTGAAAAACTTGAAAAACTTGTTAAAATTGAAGTTAATGCCATAAAAAAAATTAGTAGAACGTACGAGAATAGTAGATTGTAATACAAGTGTACAAGGGCTTCATTGCAAAACGATGTATGAAAGAAGGAACACGAGCGCAGCGAGTGTTCCTATCATACGAGTTTTGCAATGAAGCTTGCCATATGTGTGTTACATACTATTTTTTCTACGGTTGTGAAGTTATTTTCCTTTTTTAAAGTCTTTCCAATATTTTAAATTTGCTGCCTGTCAGATTTTATTTAAAGTGACATTTTCCGCAGTTATTCTGAAGTTACAAAATTTGACTTTGTAATTGCAATTCATGTGTAATCAATGTACATTTATAGAATTTAATTGTTATTACCAGTAAGTAATATAAAGTTCTTTAAGGTAAACACACTATTTTATTCCGGTGTGTGAAGATATAATCAAGGCGTGCGGCAAAGTGGTATTTTGTGCATTCATTTTGAAGCTAGAAAATTTGACTTTCAGCACAATCGTAAAAAAAATATATTAATGTTATTGAACGCTATTTAGTTGAACAACTGTAGTTTGGTTATATTGGGTCAAGTCTTGTTAACCTTGCCGCTACCGGTTTTGTTCGTGAACTTTTTACATTCTGCTGCAACTTTGTATACTGTACTATGCGGTTTTATTTCAATATAGTCGACCAGATCCCAGTGCCCAGATAGCACGATTTGATTCCTGGAATATTCATTGATTATACGTTTGGAAGATCTGATTATTCCTAAAATAATTTTTAAATAATCCAGACGTTACAGGAATATTCTTTTTTTATCCAAATGGCACAATTTTTAGATATTCTACGATTATCCAAAACGCATATTACAGGAATAATCAAGTTACTCTAGGAATATTTGAAAAATATTATAATAATACAATTTCTCCTTAATAGAATATTCCTAGATTATTATTTCACTCTTTCACGAATATTATGGGTATAAGCTTATATTATTCTCACATACAGATTGATTCCTATTTTATTGGATTTTTATGTTGCATTACATAATATGTAATAATAAGTCGACGAATAATACCCAATTTTAAACTGAAATGGCATTTACCAGTTACTTATATATGATTATTTTCTTGACTTATCATTGTTTAATATACGAGAATGATACCAGAATGGAACGAAACTACAACAAGAGACACGATAATTGCTTACAACTACCGATTTTTAACTCTTGGTTTTCGTCAGAATCATCAGTGTAGCGCATATTGCATGTAAGATTCTGCCTCAAGGTTATCACACCGGAGAATTATGTTAGATTGCCGATACGAAATATTAGGTGAATACTCATAGACCAGTAGTAGGATTAAGTCGGCGAGTTATAACCAAATTTATCTACAAAAATCTATTGCAAACTTGGAAAGGCTTCGAAATGAGTCAAATACCAATAAATAAGCGGTTAATTCTAAATACACGTGACATAACAGTTAATTGCCTTCGCTGACATTATTATATAATTGGCATTTGATGCCATCTCTTACCTATAGTTCCAACCGACGTTTGCGTGTTTAATGGGAACATTCCTGTAATATTTTTCCTGGAATATTATTGTCTTCTTCTCAAAAATCATATATCTTCTAAGAATATTAGACTATTGTTCAAAAAGAATATTCTTGTATTATTTTCTTGGAATATTATTGTTTCCTTCTCAAAAATTATATATATATATATATATATATATATATATATATATATATATATATATATATATATATATATATATATATATATACTAAGAATATTATACTATTGTTCAGAAAGAATATTATTTTATTATTCGTATGAAATATTCTAGTATCAACATATTTAATTATATATATTCCTGGAACAATACGATATTATTTCGAATATATATACTCCCTAGAGGACATTTACAGATCATTCTTAGAATATCTTGTGCTATGTGGGTGGAGTGCAAGTAAATATGTTTTAAATGATTTTGATGTTTTGTTTTCATTTTCTTCTGCTTTATCGGATTTGTGTGGATGCATTATACATCCAATTAATTATTGTTGCCAAGAGATCTAAATTATCTTATACCGGGTGTAAACGAATAGTGGGCCACCCCTGTAACTTCCTTGTATTTGAAGATATCGGAATGAAATTTTGTATGGTGAAATTAGGTAAGATTTCCAACTTTTTGAGACCTATCCGCCATATTTATCACTTCCGGTTTCACCGGAAATGGCCCCAATAATCTTTTCTAAATGGACCATCCTATATGTTTTTACATTTTTGAAATAAAGATCACATTTTGGATACATTTATACTATTTTGAACAATTTATACAGTGTTGCACGAAAAATAATTCGAATTTTAGTTATCAATCTATATGGCTGCGAATATGTTAAAATTAATTTTGTTCCAATGTAATTCATATAAAAAATACGAAAACGTCAATATGTCCAATAATACATCATATAGGGTGCTGTAAACTCATTAAAATCACATTTTTCAAAATGACTCATTTGTTTTAAATATTATGATATGGGCCACCCGGATATTCAGAAAGCTCTATTTAGTAGGGGTTAAACGGTACCAAAAGTTCCGTAATGTGTAATCGTTACCGGCAGGAATGACAATTTTTCTTAAGAAATTTGTGATTTAAATCTAACTTCAATTAAATTTTTATCAATCCTGTATATTTGTGTTAATATTTTATGATATGCCACCCTCCGCAGGAGACAGAATGGGCCTCTGGCTCATTCTTGTTGAATATCATAAAATATTAACACAAATATACAGGGTTGATAAAAATTCAATTGAAGTTAGATATAAATCATAAATTTCTTAAGAAAAATCTTACCTAATTTCACCATAAAAAATTTCATCCCGATATATTCAAATTCAAGGAAGTTACAGGGGTGGCCCACTATTCGTTTACTCCCGGTATATTTTTACAGTTTTGCTAACATAATTATTACTAACTAACTAAAACTAACTAACTAACATTTTAAATCACTGTACCCAGACTGACACAACAGTAAAAAATCCATTACATTTTTACTTTCATTTACCTAAATAAAATAAAGTAATCACGATTTGTTTCAGCTAGAAGATTTCAAAAGAAATGTGTGCACACTGTGCACGTCCTTGATTTTCTCTGAATCTATTTTAATTAATTTTCTGTTTTCTGATTGTCTGATCGTATTTTTTAAAATTAATTTATAGATCTGTAGCAGCTGTTAAAGCAAACCGTAATAAGATAAAAGCATATTTCGTACAGAAATAGACGTCTGAATTATTAAATAATGTCACGTTTTTTGAAAAGCATGCAGTTTACCAGAATGAATAATAATTTGCGAGGCAAAACACCATTTCCCTAATGTAAAAGAGAATAAAGAACGTCAAAAGGAATGCAAAGATCTCAATCCACTGAACCCTGAGCGCGAAATCTAAAGGAATGAAAAGACACGGTTAAGAGAAAGGCGGCAATCCCTATGTTACTCATGGCGAAATATGACAGTTATTTTAATTCAACTTTGTAAACTGATTAAATTGTATGAAGGCAAAATTAAACCAAAAAAATAATATGTTCGATTTTAAATCGATGGAGTGTAATTATGCATCTTGAAACAGAGATGCACAACGTGAACTTGGCAGTATAGAGAAAATGGAGTAAAAAGTAAATTAGTAGACTGTAGAGCTATGCGTATACTTGTGAAATACTTAGAGAAAATATTTAAATACTTTTGTTGCACTTGTAATTGTACTTAAACACACGTCAGTTATACAAGTAATTTTAATTTTACTTAAGTACAATTATTGTATTGTACTTATATTAATATTTTTTTAGCCATAAGTACTTTAATAACTACAATTAATTTTCCTTATCTTACTTTTTACCATTGCTTTATTTATTTGCATGTACTCAGTAGTAATAGTAGTAATACAACCGCTGAGCATACTTCTGTATGTCATTCATTTACCAGAGATTCACCCATTTGGATGTTGTTGGTAATTGTCCAGCGATTAAAAAAAAATTTGGTGATGGTCTGTGCGAGTGGCCATTTTGGAGAATCGACGCCATCTTTGATTCTTATTAAAAATGCACTGCATAGGGATGTGAGGTATCATTTTACGTGTTTTTAGGGTGCTGAACACGTTCCCGATAGTATAAATACTGAAAAGTATTCATTATTTAGTATAGAAGATACGAATCAACGTCTTTTATGTTTATACTAAACAGATTTACATTGTTTCATAAAACTCGAAGTAACATAAAATGAATAAGTCAATGACATCATTAGTTTAAGTATATGACATGACTAATATATAACAAAAAACAATATATGACTTCTTATATCTATAATTTTAAACAGCAGACGTAATAATTTACATTGCAATATTAGAATACTTATAGTCCACGCAAATTAGACGAAAAAATAGAGAATACAAGAAAAAAATCATATACAAATTATATTTGGGCCATGCATAGTTTATGGGGGTAGAAGTAAGGATCCGAAAAGTTCTCACCTTACCCGTTGATGAAAACATCCTTTTGGGGCAAAAAACCACCCCTAGACAGTTAGTTACGATTATTCTCATTTTCCTTCGAATCCGTCATTCCCACGAAAAACAGGTATAGAAACAAAAATATTCGTCGTTAAATTCTACACAAAAAAAGTTCTATGGTCGATTTGCGTACTCCCCGCCGTTTTCTCGCTATCGACGTTCATAGTAGGGGGTAGTTCTCGGCGAAAAATCGGTGGTACTCGATTTTTCAGAGCGAATATCTCCGAACGGCTACTTTGAAGTCAAAAATGGTTATAATGAAACTTGTAGAGCGGATTCTCCTCTACAAGATTCATCTTGTACTTTTCTTTTTTTTTATTATGTTTGTTGAATTTTCTCGCTTTTATCACAATTTTAATATTTATTATTTCTTTTCGCCCAAATTCTTTGAAAACATCACGGCAGTGGTATGTTTGATCTTCGGATTCTATCGAACCTGCTCGACAGATTCCGGTTTTGGGGAATGTGAGGAAGGGGGGCAGGTATGAATTGTCCATTCTCAACGCTCGAATATTTAGTTGTGAAATACCGTTGTTAGACTCGGTGCGTATTTCGTGTTAGTTCGGATGTTTTGAGAATCTGTAAGGAAACTGTGCTGTTTGCACATGCATTTAGTAGTTGCGACACTACTTCTGCTTTGTTCGGTAAAGGCAAAGCACAAACTGTAACTATACTTAATAGAAGAGATTTGGATGACATTGTGCCTATATTTAACAATCCTCAATCAACAAAAGAAGAAGTCGCAACTGCTGGAGAGCGTTTCACGATGGCGTTATATAAAGCTCCAAAGAAAGAGAAATCTTTAAATAGACATAGATTTCTGACATTCAATAAATTGGTTGGGAAATCAAGTAACGCTGTACTATTATCGAGACTACCGCCAACGTCTGCTGCTTCTCATCAGCGTGCTTATAGGGTTTTTCATCAAATTCAGTTATGGAGAGGAATAAACCTTGATCCGACACAATGGAGTTGGAAGAAAACTGACACCGTTCTTTCATCCATTTTTACACCTGAGGCATCAGCTCCGTCTTCCGTTCTACAACTTATATCTTGCAACTGCGGGATGGGTTGCGGGAAACGATGGGGGTGTGTAAAAATAGGATTGCGCTGCTCAACCATGTGCTCCAACTGTTACGGACAAGGCTGCTTAAATTCACCTACCGAAGATAAGTTGATTGAGTTGACTGAAACCGACAATGACGACAGTGGAATAGGCCTACAGGGGAAACCACTACCTCATGGGTGGTGTGGAAACTAGGTCATATTACAAAGTGCGTATCCTCGAAAAAAGCGAGAAAATTCAACAATAATAGTAAAAAAAAAAGAAAAGTGAATCTCATAGAGGAGAATCCGCTCTACAAGTTTCATTATAACCATTTTTGACGTCAAAGTAGCCGTTTCGGAGATATTCGCTGTGAAAAATCGCGTACTACCGATTTTTCGCCTAGCGCTTCAAACTACCCCCTACTATGTACGTCGATAGCGAGAAAACGGTGGGGAGTACGCAAATCGACCATAGAATTTTTTTTATGTAAAATTTAATGCAGAATATTTTTGTTCCTATACCTGTTTTTCGTGGGAATGACGGATCCGAACAAAAATGAGAATAACCGTAACTAAGTCCCGTCTGGGGGTGGTTTTTCGCCCCAAAAAGGTGTTTCCATCAACGGATAAGGTGGGAACTCTTCGGATCCTTAATTCTACTCCCATGAATTATATATAGCCCAAATATAATTTGTATATAAATTTTTTCTCCTAAAAAGAAGGAGCGTGGACTATTATTATGACAATCAATAAGGGCTACACTTCTGCAATGACAGCAAATGCAACAAGATATTCCATTTGAAAAACATAAACATGAATCTCTTGCACACTTTAGACATGAGCAACTAGGCTCAAGTTCGTTGCTGGGAGAAAAGAGTGAAGTTGTACGTGAGGGCTCTAGACAATCACCTACATCTTCGTAACTCAACTGTATAGAATCAAGTTGCATGATGTCATCATTTAAACATGTTATATACATATAAATGTGTGTTGTAGGAGGCCCTTAAAATGTGTGATCTAATTGATGCACTGGTTGGTGGGAGGTCTTCCATGAAAATGTTTTTCCCATGTGTGTAAAGAAACATTCGTAACTCGTCCATTGTTTTTCAAAACTTGTATGAGATATTTTTCTGCTAATTGTATCGACTGCTCCATTACTTCACTCGCAGGAATTCCGAAGATTGTGAGAAATGCTTTGGGTGTACTTGCCATTCCATCATGTTTTGTACCTACTTTACTAGTGCAGTCTGTCCCAGTTAGGAAGTGTAAAGCAGGAAGTACATGGCATATTGCAATTCGTTCAGCCATTATATGAACGGGAACTTGGCGCGTTGAGCTCCAACACCTAGACGAATCCACAATTTCTTCAATCCAAGATTCTTGACGGTAGTCCAATGATATAACAGAAGAACCAGATCTTCTGTATCATTCGACAATACCATCACCTCTGTTTGTTGCATGTTTAATATGGGACATAATACGGAGATCTGCCTCCTCTAACATGGCAAATTGTAGTTCTTCGTGGGATTGTCTTCAATTGGTTTGCTGTATGGACATGCATATGGTTGGGTTAGGAAAAGATGTAGCATTACAGAAGACCTGCATATTTAGCAGTATATTGCTGCATTTTTCTAGTAGATATGATTTGAGATAGTCTTGAAGTTTGACTTTGTTGGAACTAGAAGACCAAAATTTGTCTTTTTGTACAGGAATAGGTGTTGTATTTTTAATGGAGTGAAGGTTGATTGATTCACATGTGCCACGACGAATTCGTTTGGCGACTTATCGAAGTAAGAATCAAATATGAAGTCAATTCCTGCTGCTGTATTTGCTATAATATTTTTCACATATAAACAGACAGCCTCCTAGAAATCTCCAAATGTTTTCAAATTTTTGGAATATTTGATAACTTTGCTGAACTGCCATCTGTTTCGGTTAATATACCTTTTCAAGTTCTGAAGATAGCGTGCTCTTGTTTGTCTATCTAAATAACCCGTTTTCATCGAAAATGAAAAAATTGTCAACGATCTCATATTTTAACAGTTCATTAATAGGGTAACCTTTCTAGCTAGTTGAATAGTGCATTGAGCCATAAACACACATAAACACACCACAGATAGTAGTAGACAACCCCCAAATCCATAGCCAAGGCTGTGCGGAAGGGGGTTACACATTTAGAAAAACGCAGACATACATCCACACCCACCGGCGTTGTCAATACCGGGGCAGGAGGTCGAACCCAGAGCGCGGTAGGCAGTCGATCAGCGTATTCACCACTCAATACGCCTTAACCGATTGAGCTACCGCGCCATAGCTTGATTTTTTTAGGTGTCTTAGTTTTTACAGTCTGTTTCTCTGTGAAGATGCTATTAATAGGTGGTAAATTCGTTCTATGGATGGTATCTGAAATATTAGCTTTCTTATCAATAAATCTGTGTTTCCTAAATGTTTCATACGGTTCATTTCCTACAGTAAAAATCTGAAGTAACTTATTTTTCACTAATAATTATTTGACATAATAGGTATGGTTTCAGTTTTATATATTTCAATTTTTGTTCAAATGTTATTTTAATGTCTTCAACATGTTCAGCACCCTTAAAAATATGTAAAATAACACCTCACATGCTTATGAAGTGCATTTTCAATAAGCATCAAAGATGTCGTCCATGGCCACTCGCACAATTCATCACCCATTTTTTTTCAATCACTTCACGATTAACAACAATACCCAAATGGGTGAATCTCTGGTAACTGAATGACATACAGAAGCATTATCAGCAAATTGACTATAGGGCCGGCAAACACTCAAACGTGTAACTAGACGGCATTTGATGATAAAAACAATTCCTTTGAAACGGGTATTCTACAAGCCATATAGAACCATATTTGATGGTGGCCTAAACAAATTCCCTTAGAATATTATTTATACAGGTTGTACGAAGTAAAGTCACTACCTCCACAACTATTTTCCCTTAATTTCCATCGTACTGATTTCAGACCGAATCTCTATTGGATTGTACCTCGTGCTCTTTGTTTCATGATGTCAGAATGTTTTACCACCGTCTTGGATCCACCATATTGGATTCGAATTTTTATTTTAAACAATGGAAGTCCTGTGACATATCATTTTAATTTAGCTGAAATTACAGACAAAAGGATATACTTCGTCGATGAACGTTGGCCGACAAAATTCACCAATCAGCCATAAACTAGTTGTTTTCATGTCAAAAACAACCAAATCGGACGCCCAAAATAAGCAATGTCAAATGTGACCTAGCATTATTCCAGCGATGTTTCGTTGTTAGTCTGACAAGAAATATGAACATGAAATATGAATACCTCTTTTGAATATGAAAACCAAACTATTCCTCCATCACTTGCTTGTATGGGAGAAATGCGACACGATAATAAATCATACATAATTCATATATTAGAGAACATCATCGGTAAGAGACGAGTTACTTCAGAAAAATGTGATGGCATTATATATAATAGAGCTACGCTTGTCTACTTATTATTACTAAGAACCTTGCAGACTTTTGGCGAATACTGTAGCAAGGAATTTCTTCAGCATGTTATCAAAGATTCCCAAGAATTTTCCTCAAAGAGAGTGGATTTGGTTTTGGATCTTTATTCTACTGATAACCTCAAGAATTCAATATGTGACATCAGAGGTTCTGGCATACGCTGCGAACTTAGATCAACCACCAAGATTCCAAAAAAGTTGGAAGCACTTTCTTAGCAATACGCAAAACAAAGAAAAACTTTTCAAACCTGGCGATCGAATCCAGATGCAACGGTTGTCTTTCAAAAGCAATCACGCCCAGTGGAGTCATTAAATGACGAGGTTATTAATCAATTAGAGAAACATGTAATAGCGGTATTGTAACAACAGGATGTCGCAAATCTAAATGATGCTCGCAAATTGCTCTTTGCAAAGAGTAATCCACTGCAGAATCTGCCAACCACTCTGGATTTTCTGAAGGTGCATAGCCTCCGTGCAGCCCACCAAGCAGGCGAGGTTTAGGGAAAAGCTTTAAACAGGGAAGGTGTCGCTGCTTCACCAGCTAATTGGTGATGGAAAATGCAGATGGGATAATGTATACTGACATGGACATCATTTCCACTTTCGTATGCTTGACGAGAACTAGTTAAGTGCTGTTGTAAAAAAGGATGTGGAAGTTGTTCCTGCGTAACAGATTTAGATACACTGTGATATGTACCAACTGTAGTGAAAACGTACCAACATATTAACTGAAGAATACATCGTGGAGTCTGACTGGAATTACAAGTGATGTTGAATATGTTCTAATAAATTAATGAAATCAGTTGACTTTTAAGTTAAATCTTAGCACTTAATTTCGCATTTCTGGAATATATTATACACAATTATTGAAGAAAACTGTTAATGCATGAATTTCTACCATAATGAGACTCTTTATTAATGTTTTGAAAATAAAAATTAAAAATTCTTTTATTATTATTATTGAGAAACGCTTATTTTCGTATTAAATGTTTGCCATTTTGAAAATTCTGTCCTAACGGAATTTTTTTTTGGCTCCCCTTCTAATATTATTCTATAAAGCTTGTGGAGTGTCCATATTAAAGGAAATTTTTTTATCATTAAATGCCGTATGGTTACACGTACCGACCCTACTATAATACTTTCTGCAGAAATATATTAATAATGAATTTTTATTTCCGTTTTATGTAAAACTTGAAAAATAAATTATTTACTATAAAAAAATGTGTTTCATATTTTCCATGACGTAATGTCCGTAGGCGAATAGCATTTAATATCCTGCCATTAAATGAAACATTGCGCCAAAAGGGGATATTGTCACGTTTTTATGTCCATATAAAGTTATTTAACAATACAGGGTGATCTATTTAAACATGACGTCACAAACTTATGTTCTTATAAATGAAACACTCGATATGGTATTGCATATTTTAATTCTCCTTTTGAAGACGATTCAAGCGATATACCATATACCATTTAAATGGTCTGTGATGGGTGGGTACCTTGATATGGTGAATTTATACCTAAAATATATCAACTGTGAGCTCATTGTGACGTAATGGAACAACATTTTGCAATTTAGTTTGTGCCAAAAATTGTTAAGAAACCTTAAGTTTAGAGTTATAATATCTAATAACATCGGCCATTTTATATCAAGTGAGTTAGGAAACGTCAAATATACTTTTTCTAATTATTTTTTTTTGCATGGAACACCGCTATCTTAAAAAATCTAAAGTTAGTGGAACATGTCATTTTTGGAGACTGAAAAAGCTTAAAACTAATAATATTGCAAATAAATTGCGAAAAAACACTTTCTGGCGATTTACAAAGAAGCAACACGACAAAATACTTCAGGGTATGATGGTCTGGTTTCCGTTATAATATACTTCTTTTATGTAGTTGTATTTTTACTAGGGTGATCTTTATTTTCAAGTTTGGATATTTTTTGCTGCATCCTCCATAATGATACCATTTAATTGAAAAATACCGATTGGCGTACGCTAAAGGATATGTGTCAACTCCCTTTTAGGTAATATAATTTTCTTGCGACAGCACCCTGTATATTTAGTTTTAGTGAAATAGGTTTCTTTATAGGGCTTTTTTATATTTTTATTTTCTTTCTAATTTTCTTACTAAGGCAGTTTTGTTCTCTTCAACTTTTAAAAACGCGTACGCGACATCTGTGTGCTGGAAAGAGGACGGACTTGCCTAGAAGCCTGTGAAGCAAGAAGCACGTACGAAACATAATTCTCCAATTTTTCTCCATTTTAATATACCTGTTTTTTCGTGTAACTACTACATTTTAAGTGCTCTAAACATTAAAATACAATTCACAGCTCTGAGACATACAATTTTCGTGTTACTCAAAAACGCTGGAAGTGGGAACAACGCGGAAAAAAGTCGTTTCCGTTTTCCAGACCCGCGCATTATTTTCGCTCTTATTCATTCATATTTGTATAGGCAAAATGCGCCCTCAATTCCCTATGGCAATTTTACAAAAAACCAACAAAATAACACTGAATAACATATGTTATTTATAAACAGAAAAAATTTCTTACAATTGCTTGGACAAAGTTTCTTTTTAAAAGTAAGAGATATAATTGAACACGACTAAGAGCACACACTGCTTTTGGTCGTCATCTTCTGTCAATAAACTAACACAATTAATTTAATATCACGTTCCGCCACATCATTGATATTTTTCAGTTTTTTTACAAAATCAAAACACTTTAAATAGCTTTCGTTTGCACCCCATACAGAGGGGTCTATTAAATTCGATTTCTGTTTTCATCCAGTATAAATAAGTTTCACTTGATGTTTAACCCCTACCTGATTGCAACCAAACCGTGCGACCCTCTCCTAAATTTTAAAAACCTCATTTTATCAACAGTAATTTCCAAAAAGGCGACAACAGGAAGCTGAAGATGTAACATGTAATTTAAATACATTTTTAAATTAATATCAGTATTCAATATGCCGTTAAACTTGATAACATCTTCATTATTATGTAATAACCTAAAAAAATATAACATATACGAACAAAATTGGTTTGGAAAATGTCGTTTATAACACATATAGCAATCAAAGACGATCGTTTGAATATTGGCATCTCACTCCTTACAATTGAACTTCCTGAAACAGATAAAGGATGTATGTCTTCCACAATCTACGACCTACGCACACTCGTTCAGCGCGTTAGATTTGGAAGTAATGGTAATGAGTACGACTAGGCTACATAGAAGCGCATCAGTCTCGTGATTCAGTCGTCAATGCCGCACGTATTGTTTGTTCTTCGTAGCGCAATTAACCCATTATACCTGAATTCGCAAGCTAAAAATCTGTTGTTTTTTTTTTGTTCCAATTGAGTACTGCCAATGCCAATCTTATAACTCCCTGTCTCTCTTGGGGTTATTTAAAATGAATTCTAAATAAATAAAAATACGAAATTAACAATAAACTAATTTATTAACAAAGTGGTAGAGCAAATGAGAATAACACTACAGGGTATGGGCGAATAAATTTGTGCTAACGAATAAAGAAGTACAAACAAATAATCAAACAAATGCACAGATATACGGAGAGACAGACATAATGGTATAAAATACAAAAGATAAATAGGTAAAACGTAATAAAGGGAGATTGGCCAATTCCGCAAGGAAAAAGCTATTAATAATAAATAAATGATTGTTCATTCACTTATCAGAATTATTTTCCGAGCAAATTATCCAAGAATGAGCAATTAAATATTTATTTAAGTTTAAAGGCAAAAACAAGCTAGAAGACTTAACTAAAAGGTACAAATGGGAGTATTTATACACCCACAAAAATTTACATAATTCCTCGAACGAAATACGTAAAGATAAATTTTAATATTAAACATATAGCACTCCAAAAGTAAATTTGAGTGTTTAGTCGAGATAAAAAATTAGCAAGTACAAATTAAGCTTGCTTGCAGTGTTCATGAAAACGTAAAGGTAACGAACACGTACTAAACTGTAATCAACTTGATAAACTACTGGCTCAAATCTTCCCAAATTGATGACTCGTGCATAAACAGGAAAATATAAAGTTCAGATCGGTACTTACATAAGTTCACTTTGGACATTACCAATAAAACTGCAATCCTATTTAAAGTTGAAAACGTAGATTGAACGCACTATTATTTAGCCACTTTTAGGTGGATATTACACATATCAATACTTATTTCGAATGTACAGCTCACAAAAGCACACATAATAAATAATTAATTTATAATTTTTATGGTTTAACTAAACCATTTAAATTCTGGAACTTTTAATATCTTCACTCAAATTTGGTTAAAAGATTGACTGTGGGCTCGCTTAAAGCGGCCGTGGAAAGTGTCATGGTTGCCGCTTGGCTCGGTATTTATCTCTTCCCCCACTAGTAGTCGAAATACCTCACTCCTTAAACCCGCGAATTTAAACTATGGTTTCTCATTGGAGGAAAGGCATTATTTTCAAATGTTTACCAGTAAAGCCGAGAACTAGGTGACGGTTACGTTACCTTCTAGAACCTTACAGTAGCGGCGATAATTTATTTTTTAAGAGGTAACAAAATAGGTAATTTATGTACGGAAAATACGAAATAATGTAATTTAAGGGCTTTTATGCCTGGGAATAAAAATGACCGTTACAATCTGATTCTTTGTATCTAGTCAAGTCGAACTTATTATTATTAATCATTATTAATAATATTATTAATTATTATTTAATAATAAATTTGCTCTGCCTATGGTACAAAATCATTGCCATCCTTTAACAAATTAGTTCAGGCAAAATAGGATGATGACGTTAGTTCAAAGATCCATTGCTCCAACTATATTATATTATAATAAAGTATGCGTTGATATGTAATTAACACTTTTCTAATGTTGTGAAAATCCTCTATATTCTTAAAAGTATTTGATAAAATTACCTCAGCTATTGATTATCAAGAGCTTACTCTTTTCACATTACACCAAGCTTGTGATAAAATCATCAATCATCAACTATTTTCGCCAACGCTGCGTTATTATAGATTTAGTACAAACTAGCAAACTTTAATAAAAGGTTATTAGACTGATCGTCAGCAGAAGGTAATTTTAAATAAAAGACTCCCAGGATTAGTATATTTACAGCGGCGTTCTACAGGGTTTCATTGTTACAAAACTCGCGAAATCAGACACCTGCAGAATTGATGCAACATAAATATCTGGCTCCCAGTGACGATGAATGAACTCCTCTGGGTCAGAATTCCGAAAGTACAATGAAATCGCGCTAAGAAAATCACCTTTTCAATAAAAGATATAAAAGCGCCTTTGCGTAAAAATTTAGAAAGTGCAACGATGTTCTATTAAAATCCGTTAAATTACATTATTTTATATCTTCATTACAAAAACCGCTGCCAAGGAATCACTACTTCCACATCCAGATTTTCTATCGAAGTCACAAAACGAAAAAATTTTGTATGTGGAAATAATTGTTTATGGAATTTTAATAACATAATTTTTGAAATCCTCTACCCCAAAAACCCATAAAACGATACCCCACATCGGTAGTGGGGTGGGGGTGGGGGGTGGTGATAGGTGGTGGTAGTGGGGGTGGCTGAAGTAAAAAATAGGTTGGTTCTTGTACACACACTAAATCACAATTTTTTTTCATCCCCTTTAATAATGGGGTGGGGTGGTAATGGGGGTGGCTAATGCCCATTTTTTTTTTGAGACCGTAGCTTCTCTTGTATATACTAAATACCAATTTTATGGACTAATACCTACGTGATTTATCTATTTACCCCAAATTTACCCCAATTTACCCCCCAACCCTTCGACGGAATAAGATGAAAATATAATCTATTTCTAGATCTCGTTATGGTACATATGTGTACCAAATTTCAAGTCAATATCTCAAACGGTTCCAGAGTAAACGTGCGCACAAAAAAGTTACAGACCGACAGACAGAAATTTTTTTTTCGCTCAAACTTAAAATCTCGACGTTTCATGACATTTTAAGCCTATTTGAACAATAAAAGTTTTTTTTAAGTTTTTTGTCGTTACTATACTTCCACTGGATGTGGAAGTAAAATTACTAAAATTACTTAATTCGTTATTTTTATTAAAAAGATTTAATGCCGGCCCTGTCAGACATCCTGTTGTTTACAAGGAGACAATTATCTCGGTAAATACCGAGTTAGCCTTCAAGAAATTTCATAAAATACGCGGGAAAAACGGCCGCATGAAAACTGTTCCTCCAATCGGCAAGTGCGAATATGACATGGTAATGTCTAGTTATCTTGGTTACCGATCCCCGAAAATAAGGTGCTAGGCGCGCGTATAAAACCTCAAAGGAATATTAAATATTCACTTCTCAGTAGCCCTCGGGCTTGCAGAATCTGAGTTAAGAAAGTCCTGTGTGCTGTTTGAAAAGAACAATGATGAACTTTATCAAATAGTTACACAATACTCTTTGTCTCGTAAATACGTGCATACTTACTAAGAATCTGAGAAGTTATTATGTTTGCTTTACGAATGGTTAAAATGTAAAAAGCCTCTCCAATGTAAGTGTTCAGTATACCTAAAATGGTATAATTATGTCTATAATTGTGCATACAACTGCTATAACTTTGTTCTGCACTCAGTATAGTGTATACCTTGAGGCCCAGCAGATTCTGTACGTACATAAACAAATCTTCCATTTGACTTCCCCTGACTTTAAACCAGTTTTATCTTTTATCTCTCTATTTTTCGTGTAGGCAAACAGACAGAAATGTTTTCGCAAGTGCTACGCCGCAGTTGTTTAAAACTCATGTTAATTTGGCTTTAAAGAAATTATGTACCATACAGACCGTGTATACACACACACAAAATGTACTAATTAGTTAAGTCTGTTACATTGCTCTTGATTTATAATTTTTGTAAATATCTAGTTATTCATTCTTAAACAGTTTGTTTTCGATTCTCTTTTTCTTAAGTGAATGAACATTTATTTGTTTATAAGTACCTTTATATTTTTACATTCGGAATTGGCCAATCTCCCCCCCTTTCTTACGTCTTTATGAATTATCTTTTGTTATTATGTAATATTTATGTCTGTCTCCCTGTGTGTATCTTTTATATAATATTTATTTGTAGAATATTGTTATCGTTAGCATATTTTTATTTATCCACGCCCTGTATGTCTCAATGCTCTACCCATAAATTTCTTTTTGTAATAAATTTTGTTTTCGTTAAATAGTTGTTTTTTATTTCAAAAGTCAATTCTTTTATTTACGAATTTTGCTTTTAAAATCTTGTTTTTTATAGTATAACCGGGCAATGTTTGCTTTCTCTCTTTAAGGACTGTTATTAAGATAATTACCTTTCAGAAAATAACCTCGTTATAACAAAAAAAGCCTTTAAGTAAAAACATTAGACATGGCCGTCGACATTAAATTTTGGGGAAATTATGTCAAAATATGAATTTTTGCTAACAAAAGTCGATATTTGTCTTGGTACATTTTTAAACATTCTGAAAAGTGATTTTCATCCGCCATTAAGAGTTCTGAGGAGAAGCATCAAATGGCGAAGAAACATTTTACGAGTGATTACTCCTGACGAATCATACAATCGTCTTGAGCTACTTAAAGTGAACTAAAATTTATTAATCATCATTACCGTTAATTCCAATATTTTCAACCAACTAAAACATCTCAAACCTTCAAGGAATTTGAATCTTTTTGTGCCACTAGAATATTGCCTTCTCTCTAACCCTTATATGTAACACATCGGCATGTATTCTACGCTTACCACGTGTGTTATGCAGATTTGATTTGCTTTCTGTACTTAGTTAGACATTGATTATTTTTACATTTAAATTGAACTTTATAACCATTACACTACATGAGTGAATTTATACAAGCCGTCATTGAACTCGTTCTCTTTCAGGTTATTACCTCGAGCAATTCTGTAGGCTAGGTTGGCCACTAATTTTTAAAGAACTTCGTAAAGTTCCTCACATCTGTTTCAGGATGTCGGCGAAAACGCAGAAACTAACGAGGTAAACAATAACAATGAACAATGAAATAATATTAAAACATAAATGGTATGCCTTGGAGATCTTGTCGACAATACTGGTGGCTGCAAATATGAGATTCGGCGAAATATACAGATGACAAGGAATAGTAGCAGTTCAAGATAAACAAAAATTGTTTTTACTCGTCTGTCCAAGAACTCAGATCCTAAGCCGTAAAAGTTGGAACGAACCTCTCTGAGAATGGACAAAATACCTAACGTTTTAGAAGGTGAGACTCTCGCCCTTAACTAATATATTCGGGTCGTATTCTTCAGACGATAGGTGACAGAAAACATCTACCCCTGACAAGAAAAACTGTTGGGAAATCTCACCAAAAGGATTGCTTTGTTTCACAATTGATACAGAAATATGAAAACGAGGGAATAAAAACAATTACTGCGCAGACGATGCCGATGAATCGATTGTTGAGCCTGCCAACAACCAAAATCAGTGTGAAACAATTGCCATCTTTGATCTCCTCACTCTCATTATTGCCCTTGCTATAGGAATCAAAGACGTTTAAGAGACATGTTCAAGGAAATGTAACAGAAAATATCTACAGCTTTCACAGTTTATAGCTTTAGAAAGCTTTAAAAAATTGCTCTTGTATTCAGCGGTTTTAACTTCGAACAACAGCCTTAATGAACTGCTGGAATGATTTAAAAATATTGTTCGTACATTTAACAATCTACAAAAGAGGAAAACGCAAGTGCTGAATAAATATTTACTATTGCCTTCTATAAATCATTGAAGGATGAGAGTTACAAATCACCAAAGATTTAATTGATTTAACAGTTTGGTTAGCAACTTCAATTACTCTGTTATTTTACGCTCTTATAACGTCTGCTGCTTTGGAAAGAACAGATACTATAGACTAAAAATTGAGGTGGAAGAAATCTACCAATTTTTCGACGCCAATATTCACCACGAACAGTTCCTATTTATATTCTTCGCAAGATAATAGAAAATTCACTTGGAAATATTTTTGTTACTGTACACTTGTATTAGAAAATGAAGCACCCACCGCACGAATGGCAAGTCTCCAAATATATATTTATCAAGACACCTAAAATACGAACTTCTTATAAAACATATCTTCCATTTTTTCTTATTCATTTGCCATTTGATGCATTTAGTAGTTTTATTTTCGCCTTGTATAATCTGGATGGTAAACTGTTCCAAATATTTTCATAAAATTACACAAAACTATTCTTTGATTCAGGTAGATACTGAGTTACTTAAGACCATCCCCACTACTACACTCTAAGTCATGTGTCCTTTCCTCGGTAAGAAATTTGAAGCCTAATACGCTGTTGTCGTGAAATACAGACCCGCTAAAACCTGTACCAGTAAAAATACAGACTTCTAAAAATCTACACCAGTAAAAGTACTGACCGGTTAAAAGTTGTACTAGTAAAAAAAGTAGAGAACCATAAAAGCTGTACCAATAAAAGAAAACACCTGTTAAAAGATGTACCCGAAAAATATAAAATCATAGAAGAGTTGTATTTTACTGGTATGACAATACTAAGTTTTAAATTTTCCACTGGGGAAGGCGTGGCTTAGGGAGAATGGTGGGAGTGGTCTTGATGTAGAAGCCAGCAAAACTGATTAAAATAACAAAAATTGTAGTTTTTCAAATTACCCTAAAAATCGATTTAGAAAAAATTTCGGTCTTATAAGAAGATAAGACGTTTCGTAAACATGGAAATGGACGCGCTAGATGCTTATTTGACTTTTGTTACGCGATCCTGATTGTAAATCTGTCAGTTTGTGTCAGTTTGACATTAAAAATATTTTTGTAAAATTGCATAAATACACCGTTGGTACATGGTAACTAGAGACAAAAATTATAATTCTTAAATTTGTAATGTTTTATTTTGTTTTTGGTCCAATTGAGAGTAAATTAAATCAACTATATGCAATATGTGCATTTAAAAGCTAAACGTAATAGAAACTCTGTTAAATTTAGCAAAAGCTAACTTGCGTTTATTCAGTGCAAAACTGTTGTCATTGGTTGAAATTTAAAAACTCACGATTGGTTCATAATTTATGAGGGGAATAATAGACTATAAAATCGAATATAACAAGCCTAATTACAACAGTATACGAATGCGTTTTGAAAAAAGCTGGAGAGCCTTGTATAACTCACATAATGCCGTAAATAGCATTACAGTCAAATCCTCTATAGGAGCTTATAAAGCTACTAAACTCAAGCGAACCAAAAATTATTCTTACCGTCAGCAACTGCACCTTTCAGCCCAAAATCGTAAAACATTTTCTTCTAAGATTTTATTGAATCTTTTTGTGCCAGTTGATCGGTACTCTAATTCCCCCATTACATGTAGTTGTGATTAAGCATATTCTACGGGATGTGTCCATCCTCACCATATTTGGTATGCAGATCTGATAATCTTAAGTATAATTAGATAGGCGATCTACCAATATTTACATGTACACTCATTGAACTTTAATACAATAAATGGTATTATTTGAATCATTGCAGTTTCTTGATTGAATGATTAACAAGTTTAACATTTTATGCGATTCTGTGTGTTGGATCATCAACTGAATTTATAGAAACTTCATAAGGTACACCACGTCTATTTTTCAGTACATCGACCATATTACAGAAGCCAACGAGATGATTTCTATAAAATTGGTTATAAATTAAGAATTGATTAGAAATATATCAAATAAAGTGCATCGTATAAAAGGCTAAGAGCAGTTAAGAAATTCACAGTAAGTAAAAATTTATAGCGATCCTAGGTCATCTCTTGGGGATTATCAGAACCCCCTGAGAGTAATAAACCGTCGTATCTTGGAAAAGGCATGCCTGGCGCCCTCAACAAATAAAATTGCTCTATCCTCTAGGCATTGGTGGTGTGTTCTTCTACAGTCTCAAGTTATCCACTACCTATTGATCCATTTCATTTGTTTAAGCACTTTAAATACACTCCGAATATTTCATTGACTGGAACGACACTTTTATAGTGGCATAAAATACATAATTATTACCTTAAAATCAATAAATTATTAGAAAAATAAATCCCGCAAAAGTTCAATTCCAACGAAATTTCATTAGTATATTAAATTTTAATATGGCACTGAGAAGCCCCACTGGTATAAATAACCGAAAAGTAGATATTTATTCCCAGTGGATTAGAAACTCTTGGAAATAAATTATGATTTATAGGTAAAAATGCTACAGTTGATTTACATCAATTCGGTTTGGGTGGATTTGTGAAATGAAAACGCGTATTTCATTTCCAAGGGGATTATTATGTAAATGGTGTGGCCGTGCTTTCAAGTGCCGAATCCTCGACATTGTTTCTATTCAATGTAACCGAAAGGGAGGATAAACATTATCGATAGGGTGTCTATACGGGTCAATTTATTTCGACACAACTTTTCCAATTCCATTTCAAAATTCAATATATTTTTGTAGGTATCGGTCATTCCCTGCTAACAACAGAACAATGGCCGTAATTTATCTTCCGCATAAAATTGCTTGGAATCCTAAATTGCTGAATATTTTTAGGTAACGGTTGTTTTCAAAAATGTATAATCTCCAAATCAAAAATGAATTAACAGAAAATGGTAATGTCTATAGCTGCAAATAGTACACTAATATAAAATTGCAAGAATCACATATTTTTTTAAATTACACTGTTCAACACTCGAACATAACTCTGCGTAATATCCTTTGAGTTTGAGATATTGTAACTTCTGAAAGCCACCATTAATACCAAAAATGTTTTCAGTTCCTGAAAGCTCATTTCATTGGGGACGTAGGCATCATATTTATTTGTCCGCAAAACTCTAAAGTAAAATACAATAATAGTAATTAAAGAGTGTAATATTGCTTGAATTTGAAAGTGTCCTATTGGAAGAATTTATTTTTTATTTCATTTACGATGGTAAAGCTATGTACCATGGCTTCCTTCAGGAATTATTTCTGTCGTAACACTAGGTATCGAAATACGGTTTGCTTCTTAGAAACAATTTAAATGTGGAATAGGGCCCAAAGTAATACTTTTTTTCACGAATGGGAAATTTGACCGCACTCACCTTTGACTTGTGTGGCAATTTCATGAGTAGCCCAGACGACAGAGGAAATTTTATAGTAGAACCTCCAAAAACTTGCAAAATGAATAATTTTTTTTTAATGAGTTCGAGAAAGTGTATAGAATAATATCCTGAAAAGTTTACATACCGCTCGGATGCAGAACATAAAAAAAAGTAAAAAAAAATTATTTTTCATCCATTTTTTCAAAATCTTGAAATTAAGTCAGGGTAGGAAAAAATAAAAAATACAGGTGGATAGACCACGTGTTTCTGAACAAAAAATGTCCTAATAAAATTTATCGCTAAAGCCACGGTATTCCTGAAAAAAAATAGTGAAGTAACTTTGTCACTCTGCGCGGCCAAGCGCAGGGTTAAATGCATACTATGGAACCTCTAAAAATTCTTAGCAGTTTTAACTAGTAAAATAAAGCTTTCCACTTTCTGATGGCACATTTTTAACATTTTTCTTAGTGAATAGGAGGATAAATAGTGAGTAGTGAGTATAGAGGGAAAATATATAATTATGAACGCATAACCGCTGGATCGAAGCAGATCTGCCGCGCCATCACTCGCATGAATTTTTACCTGCCTTTATTGTATTGTATTTATTACAGGTACACCTGTCCACATTTCAACTATATCCAATATATTTCTTATACATTTGTTAATGTATTGGAAAAGTTCAAGAATTTATATTCAAAACTATGGGGAGTTATAAGGACAACATCGTAAAAATTGCTATTTCTGATCATGATGGGATTGATCATATTTTCGAAAAAATGCATAAGTAAACGAGTTTGTGTTTGAACATTCGAAAAGTATAATTTTTTTCCGAAATAGTGATATTTCATTTTTTCCAATGGGTCAAGTTCTCGGCAAGTTACAGCCTCCAATATATGCAGGGTGTTTCAGCTAAAAGTGCCCCGGTCATTATCTCGTAAAATAATAAAGATGCTTAAAATTTGTAAATCGATAATTGACACCAAAAAAGGTCTTAAATAACTGCAGTTAGAATTGTTCCTTTGCAGTGTACAGAGATGGAGCCGCAGCTCCATCTCGCCGCAGTGAGAGCAATAATTTCTCACCGCAGTGAGAAATTATTTTTCGATGACTGGAACCTTGAAACATGATTAATGAATAAATTATAAATAATTTTGACTATGTAAAAAATTGTGTAAATACCAGCCGTTTTGGAGCTACATGAATTTTTTTCTGCATTTTGAAAACTTCTGCAACTTCTCTGTTTATCATTTTAGAACACCAATTATTTAGAACTGTTATCTTATTATATTCCATACTTCTCATATTATTACATATTTTGAAAATTTTTATTAATTTCAGATTTTAAAAATTAGTTGCATTTGAAAAATTCTGAAAATTATAAACATTTTCAAAATATGTAGTAATATAAAAAGTATGGAATATGATAAGATAAAAGTTTTAAATAATTGGTGTTCTAAAATGATAAACAGAAAAGTTACAGAAGTTTTCAAAATTTACAGAGACAAAAAATGGAGAAAAAAATTCATTTAGCTCCAAAACGGCTGGTATTTACAAAATTTTTTACATAGTTAAAATTATTCACAATTTATTCATTAATCGTATGAATCGTGTTCAAGGTTCTAGCCATCGAAAAATAATTTCTCATCGCAGCGCTATCTCTATGCCCTGCGAAGGAACAATTCTAACTGCAGTTATTTAAGACCTTTTTTGGTATCAATTATCCGCGATTTACAAATTTTAAGTATCTTTATTATTTTACGAGATTATGACCCGGGGACTTTTAGCTGAAACACCCTGTATCTTTATCAATAAAATCATCAAGCAAGAAAATTAAAACGATTTTAGATGTACTTTTTTTTATCCGCGTTACTACAACTTAATATACAAGTAATCATGAAGTGTACATACTTTTTAACAGTTCTCAATGAAGAAAGAATTTTTTTGTAGGACTTAAAGTTTCTTATTCCCATTCACCCTTTGTTTGTATTGTTTAAAACAAAAAAGCATCGGAAAGTTACCAAAAGTATTGAAAAACAGTGAGTATATCATTTTTTTTCAAAGAAAGACACCAGCCTGTTATAAATAATTCTTTCGAATATTTTGGATAAAACACAGATTTACCTATAGTTTCTGTAGTAAGTCCTGAGTTTCTAACATTGCAAGGAGAAAAAGACCTCATGAGTCCAACATAAGAAAATTACTAGGCAAAAACGACGACTAAAATAAGTTGTGTAATTTTTTGGTCCCTCCTATATATAATTCACGTTGCACATTCTCGTTTTTACCCACAGATTTTCCTTTAGAAATTATTTTATGATTTTAGAATCACCAGCCAAAGCACAAATATTTATCTTCCAGGGCAAAATTCGCATTACTATTTTACTTTTACAACTATTCATAACTTAATATGTTGTACTTTTATTGAACTAAAAATAACTTTCATGATTTATATAACTTTGAAGTTTTCCAGGTTAAACATATATCGAGACATTTCTAAGTAATAATTCAATAAAGTGGTAAACTGAGTCTTTTCATTTCATTTGGCGAGCCTCGAGAGTAAAAGTTCTTCTATAAGTTGCATGTTGTACCTTGATTCAATTAACAAGTTAAAGAATTTATTGGGGTAGCTCACGAAACCTCGACGGAAAATGGCACGTATAATTAATACTAATTCAGTATAAATGAAAACTAGACAACAGTTTATTCGATTGCTTCCACTTAGATACAGAAATTTAAATCACTTTATCGTAAAATGTATGACCAAACTCAAAGAAATATGGGTAAAACTGCAATGGTGTTCCGTATGCATAACACAGGGTGTTTCATGAAGAAATGGACATGCTTTATTGGCAGATAGAGGACACCGAGAGTAATCATAATCATCCATAGAAAAAGATAGTTGGGCCCTCGTTATACAGGGTGTTTTATATATTTTTGCCAAAATTTCTTTTGGTTGTTACTTTCTAAAGGAATAGAATAATATAATACACTAGTGATAATAAATAAGTACTTGTATCACACACAAAAAAAATTTACAATTCGAACAGTATATAAAAAACTGAACAAAATGGCGTCATCAAATTTTTTGAAGCACTTTTACCGCCTTCGAAATAAATTCCACTAAATAATGCAATATGTGGCTTTAGAAAATATAGATGAATGACACGCGCAAAAAAATGCTTCCACTATTAAATTAAGCATTTACCTTTGTTTCAGAAACAGTTATTATTTTTTAATTTCCAATTTTTATGGAGAGGTCAAAATTAATAAAAAAGAATAAATGTTGGAGGACCCCCAATCAAGAATCTATTTCATTCCTCTCATTTATTAAAAACTAGTAACACAGCAGCATAACATACCAATTAACAACAACAATAACTGTGATAACAAAGTTGCATATCAATAATGCACATAGTAACAAAATAACAAAAAAAAAACCGCTGCCCAAGGAATCACTACTTCCACATCCAGATTTTTTATCCAAGTCACTCCCAACGAAAAAATTTTGTATGTGGAAATAATTGTTCATGGAACTTTAATAATATAATATTTGAAATCCTCTACCCCAAAAACCCATAAAACGATACCCCACATCGGTAGCGGTGTGGGGGTGGTTATAGGGGGTGGTAGTGGGGGTGGATGAAGTAAAAAAATATTTTGAGGTTTCTGGTTCTTGTACACACACTAAATCAAAAAATTTTTTCATCCCCTTTAACAATGGGGTGGGGGTGGCTAATGCCAAAATTTTTTTTGAGACCTTAGCTTCTCTTGTACATACTAGATACCAATTTTATGGACTCTCACCTGCTTGATTTACCTATTTACCCCAAATTTACCCCAATTTACTCCCCAACCCTTCGACGGAACAAGATGAAAATATAATCCAGTTCTAGATCTTGTTAAACTACATATGTGTACCAAATTTCAAGTCAATATCTCAAACGGTTCCAGAGTAAACGTGCGCACAAAAAAAGTTACAGACAGACCGACAGACAGACAGACCGAGAGACAGGCAGACCGACAGACAGAATTTTTTTTTTCGCTCAAATTTAAAATCTCGACGTTTCGTGACATTCTAAGCCTATTTGAACAATAAAAATTTTTAATTTTTTTTTGTCGTTACTATACTTCCACTGGATGTGGAATATCAACAAAATAATTGTACCAAAAACAAAAAATGTATATATTATCATAAAACGTATTTACAAATTAGAATTATAATTAAATTGTATGTTCAAAACATCCTCCTCAGCTTCAGTATATTTTCTAGTGCAGTTCACGAGATGATCGATTGATCTGATTTTAGCTCGTTACCTCAAGAAATAACTACTCTTAACACACTAAATAAATTCAAAAAAGAATGTATAAGACACATACTATTACAAAGCAGAGAAAATATATATTCTCTAATTGATTTAAAAAATAGCTAAATTGACAAGAATCTTTCAATTGATTGAAATATTAATATATATATATATATATATATATATGTGTGTGTGTGTGTGTGGGTATGTGTGATTATGTATACTGTTGCTACATGTTGCTATTGTCACATTATTATTATCAACTCTATTTTACAAAAATTATAAATAAGTCCTACAGTTTAGAATAATATTTTGCACTCATTACTTATACGCTATTAAGGATATAACTCAATATTTTACTTATCATATCACAATTCGCATATATATTCGGTAGTTATTGTTATTCTGTTTTATATGTATATATACATGTGTGTGTGTGTGTGTGTGTGTGTGTGTGTGTGTGTGTGTGTGTGTGTGTGTGTGTGTGTGTGTATGTACGTGTGTTTGTGAATATGTAAGTAAGTATTTTTGCTATTGTTAACATTATGTTTTTATGCTATGTATTTATGTATACCTATATGTGCATGTACATGTGTGCATATACTATTCGATTGTATGCCACGCTCAAATATCTTTGATATTTTGTGGAGTATTATGTTTATTTTACTTATATAATGTACATAATTCTCATTGCCTTATGTAATTCTATTTACTATATTAAATAAACATTATTATTATTATTATTATTATTATTATCTCCTTATCGCATCTGGACTGTTCCTAATTTTGTTGCGGCATTCAACAATACTTTGAATTAATTAATCTTTGCCGTTAATGTCCACTCTTTAAGTGACCCCGTGGGAAATAATCTAAAACTAACTGATTTTACGTTTAAATGCATTGTTTAAAGTTGTCATTGTTGATTATAGTAAACCTTAATTCAAAATGACAACTATTCAAAAAACAAATGATATGATAACTTTAAACAATAGTTGCTTTTTTTTTACCAGTGAATTGAGCTAAACTTAAGAAATCTAAGTTGAGCGTTCTATTTGATTTTTTTACCTTAGATTAGCTCAGTCAAATACCTTTCCCTTTACCCACGCCAAGTTTACGGGATTTCATACTAAACTTTAGAAATCTGCCCAAGTTGATTTCAAAGTAGCGATTGGTAATACCTGAATCTTAACATCGGCCATGCGTAGAATTTCTGCTCTGTTTTGATCATTCTTTTTGCAAGTTAGTTTAGATAAGAATCTCAAATTTAGGTTTTTATAACATACGTTACCGAATCTTTTAGGAAATGAAAATATTCAAAGTATGTGCTTTCAACATGATAGGGCCCCCAACCGCATTTCTCCAACCAAATTAGAAACATGATATGATACATATCCAAACAGATGGATTGGTCACGAAGGTCCTCATGTATAAACGACAGGGTCTTCGGATTTCAACCATGTAGATTATTTTTTATGAGGTCTACAAAGTGGACATTGATTGCAGATTTTGAACATAAAATTTAATTATAACTCTTATTTGTAAATATATTTTGAAAATATCTGTTGTCATTTTTGTTTGTGGTACAATTATTCTGTTGATACTTTGTTGCTATCTTGTTACTATGTGCATTATTGATATGCGACTTTGTTATCACAGTTATTGTTGTTGTTAAAAGGTATGCTATGTTGCTGTATTACTAGTCATTAATAAATGAGAAGAATGAAATAGATTCTTGTTTCGGTGTCCTCTAACATTTTTTATTAGTTTTGCCCCCTCCATAAAAATTGGTAATTAAAACATAATAAATATTATTGAAAAAAAAAAGTAAACGCCTAATTTAATAGTGGAAGTATTTTCCGCGCGTATCATTCATCGATGTTTTCTAAAGTCACATAGGTATTACATTATATAATGGAATTTTATTCAAAAAAAAATGAATCAAAAAAAATAATGAAGCTGTTTTGTTCAGTTTTGTATGTATTTTTCGAATTTAATATTGTTAAAGAGGACAAGAAAAGTCAGTTTGCTTTAGATGCATTTCTAGCATTGGTATTTATGAATATAAATACCCATGCTAGAAATGCATCTAAAGCAAACTCACTTTGCTTCTCCCCCTTAACATTGTTACAAACTAAAGACGTCAATTTTAAACAAAACTTCAGCCGGTTTTCATGGTATACCATGTTCCTTGTTATTAGAAGTCATTGATTACATAGCCGAGCCACTTACTAAACTAATACATTTTTCATTTTTAGAAGGTATATTTCCGACATTACTAAAACAAGCATTGGTAGTGCCTATTCATAAAAAAGGAGACATATCCTCGATATCAAGCTCTCATCAGCATTTTCAAAAATGTACGAAAAGGCTTATAGTATAAGACTAAATGATTTTCTCTACATAGAAAATATATTGTCCTCATCACAATACAGTTTTAGAAAAGAACACTCCACACAGGATGATATTTTATCGCTCTATAATTTCATATTGACTAATTTAGATTTTGCAAAACAATACAATGTGCCTATTTTTTGATACCATTGTAGCATACCATTTGAACTAGTATGCACTTTTATTTAAAACACACTATATCCTTCCAATTTCTTAAGTTTACTGTACAATATTTTACCATCTTTATAGATTAATCAATGATTTTATTCATCTAATGCTTTATTACAGGTTCTGAACATTGTATCATTATATTTGTCTGTTAGATATGTATTTATTTTATGTTATAGCCTCATGCTACCATACCACACTCGATACACTCGACGTTAAATATATCTAAACGCGTCCGTGGTAATGAATAAATTCAGTTGTAATAAATAAGGTTTTCAACATGATAAACTCATTGCAGAATATTAGGTTGCCTATGTCAATTTGTAAACTTTTCAACTCCTACGCAGATCTTTAGTTGGGATAATAGCTTACCTTTTTAAGTTCATTCGCTTAGTCAATCATTGATTGTTTTGCAACGGTAAATATCAGTTGACTTCGTTTGATAATCAAATTGGCAGATGCCAAGTGTTAGTTTTAAAAAATGTGTAAAATCATAACCTCATTATTTACTACCTCGTGCTAACGAATTTTTCTCTTTTTTATTTAATTTTGCCAGAAGTTTTTATCGTTCATAGATTGTTATCAATCATATATCGTTACTACATTAACTTATATTAAATGGATATTAAATGGAATCTTATAATTGTACGCGAGTCATACCTAACTTATTTATGACCAACTACAACAAGTTAAGACGCAACAATTATTCGAGAAGAACCGGATCAATTAACCCAGTAAACTGAAGATATTGGTAATCTCATAATCAACCACTACTATTAATTATTGCTCAAGCAATAGGAGTCTGGTCATCTCTAAATCAACCATTATTCTGTTACATAATTATGTCATTACATAATAGTTATTCAAGATTAAACTGTGGAGACTGGTTATCTTATAATCAACCATTATCATATCAGATAGCTAATAATAGAAGAATCTTGTCATGTTTCAACTTACAATCGCGAAACCTATTAAAACTTCAGGCAAATATTTAGGCGTAGCAGTACTTTGTCATTCAACTATCGAGCCGCTGCAGAGAGTACAGGAGTGTGGTATCATAGCAGGGACTGCGAGACCTCACCTAGAGTTCGTCTATCAATTGTTATCTATTGATAACTGCATTGTGATTATTATATTAACTTTTCAACTATTAAAGAATTTAATAAAAAGTAGGTTTTTATCATAATTTCAATTTTTTTATTATATTTGTTTGTGCTGCCTGAGTATATTCATGGCTGTTCCACAGTAGCTAGTTTCGATATAATAGGGAAAGTTATGTGAATCATTTACGCTGTGGATGGCGTCCGTAATTAACATCTTTTTGATTAACTTTTCCTATATAGGGAGATAATCTGCTTTGGTAAAGTCCTGCGAAATTGTTGAGTCTTCCTCTGGTTCAACTAAAATAGGACCCACGGTTCCTTGTCCCGCATCAGATCGGCTAACCGCGAGCCGCCGCATTTACTTTGGTGTGAATTGCTTTTATTTTTATCAACTTGGGATATAAATATTAATAATTTTCACTGGACTAAGTTTGAGTGTTTCACCATTAACCACCTATCACTAAATAAACTTTATAATTATGGAATTCGCAGACCTGCATTAAACTGGTTATCAAGCTATTTGAAAGACAGACATCAATCAGTAATACTGAGACAAAACAATAATACTTTCTACTCTACACCAAGTTGTATATCTAGGGGAGTTCCTCAAGGGAGTACACTTGGCCCTGTTCTCTTCATTATATTTGTGAAGATATTGTGTATGGGTTTGATAAAAATTCCTTGGTTTCGCTTTTTGCTGATAATACATCGCTAGCTTTACAAGACAAAGATGTAAATAATCTTAGCAGTAAATCCATGTCCCAAGTAAACATCATGCAGAATTATAGTAGTGAAAACGGTCTTGTCCTAAATGCCTTGAAAATATGATAGTATTTTCTACACAACCCAAAATGGATCGTAGTCTATTAGTGAGGATCGATAATAAAAGCATTGAACAAAATAAAACGGTGAAATTTTTAGGCCTATGTAATGACTATATCGTGGAATAATCAAGTAGATCACATTCTTAGTAAATTAGCATCTTATTGTTTTGTTATTTGGCAGCTTAGAAAAAATGTAAATTCAAACACTTTAAAAAGTTATTATTTTGCTTATGTACACTCTTGCATAAACTATGGTATAATTTTTTGGGGCAACAATGTTCGCATACTCGAAATTTTAATCATGCAAAAAAGAATTATTATAACTTTCAGACCTCGTCTGGATTCATGCAGATGTCTCTTTGAGGAACTTGGCATTTTAACTGTTATGTCAGTATATATTTTAAATTGTGTGTGCTATGTTAAACACAACCTAATTAATTATGGTAAAAGCAGAGATGCTAAATCTAACTACAGCTTACGTCCAAATGGCAACCTAGATATTCCCTGTCACAAGCTGTCACTTGTGGCTAACAGTCCTATTGTTATGCAAATAAAAATTTTCAACAAATTACCATTTTCATTGAAAATAATACCAAATATTAAACTCTTTAAAATCAAGGTTCGTATGCTTTTGTTGAAATATAGCTTTTACAGTGTTCAGGAACATCTGCAATATAAAGACTTTTGAGATCCAAAATTGTTATGCACTGTCTATTAATTTATTTATTTCTTGTACTTTTAAATAGTTACTTAATTGGGTATTCATTAGAATGCACTTTTAAACTTAAATCTTTTAAATTTTTAACAGTAATGTTTGCACATTTTAATTATTTACTGTTTGTACTTGTTAAACACAGCACTGAGTAATCTATACACATTTTTACTTCCACATCCAGTGGAAGTATAGTAACGACAAAAAAATTTAAAAAATTTTTATTCTTCAAATAGGCTTAAAATGTCATGAAACGTCGAGATTTTAAGTTTGGGCGAAAATAAAATTTCTGTCTGTCTGTCTGTCTGTCGGTCTGTCTGTCTGTAACTTTTTTTTGTGCGCACGTTTACTCTGGAACCGTTTAAGATATTGACTGGAAATTTGGTACACATATGTACTTTAACGAGATCTGGAACTAGATTATATTTTCATGTTGTTCCGACGAAGGGGGTAAATTTGGGTAAATTTGGGGTAAATGGGTAAATGAAGCAGGTAAGAGTCCATAAAAATTGGTATTTAGTATATACAAGAGAAGCTAAGGTCTCAAAAGAATTTTTGGCATTAGCCACCCCCATTACCCCCCCTTATTAAAGGGGATGAAAAAAATGTTGATTTAGTATATGTACACGAACCAGAAACCTCAAAATATTTTTTTTACTTCATCAACTTCCGCTACCACCCCCTGTCACCACCCCCACCCCACTACCGATGTTGGGTATCGTTTTAATAGTAGGGTGATTATTATTGAAATCTTAGATATTATTTTTTTTTAAAGGAATTAATATTTTTTAACGAAATTTGGTATACAGGGGTTTTAGGTCATTCCGAACAAGATTCTGTAAAAACAAAAACCCTATCTCAATCGCTAATATAAATTCCCAATTTTTGCCAATTTCTTTTGATCATAGTAGGCGTATTTAATTTCGAAAAAAAAAATTTAAATCACTTTTTAATCACAATCTGAAGCAAAAGAAGTATACCACATTTGATCTAAATCGATCAACAAATGGCCGAGATATTGGGGTGTAGTGGTGAAAAGAGAGACAGACTGTATATAATTAGGGATTGTTTTTGTAACAATCACGGACTAGTCAGACGTAACACAACTGGTTGAAAATATTATAATAATATAATAATAACACAGGTCAACATTTGATCTAAGCGGGAACACCGCACGCAGCATAGGCTACAAGGGGTTTTTGGGGTCGCTGATTACGATGAGAGGGGTCAGTTAACCGTCATCACGTCAGGTTCAAGGTCATTTGAAGGTCAAATGCAGGAAAACACATGGAAAAAATCTGAAAAAAATCATGCATATATTTTTGAGGTCAGGGAATCCAAATCCGAGGTCGGCTAAGCTCTGTGAGGTCAAGGTCAAGGTCATTTGTAGACATTTGATCTAAGCGGGAACACCGCACGCAGTATGGGCTACAAGGGGTTTTTGGGGTCGCTGATTACGATGAGAGGGCCAGTTAACCACCATCACGTCAGGTCCAAGGTCATTTGAAGGTCAAGTGCAAAAAAACCCATGGAAAAAATCATGCATATGTTTTTGAGGTCAGGGAATCCGAATCCGAGGTCGGCTAAGCTCTTGTGAGGTCAAGGTCAAGGTCATTTGTAGACATTTGATCTAAGAGGGAACACCGCACGCAGTATAGGCTACAAGGGGTTTTTGGGGTCGCTGATTACGATGAGAGGGGTCAGTTAACCGTCATCACGTCAGGTTCAAGGTCATTTGAAGGTCAAGTGCAGAAAAACCCATGGAAAAAATCTGAAAAAAATCATGCATGTGTTTTTGAGGTCAGGGAATCCGAATCCGAGGTCGGCTAAGCTCTTCTGAGGTTACACAAACTATTCGAGTTATTTATTGTCGGATATTTACATAACTTGGCAGTCGTGTAATAAAGACGCTAATTAAGCATTAGGACACATTTTTTATCCAAAACACTATTATGAAATGAATATTTGAAAAATTGTAGCTATTTTTTAAAATACCTAAAACTCAGCATACCAATATCTTTGTTAACATGGAGTGCTTTGGAATAGATTTGACAATTGCATCGAATGTCAAATTAAACTTAAGCATGGCTGCACAACAATTAAATTTTGCTGATAAAATTGAAATAATAAGAATTGTCAAATCCATTCCAAAGCACTCCAAGATATTGGTATGCCGAGTTCTAAGTATTTTAAAAAATAGCCACCATTTTTCAAATATTCATTTCATAATAGTGTTTTGGATAAAAAATGCATCCTAATGCTTAATTAGCGTCATTATTACACCACTACCAAGTTATGTAAATATCCGACAATAAATAACTCGAATAGTAGGGTGATTATTATTGAAATCTTAGATATGATTTTTTTGTAGAGGAATGAATATTTTTTAACGAAATTTGGTATACAGGGGTTTTAGGTCATGCCAAACAAGATTCTGTAAAAACAAAAACCTTATCTCAATCGCTAATATAAATTCCTAATTTTTGCCAATTTTTTGTTTGATCATAGTAGGTGTAATTTCGAAAAAAAAAATTAAATAACCTTTTAATCACAATCTGAAGCAAAATAAGTATACCAAATTTGATCTAAATCCATCAACAAATGGCCGAGATATTGGGGTGCAGTGATGAAAAGTGAGACACTGTATAATCACTAAACTACAGGATATATCATTATGAAATTCAATGGAGTTCTATTCTGATCGTAGATGAAGCGATTAAAAAATTCAAGAGAATCCGTTAAGGATTGCGACCTGTAAAATGTTTCCGTACGTACAGACCAACTGACGGAGGAGTATGGCAATTTTCAATATAATCCAGTAAATAAGCTGGAAGAAAGTGTAAAATGTGGAAAAGTGGTGGAACAGCCCAATTTGAAAAATTCCTTTTTCACGTGTTCCCTAGACCCCCAGAAACATTCATCAGCACTGACCCCTGCGTTACCTCCGAAAATGAGAAAGTTAGGAAGTTTGAAGTGCCCCAAAAAGTAATGTCATAAAGAAATTTATAAAATTAATATTTCGCCTCGGAAATGTGCCATAGGAGGTTTCTTGGGTCGCTGATCACGAGTCCGAAGTCTAAATTAAGGAATTCCATATTCCAGTATGGAATTCATGCCATTTTTTTTATGAAAATTCCACTTTTTCTGGCGAAAATTTAAATATGAATATTGTGCTGCGGAAGTGTGGTCTAAGGGTTTTTGGGTCGCTGATCACGAGGTTCAAATTGAGCAATTCCACATTCCAGACTGGAATACGTGCCATGGAAGATTCTATTTTTTCAGAAAAGATTTAACCGACTCGGTGGCGCAGTGCTTAGGTGTTAGGCTTGCGACCGCGGGGTCCCGGGTTCGAATCTTGGCTAGGGTATGGATGTGTGGTGGCGTTTTCTCGTGTTGCCGAGACGGTAGCAGTGGGCCAGACTGCGGTTGTGTGAGAGACAACACGGTCTAGTCGCTCTCCTCTCCTGAGGTCGAGTCTCAGCTGCGGCAGATGGCAATGTCGCAGGGAATGGGTGTTGTGATGTTGCCTATGTGTGTGTCCGTCTTGGTTGAGTGGTAGAATAGCCATCGGCTAAACTCCGCCAGGACATTAAAATAAATAAGGCGATTAAAAAATGTATATATATTAACGTTTTTGAACGAAAATGTGCTCTAGGAGGTTTTCTTGGTGCTGATCATTTTTGAGGTCCAAATTTAAGAATTCCCTATTCCAGATTGGAATACGTGCCATGGAAAATTCCATTTCTTCAGAAAAAATCTAAATATTAACGTTTTTCCACGAAAATGAATCGATTTGTCCGGCTGAAATATTGGATGAACAGGAAGATGAAAGTGATACTGAAGAAGAACCAACAAATCCTCAATTACCAGTTCTCGAATATGATTCAGATTATGATTGATGTAAATGGTGTAATTTATATAAAAAAGTATTGATAAATTAATAACTATTTTACACACAGAATACCACCTTTTGTACCACAATAAATGCTACATTTTTATAAAAATTGAAAGAAGAAAAAATTTGTATGCATTCCTGCAGTGATTATAAAATTGCCATGTAGATTAATTTGAAATGCTCGCAATATTCATATATAACTTTTTTCTTCAAAGTAAAATTGACTTGAAAAATTATTTTGAAATACTCGTAATATTCATATATAATTTTTTTCTTCAAAGTGAAATTCGACACGAAAAATGGCACAAATTCCAGTACAGAACATGTAATTCTTGAATTTGGACCTCAAAATCATGATCAGCGACCCAAAAAACGCCCTAGAGCACACTTCCGCAGCACAATATTCAAATTTAAATTTCCGCCCTAAAAAGTGGGATTATCATCAAAAAATGGCACGAATTCCATACTGGAATATGAAATTCCACAATTTGGACCACGGATTCGGGATCAGCGACCCAAAAAACCTCCTAGAGCCCATTTCCGAAGCGAAATATTAATTTTATACATTTTTTTATGACAGCTACTTTTTAGGGCACTTCAAACACCTCTAACTTTCTCATTTTCGGAGATAATGGGATCAGTACTGATGAATGTTCCTGGGGGTCTAGGGAACACGTGAAAAAGGAATTTTTCAAATCGGTGCTGATCCACCAATTTTCCACATTTTCCGGCTTATTTATTGGACTAATAGCAATTTTCGAATGAGTTTAAAACAAAAACCAAACCTAAAATAACACAATTGTTAGAGTAGAATCTTCTTTTTCAAAACGTTTTAAATGAAATCGATTCGATTAGCAGAATTGACAATTTATTTATCAGCAAAACTTAGCGCTGACGCGATGAGCGAGAGTAAGGCATACACCCAGTGTGGGTCAATAGGTTAGTTTTTGCTTTCTTAATTAAATATTAAATATTAGACGTTTGAAAAGTATCTGCTATATATCCCTAATAACTTTTTTAATAATGACGAAAGTAGAAATAATTATAGTTTAATTCTTAAATATTAACCAACGATAATGCGATACGTTTTATATTATGCATAATGCCAAATACACAGGCATATTTGTAGAAAAAAAAAATAGGTTAAGAACGTGGAAAATATTAGGCTACCTCTAGACGGTCTTAGGACGGGGTTCAAAAAAATTGTAATAAGTTTTTTTGGGTAGAAATTCTGGCATCGAGAGATACTTCAGTGGAATTTTTTAGTCACTTGAAGTACAGCTATTTAATTTAATGGAGGCGTATAATCTGTAGAACTGCCATTCATCAGACCAAATTGTTAATGAAAGGACAAAGGGACACGTCACGCGTACCCTGCAAAGCTGAAATGATTAATGCCCCTCATGTCGACGGCCAAAACACCTAGCCTGCAAAGTTGCTGCAGTTTAGCCATCATAACAAATGACAATCAAAAACATTTTCGACATTATTGTTTACGCCGCGCACAATAGTATAATTAATTCGTATTTTAACCATACATCACGTCGTTTGTCTTTATTAGTGATCTTTATTTTATCTTCTTATATCCTGACGTGTACATAATAAATAGTGTCCGCGGTCGCAAAATTAATGACGGAATGCTGTACATTTTTTTATACTTGATAACATTTTTATTTTTAAATTTCTCATAAAGCAAATGGACACGGAAGACACACCTACACATGAATTATGACTATTAGTCAACTTTCAGCGTATAGTCCAGTCGAATTGTCAAGAATGGTTATCAAAAGTTGCCGAAATAGATAACCACGATTTTATTATTTTAAGTTGATTGGTTGGTCATCCAAAACAAGCTTTTATAGCATGCCAACGGATGTCATACCGGATAAGAGAGGTGGGAGGTCGTAAAGTTGAAAAATCGTTTTTTCTCGTTTAAATAGAAAGCTAATAGTCTGAGAGGAAAGTTCAGATGAGAAAATTATAGGTACTACAAAAACCTATAAAATGAACCCCCGAACGTTAAGATAGTTTTATTAGGTCAGGAGTAAATTTAAAAAAACGGAAACGGAAAAAAATTGTACACATGATTTTTTGACACGGCATTCCATTCAAAAGATATTTAACTTTAATTGGAATTTTTTATGCAAAAAATTATTCTTTTTTTCAAGTTCAATTTTCACCACTTTTTTCTGAATAATGACCATATAGAAAAAAATTGTAATTATTGAACAACTCTCGAAGAATAGAATTTTTCTATTCATGCAAAGTCTCACAGAAACTGAAGTAATTATAGCCATTTTTCGAAGACCTTTTTTTTCCAAAAAATTGAATTCATCGAAAAATAATGCAGATATCGACCTAAAATTTTTACTAGATATTCTCTCCTATATAACACGTACTTTATTAAAATTTCAAATAAAATTTTGCTGAAATTAAAAAATGTTTTAAAAATTTCCGTATTTTGAATTTATTCCTGACGTTATAAAGCTATCGTTCGTTCGGCTAAGTTCGGAGGTTCATTTTATAGGTTTGGTTTTTTGAATACCTATTTTTTATACCTCTCGTTTGAACTTTCCTCTGAGATTATTAGCCTTCTATTTAAACGCGAAAAACCGATTTTTCAACTTTACGACCCCCACCCTCCTTATCCGATATGACATCCGTTGGCACGCTATAAGGGCTTGATTTGGATATCCAACCAATCAATTTAAAACAATAAAATCGTGGTTATCTATTTTCGCCATATCAAATTGCAATTCTACTGGACTAATAGGCATTAGCAGGCATATCGGAATTAAGATTTACCCACCGAATAATTAACGACAAAACTAGGTAGTTTACAACAAAAAATAGAGAAAAATTGTTCTAGGTTGAGATAAAGGTTTAATTCTAGTGATACTCTAGTGTCGTGAGAAGATTTCCTTTTAATATGTGTGGCTTACTAACTTCATAGTAGAAAAAAAATACATAAACAACAATATTTTTAAGCTGCACAATGAAACATAATAAAATTATTGGTGAGCGTACCAGCTGTTAGTTTAAATTTTACTTAATGCATCGATTATTCATGGAGTCATATTTGTGAACAGAAAAATATACTACGGGGTATCTGCGGTATATGTGCAAACATTTTGCACGATGATATATATGTTGGCTCAAAGGAAGTAAAAAATTCTTATAAAGGCCATCCAGGTTAAGATAAGTGTCCGTGCCTTTGCAACATTTTTGCGTGTGGTTCCTTCCAGTGATGTATTTTTGCGTAAGATACTACCACAAAAAGTTTTGACCTCAAAAACTTCATAAAATCTGGGATTTTTTTTTTTCGAAAATCCGAAAAAAAAAATTTCTTAATCAAGTGAACCAACTTGTTTGCATTTCACATATATTATAAATCTACTCGTGACAATTTATTAATGATATCTTCAGGAAATCTGTTCATGAAGAAAAAAATTTGATGCTTTTGAATTTTTTGAGAAATTTTAATATGTACTTACTTACACGTTAGAGACACCCACCATTTTTTTATTAATTATACAACATACAATAATCTACTGTAACATTTTTCCCTCCCCTCTGAGAGCGAACGTATTTTTTGAATGGCCCCATAATATATCATAAATTTCAAAATATGAAAATTAAAGACATGTTATTACACTTGGCGCATCGGCCAAAATCTCGAATTATCAGTTAAATAAATTCCTCTTTTAAAAAATTAATTCAGAGCAGAAAATTGAACAAAATAAAACGTCAAAATATCTTTTAAGGGCCTAGATACTTAATTAAAGCTAAAAGCTTCACAAAATTCTTCATACGCCCATGGCATTAAAATCCTTTTATGTTCCTGACGTCACCTTTTCCATGACAATTTTCGATAGAGTTTTGTGAAAAATATAGGTTGAGCTTATTGTATGGTGTATAATTAATAAATAATGGTGGGTGTCTCTAAAGCGTAAGTATGTATTTAAATTTTTCAAAAAAATCAAAAGCAGCAAATTTTTTTCTTCATGAAAATATTTCCTGAAAATATCATTAATAAATTGTCAACAGTATTACAATATATGTGAAATACAAACAAATTGGTTCACCTGATTAAGAAAAAAATGTTTTTTTCGGATTTTCAAAAAAAAATTCCCAGATATTATGAAAAAGGTCAAAACTTTTTGTGATAGTATCTCACGCAAAGTTACATTACTGGAAGAGACCACTCGCAAAAAGGTTGCAAAGTCACGGACACTTATCTTAAACCTGCCATGGCCTTTTTTGTTATAAAATTAATCAAAAATAGGCAGTGTATAAACAGAAAACGGAATATCGCGCCCACTTCTCATGTCATTGAGACTGATTTTACAGTGGAGCAACTCTGTCGTTTAAAAATAATAAAATTAATTTACTCACTGCCATTTTAGCACTTTTTTACGCACAGTTATTCCATATGGTTATTAGAAAAATTAGGGTCAAGGGCATTTGCTTGAAGCTCCTTATATCTTTATTGAAAAAATGTCAGTGATGTCAGTAACTTATTGTCTGCCAAAAGTGTATTTTGAAGATAAGATAAAACTATCATTTTTTGTTTAATATAATGAAATTTTTTTTTTTTTACAATTAATTATTTTTTTTGCTTTTATCATGATTAGAGAATATTATTTAGGTATTATGCAAATCACAACTTACACACTTTTTATTTATTATGAAAATACCTACTTTCTGTATATTGTTGCCCTAATCTGGGCACGCTAATATACTAGTCAGGTAAATACTTTAAAACATTCATTATTGGAGAATCAATCAAAACAACTACTCTTCTAGCTAATATATATATTTTTTTTCTTTAAAATGCTAAGAATCCTATCATGTAATTCAATACTTCGTCAGTATTAGCTAGAAGAGTAGTTGTTTTGATTGATTCTCCAATAATGAGTGTTTTAAAGTATTTACCTGACTAGTATATTAGCGTGTCCAGATTAGGGCAACAATATACAGAAAGTAGGTATTTTCGTAATAAATAAAAAGTGTGTAAGTTGTGATTTGCATAATACCTAAATAATATTCTCTAATAATGAAAATTTGTTTAACCACCGCAGTAATTCATGATTAACTACGCAAAGATGAAAAATACATGTCTTAATGCCATCGGTGCCGACAGCGGAGAAATTCTCATGATTTAAAAGATAGCGGCGATATTCAAAAAGGACGGGAATCACTTATCTGGTGTTTTTTTTATTTCTAATTATCAATAGAATGAACATAATAAAGACAAAGATGCGGGTTAAAAAATAACCTTGAAATTGGCACTGGTTTGTCCGGTGATACTGACCAAGACAATATTATTAAAGTACTATCTGTCCTGAAAATATCGTATTTAAAAAAAAAAAAAAATTTCGCGAACGTGGTTGTCTAGTAATAGCGTAAATTGACAGTTTATTATCTGATTAAATCCAGGGCAGTTTAGTATCAGTGATGGACGGGTAGTAACTATTCGTTACTTGTAATCGTTACTCAGTAGGATCCGAAGTACCGAAAAGTAATCGTTACTTTTCCATTTTGATTACCTACTACTATACACTTATTAAAATCAACATTCCGACAATAGTTATTGATTAGTAAATTTCACACTTGAAATTTCTAATCCATTATACTTATTTAGTCAGGATTCGTGCAAGTTTTAATTCATAAACATACATTTAATTTAGGTAATAGGTACCAGACCTAACTAGACCAATACGATATAAATTATAGAAGAGTATAAGTAATGGGTAATTATATCCCAGTTTCATGTCATTAATTATTTAAATTAATTTAATGAAAAAAATTAAAGTAATTTTGATAGCTTTTTGAAAAAAAAATATGGTTTACTTAATTACCTACCATACCTACTTGTAATAAAGCATAATTATTAAAAATATGCTTGCTTATCTCGCAAGTGGGAACAGGAGCATAGGAAGAAAGGTTGCATGTGTCCTATTAATTCCTGTTAGCGCATCGCCAATGAAAAGAAATAATAATGATTACACAGGCCCACAAAAAAAAAAGTTGTCTGCGCCGGAGTACTGACCATACCTATCCCTTGTATTTTGAGCCGCTGAACATGAATCTGACCTTAGTTTTTCCTCTATACGTCAGTTTTTTTTTAACAGCCAATAAATATATAATTATTACGATTCAACAGACTTTTTTTTGCTGTTAAAAAAAACCGGACGTGTTGGGGAAAAACTAAGGTCAGATTCGTATTCAGCGGCTCAAAATACAAGGGATAGGTATGGTCAGTACCCCCGCGCAGACCACTTTTTTTGGTTCCCACTGTGCCACACTCAGTGTGGCACAATCTCACACAAAAAAAGTCATCTGCGCGGGGGTACTGACCACACCTATCCCTTGTATTTTGAGCCGCTGAACACGAATCTGATCTTAGTTTTTCTCCAGCACGTCAGGTTTTTCTTTTAACAGCAAATAAATATATAAATATTAGACTTTTTTGCTTTAAAAAAAAAACCTTACGTATAGGGGAAAAATTAATGTAAGATTCGTATTCAGCGGGTCAAAATACAAGGGATAGGTATGGTCAATACCCCGGCGCAGACAACTTTTATTTTTTGTGGGCCTGTGTTATTATTGGTTACGAAGACATCAGTTCACATGTTTTGAAAAAGAGAAACAGAACTCTAGCATTGGAGATTAAAATACCAATTTTGAATTCTGTCAAAGTAACGACTACTGAGTAACGATTACTTTTTACTTTTTAAAAAGTAACGATTACCTATAATGACTCAAAAGTAATTATAACTTCACTGTTTACTACGAAAGATTTATTTAATCTTTGATAATAAATTGTCCTTTATACGAATTTTATTACTATATTTGCAACAGGCTCGAGGAAAAAGGTATATATAAAACTTAAAAGCTGAGGAGAATATGTTATGAATAAATTTAAAAAATACATCAAACACATCTTTAATATTAAATCTTACCGTGAATTGCCATAGACGCTTGCTTAGCATTTTTTTATGCTTACTGATTTTTTCTTTAATTTCATCATTTATTTCAGACAAGAATATATTTCCAAAGTGACTCATTTAGTAAAAAACAATGTAGAGATAAATATTTAACAGCTGCAGCTTCAGAAACTTAAAGTCCTCGGAATTAACCATATTTTAAATTTAAATGTTATGACAATCAAGAAACAAAATATCACGTTGAGACCTTAGATATTGCAATACATAGATTGGTTCAAATCCGCTGATGAGTCTTTACTGTACAGAGTTATCGTGGATGCTTCGATCAATCACACTACGGGTAAAGATGAAAAGACCACTACTAGAATGACCAATATTCTTCCCCTAAATATTATGTGGTCCCGCTATAAGAAATAACAAAAAGCTCGAGAAAAAATTTAAAGCACGGGTGGTATTTTCACAAATTATTTCACGAAATGATACATGACTTATGACAATGGTTACATACGTTCTACAGCGATAAAAGTGTATATATGGGGGTTTATAGTGATAAACTGCATGCTCGTTGGTATTTATTATTCCATTCTGACACGTCAATAAAGTCGGAGACAGAGGGTCTTGGTCTCCGACTTTAAACACGCCGAGTTGAGAAAAGCAAACGTGAAGTTAGACATCTCCTCATCTTGTAGATATTTATAAAAACAGAGTGCATCTGCTTGTCCATGTGCCATTTCATCAGATTTTCATTGTCTGCTTTCGCGATTTTAGCTTTAAGTCTTCTGTCTTCCTTAGGCCTTAGAGGAATACCTGCTTGCATCAGATCAAGCACGAGCTCTGGCAGTCTGAGTTTACGAGCTTCTTTAAATAATTATGCCTCTTTGTTCTCCTATCATTTTTTATAAGTGTTCGAATAGCTGTATCAAGCGTTATTCTATCCTACAGACATTCTAAATTAACAAAACCTCTGCCTCCCAGATCATGTGGAAAGGACATACGTTCCATGGAAGATTTTGAGTGGAACTTCGATACTCATATTCATAATTTCCCTCGTTTCTCTATCTAGCATCTGTATCTCATTTACCGTCCAATGAACCTCAACAAATATGCTCGAGAGAATAGGAGCAGCCAGCATATTTGCCACAGAAATTACGTTCCTGCTTTGAGAGTTGCATCTCCATATATGTCTAACTAGCGCATTGTATCTATTATGGAGAGTCTCCTTTATCAGAGTTGTGTCCGGAAGGCCTTTTTGGCAGACACCCAGGACTTTGTAGGATTCTCCGGCAATAACGCACTAAGATGTTTTATAATGCTGCTGTCTACCAAATTGGTGTCTGCTTATACCGTCCAATCTTCCCCTGTTTACGTGAAAGATAGCGCACTTGCTCAAAGTCATCCCGATCAATGACGTATGTATTAGCACAGTCTCTAAGGATATTTGTAGATCGTTTTTACTGGATGCGTATAACTTAAATCATTCATTCATAGGAGAGGTGAGTGATTTTATACTCTCTTCTATTAGGTAGTCTGGATTTATAACCATTTCCTTTTCTAAGCTCAATTGAGAATGACAAGAGTGAGATGCAGAATAAGAGGACTTAAAGATTCTCCTTGTAAGCCTCCTGTTCTGTAGTTCTCCCACTATGTAGATATCAATTTTTTTTCCTGATCGTATAGAAAATTGTATACTCCAGAGTCAGATATAACCACGACATAGGATCAAATGCCTTAGCATAGTTCACCTAAGCAACAGAAATATTACGCTTGTCGTGGTTTTGCATCCCTTTTTTCATACATATTATTGAGCCAGTGATCTTGTAGGAACTTTTGGAATCAGAACAGTTTTTCCTTCGGCTAGCCGTTGTGAAGTCGGCTCGATGTGATTAAGAAACTTGGTAAATGTTCTAGAAATATGACCGTAGGTTGAGGAAAAGGCTTTCTACCACAAATTATTTGGTACGTCGATATGCGATGCGAAAGATTTCATTTATCCTTCAATGTATAACTCATTTCATCAACGGTTACAGGGCGGCAGTTTTCATCCGTTCAACAAAAAAGTTTAAAATTGGAATGTCTTGTAATATAGTATTATTAAAGACTTAGCAAACGGCACACTTTCTCAGCCTTAGCTGGAAATTATTTACTGTACCTCGAGCATGTTTTTGGGCCCTTTAGGCAATGTATGCTCCAACAACTCAGAGTCCAGACCTCAACAAGGGATCACAGTTATATTCGGCAAGTCCCACATGAGTGTGACATCGTTGGTATTGACAACCTTCTCATTCTCATTCTCATTCATAATATTTTTGTGGCACCGGTATATTGAATCGTTTGCAAATAACCCAGTGGAGATATCTAGCTGCTGTGTTGTATCGGTGAGTATACTCGGATGGTGTCGACGTAGTACATCGTGCCACTACATCCTGCCACATGACATGTTCTTCTGCTAGGCCGCACATTCTACACTTGTTGTCAACAGGCAGTTTCAAGATCATCCGCGCTACTATTAGTTGATGGATTCGACCTTTACTTGATGAAAATCCATATTAACGTAGACCGAAATTAAACTTATATAGTTTTATGATTTTCACAAATTTATTTATATATTTTTACAAAAAATATATAATTACATGATTGTTTCGCCAACACAGTGGCTTCTTCGGATGTGAGTACTAGACTAAAATTACGATACCCAACAGGGTGTATAAATGGGGTACAGAGGGTAATAAAATTTTTAATTATACCTAAATGAAGAATTACTCAGGCATACAATGTTACTAGGAAATATTTATAATAACAATAATCTGTATTGATGTACATTATTATTTGAAAATAATTTCAGCCTTAAATTATTTTATTAGTGGAGAAAACTTTTTTTGTAAGATTAATTTAGGAACAAGTTTAGCAACGGCGAATTATTAGTTTCTTTCTGATTATTTAAAATTATGTCTGAGTTTTTCATTTATTGAATTCTAATGATTCTAATAATGTTAATTCTGGTCCTTTATTTTCTAAATGTGAAACTTCAAAGTTTTCATTAATTTCATGATTTTCTTCTAAAAGGTGGTTCGCATAAGTAGAATTTGTTTTTCTGTTAAAACTAGATATATGTTCATTAATTCTATTTCTGAATTTTCTCCCTGTTTGTCCTATAAGTATATATTTTAGGGCAAGTACCACATATTAGCTTATAGACTCCTGATTGGTGTTCTTTCTTTGTTTTGTCTTTATTGTTTTTTATTAATTTGCTGAGAGAATTGGATGTTTTATATGCGATATTGATATTCTGTTTTCTGAAATTTTTAGCGACTAATTCTGTAGGAGTTCCGATATACGTGAGGCTTTTATATTTTAAAGTGTTTTTATGACTAGGATATACAAGGTTAATAGCTTTTTTGAAAGATTTTGAAGTAACTATATTATCTATCATATTAGGGTTATAGCCATTATTTAGCGCAATTCGTTTTATTATACTTAATTCTTTGTTGTAGTTTTCTTCGAACAAAGGGATATTAATTAACCTGTGAACCATGCTGTTGTAGGCTGCTTGTTTGTTTGGCGGGGTGGGTAGATGTGTTACGTATTGTGGTAACTGTATGTGATGTTTTATGATATATTGAAAATTCGTGTAAATTATTCTTTTTGGTGATAGTTAAGTCTAGGAAGTTTATGCTGTTCTCTTTTTCTATTTCTAATTTAAATTTCATGTTAGGGTGTAAACTGTTAATACATTCTGAGAATATTTTTAACTGCCTTTCTGTTCCGGGGAAACAAGCTAATATATCGTGTACATATTGGTGCAAGTATATAAAATTTTTGATTAATTTATTTTTTTAGGGAATCTTTAAATATTTCTGCTAAAATGGGGCTTAGGGGGTTTCCCATAATTAAGCCATCATTGCCTACATAAATATTATTATTAAATCGAAAGTAGTTTTGCTCTAAGCAAGTTTTTAATAAATCTAAAATTCCTGACTGGATTACCGGGTTAGTATTTGTTTTCTCTAATAATTATTTCACTCTTTCTTTAGTTTTTTCCAAATGGATACTAGGAAATACATTTTTTACATCAAATGAAACAAATTTCGAATGTGTGGGTAATTTTTCCTTTTGGATTTTTTTTATTAATTCGTAGGACTTTTTAATACTATATAGCTTTGAAGTTACAGTGCTCTTTTATTGGATTTATTAACTGTTTAGAAAGTTTTGTCGAGGGGGCAGAGATGAAAGAAGCTACTGGTCGAATAAGGAAATTATTTTTAAGTAGTTTTATAAGGGAATATAGTTTCGGGGATTGAGGATTCATGGGTGTTAAATAATCTTTATCTTTATCATTAAAAATTGATGAGACATTACTTAGTGCTGATTTAATTTCTTTTTGAAAATTTTCAGTCGAATCACTGTTTACTATTTTATAGTTATAATTTTAAACGATCAGAAAGAAACTAATAATTCACCGTTGCTAAACTTGTTCCTAAATTAATTTTACAAAAAAAAAATTCTCCACTAATAAAATAATTTAAGGCTGAATTTATTTTCAAATAACAGAGTACATCAATACAGATTATTATTATTATAAATATTTCCTAGTAACATTGTATATCTGAGTAATCCTTTATTTAGGTATAATTAAAAATTTTATTACCCTCTGTACCCATTTATACACCCTGTTGGTATCGTTATTTTAGTCTAGTACTCACATCCGAAGAAGCCCCTGTTACATAATTGTATAAATATATAAATAAATTTGTGAAAATCATAAAACTATACCAGTTTTATTTCGTTCACGCTCTGCTATTATCAACCTTTTCATTTACCCCTTCAGGCCCAAGCCGCCGTTCAACCACTTCATAGATGCCTTCTTGTCTACTGCTGGTCGGTTGAAGTTGCGGAAGAATTTCCCATGTATCAACTTTGCGCAGAGTATCTCTATTTTTCCTCTCTTCGAGCTGGTTTTATTTTTCTTCTTGACGTTCTCGTCGGTGGTTTCAGCTCCCAGATATTCTTCTTGAATTTTACGCGCGTTCTTCTGGATGGAATACAACTTCTTGTCCTTAGCATGCTCTTTAACTAACCGTGTAAATTTGTCCTTCCCTTGTCGGATATACGCGCTCAGTTCCACAACAGATGAATCATAAGCAGATTTTAGCTCTATTAATCCATGGCTGCCGTCCTTCCTCCTAACATATAATCTGTGATAATATGGTTATCATTGCTGTTATTATACTATTCGCAAACACGAAGTTTTTTCCCGTGCCAACAATCAAAATTTTTTAGTGCTTGTGCGCGCGTAAGAACGCAAGTTTCAGTGTTACATATTAATTAGTTATAAGTATCTTTGTGTATTATGTAAAAAGTTATTGTTAGTTTTAAGTTTTACTTCTAAACAGTCGAATTACTGTTCGAGCCAAACCTGACATGCCCCTACCCAGCCCTACATTCACCACGGCGCTACGCGTCGTCGTTGCCTGGCTGGCTCTGGGCCAGGTTCTGGGGAGGCGCATACTTGTATATGCTTAATTTAAAAAATATATCTGTTTTGCCTTTTGCTTCTTTGCTTTGGCAAACCAAAAGTCTTGTGTTCGAATCCCTGACAAGGGTGTTTTTTTCTTTATTTTTTTTTTTCATATTTTTTTTCACAACAAAGTTGGTATCACAAAATTTAGAATGTCTAAAAACTAACATTATTTACAAGAAAACTGCGAAAAGTATCCTATAGAATGTGTAACAATTATATAAAAAGCTCAGTAAGTCGGCGAAGAGTATAATGCTTCTACTAGTTATTAATTGTATTCCAATTGATACGGTATTTTAGGTTTGGCCAAAAAAATTTCGAATAGCGAATAGCTCCGAAGTGGGTATTCTAGAGCAGTGGCGCAACCAGAAAATATATTTGGGGGGGGGGGGGGGGCAATAGAACCGGCTTCTCCAGAGGATGAGGAAAACTTTTCAGAAAATTGTTGTAAACTGTCTATAGATTCCTCTACTGGATAATATTGACATTAATTACAAAATATTTATTTCAAGGGATAGTTTGAATACTGCTTTGTACTGATAGAGATTATGCGTCTTTATTTTTGGTTCATGGAGGAACGGCTTGGGGGGGGGGCATGGCTTCCTCCCCTGGCTGCGCCCCTGTTCTAGGGCAAAAAATTTGCACGTAAATTCAGTGTTATTTTAACCCAAAGTATTATCCCATATCGTTCAGACACCCTACCCCGTATTATGAGTTGCAGATTTAAAAATAAAGACAAACGAATTTAATCATTCAAAGTAGTCATTAACAAATTTTATTCGGTAACAGATACTCATTTGACATCGTCAAACCTGTATAATAAAGTGATCCTAGAAATATATATTCCACGCGCACCCTCATATTACAAGAGAGTACGTAAATGATTTCGGTAAAGACATAGCATTAATATTTATGACTGCAAAGCCATTAACCCAAAATGCTGCCAACCATATGTATAAATTTGACGATAAAATTTATTTGCAGATACTCACACGACCATAACAGTTAGAAAAATGGCGAATGTGCTGGTAATAATTTTATACGATCTCTTGATATACCACTACACATAAATTATATTAAGTCGTTTCGTATAAAGTAATATGAATAATAAAATAGGATTCCAATTGAATAAAAAAAGGGTTATAGTGGAGTCAAATTAAGCATTAAAATAGGAAATTCTCTGCCTGCGACAATTTTATTGTTTAAAGTTGTAGGTATAATAACAAGTGCTATGAGAAGTTTTTGATTAAATCGATTCATTGCTTCCTGTAAAATTTAAACAATTTTAGTTTCAACATTGAAATTTTCTTTATTATTTCCGGTCCTAATAATCGCATCGCAAAAATAAAAATGCCGAAATGTTTGTATGTAATATGTAATATCACCAGTGCTTAACATTTTATCGAAAAATTTTTCGACAGCGTTGTTGCCTGGTAATATAAAGAGTTTAAATTGTCAGTTTATTATCAGATTAAATCCCGAGCGCTTTAGAGGGAGGGATTTAAACTTGCATAATAAACTGCCAATTTACACGAGTTATATTACCTTTTGGCAACTTAGCTCGAGCAAAAATTTTTAGAGAAAATTTAAAAGCACCCGTTCGGGGGTCTCTTTTTGAAAACCGTCAAATACGTGTCTCCTTATTTCCTCAGAAGAGCCTGTCACTGGAATATCACGTTTCTGACTTATGCGATTTCAGAGATACGGATACCATTTAGACCATCTACCACCCCTTCAAAAAGTGAAAATCGACATTTCGTCTCACTCGTGTCTAATAGATTCCAATAAAGAATATTTCTGCCAAATTTCACGATTCTAATGAAAGTTTCCGAAAAGTTTAAAAACCACCCTCTCCCCGTTTACCCTTTCGGGGGTCTCTTTTTGAAAATCGTCGAATACGTGTCTTCTTATTTCCTCAGAAGAGTTCATCGCTCGAATAATCACGTTTCTGACTTACGCGATTTCAAAAATACGGGTGGGCTTTAAACCATTTACTACCCCCGTTTTGACACTTTCAAAAAGTGAAAATCGTAATTTCGTCTCACACGTTTCTAATAGATTTCAACAAAAAATATTTTTGCCAAATTTCACGCATCTAGATCTAACAGTTTCCGAAAAAGCCTGAAACTTCAACTCCCTTTTTTACCCTCTTAGAGGCCAAATTTCGAAAAATCCCTTCTTAGTGGATGCCACGCCATTCGAGGAAATTCTATACAAAATTTGAAGTTTCTAGTGTTGCAGGGGCCTGGGCCCACTTTAAAAGGGGGCCCCAAAGGCTGCTAAACCTCGAACGCAGGGTAGGGTGGTCACCCTGTGCCCTGAACAAAATTTTAATATTTTACGTGCAGTACCCCCTCTGCAATAAGCTAGTGAGGAGGAAGTCTCACACGGCCGACTACTCAGGTCCTTGGGGGTGGCTTCGATAATTGGGGTGGTGTAGGTGGACAGATATAAAAGACAACGTCGTTCTAATTTAACATTTAATACAATATCAGGGTACGTAGTACAAAATCTTTCACAATTATCACCGATAACTCGGTACGCAGTACAAGTGTCACAATATATTCTAATAAGTGGGGCCCACACGCTTAACCTAATATACACAAAATATCTTACAAAATAATAAATCCTTTAAAAATGTACAAAAGGTCATATGCCAGAAGCGTGACAAAAACTACAATTGACCCAAGGTACGTTAAAACATAAAATTACTTAAAATTATTGACATCTATTTGTGAAATAAGGCAATGCTATTAAGTGAGTGAAGTAACGATACACAAAATGTACCAAATATTACTGAAATCTAATGTGTTACTGAGATTTACGTTACAAGCAAAATGTTATCAATATTCCTTGAAAATGGACGTGGACGTTGAGTAGATGTACCGGATCCCTCGTTATAGAGAATATGATTCCGCTTACCTTTGGTAGTGTCTGAATACCTTTTCCCGTCCTACCAGGGTAGCGTAATTCAGGGTGATAACAGCCGCAGGTGGTAGACCATCTACGTAGAGTCTAAGGTAACGTGCCGAGATCCCCAGTACCATACATACACAACATGTCAGTCAATCATCCACCATCTAGACACCAAAATCTGGACTAGAAGTTGAAACTAAGGTCAGGCTGGAAGTCCCTCGTAAAGTGTAGGATGTGACATAAAAGCTCAAGTGGAATACCAGTAACAGGTCCAAGTAAAATCATAAGGTATCCATCCAAATAGCCATAGACCAACAAGTAGATCCCAATACTTGTAATATACTCAACAATGAACAACTAACTAACGAACAAATCAACAGACAAACAAACAAACAGCCCTGCAATAAAATAAATAACCTAAATTACAAATCTATTTCAACCTTAAGTGGGTTTTCAGAGACGTACCTGAGATGTGATGTGGGCTGAAAGAGGTCCTTTGCCGTCAAAATGGCACTCCAAAATCTTGCATTCAGACGATGCCACGTGCTTTGAAAATTGACTTTATCCGGAAAATCCGTAGCTGCATTTCCCAAAACGATACTCCAAACCAAATGAAAATACAACTAATCTTGTCGTGATGAATACTTAATCCCATAAATGGAGCAAAACTTACAATATTGCTAAAACTCGTATTCAGACGACTCAATCTTCAAGCAGCAAAAGGAAACAAGAAGAAAATGTCCTCTATCAAAATGTCAAGTTCTTGTCTTCCGTCTCGGTACGTTCAGAATTTCTACTCCACGGCGCACCCCACAACTAGAATAGATTTTCCTAACTTCGTTTATATCCACAAATATTATCATAATATACTCTGAAAGCCGTCCCCTCATAAATCTACCCACCAAAGAAGGTTTAATCAACAATACTGGCCATTGTAGAAGCTTTACAAGGGCGTTTTTGCAATGCACTCTCTTAATGAATATCTGAACGCACTCACCCATACTACCTGTATCAGAGTATATTAAATGACCAAAGTAAGCCATTAGGTACTGCTATTATACAACCAGTTATACTCTATTAATTCGCGAGAGACGGTATCAATAGGCTCAAATGTACAATAAAATTTGGGAAAATAACGAAAATTAGTACATAAATTTCTGGCCATTATTAAATGTGAAAATCGACCGTAACACTAGACTCAGCGGTTTGAGCTGTACGTTGATAGATGAGTCAGTCAGTCAGGGTATTCTTTTATATATATATATATATATATATATATATATATATATATATATATATATATATATATATATATATATATATATATATATATATATATATATATATATATATATATATATATATATATTAAATCCCGAGCGTTTTAGAGGGAGGGATTTAAACTTTGATAATAAACTGCCAATTTACACGAGTTATATCACCTTTTGGCAACTTAGCTTGAGCAAAAATTATTAGATAAAATTTAAAAGCACGAGTGGTATTTGGGGAGAATATTTCACGACAAATAATTCATTAACTACATCTTCAATATTATGTTTTGTTATTAATTGCCTTCAGATGTTTTCTTGTCACTATTTAGAGTTTACTGATCTTTATTTTTGATTTCATAATTTATTTTATATAAAGGAATATTTCCAAATCGACTCATATTGTCAAAACAATAAATTTGAAACGAACGCAGCAGAAACTACGCAGAATTCGCTATATTTTAAACATAATCTAGTGACGGTTTCTATGGCAACTAGTAAATAAGACGAGTTGAAACCTAACTTATTATAATATATACGGCTTAACACCTCTCAGGAGTTTCTGAGATGTAATATGACAAGGAACGATAGAGAGAGCACTACATTATTGCCGATGTCTCGCCCATGTATATTATTCACTCATAGTTCCCGAAACTGAAATGGAGAGCATCATCTAGCGCTACTAGAGATATATTCCAGACAGCATAATAAATGTTCATTAACACATATTTACGTATTTAATCCTTATTCTTAACTTAAGAAGTTTAAGAATTAAGTTGAGCTTTGCTTTGTTAAGCAGAGAGAACTTTAAATGTAAGAAATTATAATGTTTAGTGCACAGCTTTGATTCAACGAGTCATTTTTTGATAGATTACCGTATGTAAGTACATTTCTAGTTTCTTTCCAGAGCGAACGTGTTTACTTGTATATTTATAATAAATGATTTGCTTACCTTGTAGGTATTTCTATTAAATTTTAGATGCTGCCAGTGATAATTATTTTGTAACTACGTTATTGAGCAATTAAAAGATGTGCTTGACTTGTACCTGTAAGAGCTATATTAAGCACAATCTTTGTATGTAATTGTTACCTGATTGAAAAGTAGGGAAATTGAAATAGTTACAGATAGGCAAGGGTTATAGCTTATATATTTCAGACATGCTTCGCTTTGGAACTGAGGGCGGTTTTCTATATATGTGGTGTATTTATAATTGTAAAGAGAGAATAATATTTATTGGAATTTTATATTTACTACTAGATAATACAATATTACAATTACAAGGTACGTTAACAATAAACGATAAGCTAGAGAAAAATGTATAGATAAAATTTTAAAGCAAGAGGGAACCTATTTGCGGAAAACATTTCACGAAACAAAACATGACAAAAAATTTTCGCAATATTTGTCGACGCCGCGACACAAAAAATTACAGCGAAAATTTCACACCACATTTTTTAACCAATCATAGGCTTGTTTTTTGTTAAGTTACCATGGCAACCCAAAAAATTTCCGGAAATTTTTTACATTCTGTCAAATTAATAAGTGGAAATTTTTCTGTCAATTAAAATGTCAAAGCAATGACGCGGGAGTTGGAGTGCTTTTAGAATTAAATTCATTTGCCGACGCAAAAGAGGATATTCACGAGGATATTATAAGTACCCAAATTAATATGTTAATGTTTTAGAACCTGGAGCCATTTTTGTGCTATATGTCCATGCATCTTTTGGCTGATAATCAAATTTTGTTATGATTAGAATGTAAAAATTAATCTAATTGATGTCTGTAAGTGCAGCAGCCATTACTATCTTGTTACATTTTATTATTCCATGGCCGCCTAGAAGTTGTTAATTATTGTCTCGGCGACAAGAATGAATACATTCCCTGTGCTCGCATTTAAGTAATATCAGAAATAAATGATGTTCCACCAATTTTAGTAGATCAAAGTTAATAAAAAACGGAAATATAATATGTTTTTAAGTTATTTATAAAAAGTTCATGTAACTAAACTTGGAGAATGGTATGTTATTGCACTAAGAAATTTCCTATTTTATTAAACATATAAATCTTGAAGTAGGTGGGTACTTCAGAATAATTATCAAAAATAAATGATGTTCCACCAATTTTAATAGACCGAAGTTAATAAAAAACAGAAATATAATATGTTTTTAAGTTATTTATAAAAAGTTCATGTAACTAAACTTGGAGAATGGAATGGTATTTCACTAAGAAATTTCGTATTTTATTGTAATATGTTGCACCCCTTAAAATTTAAGGTTATGTTACTAAAAAGTAGGCAGACTTCAACAGATCGAATGTCTGAATGAATGTAGTGTATTTGCACCTACTCGAAAAAGAACCTACCAGAAGATTCCAAAGTGACATCTGGAATTCTCTAGAGAATGGTGGCGTCATCACAGAACAATCGAGATCTGTCATTTTTAGGTATAAAAGACCAACCGCATTCTCGGCAGTAGTTCAGAAAGTTCAGAAAGTATAGAAAGTGAGGTTAAGAGTTCAAAGATAAACAAAGTAATAAACATTGTGATTTTAGTCAGTAAAGTGTATTTAAATTAACAATAGTATTGTGAAGTATCCAGTAAATATTTAATAAAGTGTGTTAGTGGACAATCTCTTGTTATAATTTTTGGAACCCACGGATTTTGCAAGGGGTAGTTTCCTAAGGGTGGAAACACGCTACAATTGGTGTCAGAAGCGGAATTTTATGACAAGAGGAGCTCTGAAGTTGTGCTGGAGTGTTCGAGAAGGATTCTCGAGGGTTAGTGCTAACACAGGACTAATTTACTGGACATTGTTCGAGGGTTGTTTTCGAACAGGAAAATAGTGTTTAAGTGCATTTTTGAGACATTGTAGAACATTTTATTAGGACATTAGTGTGATAATTAAATCCTTTGAACTGAGAAGTGATAGAGACACTGAAAAAGACTCATTTAGTGCGTGAAAATTTCTAGAACTTTTCTATTTGGACATTAGTGGAGATTATTAAATTCTCTGAACTGGATAGTGACAAAAGACTCTGGATAAGACTTTTTCGTGCTATTTCGAGATTTGTCTAGAAAGTTCCATTACCGATATTGACGTGACAGTTAAATTTATTTTATTTTAATTTCATCGTATGCCCGTAACAACAAGAAGTATGGCATCCGATAAACAAATACAGGACTTATTCGAACAATTCCAAAAAATGATGGCGCAGCAACGGCAGGAAGACAAAGAAGAACAGGAGAAAAAACGTCAGGATGAAGAAAGAAGACGCCAGGAAGAAAAGGAAGAGCAAGAAAAACGACGTCAGGATGAAGAAAGAAGACGTCAGAAAGAAAAAGAAGAACAAGAAAGAAGACGTCAAGAAGAAAAAGATGAATTGAAGAAAATGATGGAGGACCTGAAGATACGACAGCAAGAAGAGAAAGAAGAGCAAGAAAGACGACGTCAAGAGGAGAAAGAGGAACAAGAAAGACGACGTCAAGAGGAGAAAGAGGAACAAGAAAGACGCCAAGAAGAATTAAGGAAAATTCTGAATGAACAAATGAAAATACAGCAGGACGCTATCATTTCTGCCAACGAAGGATTAAAGAGTGAAGTCAAAGAAGAGATAAACAAGGTAGAAGAAAAAGTAGGTGTAGTTGAGACCGAAGTCAGTCAGATCAAAGGAAAGATGAGTGAGTTCGAAGGAGAAGTGGAGCGACTTAAACGACAGTTGAGAGATAGAGGAAGCCAGCAGGTGGTATCATCAGGTCACCGGTTAAAACCTCCCTCCTTTGACGGCCAAAGCTCATGGACAACGTACAAGAGGCAGTTTGAGGCAGCAGCGTGTGCGAACAACTGGGATAACGAGGAAAAGGCCATGGCATTAGTTCTGGCGTTAAGGGGCCAGGCCTCAGAATTACTTCAGACTATCCCGGTGGAGAAACAAAGGGACTTTAAAGTCTTGGAAGCTGCATTAGACTTGAGGTATGGCGATCAACACCTTGCCCAATTATACCAGACTCAGCTGAAATCCCGGATGCAAAAAGCTGGGGAAAGTTTACAAGAATTTGAAGCTGCGATAGAGAGACTGGCACACCTGGCGTATCCGAGTGCACCTAAAGAATTCCAGGAACAATTAGCCGTGGGGGCCTTTTTAGATGGTATAAGGGACGAAGAGGTCAGGCGAGTTCTGAGGCTGACGAGACACCAAAGTAGTAGCGAAGCTTTGGTGCGTGCACTCGAAGTAGAAGCCGCTTACAGGGATACTCCAAGGAGAGTGCGAGCTGTGACTCTTGAAGAATCGCAACCAGAAATGAACCAGAACCTCTTGCTGACTGAGATGCAGAAAATATTCACCAAATTATGCGATAAATTGGATGGCCTCGGAAATCAGGAAAAACAACAAAATAAAGGAAAGCCGAGCGGAGGTATTAAATGTTACAACTGCGGCAAGGTAGGACACATGAAGCGAGACTGTCGACAGCAGAATTCGGAGAGTCGAGTAAATGCTGTGAATCTTGAAGAGAAGCAGGAAAACAGTACCAAGGGGGTTGTTCTGGCTAGGGAATGCAGTGACCCCAGAGAAATAAAGATTTCCCAGCTTCGAAGAATCGCAAGCAGTCTGTTGTTGCATGGATATGTGAACGGAAGAAAATGTTTGTTTACCATCGACACAGGTACTACGTCATCAATAGTACGGCCAGGATTTATATCAGGCATAAAGATTACCAAGAGGCAAAATGAAGTGATCGTCCGGACAGCTACGGGGGGGGACAGGGCTACGGTTCATGGAAAAGTAGACCTGGGTTTGCAGATTGGGCATTTAAGGTTCGACCACAGGGTCATCGTGGCTGACATCACGGATGACTTCATTTTGGGACTGGACATTATGGAACAGTATGGATTTATTGTTGACGTAGGAAAGCGAGTCTTAAGGATTGGGAACGAACAATTTATTTTGTCAAAAGTGAACGACCAATGCGAGAAAACCAGGCTGTTGACAACGCAGGCAGTCAAAATTCCTGCATTATCCAGAAAACCAGACAAGGAAGATTGCAAGCGCTACCCTCAGGTGGGAAAATTGCCGAACATGGTTGAAGTGAACACTGTCAAGGTCGATCTTCCAGACAGTTGGTCAAAGAAAATTCTGAGGCAAGAGCAATTGCGCGATGTAGAAATCGGACCCATGTTGAGAGCAAAAGAAGAGGGAACGCGTCCAGCATGGAAGGATGTTTCCAACAAAGAAGTGGGGCTGAAGGCTTTATGGTCACAATGGGATTCACTTACGGTCGTAGATGGGCTTTTGAGGAGAGCATGGGAAAGCCCAGATGGGAAGCAGGTTGCCATGCGTCTAGTGATTCCCAGGTGTCGTGTACCAGAAGTACTCCAGGAAGCGCATAATGAAACGTCCAGCAGACACTTTGGCATAAACAAGACATTGAGTAGAGCACGAGAACAGTTCTATTGGGTTAATAGTCGCCAGGATGTGGAGGCCTGGTGTCACAAGTGTAAAAATTGTGCTGCCCGTGGAGAACCATTTTCCATGAGCAACTACAGAAATGGAAGTCGAGAACAGCCAAAGAATGATCGAGAGCAGATGAACAGAACTAGTAACCGCTTGAAGGCTCGTTATGATCAGAATGCCAGTACAGGGGGATTCAAGGTGGGGGATCTGGTTTGGCTGTACAACCCACAGCGGAAGGAATGGAGATCCCCGAAACTTCAACCTCCTTGGGATGGACCGTATACTGTTATTACCCGAATTAATGATGTCGTCTATCGTATTCAACGAAACAAAAAGTCCAAGATGAAGATCGTACACTTGGATAGACTGGCGAAGTATGTGAAAGAGGCTGAATTGCCTGACCGGGACGTTCAGGCTTAAGGAGGGGGCAGTGTAATATGTTGCACCCCTTAAAATTTAAGGTTATGTTACTAAAAAGTAGGCAGACTTCAACAGATCGAATGTCTGAATGAATGTAGTGTATTTGCACCTACTCGAAAAAGAACCTACCAGAAGATTCCAAAGTGACATCTGGAATTCTCTAGAGAATGGTGGCGTCATCACAGAACAATCGAGATCTGTCATTTTTAGGTATAAAAGACCAACCGCATTCTCGGCAGTAGTTCAGAAAGTTCAGAAAGTATAGAAAGTGAGGTTAAGAGTTCAAAGATAAACAAAGTAATAAACATTGTGATTTTAGTCAGTAAAGTGTATTTAAATTAACAATAGTATTGTGAAGCATCCAGTAAATATTTAATAAAGTGTGTTAGTGGACAATCTCTTGTTATAATTTTCGGAACCCACGGATTTTGCAAGGGGTAGTTTCCTAAGGGTGGAAACACGCTACATTATTAACCACCAGTTGTTATTCCATAGCTCACTATAATGAATGAATGTTTGTCATTCGTAATAAAAATGTTCAATTTTGACATAATATTTATAAAATAATGGTGTGAAATTTTCTTACCGAATATCCCACGAGCTTAAATTAATATCCGGAAATTTTTCCTCGTTCATGAATATTTTAAGAAAATTATCCCTCGCCTACGGCTCGGGATAATTTTCAAAATATTCATGACCTCGAAAAAATTTCCGGAAATAATTTAAGCTCTAGGGATATTATAAGTGATAATTTTTTCTTCTTGGTACTGTCAAAAGCTGGATTACCACTAATAATGACGTTTGATTGGAACAATGTTGAATAAAACTGGACCTATGAAAAAACTTTTTATAATTTGTTAATTTATAAAAAAAATAAAAACCACTAAAAATTGCCTTTTTTTGGATAATTTAAGAAATATAATGTAATAATGCATCAATTTTAATGAAAGGCGGTGAAACTACGCCCTTTATTCAACTAATCCTTCCTGCCAGATTTTAAGGCAAAATATTGATTCAAACGGCTAAAAATTAAAAAAGATATCGAATTTTCAATCTCTTATTTAAGGTGGGCGGTGCCGTGAACGTAATTCGACAATTCCTCTTACATCCCTGAACCGATTCGAAAAATTTCTTGATAGGCTTTTAGAGACAACTTTATAGAATGGTAGTGGGCTATTGAAAACTAAAGAAAGTAAAAACATTTTTCTTGTGCAAAAATGAAAAAAAAATAATTTAAAAGCCTATCAAAATATTCTTCCAACCGGTTCAGCGATGTAGGAGAAATTGTCGAATTACGAAATATTTTTTTTAAGCACGGAACCGCCATCCTTAAGTGAATCGACTCGTAGGAGGACCATTTTCTTCTTCAAAATGTAAGTTCTTACATGTATTTTATAATGATATTAGGAAAAAAAATAAATTCTTCTTTACTTTCATCACTTAATCGTTTTCTTAAAATTTGCTTATAATTTTCAAAACTATAGTTATAAACAAATTCAAATAACTGGATTTTTTATCAAACCAAAAACGGTAAATTATGAAAATAGATGAAATATCTGACATTTGTCTAAAAAATATATTTGCATTTGGGGCCCAGATACGTCAATTTTTGCATTATAAATAAACAAATTGATATTTATTCTTGAAATTTTTACTGATTTCTGCGGTAAAACAATTCCACTCGAAAATTATTTTGACTCCATTATTAGTGCAAAACTGTGAATTTAGAGGAAAATATAATATTTTGAAATGTAAAGAAAATGTAAGGTGCTGAACTTGGTTTTTCGAGGATTATTTGGCGAACCATGTTTCCAGGTCACAGATGTTTCATGCTTCAAAAATGGAGAGAACTGTACTGCCTTAGCGATACAACTGCAAACAAAACAAAGTTACTATTATTTCATTGGCCAGCTAGTTTGAGTTATGGAAGGAACATCTAATTGTAAAAGCAACCGCAGCTGTAGCAGCTTTAACAGAAAATAATAATGATAACGATCAATACACAATACACAATATTAATGGAAACAATTTGTTGTAGAGTAACATTAAAGTATATTTTCGTTCAAATATTAAGTTAGCTATGGACGTGGGAGCAATAATATAATAAATAGTATGTTATGAAAATTATAACGCCCAAAACGAAGCGAATTTATAAACTATAATCTATATTCATAGTCAAATTGTGCCACTTAAAATGGCCTCATTAAAAGTGAAGTAATAAAGTTACATAAGTAATATTTTCAAACCTTGCCCCATTTATTTCTTTAATATATTATCGAAAAAATGGAAGCTCACTAAATACTATGAGAATATTTTCAATATTAGATATTATTTAAAATCAATGCTATTCGGTATAGTTGAGATTTTTTTATTTTAAAAGCATACGTAAACAAGGTCAATATCGATAAACGATATAAACAATGACCTCGCTTGTACTTATAAAATGCTGATGCACCATTTAACTCAGGTATTTATACAAGGAAGTAAATTAGGACGGGCAGTGTCCACCCGATCATCAAAAGGGGGTGTTTGGACACGAGAATGTCTACCCGGTGCAAGATGCTGCCACGTTGGAAGCGTCGCTACGAGCCACGCTGCACCTTGGGTTTATGTATTGTAGGGTATTGTATTATTATTTTAATATTATTATTGTCGAATAAATTGTTATTGTGTAGGTGCCCATCTCTTTTACTTAGACAAATTTAGATCTCCTAGACCTAAGAGAGCCTATGGGGAGACCTGTAAGGTGGTTAAAAATATTTTCAAATAACTTCACATAAACAAATACTAGTCAACCATCCTAGATTAGCAAGTAGTCGCGCAGAGAAAGAAGAAATATCGTCACTGTTGGACAGAGACAAACAAGCTTAGAATCTTAAGAAGCTGCGCCGCTACTTGCCAATCTAGGATGGTTGACTAGTCGCAACTCACTTATCTCTTTGAGACATTATTATTAGTGATTTCAGTCTCTTTTGTCTTGTGTCTTGTCTTTCTTGTCTTATGGAGTAACACCATACCTTATGAACCTTTACTGTCTACCTGGAGCAATATATTTTGGACAACAAAGCTAAGGAAATAATTATTAGTCAGCTATGTATTACAACAGTTTCTTTTTCCTCAATCCTTTGAAATTTATACTCGCGTTCGAGGCCTCTTATTATAATAAACATTAATTTACTTATTATTTAATAAGAGCTACTTAAGTAATTTCCACCAATAGAAAAAGAAGTCATGAAAATAGCTTTGTACAGTGTATGAGCATTCGACTCGGGAGATACTATTTTATTTATAATTGTAGTTTGTATCATAATTAGAAATATTCATGCTTACTTATGATAATCAGTTTCTTTGCTATGTGCATGTACAAGTTTGAACTTTTTACATAAGTATCTCTTCAAAGACAAGACCGCAAAAAACCACTACCTCAAGTACAGCATTCAGCTCCCTCATTCACCAAATGATTCACTAATTGCGCATAAAATATAAAACTTCGCTTTGTTCACTCACGAAGCCTTAACGTAGTTCTTTATCTATGCAAATGAATGTGCTTCCATAATTAATTTTTTGTGGGTAAATCATTGCTTACAGATATAAAAGGAAAAAATTAAAATAAATATTTTCATTTTTTTTTAAATTATACTATATTTAATTTTATCGACTGATACTGGGGGTATTTTTTTAACGATATCAAGTTTAATAAACCGCTGCCTAAGAAATCAACATTTAGGCCGTTAATTCTTGTATACATCCTAAATCACAATTTTATTTTTTTTTTCCTTTAATAATGGGGATGGAAGTGGGGGTGGCTGATGTCAAAACAAATTTTGAGGCCTTTGGTTCTTATACACACACACTAAATAACTACTTTATTTTATTTTACTCCCTTCAATAATGGGGTAGTAGAGGAGGTATATATAACTAAGTAATGCATAATTTATAAAACCATTTGATAATATATAATACCTATTGTGACTTATCTCATATATCTATAATCGCTTGGACGATCAAAAGTACCCTATTCTAATCTATATCCATTTATTTTATTGTTCTTTACTCTAATTCATGTCGGAAGGTTAAATGAGAAAAGTCAGACACACTTGAAAAAAAATAAGTTTGCTAAAATATCCAGTAGAAAAATATAAATATTTAATAGTCAAATTTTGTCAGTGAAGTTATTTGCCTAAAAAAATGTACTTTCGGAAACAATGCTTTCTTGAAATCGTAATTTCTGTTATTAGTAAAGTAACTGTGGGTTTTAATTTAGGAATAATGTCATATGAATTAAATTTCGTTTTTATTTTTATAATTTAATTGCAGATGTATCAAATAAACTTTTTTATATTATGCTGGGGGGGGGACTTGTTAATTTACAGGGGTAGAACCCGAAAATAATAGCCATTGGAACTGAAATAGAATCACATTTAGTGAATAATAATGCTATTTTTCATATAAACTGATAATCTTGAAGTTATAACGACCTGAAAATATACCTAAGGATATTTCAAAATGGTTCTCGTCGAAAAACTTGAAAAGTGTCAAATTTAGCAAAACAACTCTAGAGATCAATAAGAACGATTTTTCTAATTTCTTTAGAATCAATAGTTTCGGGTGGATGAAAGTATAAAGATGGTGTCCAAACGTTTATAAGACGAGGTATTAAGTTCAAAAGTTAAGTATCTCGGAAACTATCGCAGTTACATCAAATACGTTATTGACTGCTTCGGTAGCATAAAAGCAAAGCCGTTATAACATAAACATTGTGCGTCGTCACATTTTTTTAATACAAACTTCGCCATTTTGTTACTGTAAGTAGTAAATAATTAAAAAAATATATAATCCTTAAGGATAGGATTTTGCAGAGTGAGAGGGAAATATGCGTTTATTTTCGGTTTATTATCAATATTTAAAAAATCATAAATGGTATAATCTTTAAAATAGTTTCAGATCCCATTGCTCTAAGGAATACAACCATATACGTTTTTTATCTGTATATAGTTAAATGCCATACTCTAATAATGAAATTAGGAACTATTTTCATTGACAAACCACGAAATTCAAGTACAACAGAAATTTACAATAAAAAAAATATATATAGTTGTATTAATTAGAATAATAGCAATTACTTAAAACAGTGTTAAAGATTTTACTACGTTTGATTTTTTTAATTATTTTTAATAAACCGAAAACAAACGCATATTTTCCTCTCACTCTGCAAAATCCTATCCTTAAATACTGGTTATCGTTAAACATATAGGAGAGAATTAGATTCTTTTTCGTCAGTTTACAGCACTTGCTTTAGAAATAAATTCGACTTAAACTATAAATGGATTTCCTATAAAATTTGAAATATAAAATATTCTTTGCAAATATCTCAATAAATAATATTAGTTTTAACGAAAAAATGGTGGAGATTAAAAATAAAGCTTAGATATTAAGGATGAATTTGTTTAATAGTTTCTGAGCTATGGAAGTTTAAATATGACGTTCGTTTATAGGATGAAGTATTTAGTTTAAATATCAAATATCGTAGAAACTATGACACTTGCGTGAAAAACGGTAAGGACCAAAATAAAAAACAAGTAAAAACGTACTCTTCGTCGATTACTGAACTTTTTATATAATTGTTACACATTCTATAGGACACTCTTCGCGAAGTCTGACTCGGAGCCAGTCCGACAACCACGGCGCGTCAATTTCTCTATCATAAAAAACAAGAAGCTATGACCGAAACAATGTAGGTCTTCACATTTTTTTAAACAAAAATGTCGCCATTTTGTTACTGTAACTATACCCAGTAATTAAAAAGATACACTGATTTTCGTAAATACCTAACGTTACCTAGATGCACATTTTTTTTGTTCGTTTAAAGCATTTGCTTTACAAAAAAATTCACCCGCTATATTGGAATTGCCATTTTCATTTTTTCTAAATTTTTTCAGATTCGTAGTCCGCGATTCCAAACATTACTATACGTTTCAAAAATAAATCAGGATTTTTTTTTCAAATATAAAATTTTCAATTTAGGAGTGGTTTCCATACCTAAGGTAAGAACAGATCTCGGAACATATGAAAACTGGAGATAATACCTTATACTACAAAAATCACCCATAAGAAATTATCATAACAAGACATAATTTCTATTTTCTTTTACCTCTATAGGGCTTGTACTAATTGCATAATTCACAATTTTTACACCTTAGAATCGGATTGCCATTGGAATGGGCTCATTTAGCATTTTTCTTTTTAATTCATATTTCGAAAGTGCATCTTGTAGTTAGTAAATGTGCAAAATATTAGATTTTTTTTCAACTGCTTCTCCCTCAATGTAAATAATGAAAATAGAGCGCGTGAAAACGCAGTGTGACGTCACACCACTCCTGGCGGTCGACCGCTCGCCTGTTCTCATATAGTTTCATACGGCACGCACAGCGGACGTGCTAATTTCGTTCATATCTTTTAAGTGTTCTGTATTTTGTTATTAACATGGATAAAAAAAAGGAGTTATATAAATATTGTATAGTTTCAGACTGTAAAAGTACATCAGTGTCTACTTCCAATAAAATATTTATTTCATTACCAAGTGATGAAAGTATTAGAAAGAATGACCGCAAAATTCGCCCATTTTTGCACCCCTCAATTTTACTGTAAATAATGTGCTAAATGATTGTTTACTATTAGAACATCCTTCTGATAAAGTTTCAAGTTGAACATATCCTTAGTTAGTGAGATATGAGTGATAGAAGATGTCTAATTTTAGGGAATTTGACTCATGAAATCATTGTAAAGTACATACATGTACTACCTTTTTGTCGAAAACTTCAATTGTGACCACGAAAACTTATATAAAGGTTTTTTTTGCGGTTTGGCAACAAAATTGCATATACTTGGGTTTTGGGTCGCTTATTACAAATCCGAAAACATAATCCTAAAATTCAAGATGGCGGATCCAATATAATGGGTCAAAAAGTCAAAATAGTCCCGAACGGAAGAAGAAACCAAGTACTTCTGATCCGCCTACGAATAGGTCACACCAGACTCACCCATGAATATCTTCTTAAGAAAAGTGAGGAACCTAAGTGCGAAATGTGTCAGACAAAACTAACAGTGAGACATATATTAGTAGAGTGCCCCCAATATCACTTACAAAGGTCTGACAGACAAATCCCGGCAGATCTAAGCACAATTTTAGATAATAGATGTGAAGTAAAGAACTTAGTATCATCTCTGTCAGATATCAATGTTATTTCAAAAATTTAGTATCTTTACATCATAGTCTATTGTAATTAGATATCTCATTGTATATTTTTTTTACTGTACCTCGCTAATAACCCAAGAGGTTGATGCGATATTTGTAAAAAAAAAAAGTCAAAAACATTCTGTTCAGTCTCGAATTATTCTACATGGCGTTCGCTGATTACGAATTTGAAGAATCAGAATTCTAAAATTCAAGATGGTACATTTGAAATTCAAGATGGCGGATCCAATTTGGCAGAAAAAATTCAAAAACGGTCTGATTGGTTACGAAAAAATGTAAAATAAGTTATCTAAAGTTGCTAAATAGGCTCATTTAATGAATTTCATTTAGTAGTTGTTACTTCTTGTGGATACAGTATTACTTAAAATTAGACGATATTGAAAATGTCAGATGAATCCGATATGTGGTTTTCGAAATACACGACTTTTAAAAACCACGGTATGACCAACATCGTGACGTCAGAGGATAGTAATATAAATCGGTGAAAATAGTTGATAAACTGAAATTCTCCACAAACACGCATAAGTTTCAAAACACACTGCTTAAGTTAACGATTTGTAATATTGTGAAACTATAATAACGCGCTGCAGCTAGCGGCTTCCTATCAAGTGACGTCACGGCCGATACTCGACCGCGGGTGTGGTCTATTTTTATGATTTTTTTTAGACGATTTATAGGTCTCACAAAATTCTAGTTTTTTGCACAGGTAAGATCTTTCAGATAATCAAATAAAAAAAGTGCTAAATGAGCCCATTACGAATCTGATGTTAGCATTCTGAAATTCAAGATGGCAAATACAATATTCAAGATGGCGGATCCAATATACCTAGCAGACAAAAAGTAAAAAATCTTCTGTTTGGTCTCGAAAAGTTATATACTAGGATTTTTGGGTTAGTGATTAACAAAGCCAAAATTCTTTAAATGCACTAACTCAGTAAAAAAAAATTCTTCACTTTACAACCTTAAAATCATTATAATAGATTTTTTCGTTTTTTTTTCGTAATCAATCAGGCAGTTTTTGAATTTTTTCTGTCAAATTGGATCCGACATCTTGAATTTCAAATGCGCCATCTTGAATTTTAGAATTTTGATTTCAAGTTCGTAATCGGCGACCTCGAAAGCCATGTAGAATGATTCGAGACTAAACAGAACGTTTTTGACTTTTTGGTCCATTATATTGGATCCGCCATCTTGAATTCCACATCCCGCCATCTTGGATTTTAGGATTATGTTTTCAGGTTTGTAATAAGATACCCAAAAATCCAAGTATATGCAATTTTGTTGCCAAACCGCAAAAATAACCCTTCATATAAGTTTTTGTGGTCATAATCGCAGTTTTCGACAATTCGGTCCGCCATATTGGATCCGCCATTTTGAATTTCGCAATTCTGACTTCGGATTTGAATTCAGCGACTTCCAAAACATAAATATATATCAAAATATGTTCATGGTAATTTTTTTAAATACGTACAAAAACTTTACTTTATTTCATGAATCAAATTACCTAAATTAGACATCTATCATTCATATCTCACTAACTAGTGATATGCTCAACTTGAAACTTTATCAGAAGCATGTTCTAATTGTAAACAATCATTTAGCACATTATTTACAGTAACATTTAGGGGTGCAAAAATGGGCGAATTTCGGCCTGTCTTTGCGGTCACTCTTTGTGGTAGCAAGCTATTCACACGGGGAAATTTGTTAAGAATAAAGGGACGAAATATTGTTGTGAGGATAAAGTCTAGTGAAATAGGTTATTATTAAAAATTGTACGATAATAAAATTTGTAGCTTGAAGGGGATATGAAAAATTATATGTATTACAAGATACCTTTTATTTGCACATAACCAACAGCGTTATCGCCGCAGTTTTGTCTGGCTGACCTAAAAATCAGATGAATTCGGAAGACTTTATTAAAATAGTAGTATCTAGTTAACCTACCTCTGTAACCTACCTCTCTCATTTCAGCAATTATGTAATCTTTATTATTATTAAAATATTCCATAACAATAAAAATGTCTACACATGGCTGGCAAAATGGTGGGGTAACGTATCCATTTTCTAGAGAACACATATTTTTATGTATAAAAGATAACAGAATGAAATAAGTTAAATAACGAAAAATACCACCAGACCCATACAGTGTACAATAAAATCTCTTAAACCGTTGAGTGATAAGCCCTACCACTCAACGCTTAACTGAATATAATCGCATAACTCACAGAACCAGTGGAGTGGTGTAACATCATCTGCGCCGTCGCACAGTGGGGCAAATAGCTCATTTTTTGGACAAACGATAATTCCCAAGCCTGGAATTAATGAAACTTAAATTCGTTATAAAATTGCCTTTAATTCTATCGAGCCCGAATTTTGAAATTTCAAAATTAAAGATGGCTAATCCAATATCGCGGATATAAATTTTGAAAGTAAATTAAAATTTTATCAGAAGATTGTTTGAAATTATAAAAAATTGTTGCTTGGGGGTTTTTTTTGGTTTCTAATCTCATTTCTGATCCCCGAATTTTGCGATTCAAAAAACCAAGATAGCGGATTCAATATGGGGATATAATATTTTTGTAAATGAAATGTACATACACAAACTGTTAAAAATTGTTACTTAGGACTTTTAAGGGTTTCTGATCGAGAATCTGAAATCTAAATTAGGTACGTAATATCGTAATCCAAAATGGCGAATCCAATATGGCGGCCATACTATTTTTTTAATTGACATGTAAATGCGCAAATTGTTAAAAATTGTTACTTGGGGGTTTTAGAGATTGCTGATCATGAATCTGAAGTCCAAATTAAGTAATATCGAAATCCAAGATGGCGGATCCAATATGGTGCCTAAGTTAAAAAAGAATGACAAATCAAGAAGGAAACTGTTAAAATTTGTTTTTCGGGGGTTTCGCAGTTTGCTAATCTCGTTTCGGATATTAAAATTTCGATATTTTGCAAACCAGAAAATTAAATTCAATATGGCTGCCATACATTTTTTAAAAATTATGATGTACATGCAAAAATAGTTAAAAATTGTTACTTGCAGGTTTTTGCGATTGCTGACTACGCATTTGTAATTTCGAATTCTAAGATGGCAGATTCGAATATGCCATCTTATAAAAAAATGAGATAACCAATCAAAAATGTTGACATCTTTAAACCTAATTTTTAATAATTTGCGTATGTACATTTCATTTAAAAAAATATTATGGCCTCCATATTGGATCCGCCATATTGAATCCGCTATCTTGGATTACGATATTACATAATTTAGACTTCATATTCATGGTCAGAAACCCTTAAAAGCCCCAAGCAACAATTTTTATCAATTTGCGCATGTACATCTCATTTAAAAAAATATTATGGCCGCCATATTGGATTCGACATCTTCGATTTCGATATTACGTAATTTGGACTTCAGATTCATGATCAGCAATCTCTAAAACCCTTAAGTAACAATTTTTAACAATTTGCGCATTTACATGTCAATTAAAAAAATATTATGGCCGCCATTTTGTATTACGATATTACGTAATTTAGATTTCAGATTCTCGATCAGAAACCCTTAAAAGTCCTAAGTAACAATTTTTAACAGTTTGTGCATGTACATTTCATTTAAAAATATATTATGGCCGCCATATTGGATCCGCTATCTTGGTTTTTTGAATCGCAAAATTCGGGGATCAAAAATGAGATTATAAACCAAAAAAACCCCCAAGTAACAATTTTTTTATAATTTTAAACAATCTTTTGATAAAATTTTAATTTACTTTCAAAATTTATGTCCGCGATATTGGATTAGCCATCTTTAATTTTGAAATTTCAAAATTCGGGCTCGATAGAATTAAAGGCAATTTTATAACGAATAGTTAAAAAACAAAAATTTAAGTTTCATTAATTCCAGGCTTGGGAATTATCGTTTGTTCAAAAAATGAGCTATTTGCCCCACTGTGCGTCGGTCGTTTTAAATATGTTACGAATTCGAAATCAAATATTAGACTATTAGAAATATTAGAATATTAGGTTTACTATTAACGCTAGAGGCCTAATTTTTTCACTATATATTTAAAGGGTTAAATACTTACGGAAAATGCAAAAATAAATTATAAGGTAAATATCCCTAAATGAGCTCATTCCGAGAAAACCCGTATTTGCAAGTATTTATTAATGATGCGTGTCTAGTTCTTATTTTAATTTTCGTCAGTATTTTATCTTCCTCTTGTTGGACTCGACGAAAAGATTCAAAGTTGAAGTTGAAGGCATGGATTTCTTAAAATGCAAGACCAGACATCGAAAATTGACACTGTCTATCACATGCACGTTCCATATCATATCAAGCAGAAATGTAGCTAGGAAAGAGCAGTGAGAGTAAAACCTATCAGATAGCCCAGAATTCTGGATTGGAATGTTAGCGTTGCAGTTTTGGATTTTATGCAGCTCTATTGAATTGGAGCTGCAGTTTCAGTTTCCCGAACCGGCGAGACTAAGAGCTTCCATAATACTTCCGCAACAGTTACAGCTTACGATTGTCGGAAAAGTTTCGAACTTTAAAATAATAAAAGAGATGGACATTACGCGATGGATGGAATATAAACTAAGTTAACTGGAAAACTAGTTAGTATTCGGATGGAATATAATAATTTAAAACGATAAAAGATATATTTGTAGAGAACATAAAAATAATAGTGTTTAAGAATATTATATTTTATTTCTGCTTTCATAACACAGCCACACAAAAAAAAGTTCTCTGCAGCGGACCGAATTATATGAATATGGTGTATTTTTCGACGCTGAATCCGAATCCATAAAAATCTATAGTCTCAGTTTTGTTTTTTAGTCAAAAACATCCCTTAAAATGGTGTAAAATCATAGAAATAATGTAATAACTCTTAATGAAGTGTGAAAAATGGTAGACGTTTTGTAGTCGAGAGTAGAGAATATAAATTCGAGCCACAGTAAGCTATTTCTATAAATTAAACCGAAATCCTTCCTTATGGGGGTGAAAACTACCGCTAAAACTCAAAAGACGCAGGTGAGTGTAAATAGCATGTACAAAGGTCAAATTTTTGTATCTCTTAGGGCAAAATATTTGACTCTGGTGTGACTTCCAGCCATTACTCTCAAAAGGTAAAGACTCAATCCTATGGAGGGTTAAAACTACCCCCACCCCTCATAGGATTCAAAACGGGAAAAAAATCAGGCAGGGTGAACAAATATGGAGTAAATTCATTCCAACCACCAATATATGACTACCCTTAAAGGGTGGTAAGAGCTAACCCCATGCTCAAATGTTCCATATGGGTGCTATTAAAACTCGGAAAAGGTCAAATACTTGTAGCTCATTATGCCAAATATATAAATCTGGTACGAAAACCACCCAATCTTTTTAATAAGGATGAAAATCACCCCCGTTGGGGTGGAGGTAAAAACTACCCCCACATACGGACGAAAATAGATGAAATTTAGTTAATTTAAGTATACAGCTTATACACATAGAAAAAAATAGTCACTGAAGAGATAACATCCTATATCTATGACTAAAAAAAAGGAAAAGAAAACCACGGAAAAAATATTTGGAGATAAGAGAGAAAAATCATAAGAAAATAAAGTATATGGATTGATGGTCGAAAGTATGATATAAATAGGAAAAAGAGTAGGTTTACACAGATTAAAAGATAGATAAGTTGATAAATGTTAAGATAAACAGTTGAATAAGCAGGTATGGTATAAAAATAATAATAATAATAATAAATGCCTTTATTTCCAGTAATATTGTACACAGGAGTAAAATAACAAATATAAAATAAATGTCTAGAAATCTCAAGGGGAAGTTCACAACAAGTGTGCTCTACCACTTAACCCTTGCAATACATTGAAAATAAAAAATAATGCACTTAAGTAAGTGTACAAAAAATGTAAGGTACTTAGTATAGAATATTAAGACAGTATATGCAGAAATAAAACATAAATAAAGAAATAGGTAAACGAACAAATAAATAAATAAACAAACAAACAAATAGGCACATATAACTATTCTGTCTGTCCTGACAGGACAGCTTTGAAATATTTTTTAAATTTCGCAGCACTAAATGATTTGGCACCAAATGAGACCTTATTATATGATTTATAAATGCAGTATCTGAAATCTCACTCATAGAACGAAGTTCCATGTATAGGTGGACTAAGTAAACCTTTAGACCTGACATTGAGATTATGAACATCACTGCGAAATAAAATGGCGCCTTCGTTGTGATAATCTTGTGAATAAAAGTTTCTCCGGTCTTGCATATTTAGCCAATGCAGTTCTTTCAACTTATGTGACACATGTTCAAACTTACGTATACCATAGATAAATCGAATACATGAATGTTGCACACGTTGTATACGATTGCTACAATCCTTGTCCAAACAGGGACCATACACTGGGGCACAATATGTGAACTGCGACAACACTAATGTTTCACAAAGGGTCTTTTTAGTGTTTATACTTAAATAACTTCGGTGAGAATAGAGAAGTCTTAGGGCGGAGTAAGCTTTTTGTATAAATTTACGAATCTGTTCTCTAAATCTCAGAGTTGTATCTAAGATTAGACCCAAATTTCTGGCATGTTGCAATAATTCCAAACGACATCCGTTTAATTCGATGTTAGTTAAATTTTGCAAATTGGCACAATCGTGTTTCTTACCAAATAAAAGCATAGCTGATTTTGATGGATTTAAAATGAGCGAATGTTGTGTGGATATATCTGATAAACTTTTTAGGTCAGTGTTGATTTGTTGCACAGCAGCCTCATAATCCTTAGCATAAAAAGAATAATAAATTTGGGTGTCATTCGCGTACGTATGAACCGAACAGGATTTAACAAAATTTACAAATTGTGAAGTATAAATTGTGAACAACAGGGGTCCTAAAATGAAACCCTGTGGAACACCTTTATTGATCGCCATTGATTGAGAAAGTTTATTGGATATTCTTACAATTTGTGAACGCCCTTCAAGATGTGATTGGAACAGTTTACAGCCATGTGTCGATGGTTGGAACGAATTCACTCCATATTTGTTCACCCTGCTTAAAACTACAAAAGCCTCAATTTTTTTTCCCGTTTTAAAACCTATGAGGGGTGGGGTTGATTCTCTAACCTTTGAGAGTAATGGCTAGTTGTCGTATTTTGCACTAAGATAACCAAAAATTTGACCTTTTGCACATGTTATTCACTCACCTACGTCTTTTGAGTTTTAGCGGTAGTTTTCACGCCCCATAAGGGTGAATTTTGGTTTAATTTATAGAAATAGCTTACTGTGGCTCGAATTTATATTCTCTACTCTCGACTACAAAACATTTTTCACACTTCATTAAGAGTTATTACATTATTTCTATGATTTTACACCATTTTAAGGGATGTTTTTGACTAAAAAACAAAACTGACACGACAGATTTTTTTTTAACTACGGATTCGGATTCAGCGTCGAAAAATACACGATATCCATATAATTTGGTCCGAACTTTTTTTTTGTGTGTGTGGCTGTGTAATTATTGAAAAATGTTATTTTGGGTATTTAGTAGATAAATTTCTTACATTCGGTATAAAATATTTAATACTGGAAAACAAGAAACTACCTATTTATACATACTGTTGATATTATTCTGATCATTCTAGTATATTTACATACTTCGGATATCACAAACGACATACCAGACGGACATTTTATTTGTTGATATTCGATATTGTAGAAACATAAAAACATTCATATAAAATGTATCTTTGCAGCGTTTAATATTAGTACCTTATCAGTACTTATATAACTATATTTTTATGTTTTTAAATAAACTATGGATCTCTTAGTCGACTATTTAAGCAACATACTTTACAAAAAACTGCACTTTTTTGCAGATGACACCAAACTTGCCGTGCATCATGCCCAGATCCATTGTCAACGTTTAGGAAGGAGAGCCACCTGAATCTTATCCACCTAACAAAATGGCGGTGATGTTTCCCAAAATGGCCCCCATAAAATTTAAATTACTTTAATATAATAAACTTAGGCGTCTAGTTATACCTCATGCTGAATTGAAAAAATTGCTCTAAAACGTTGTCAGAAGTCCATAATAATAAATAATAATAATAATAAAGTTTATTGAAAATACAAGATTACAATGAGTGCTTAGTTTACAAACAAGTTTGAGATTCAACAAACATTAAGTCCACAGAAGGTTGAACCTTTTGCGTGGACTGAGTTTACCTTATTTTCACCAGAGTAAGCCTCTTTATTATTGCAACATTCTAAACTACATAATAACTTCACTATCTCGCTCGTGCATACAGATTTAAAACAAAGTTTAAAAAGCCATACATGTCGGGTATACATAACAAAGTATAACATATAGTTATTTCACTATATGTTCCTTCATGGAGATGAATTTGAGATAGCTAAATGAAATTAATAAAATTAATAAAATAAGTAAAATAAATGAGTAAAATAAGTAAATAAAAATAAAAAAAATAAAAATAAAAACATAATAAAAAACAATAAAAAATAATAAAAAAATATTAAAAAAAGTAGGAGTAAATACATGATTTAATTGTTTTTTAGATCTATAAGTTGGTGTATATTGTTCCTTGCTTGGCCGTTTATCCATTGCTTGATTTTAGTTTTAAAAATGTTGTTAGAGTTCTGACTTGTCATATAATCTGGTAAGATATTATATATTTTTGGTCCTATGTATGAATAACACCTTTGGCCAATAGTTTTACTCATTTTTGGTACTAGTAGTGATTTTTCGTTTTGTCTGGTGCTGTATACGTGTTTTACTTTCCCTATGTTATTTCTATTCTTGTGCATTAGCAATAATATATTTTGACAATAAAGTTGTCTTGGGTCAAATACTTTGCTTTCTATATAAAGATCATCCGATGGGTAAGTACATCTCTTGCTATATATTATTTTTAGGATCCATTTTTGTGTAATTTCTAAATGTTTTAAATAGCGATTGGTTGCACCACCCCATCCAATAATTCCATATGTAATATGTGATTGGGCCAAGGCATAATACATGATTTTAAGGTGTTTTTCTTCAAAAATGTTTTTGAAATATTTAAATTTTGGTAATAGACTTCTCATCTTTTTAACTAAATTATTAATATGTGTATCCCATTTTAGATGGGAGTCAATAGTAATACCCAGGTACTTTATGGTTGTTGCAGATTTTATTGTAAATTCAAGATTGTCATGCTTTATGGTGATACAGTTAAATTTTGGCAGCCCACTGACATAACTTGAGAAGGGCAAGTAAAAAGTTTTATTGATATTTATTGTTAATAGCCTACTGTTAAAGAAGTCTATGACCGTTTTAAAATCCCTCTCTACCTTGATCTTTAATGATTCCCATGTGCTGTCTTTAAAGAAGATTGCTGTATCATCGGCGAAGCTTATTATTTCATCGTCGATAGGGACCTTGAATAGATCATTAACATATATAGAGAATAGAATTGGCCCCAATACGGTGCCTTGTGGAACACCAAAAGTAACATTTCTCATTGAGCTCATACAATTATCTATATTTACAGATTGTTTCCGGTTTGTTAAGTAGCTCTTTAGCAAGTCATTAAATTTCCCCCTAAATCCAAGATTTTCGAGTGTTTTCAATAAATCTGGGTGACTTACTGTATCAAATGCTTTGGCCAGATCTACAAATATGCACAGTGACGGCTCAGCAGCATCCATACTGTTGTATATTTTTGCTGTTAAATCTGCTATGGCATCATTTGTAGATCTGGCCTCCCTAAATCCATACTGCTTGTCCGATATAATATTGTATTTCTTTAAAAAACTACAAATCCGGGTTTTAAGTATTTTCTCATAGATTTTGGCTAAATTCGAAATAAGTGAAATTGGTCTATAATTTGACACTTCTTGCTTATCGCCAGATTTGTAGAGAGGTTTAATGACTGCCAATTTAAAAGCAGCCGGATATGTACCCAATTCCAGGGACTTATTTATTATATATGTTAGAGGTTCCACGATATGCTCAGATATCTCTTTTAGTGTTTCTGCTTTTAGCATATCCACGCCAGGAGCTTTTTTTAGTTTCAATTCACTTATTACTTTTGTTACCTCCTGTACGTCGGTATGCGTAATTACAAACGAATTTACTAAATGAGACCTTGGTAGATTTAGGTTATTTGTTAGTTTAATATTTTCTGCTAGTTTTTTGCCTATATCACTGAAGAAACGATTATAACAGTTTGCTATTTGGGCTTTATCCAGAATAATATCTCCGTTTTCGTTTTTTACACTCGTAATATTTGTTTTATTGTTTGTTAGTCCCTGAATGTCTTTAATACATTGCCACATCCTTGCGGGAGTGTCGCCATTTTGGCTTATTACTTTTTTGTAGTGGTTTGTTTTTGTTATTTTGATTAGTTCATTTAACTTATTTCTATATCTCTTGTACTCATTCAATAAGTTTACATCATTAGGATACATAATTGCATTTTTATGCATTATATTTCTTTTAGTTATTGACTTTATCAACCCATTGGTAATCCATTGGTTTCTTTTTATTTCACTTCTTTTGATTTTAGTTTTTGTTGTGCAACTATCTATATATTGATGTAATTTATCTATGAATAAGTCCACTGCGTCGTCGATATCTGTAGTAGCATAAATGTCTGTATAATTTTCGTTTTTTAACTCATTTTTTAGTTTGCTATAATTAACATAATACCTATAATGTGCCTTTATAATAGAATTTCTTTCTGTTTCAGCTGGTCGCGGAGAATATTTTAACAATACTGCGTAGTGATCAGTAATCTCTGTTTCTAATATAATAGGGTAAATAATTCATACGGAATACGTGTTTTCACAAATATGTGATCCAGACATGTTTGAGTGTCTCCTTGAATTCGAGTACATTGATTTATTGCAGACACATACCCATACTCACCTAAAATGTTTAAATATTCTTGGCAACAATCAGTATTGTTGTCAAGAATATTTATATTTATATCCCCAACTATTATGCTGATAGCACTTTGGTCATTATTGTTTGCTAAGTAATTGGCAAGGTCGGAATTAAATGTTAAAGGGCATAAGGATGGTGATCTGTATATACCAATTATTTGTATCGATTTGTTGTCTGATATGATATTTAATTTAATTACTTTTATTTCTCCTATATTAATTATGTGATATGTGTAGTTTAGTTCACTTTTAATGTATATAACAACTCCATCATTTTTGTTTATATCCCCTTTATTATACAACAAGTCATAACCCGGTATATTAAAGATTTCAGTATTGTCTAGTTTAAATGTTTCTGTCAATACCAAGCAATCGAAGCAATAGTTAAGGTCGTGAATCAGAATATTCAGCTCCTCGAAATTTTTGGATATGCTTCTAATATTATTATGTAAGAGCGTAAAACCTGCATTAGAGTTTTTGTTTATAATATTTTCCAATTGGGTATTATTTTGAGCTGTTTTAGTTTCAATATATGGTATCTTAAAGTCCCTGATATAATTATCCATCCTACTTAATAATAATGTTAATACTAATAAAAATAAGATATTTACCTATACAAGTAATATTTAAAAATTTGCACAGTAATTTAAACTCCACTTAGCCTAAAGTTAAACTTGAAATGTAAATTAAATTCCTGTCTTTTCCCTTTCTCCCCGTTCACCGTTGTTTGATCTTGTTCAAATGATTATTTAGCCTGACGTCTTTTGGGTCTGGTGTTCGCCAAAATTACTTCTTCGGACTTCTTTATTGTGCCGGTCTTGGGTGTCCCTTGAATAGCCTGAGATTTTGGAATATTTTGATTTGGATCTGCTTTAGGGATTTCAGTTTTTTCTAATGTGGGATTTTCTCCGCCTTGTTGATTTGAGGTTTGATTGGGTTTATTTGGTGTAGTGAGGGTGCTACTTTCTCGTTCTTCTAGTTCGCGTAGTTCTTCCACTGTAAACGTCTTTTGATTTACATAAAGTATGTTTTTTCTTATAAAACATGTATTGTTTTTATCCTGTTTAGCATCATACAGGTGTTTTCTAAGTATTTTATTGTCTGTCCTTTCCTTTAATGTTTGATCGTGGGTGATGGTAATGCTAGTTCCCTTCAATTTATGGCAGTTTTCTAAGATATATTTTTTTGTTAGGTATGATATTAATTCCACCTTTATGGGGCTATTAATGTTTTTTCCCAGTGTGTATACGTCATTGAAATCGCTTTCGTTAAGATCAACGGTTAGTAGATTCTTCAGTTTTTGGCATATATGTTCACTGGTAACCTCCGTATTTTTTTGTGCGAGGCCAAAAATTATTATGTTATTTTTATTGTGGTTTCTATATAATTTTTCAATTTGTTCTTTTAAAATTAGGTTTTCATCTTCTACTTTTTTTAGTTTAGTTGTAAGTTCCTCAACTTTTAATAATAGCCTTTCCTCACTGGACTCGATTTTACTTTTTATTTCGGATCTGTTTTTTATTATTTCTTCGTATATTTTCTGGATGGTAATGTCCGTCATTCTATTCTATTTATTTCCTTATTAATTTATTGGTAACAGATGTTACTTCCTAGCACTTTATTACGGTACAGTGCTTGGGTTTTAAACTGGTCCGATGGTTACTCTGGCCCTCTATTCGTGGTAGTTGCCCACTTCAGAAAACTAACACAATATTACACTACACTATTTAAGAATTTATCTATAACTCTCTATTTTAATTACGCATTTATTGTTTATCCACCTCAACTTTAGCTCACGTTTTAATTGTAATTATTAGCTACGTTTCTATTAAAGTACACTCCACTTAACGCTGTTTTTCTGCGTATATTTAACTTTTACGTTGGACCGACGCCACAAACGACCACCCTCTTCGACCCTTAGTGTACATTCAACATGACGACCAAAATGGCCGCAACAAAATTCAAGTTTTATATTTCATTAACAATTAACAGTTTTAAATTTGTTTATTTATTTTTTATTTATTTTCAAGGAGCGTATCAAGGCAATGTTGCCGCGATTTTTTCTACTAGACCATGTTCACTATGCGAGATGGCTGACCAAACTTGGAGAAGCTTCCATTACGTTCATCAGAAGTGCATGCCGAGTTTAAGGCAGGAAATTTTGTTATACATATATATAAGTCGTCCAACCTCTTCTCTGCTATTACAGTAGACAAGGCCCATGAGCAACACAACAAGAATGTAAAAGATGCCGGTGGTGCTGTCGGCATTCTTCAGCATCCAGCTGCATTGCGGAGGCGGGTTATGGCAGGTCCCGAAATACATAGATTAGTTAATGAATTCACAAGTCAAATGAAATCACGGTCCAGTCACAAACTATCGCATCATGAACAGTACCCTTCTTTTCAAGAAAAGTTCATGGATGAAATCGATAAGTTGAAGACAAGCTTTAAGAGTGCTGATAATCCTTTTAAGGAAACCTCAGGTGACCTAATACCACTGGAAAATCGAACTGTTTCTGATGCGGAATCAATAAAAATGCTGAGAAATTCTAAACGAAAAGGTATTTAACTGTACCAATCATTTGTTTCTGAAAGACTTGTTCAAGGAGCCACTGCGAGCATCTTTGCACCTATGAAGGCACGTAAACTGAAAATTTTTAAGTCTATTCAGCACTATTCAGAATCTGCGAAGTGACGTACATCTCTTTTAGATATGTCTTACTGTTAGTATGAACAGAAAACTTGACATGCAAAGTTTCTTTAAGTATGAACAGCCCCTATCCCCCCAAGTCTGTCTTCTGCTGGTCACCTTCGGCATGCACTTAGAAAGGCAGATTTACTTGGTCCTCTCGAATAAGTGGCGAATAAAGATGATCGTGAATTTCCTGGTACATGTGATGCCATTGTGTATGATGGAGCTGCTCTCATTCATTCAATTCAGCCACGTGTGTCGCGTACCTTTGGGGAGTTCTGCGTTCGGGAATTCCTTCAGAGCATTATGGGATGTATCCAGAGCGCCTCTGCTACAAGGCTTAATATGGTATGGGACATGTACAGTCCAGAAAGCCTAAATAGCAGTCTACTTAATGCTAGAGGTGAAAGAATTCGACGTCAAGTTTTGCCAAATTCACCAGTTCCTCGAAATTGGCGTGAATTTCTTAAAAACAATAAGAATAAGGAAGATCTTTTTTTCTCCTAGGAAGACATCTAGCTGATAATGTGTGAACTACCAAGGTTGTCAATAACATTGAAAATAATATGTCAGTTGTGAAACCGCTTCAACATCTCTTGTTGGACTTATTTGCACTCATTTTGAGGAGGGCGGATTATAGTGCACACAAGAGATGCAGTCATCCCTGGGGCTGCAATCGTTGTCCTAAGGACCGTGTATACTGATGTTCTGATTCTTGCCATATCTTTCTTCTTTGTATTAAAAACTTTGTGCCTTGAAGAACTATGGATTTCATTGAACTTTGGAGAGAAACAGAGATACATCCTGCTCACATCATTGTCCTGGCGCTTGGTTCAGAGAAATCGGTCACTCCGAGGGGCTTCCATGCATTCACAGAATGTGACACTGTTTCAGCATATGCATACCATGGTAAACTCAGTACCTGGCACACATGGAACTGGCTAGTGAAGTGGACATCTCTTCCCACGATATGGCAGGGCTGTCGTGATCTTGTAAAGTGCAAATGCAAAGCAGCGTGCTCTTCAAGTTCAAATTGCAGCTGTAGATGTTCCCTAGTAGAATGTGTACCTCTAATGTGTGTCAATTGCAAACGATTACAGACGATTATAGTTTCCATATCATGTTCCATTTCTGGAGTTTGCGTTCAAAGATGATTCAAAGAAGGTTGGGGGTGCGGTAGTCAAGATCCGTGTTCTACATGTGTCAATCTACCCCCTCAAAAACTGTGCAGTATTTAATACAACATTTGTATAATTTTTTATATCATATTACTGTGTACTATTAATATTTAACTGTAACATAACGAACGGTTACAGTTTCCATATCATGTTCCATCTATCACCCCTAATGAGACGCCGCTAGCCATCTCTTAAGTTAAAAATCTAGAAATAACAATTAATTTTTTCTAGTAAATAATAAAATATTTTTTGGTCACAATATTTTATAATAGCAGTATAGATAAAGACTAATTGTCACATGTAAGCAGCTACTTTGTGATAACTAATCACGATATAACAAAAACACCAACACTACTTTTTTTACTACTCATTTATTTATAAATAAGCGGAAAAAAAACAACTAAAGTGTTAGTGTCTTTGTTATATCATAAATTGTTATATCATTCAAAAAATAATGACGTATAGGAAACACTATAAATAAAGAAACAAAATTGCTTAATGTTAAACCATTACTTTTTACTGTTAATAATGTACGTAATAAAATGTATTTTTATATGGCTGTATAAACAGAAATATTGCTAGCAATCACAATTAGATTCTTTCATTATTGATACGTAATGAAACAATGACGAATATAAGTTCCTAATACACAATGCATTCCAAATAAACTGCCTTTTAAAAGTTAATAAGTAGGTAATTGCAAAAGAATGAATCGATATTCCCACACGTTAAATTTTTTCCATATGTTGGAATTCAGAAACTAATTCAATCGGTTTTCCAAGGGTATATTTTTTTCTCAATTTAAGTATTTTATTTTCCTATAGAATATAATGGAACAGAGTATAATTTATTTGATACGTTTACAATATAAATTGATTTGTACAAGTCATAATATAAATAAAATACATGCAAATATACCTATAGTATATAATCACCATAGAATATCGTGGGTAGTAGTAGAAATTAATTTCCCGAATAAAAACAATTTTTAGAATATACTTTCTATAAAAGCATACAAACCATAGTAACTTACCATACATGTTCTGGTAAAATGTTGTAAAAATTTAAATTTTATGAATTTTTTTGCCAATAACACAGGTCTACAAAAAAAGGTATTTTCCTAAGATTATCTTCTAACATTTATGAAGCATTTTGACGCGCTGCAGCCAATTTTTTACAAAAAATTTCTATCGTGTCAGTTTTCCTATACCGTTCCCTAAAAAGAGCAAAAAAAAAGGTCTTGTCATAAGGTTCTGGTCTAACTTTCCTGAAGTATTTTGATGCGCTAAAGCCAATTTTGGACAAAAAAAAATTATATCGCGTCAGTTTTCCTCTACCACCCGTTTTATCCCATAAAAAGGTAAAAAAATGCCTTGTCCTAAGGTTCTCATCTAACTTTTATGAATTATTTTGACGAGCTGAAGCCAATTTTGGTCAGAAAAAACTTTTCTGTTTGGTCAGTTTCTCTCTTCCCTCTCCTAACATTTTTTTTGTCCAAAATTGGTTTCGGGGCGTCAAAACACTTCAGAAAAGTTAGATGAGAACTTTAGGACAAACTTTTTGCTTTTTTAGGGGGTAAAAGGGGGTGGTAGAGGGAAAGTTCAGTTTATTAATAGTAAACCAACCAATTTTGACTATAGTTTCGGAAGAATTCAGAACTACATCATTTAAGTTTTTGCCCGTACATATTAAGGTGGAGTCATCGGTGAATAACACATTTTTTTACTACATAAAATTTCATAAATCATTATTACATATTATGAATAGAAGTGGCCAAAGGACGCATCTTTGGGATACGTCGTATTTAACGAACTTGCAGTTAGAAGTTGTATCGTTAATCAAGAAACAAATTTCTTTCTGCTAAATAGTAAATTATTATTTGACGTAGATTGATATTAAAAAGACAATATTAGATTGTAAAGGTGGGATGTGCACAAAACGTTAATACGAATTTCTAGAGTTTGTTCGAAACTTAGATCTATAAGTTTCGTTACTCGCCCCGAATGAACAGAGAAGGTCGCGAAGAACTACAGTTCAGCACGTCCATTTTCTAATAGCTTCTACTCGAAGGGAGACCCTACTAACTTATCGACGGCCCGGTAGGCGAGTTCTTGACACGTTAAAGTTCAAATATTTATAAATACGGCGGTTAGCAAAAGTAATTTCAATGTTAGGAAGAGTTTTGCCCTCATCTAGAATATAGGCGAGTAACATATTTCAAACGACCAGATCATATTCATTGGTTCCATGAGTAAAATCACAATTTTTATTGATGCATGTAGAAGTTTGGTACCTACACCAGACTCGTATCAATCCAGACATAGGTCACTGACACATCCAAGAGATTGTTTACATTATCTCTCTACTTCAATCCAGCTGAAAATGGATGGATATGAGCCTCAATTAGACCACATGATTATGTGGAAAAGGCTAGAAGAATGATGTATGTCGTCAACCATACAAAAGATTTGGCGGGAGGAACAGTTATAATACAGGGTGTCGAAAAAATTGGGACAACGCTTAACCGTAGATTCTTGACATCAAAACAAATCGATTAAATTCAAAAAATAGCGGTCTAACTCTTTTCGTTTTCAAGATGCAGGGTGGTAAAGTAAAAAAATTGTATTCATATTTTGTCTCTATCTTGGAGACTATTATACGTAGCTACTTCAAAGTTAGTAACGACATGTTTTTCCGGTCGCTAATTACAATGGTGATATTTCCGATGTCACATTTTATAAATGGCGCTAGTTACAGTACTTTTATGCGACACTTTAAACCATAACTTTTTGAGATTAAGTTTTGGACATCATCTTTTATTATAATCGAAACGAAATTGAATTTCCTGAAGAAAAGTGCTCTAGATTAGACGTGATAAAATGCACCCTTTCAGAGAAATACACGATTTACAACTTTGCCACACACCGGTTGGAAGAAATTCAATTGTACCTAAAAGCGGTTTTTTAACTAGGTGTACGTCAAATATGTCTTGAAATCGTCAATAGTCCTGTTGTAGATAAGTATAATAGTCACCAAGATAGAGATAAAATACGAATACAATGTTTTTACTATACCACCCTGTATCTTTCTGGGTTAAATATAATAATAATATTTGGAATGTAATTGTTACTATCGTCAGGAAAAAACATGGCATTATTTTTGTTAAAAAATATGCAAGGTAGTTTTCCAGCAGAAAAAATAATTATTAAATAAATTCTGTACAAATACCTCTACAGATTTTTTGTAATTAATATACCTAAGCGTAAGCGTAGTTAAGATAATCCTCATATTGTTGAATTTTTTACTAACTCAATATATTATTTTTGTAACACCTACTTTTTTACTGTCATCTGGTACATTGTGGCGTGCGTATGTGGATTTAGGACAAGTTGTAACAATATTTACTAAGTATATTATTACATATTTTAAGTAGATTAATTTTATCATTATCATCATACTGACATACATACTAAAATTGAGAATTAAATGAAATTCAATTGAACTTTTCTCATAATTTGCAGACTGCGTACTAAATTTTTTTATGGGCTATTTTACGTTCAATTATAAAAGAAAATTATTACACCGAATATTTTGCTTGCATTCTAAACGCAAAAGAATCTATATGTATGGCACCTATAAAATTGATATAAAACGGCAATATTTATTTGACATTTTAATCCATAAAACCAGTAAAATAACGAGAAAAATATAATCATTTAGCATGAAAAAGTGATCGCGTTATAAATCATTCCGGTTGGAACGCAGATGTATGTATATGTATATATATTTTACAACTTTGAAACAACACCAATTACGACTGTCAAATAAATAAATAATTGTACAGTATTAATGCTAAAGTTCGTCCGACTATTATCTCTATGAATACAACGAAGTTTTTTTAAATAAAATGATTCGTTGCGATATCGGACCTTACGGTGTTGGGCAGTACTGACTGCAACCTACCAATATTTTTATGAATTATGCAGAAAAATTTAAGCAAACCTATCTTTGACGGCTTCCAAGAAAAAACATCGATTTTTTCTTAAATTACAAACAATTTCAATACAAAGTCTGGAAACTACCTAAATACCTATATTCAGTGTGTAACATAATGGAATATTAAAAACGAATAAGCTTATTTCTTCTCTAAATTTAAGAATGTTTTGTCAAATAAATATTTGTCTTTAGAGTTTCGTTTCCAAGATACAGGGTGTTAAAAATTATTTGTTTAAATTACGTAATCGTTATCGTTACGTTAACGAGAAGAATTAAGGCCACTGAAATAATATATGTTTTTAAATGTTTGTAAGGCAAATTTAAATTTAAATAAAAATGATCCTTTGACTTTTTTGCGTAGCTTTTGCAGTTTGACAGTCTGTAAAATTATATCGCGGTCACATAAGATTAAGGACCGGTTAAACGCTAACTCCAGGCTAAAGCGTTTATTGTGGTCGGGTTAAAAGTAACCCTGGGCTAAAGTCGGAGATAACTTAGCCCGAGCTTCAAGGTGAGAGTTATATCTGTTAGCTCGAGGTTAACCTACAAATTTTATGGTGCGGGAGCTAAGTGGCTTTTTCGGACACTCATCGTTACAAGCATTTTCTATGCGCTGATTAATTTTATCGAACATAAATAACGACAAAATAGATTTCTGGCATATGTCAGCCCGTCGAGTTAGCCATGGTTCATAAAAATCAGTGAAATTATATCATCGTTACAAAGCCAATTTTTTTTGTGTGTACACATTTTATGTTTAGAATGAATAAAATAAGATCGCCAGAAAGTGTGGGCCATCAGGGGCGCAACCAGAAAGGTCAAAGATGTAAAAAAACGGAGTTATATAACATCATCGTTACAAACTATTTTAGGATTGAGCATGTTTATTTAAATGTTTTGAACACAGAAAAAAATTCCCAGAAAGAAACTCCCGTCAGTAAGGCTAGCCAGAAAGAAAATGTTTAGGATTTTTTAAGAAAATTGGATTTTTTTTTCGCATATTTCATCTCAGAACTCTAAACTCATCGTTACAAGTTCTGGCTCCTTTTAAAACGTAAATATAAGCTCCTTCAATAATAGAATAGCCTCCCCGTAAAGTTCTTAGTATCAACAGAAGTACCATAGGCTCTTAAATATACAGAAATTTAACACTTTCGGCTAACTTGACTCCGTACCGTACCTCAGATGTATTGTATCATTATTACTTTTCTGGCTGCACCTCCGGACGGCTCACACTTTCTGACGATCTTATTTTATTCATTCTAAACATAAAATGTGTACACACAAAAAAAAAATGAGCCTTGTAACGATGACATGATTTCACTGATTTTTAAACAGTGTTCGTGACGCTCCTGACAGGAGTTACCCCGCCAGAAGTCGATTTTATGAATCGTTATCATCCATTAAACTATAAAAATATCTCAAAGTTCATAAAACGATGAACTGCCGAAAAATCCACCTAGCTCCCGCTCTATTATGTTTGTTGTTGACATGAGTGAAAAGTCAAAGTTATTGCTTAAATTGGGAAGCTTACAGTGACATTTATTTTTGAACAGATCGAGGTATTGTTTCGTGTTTCCAACCGAGAGGTAAAAAATTTTTCTGCCAGTTCGCCAACAAATGTAGCATTACGTGCTCACCAAAGATGTTAAAGTGGACCGATTGGTCACGAAACATGGTCCTGCCAAATTTATATTTGTTGGGGTTAGTAGGTATTGTTGATTATCACCAAACCAGAGTTTTCTGAATAAGAAAGACCAATTGTTTGGGTGTTCCCAACTCCAATAAAAATTTATGAATGTTTGAAATTGTCGTGATCTTTAAAGTAGTCCACTTCAATTTTTTGATTAATTAATTTGTGAGTGAAATTTTGACTAAGTTATAACTCAATATTTACGTAAGCGTTAGTTAATTACTTTTAAAAAATTTTTAAATGTTTATAATAAAACATTTGTACAAACTACTGTTTATTGGTTAATTCAAAGGTAAAAATCTAATTATTTTTCTTTTGCAACTTTTTCACAACACTTTTAATATCATTCTTAAAAGGATTACACTTTGTATAGTAGCCACAAAGTTTTTTAAGGATCTACTAGCACATGTTTAGATTTTCTTTGCCAAGTTTGTTAATCTCACAATATCAGCTCCAGATACCAGATACCAGATACGACAGTTTCAAAAAAACACAAAGTTTAAAAAGAATTTCATGTTGAATAAAGTCAACATACCGTGAGAGCTAAGAACAGATAAGTGTCATAAAACTAAAAAGTATAAGAGGAGGAAGGCGCTGGGATAGATTGATGGATTGTCCAGGGACTGTCGATTAACGAAAACTTTGAAATTCCGTATTATGGTGGAAATTTCTTGTCATTTAGGAAACATTGATCAATCACTTGCTTTTCGTGGTAGGAAAATTATTAATTTGTTGTGAGAAAATAACGAAATACACTACAAGACTCGTTACTGAATTTATCTTTTTTACTTTTTCAATTTTAACTTTATGAATGTAAATCCGTAATTATTTTAGTCGTAGAAAAATTATAATAAAATTAAATTATCTTTATAACAGATAAAAACTACACGTGTTCTTTATTTTCGTCTTTGTTACTGATAACTTACCAAATATGTAATAATAATTAATATATATCATACATTCCTTATTTTGTATATATCGGGTGCTTTTAAAAAGTGCGTCAATCACTTAACCACAGACTCCTTCAATGACATTGATCAGGTTTAATTTACTTCTCAATATAAATACTTACTAATATTTTCCATGATGGTAATAATAGAAATTAACTGCAAAAAACATAGTACCGGTGTGGAAAAATCACATTACAATACAAGTGTGATGTGACCCAAGCCAAACAGAGTGCTCGATATATTGTAAGGTAAAATCTACTTTTAACACGACGTGTTAAAAGTAACTCACTTTTACGTCTTTTAGTAGCGTTTATACAAAATAATTATTTACGTAACTAGCCCCTAACGTGAAATTTTACTGGATTCAAGCAGAAGTCGCAGATGAATGCTGGAAGTGTGCGAGTCCAGTAAAAGTACTTTAAATATGTGTTGCTACACTATAGTCCAATCAACGAAAGAAAAATAGGGAAAATAATTCGTGTAGAGGCCAATTTTTGTTTAGTTGTGGGGGGGGAATGCCCTCAACAACATACTAAAAGTCCTGACCGGTGAGTAGTGAGCGGGTAGTTTAAAGGTTCCCTTTTCTCGTTTTTCTTGAATAACTCAAAAATTACTACCTCTGGTGAAAAAGTGTCCATATGCAAAATTAAACTAGATGAAGTTTCCTGTAAATAAGTTCCTATTCATTTTTTTTATGATCAATACTTTACGAGATACAGAGGGTGGAAAAATCGCTAATTTAAAAAAATCGAGGAGAATAGGAACTTATTTAATGACATAAATGAAATTTTAATCCTAAAGTAATTTAAAACTAACAGAAAAACTATATTATTAATAATACACGATCATTATCTTAAATCTAAATATTTTAAAAGTCAACCGAATCAAAATCAAAATCATCATCGGCGTCGTCCACATTGTCGTCTAATGGTGCACCATTCGCACACGTACCATGGCAAGTGCCGCACACCATCGAGCATGGAATGCCGGCTTTTCGGCAACCACAGCGTCCCCCACACCCAGTAAAAATATCGACAAATGATGTTCAAGGTCGCTTCAGGAGCTATTGGTTCTTTGGTGGTAACCGGGGTTAGCGATCCATCTTCCCCTCGGTCCCATCCCCACTGGTTCGGGAGTGGGGGGGTTGTTAAATCATTGCTGTATCTGTAAGTAAGTAACAAGAAATATTTGTAAAAAACAGTTAATATACTTGCAAATAAACTCTGAAAGTGTATTGTTGCGCAGCTCCTTTGGTTGGTGGCAGTGTGGCTAGATCAGGTTTTGGCTTAGTTGATGATTTTAGGAACGCAGCATATCGGTGTTTATTTAAATCTCGCTCATCTGCAGTCGCTTGGTAGATTGCTAAAAACATCTCTACAGCCTGTGCGACCTTCTCTGGTGGTGTAGAGGGGTTAGTGAAGATGTCGGACATTTCTTTCATTTGGCTGGGAATCTTGCTGAACCGCTTAACCATGCCTCTATTGGGTCATTCCATATCAAATCAACCAAGCAAAAAAAAATTACCACTCAGATTTTAACGAATTTTGGTACACATGTTTAACCCCTCCAAGGTATTAAAAATCCAGAATTTTTTCTGACGAGTAGTTTTTTTTCTATAGGACTCAAAAGAATAAAAAATTAACAAATTTTATTACAACAGGGATATTTTTAATAATTATTATCTCAGGATGCTGAAGAAGAAATTTTTTGTGTAAGCACTCGTTTTGTAGCTTATGGACTAAAGCTTATTTCTATTTAAAAAAAATGGACATAATTTCTTTGTCTCAAGGTCACTCTCAAGATCATAAATACTCAAATGGTATTATCTAAAAAAGTAATTTTTTTTTTCAACTCAAAAAATTAAGTAATATTAACTGAACTTTCCTGTACCTCTGTGCCAATATTGAAAGTGGGGCGACGACAAATAAGTAAGTAAATAAATAATAAAAGTGTTGGTACATGCGCTGCATAAAATATCGCCTAACCGCGTCGCTCAGACCTGGCGCGCGACTAGCCTAGACCCGTCGTTTGCCGCGGATAGTGCATAATTAGATATATATTTATCAGATTTTGAACATTTTAAATCAAATTAAATTATATTACTTAATATTATCAATAGAGCAATGGATAAGAACCGACAAAATATGTTAAATATGTGTTTTCGCGAGTCTGATTATTATAACGTAAAAGCAGAATGGCATTTTTTGCTACCAGTCATGGCAAAAATGTATGTGATGGACTAGGTGGAACTGTAAAACGACTTGCGGCGAAAGCAAGTCTATAACGACCTTACTCTGATCAAATTTTAACACCTCGACAGCTATACAACTTTGTGACTGAGAGCATAAAAAATTTTAATATTATTTATTGCACATATGATGACCATCAGCAGAATACTTTATACTTTATCTCTTGAAAGCAGATTTGACAAAGTGAAACCTGTTCCTGGAATTCAACAATACCATTGTTTCATACCTAAGAAAGATATGGTTTTGAGAGGAAAACTCTATTTAAATAGCAGTAAGAGTACTGAATTTAACCTTGGAGATGGTTTACCTAATATTGAATTTGAGGAAATTTCTGGCTTTTTCACTGCCATGTATCATGATTTCTGGTGGCTAGGATGTGTACTCAAGGCCGTACCCAGGGGGGGTCAGCGGGGTTCGAACCACCCAGAAAATATATACTTTTCATATCCAAAAGCTAATCTTTGGTGGAAATTGTTAAAAGAAAAGTGTATATTTATATTTACAAACATTTTTTGTTAGTCGAACCCCCCCAAAATAAAATACTAAACTTTGCGATTAGTGTCTTGAAAGTACACATTGTCCTAAAATAATATTTTTTTGTACAATGTTCCCGTTGTTGCTCCACTTTGAAATTGTATGCAATGGTAGATATGGCCACCAGGGACAAATACAATTTTTTTAATAATTTTCAAAAATATACTTTTTGAGAAAAATTACTTTTATATTTGTGACCTTGACCTCGACCTTTAAATTTCAGGTTACAACATTTTTTAACTTCAAATAGAAAAATATTGCTTAATCACTATGAATTGACGCTTGTCCCACCCTTATATCTCTTACCGTTTTTGAGATATTGTGATTTAAAAATCCCTATTTTCCAAAATTACTGACTTTCTATCAATTTTCAAAGACTTATTACTCGAGAACCAATAATCAAAAAAAAATAAAAAATTGATATTTTCATGTTGTTGACAGGTACAACATTTTCACCAAAAATTATCAAAATCGGAGAAGTCAAGTTTCAAAATTTTATTTTTATTGGTTGATTTGGCATGGAATGACCCTATTGTAAATGGCGAAGGTGGTGTCGCAACCGCTAAAGTCATGAAGAAGGATAGTTTCAGCAAAAGGAAGTTGTTGGAGCTTGCTCGTTGAAAACAATTTTGATTCCACCTTCCCCCTTCCAGGCTTCATGAAGTATACGTTACTACCTGGTGGTGCCAAAGCAATGAGTAGAACAATCAAGTCCACATCTTCTCCTATTATTGTGACAGTAGGATGTACAGCTGCTTTCTGTAACCCCCATCTTACAATAGTGCCATCAGCATCACCTGTAACAACTCTTGTTTCTATCCCTTTTGCCGTCATTTTATGGATAAGTAGTTGGATAAGCCAGAACAGTAAAATTCATGCTTATGTTTATGTGTGGTCTTCTAAACAAACATACTTTGTTCAGCATTATTGCACTTAGATGTATATTCGATCTGAACCGACTTCATTTAACATCAAACTTTCATGTTATACCATTAAAACATTATTTTTAAAAATTCGCCATTTTTCCATCCTCTATATCTCGTAAAGTATTGATCCTACATAAAAAGAGAATAGGAACTTATTTGTGAAAAACTTAATCTAGTTTAATTTTGCATATGAACACTTTTCCGCTAGAAGTCGTAGTTTTCGAGTTATTCAAGAAAAACGCGAAAAGAAGACCCTTAACTACCATATGAGTTGACTAAGTTTTGTTCACATAACTCAGTCAAAATATATCGACAGTTCAGCACTAGCTTAGAGGTCACTTTATTTGATGCAAGAGCCTTCAAAGCCGCCTGGCTGTTGCTACATACAAAAATATGTTTTTCAGCGAATCTTTCCACTTGAGCACAGTGAGATGGCACTCTTATTGGAATACCCTAGGATACTTGCCAAGTGACGCTAATATACAAGCCCTTAGATAGCATCCATATACGCCGAGTCTTCGACCGGTTTGTTTACTATTTCAGACCTCTGGGAAAATACTTTTTGTTGTATTCCTAGTTATTTTGATTAGACACTGTATATGGAATAATGAACCTATAGACGGGGAGACATCGGCCATCCTCTGACTGAGTAATGACCTGGTCCCTTCCTAGTAAAGCTAGAGTCTTTGTGTGCTCCAGCCCTTGGCCTGCCGCATTCCACATTCTATTCTGAACAATATGTTGCTTTCCTGGCTTCCAGTTACACTTCAACAGACAACGAAGTTAGTCCGAGAATTGCCTCCAATCTCCATTGATGCTGTTGAAGTAGTACTGATTGCTTCTGTAATTTCTAAACAGGCTGCCTTTGAACTTGACATAGGCGAACCCCAGTTCTAGAACTTTACTGGTACCGCCACACCACCACCACCACACTAGTGTAGCGTATGTTATGACGAGTTTAGCCATAATAATACGGCTAGAGAGTGGCACTCGAACTTATCATCCACTTAGGACCAAAGATATATTTACACATCACTAGGGACACACGATCTCTATGCGCTGGTCCTTATATCATTATTTATGAATATTAATATTAATTGTATAATACAAATAGTGCATCAAATGATTGCGATGCAATTATTTTATACACTTGGAATATTGTCAATGGTGGTAGTGTATATAGTATTTGAGTCTTGCAATATTTGCATACTTATAATCATCTTCTTATTCTTCTTCTTCTTCTTCTTCTTCTTCTTCTTCTTCTTCTTCTTCTTCCGTTTTGAATCTTGTGGGCCCTATTTACTTTATTCCTCAGATAGTTTCTAGATACCCTTCTGCAACACTGATAGATTTCCGACTTCCTTATCTCTTAAGATTGGTAATGTTGTCGCCATTTTCAACGAATAGTTTGTTAGATGTTCGGCATAAAAAGTGTCTAGTATATGCTTTAGGCTTTAGGATTTAATAATTTTAAAAACGCTATTACACAGGTAAGGTTTCGAAAAGTGGTAATACCAACGAGTCGCACTATGCATTTTCCTTTTTTATTAACTACAAACAATCTTCAATGTGGTGCATGTGTTGAAAGCAAAGTAAATATTGTCGGTACAGAGCTATATTTTTTCGTCAAAACAACGAAAGTTCGCTCAATGTGAATTTTTTAATCATATTTCAATTACCAAAATGGTTCCTTTATCGTCTACATCTTCTAAGCACATTATAAGTTTTTATCTTAATAATTAATACTGTCATCATCAGCTTCTAACACAAATGTATCAATTTGGTTTCTGCCATTCTATATTTGAAATTCCCCACATTGTTATATTTGGTTTTTCTAAGTAAACAATAGGTATAATTGTCATCCTGAAGATAATTTATACTAGTTTAGGAAGAGGAAAGCGAATTCAAAACACTACCCATGAAAATATTGACATTAAAATTCCCTAATCCTTTTAGGATTAAGGAATTTTAATAGGTGGTCGCCCGCAAGGCCCTAGTTTTAAGATCTATTTCCTCGAATTTTGTCTCTGCAGTAGGGTTGAGTTTCTACCTGAACGGCATAAACCTTAATCCTCACTGTAATTTTAGCCGACCTGTATGGCAATAAGTGCGTCAAAGCATTTCAGTACCTCATTATCAGTGAAAAGAGCAGCAGGCAACACAATGTCCCGCCAAATTAATTTGCGTGGTCGTGATAGTGTTTATTTGCTCGGTAATATTTCAAACGAGATTACTTGAAGTAAACTGCCTTCTAATAAAGAAGTTTTGAGTGTACTTTTTTTAACTTAAGAGACGTGAAGCTGAAGCCAGACTTGTAATACAAGAAGTTGTGATTTTCTGGGAAAAGGCAAGAATTCCCACTAGAAAACAAAACCATTGTATTGATAAGCTTGTATCTTTATATGAAGAATGGAGGACGCTTCAATAAAGGTGTAAGAAGCAGACGAACTTTCAAAAACAGAAAGAGGCAAATTTTGTAGCAAAGTTTGATGACTTCTTCGACATAGCCCACGAAAACGCGCTTGAGACGATGACTATCTAGGAAGATAATCAATTTTTAGTTCAACAACGGGAAAAAGGTTGACCAGGATTTATGTACGGTATAGATTATGAATTAGAAGGCAGAGAAAGAAGAGCTGAAAAACGAGCACGCGAAGCTTCAGAAAGAAGAGAACGCAAGATACGAGAACTTGAAGAAACAAGTAAGTACCAAAATTAATAGTATACAGTGTGACCCATCTCAAGTGGAAACACCTTTGTAACTCAATTATTGGTCATCCAATTTCAACCAAATTTGGATCGATATCAAAGATCTTTAATATTTCTTTTTTTGAGTAAAACAAAACTTATTTCAGTCAGTCAGTCAAATTTTTAAGGCCGAGAATTTTCTTTAAACGCTTTCAACAGTATTGGGCTAAGATTAACAAACATTATTTTAAGTTCGGATTTGAAGACGGATATGTTCTTCCATTTTTAGATGATACAAAAGAGGTAGTCACATTTGTGATATCTGCTCTGGAAAATCCGCAAAAGCAGCCTCGAGAAGATTATAGAGAATTTTTGGAGTTGTCCAGAAGCAGTTGCCTTCGCACTCTTCGATTCAAAATTGTCAGAGGAATCCAAAGTGAAAATGGTTGAAGCCCTAGGTGAGAAAGAGGATCTGGAAGAAGAAACATTGGATGTGGAAGAAGAATCATCGGATGTGGAAGAAAAGCCATTAGACATAGAAGAAGAATCATCATATAGAAAAAGTATCAAGCGAATAGAGATAGGCGAAAATGAAATTCCAAAGTTTGTGGAGAACACATTTATTGAAAATTTTGTTACTATCGAAACCCGAAAGTTTTTCAAACGATTTCACATAAATGATGACTTTCTTGAAACGCACCCTTCAACTTGGTCTAAAAACGATAGTTTTAACAAAGGGTTGGATATTGTTAAAAAAATCAAAGTTGTTAATGATACAGCAGAGCGGGGTGTTAAGTTAATGACAGATTACAATAATGTAATAACAAAAGATGAGGAACAAAAACAATTCGTCTTGCAAGTTGTAAAAGATTATAGAACACGATTTCCCGATTTTGAAAAGGAGACCTTATCCCAAAAACTATACTCAAATTAACGACTTCATAAATAAAGTGATTTTAAGTATGTATATTATTTATTTTCAGTCACTACTAACTCAATTGTCAGTAGCAAGCTTTGAAAAAATAAATATCGAAATTTATTAGAATTTATTTGAATCTCCCAGAATCAATGGTTGGGTGGCACGTTTTCTCGTTATCCGATTGAGTTCAGATTTTGCACAGAACATTTTTTTAAGTATTGAAACCAATCTAGGGGGTGGCCCGCAAAAAAACATAAAGTCGAAAAATAAGGACCGCCCTAGTGTTAGCTATTAATCTAGGAAATAGCATGCAAATTAGACGCTGAAAGGTTACCGTCTGCCAGTCGGTAATCGAAGAGACCATATAAGTACCAAAGTATTTTCCTTCTGTAAATTTTTGGTATGGAAAGGAGATCGTTTTTTTCTTTTTTTATCGAATAATTATTATCGATATATGTCCGCATAGGTAGTATATGTACTTCACATACCCCAATTACGCTGGCAGACGGGCAGTTTGCATCAAAGTGGCTACATTGCTTTAAGTGGTCTTGGAATTCGAGACGTAACTACATTATGTTACTCCGCCTTTTTTTCACAATTACCACCTTCGATTCTTCCCTTCTCCATCTCTCAGTGTCCTTACAAAGCCTTTGATGAAGCGCTAACTAATTGGTCTACTCTAAGTTGCATCGATCCAATTACCAGCATTTATCAGGGAAATAGAGATAAGCAACCTAGTGACTGAATATCAAGACCTCGAAAATGACGTTTTCTAGCAGTTCAACAAAAAGAATCTGGTGCCTAGCCTTCAATAGGAACTCTCTTAAACGACTAATCTTTTCGTATCGCCGTTGCCTTACAAACTGGTCAACCCCAACCGCACTTGCGGTGAACCCGTAGACATTTGTGGTCATCATGCCGCAAAAGAACAGGGAAGTGGTCTCGTCATGGAATTATCAACATCATCAAGAGAGCTCTAGTTTCGGCAGAAATTTCTTCAATACTTGAACCAGTAGAAGCTACGGAAAAGGGTGGATGGAATGTCCCTTTTACCATGGAAAGGGGGAAAGGTCCTTCTGTGGGATACTACGTGTCGTGATACACTGGCATCGTCGTATATTAAATAGGCATCTCAAAAACCTGGAGAAGCTGCCCGCATCGGAGAAGATAAAGTGATGTAAATATAAAAAACTAGAATCGCGTTTCTTTTTTTGCCGTTTTCTGTTGAAACCTAGGTCCATGGGGCGATGAGGTTAAAAAATTTATAAATTGTATAGGTGGAAAAATTAGCGGCGTTTCAAATGAAAAGAAGAGCACTTGCTACCTGGTACAGAGAATCCGTTTGGCGATTGAGAGAGGGAATTCCGCGTCAATCCTGAGCACCATACCACCTTCTGCCAACTTGGGAGACATTTTTTATATTCTAAATTTATTTATTTATATCTTTTTGTATCGTCCGTTTGTATTATTCAGTTTTTTATTTGTATATTTTTAATATGCCCAATAATGTAACTACTAATAAATAATTTTATATTTTTAATAAAAGCTTGTCCAAATTAATATACTAACAAAAATAAACCAAACATATCCGGAATCTCGTTTTTGAACATTTTTCGATACCTATCTGTATTCTCTATATTTTTCATTCGCACGACCGAAACGAACCTTTCAACACCTCATTCTCCAAAATCGCTATAGGCCCTACACGGTAGCTACATAGTCACAAAACACACATGCATACAAACATTGAGACACGTGAAACACAACCCTACTTTGCGTAGCGTAGTCGGGTAAAAAAGAAAAACAAATCTTGACTGGGTTGTTTTCCAGCATAGGTGAATAAGCAAGAAAATAAAACAACATATTACAAGCACAGCTTGATGTTAATAATTCCAGTACGTACACCTGGGGCTGGTCCATTAAGTTGGTAGAATTAGCTAGTAGCACGTAATGTTTCGTTCTGTTTTGTTGATTTTATGTATGATGTATGATTAAATATATATTTCATTCCTTTGTACGCACCATATCACAGGTTTATAAACATTACAATTTGCTCTGGGAATACACGAGGATTGTATTGTAGTAAGCACGAAGCTTATTGAAATAATTTTATTATAATTAATGCAATAAATACATAGATCATTACCTATTACAAAGAAGAGAACTAGATAATTTACTATTTGAGCTAGATTAAACCAAATCAAACATTACCATTAAAATAAGAACAGACCAATAAATGTACACTAAGACATGGAAGGGAAGATACGTAATTTAAACCGAAGAAACAAAATATCCAAAAATGTTTTAAGGCTTAAGAAGAGTGACAAACACTAACATTTAACATTTACAACAAAATAAAAATGTGTAAACTTAAATATATACTAAAAATGAAGTAGAATTGCTTATAACATTATAGTCATTACAGTCATGTAGTACTAATTACGATTGTTTATTAAGAGAATTAATTTAATTACTTCCACACTCACATATTGAATTGGAAACACAATAACGGTAAAACAAAATTTGAAAGGACCCCGCAAGGTGGCAATGGAAATTGGTTCTCAGTTAATTTCGCTCAGATTTTAGTATGATTTCCTTTGATCTTCCAGAATAAAAGTCTCCATGGGCATAACCTTCTAACTCCTTTCCTTTAAGCTGCAGAAGCCTCAGAAGATTAGTCCGTATGAAAGTAAAAGTAAGAAAGTGTAAGGGTAGCGACCAAACATGGCTACCCCCCGCTTTCGAGGATGGCCATCATGATGAAGACAATCACGCGGTCCCCTAAAACCACCCCTTATTTTATTTGTCGTTGTCAGGCATGCGAGGATTTGTTGAATCAGTTGTTTTTTTTTTGAGGAAACTCAATATGTCATGTAAAATTTCGCAATCAGACATCCTAATGACCCCCAGGGGTTGAAGCCCCTCAATACCGAAACATGCAAAGAACACCCAAACATGCTGAAAACTGTTTTCTACGCGTTTTCAATGGCGTGGAATTCTATGCTGATATTATTTAGCCTCCCACCCCAAATCAACTACCCCTAAATGCATAAAACCACCCCTTTCTCCCATTTTTCGTTATCAGGCATGCAAGGACTTGTTGGATGGGTTTTTTTTTTTCAGGAAACTCAATATGTCCTGTAAAATTTAGCAACCGGACATCCTGGCGACCCCCGAAGTTTCAAACCACCCCCTCCCTTGCAACGCGTTTGATGCCTAATCCATAAAAAACATTCACATGCGTACGGCAGCTAGTTTGTTTCGGAGAGCAAAAAGAGGAGTGAGTAATAGAGTAAACACAAACAAACAATAGAGGGCGCCACTTGGCCAATAGTTAATTTAGAAATGAAATTCTGTCAGCCAAGAAACAAAATTTTAGCTGGCATATAACATGCGATGGAAAATACTGAAATTTTAACTAATATCTTTTTGACTATAGTACGTAATTACTCATTATAAAGTCTAAGCAAAGTTTGGATGAGTATCAAGAAATGAGAGCACTTAGACATGGACAACATTTATTAAAATTACGCAGATTGTATGTACAAAAAAAATAACATTTAAGATTAATTACACTGGTCTAAGATTTCAATCAAAGTACTCTAGGTTATCTTGCTAGCATATGAATTAGGGTATGTGACAAGGTGCTTATCCTTCTCGCTAATAAATTTACTATTGAAAAGTCTTTACTAAAAGAGCTATTTATGTGAAGTTAAAAGTTGATAACAGAACTAGACTATCTTGTCCTACTATATTATAACGCAATGCCTAAGCACCATGGTACCATGTGACTTTTACAGCGATATGCTTACAGAAATTCATTTGAGTACACTTGTAATCGAACTGAAGGTTCACAACTTATGACTCGATAAATGATCTAATATCGTAAAATTATTTAATTTAATTATTGTCACAAAAAAATTTACTAAGTTGGTGGCTTAAAGCGACTGAAAATTAAGAAAGAAAAAACCTTGTAAATTCCGGCAGTCCGAAGAGATTCTGAGTCCTCATTGATACCTAGAGCACATCTCCCAGCGCTTCAGTGTCTCCGTGCAACATTTCCCCACAAGATTCCAGTGAACAGCTGCTACTCCAGCATAGGTGTCCCCGGATTAACATGAATAAATTTTATCACAGTGAGTGTCAGGATGGCGTGGACCAAGACCGATTAAACAAGCCAGCACGAGGCGCTTCCAAGAGGATCAACATAACCAATAATAAAACCACGTGTTTTCTTCCAGAACATTACCAGAACACATCACTGGATCCAAACATTCCAAACACTCTCCTTAGAGAGCATTACCCAACAAAAAAACCGCCAACTTGAAGGTTCAGCTAAACACAGCTTTCTGAACACTCTGAACATTCGCGGCAAGAGCAGTACGAGAGGACACGCTAGGACATCATCCACAAATCCATGAAAATATCACTTTAGCTACGATGCCACCAAAATTCCTCCAAAAGAAGAGCGTGTCCGCAAGGCTTCGCGGTTTTCGCAAGAAGGACGTCTTTCGACCGTGCCCCCAGCGTTACCAACATGAAACTAGTTACAAAAAAATTCCTCTACTACCTTGAGCAACAAAACGTGTTATACCCTGTTTTAAGAACATAAGAGGAGTAAATTCCATAGACTGAAACTATCTAAACTCTATTAAATAAATGGATAAACTTAATTCAGTTATACGCCTTTGAAATGATATCAAATTACCAATCTAAAGCAATTGCAGTATGCAACACGCCACAATGGCAAGTTGGTTGCCTACCTAGTCATGAAGACAAATAGTGGATTTTAGGCGGCTCTGAATCAATTCCAAATACTAAATTACTAGAAATTAGAGTTGTAGCACTTTAAAATGCTACACCCTTAATCCTGATGTGTCCCTCAAAGGGAAGGTTTGGAAGGTATCTCCCGCTTTCAAGGGTGGAGAACATGATCGGGGCATCACTTTCTCTCTTAGTCCTCAAACACTACCCTTGCGTGCCCAAAACCATCTGTTTTTAACATGCTTTTATTAGGTTCACCTGATTATCTGTGAAAGTAAAAAAATCTAAGGAACTGAATTTCACCCACTTCTGATTGTTGTATCATCATGAAATTTGGCAATTGTTTGTAGCTCTGATGACAATACAATATAGTATACTCAATATTATAATATGTTCAAAATTGTCACCGCCCAAAGATGGCGGATTGTCATTTTTTTTTACAACCCCCTTGATATGGGTATCAAAAGAAAGGGCTTGACAAGTAGAAAACAAATATGCGATCAAAGCTTAAAAATTCAAAATGGCGGCGTCAACATGGCGGATAGGTTTTATCAATTATCGTCGGATTCCCTTGATATGGGTATCAAAAGAAAGGGCTTGATAAGTAGAAAACAAATATGTGATCAAAACTTAAAAATTCAAAATGGCGGCGTCAACATGCCGGATAGGTTTTATCAATTATCGTCGGATTCGACTGAAAATCGGTATCTGTGGGTTATCGAAGTTGCAGATTGCAATTATTCGGTCTAAATTTAACAAATTCTTTGTTTTTCGAAAGTACTAAAATTCTCTCCTTAAATATAAGACTAAAAAGTAAAAAAATTAATTAACAGTTTAAAAAACTAAAAAAACATGCTTTTATAGATACTGCACTAAAAAGCAAAAAATAATCACCGAACCTGTTCTCTCTGTCTAGCCCGTAGACAGACGGCTTTAGTGTACGCCGTTTTTTAATTAAGAATAATATTTGAATATAAAAGCGTGGGGCATTTTTCATTTAATTTAATGATGTCTTCAGCGTTTTAATTATCGAACCTGTTCGAAATAGCGTTCGAAAAGCGCCCCACGCTTTTATACTCAAATATTATACTTAATTAAAAACACGGCTTACACTAAGGCCCTTACGGGGTAGAGAGAGAGAAAAGGTTCAATGATTATTTTTTGTTTTTTAGTGCAGTATTTATAAAAGCATGTTTTTTTAGTTTTTTAAACTATTAATTTATTCTTATAGTAGATCACAAGCGCTCATTTAATCAGCTTTTCTAGGGAGAGAATTTTTTTTTATTGCACCTTAAGAGGAGTTTGATAATGTTATGTGCTTGTATATATAGTCGTGTATATGCATAGTCGACTTTTTTATTATGTATTTATTTTCACATTATGTACATCATTTCTACAATACAATACAATACAATACAATATTCTTTATTTCCTTTTCGACTCTTTATAGGGTATAGGTATTGTCAATACAATTTTACATGTATAATTACATTCTGTAAAGAAGGTATATCACATAGTACGTTTAGCACAAACAAACATAAATATAATTAATATAACAAATTACACAACAAATAACAAATAACAAATTTTAAATTCTATTATTGAAATATTCGTCAGTTGAATAGTAGGCATTATTGGTGAAATACAACTTTAACTCTTTTTTAAATTTTTCTTTGTTTTGAATGCTATGCAGATATGAAGGAAGGTGGTTATATGCTTTTATTGCCATATAGTGAGGTCCTTTTTCAAATAGAGTAGTTCGGTGATTAGGCACACTCATACAATTGAAATACCTTGTTCTTGTGTTGTCATTTAACATTCCATTGGTTACAAAATATTGATTATTCTCTTTTACAAAGAGTGCAAGATTGTATAAGTACAGAGAGTATACTGTCATTATTCCCAGCTTTTTGAATAGTGGTGAACAATGATCTAGATAATTGGTGTTAGATATTAATCTTATTATTCTTTTTTGAAGGATGAATAATCTGTTTGTTTCACTCGAGGAACCCCATATAATTATGGCATAATTTAGATAACTCTGTACACTTGCATAGTAGAAAAGAAGAATAGAGTGTAGGTTTAACGAGTTCTTCAACATGGATATTGCATAGTGAGCACTCTTAAGTTTACCTGCTACATTGTTTATGTGATGCTTCCAGGTAAGATGGTTATCAACTTCCACACCAAGAAATCTTGCATGCTCGGCAACACCAATACTCCTATTTTGCAATCTAACTAAGGGACTTGATGGATCTGCCCTGCTATGTATATTTGTAAAATGTACTATTACAGTTTTTGATGGATTTAATAGTAGTCCATTTTGCACACACCAGTCTGACATCTTATTTGCTACCTTGTTGGACAGAGTCGCTAAGGTATTTTCATTGCCGCCTCTGACAACAAAGGAGGTGACATCAGCAAATTGACATACATCAACTCCTGTTATAGATTGGAAATTGTTATTGAGGTCATTACTAAATAAAAGGAAAAGAAGAGGTGAGAGTATGCCTCCCTGTGGTACTCCATATTTGTTTTCTAGGACATCAGATTTAACTTTGCTATTATACACCTTTCCTACTTTACCCTTAAGTTGAACAAATTGATAACGACCTGTTAAATATGATTCTATCCACTGAAGTGCCACGCCTCATAGTTCTGAAGTTTTTTTAGCAGAACATCGTGACTTATAATATCAAAGGCTTTTGATAGGTCAAAGTAAATGCCAATGGTCTGTGATTGTTTATCAATAGCATTCATTATTGAAGATAAATGAATCAAAAAGTGCAGAGGTGGTAGATTTTCCCCGTCTAAAACCATGCTGTGTGTTGGAAATAAGATTAAACTTGTTGACGCAGGAAGTTAGTCTACTGAACATAGCCCTTTCAAATATTTTAGCGAACACAGACTGAAGACATAGGGGGCGATAGTTGTTTAAATTGTCTTTGGAACCTTTTTTTTGCAGTGGAACACATTTTCCCTCTTTTCGTTTATCTGGAAATACACCTTCCACGAACGAATGGTTGATGATGTGTGCAAGTGGTTCAGCTATTAAATCGGCAACGTAGCCGTACACGGTATTCCGTCAGGGCCCTCTGATTGTTTCTTGGTACAACTTTTAATCAGATCCACAAGTTCAGTTGCATCAGCTGGCATCAGGAAGAAGTTATGGCTAGTGATTTTTGCTGATCTATTTTCATATGGAACTATTGCTGGTACTGATTCTTTAACCGATTTAATAAAGTGCTGGTTAAATTGCTCACTAATTATTTTGAGGTCACTGACTTCTACACCATTCATATTTATTATAAAATCATTTTTACCGTTGTTGACTGTTTCTTTTTTTATAAGATCCCAAGCAGTTTTACTAATTGAGTTTGCTAGTATATTTTGGTTATGCGATTTTTTTGCTTCTATAATATTTTTTTTATGTTCTTTTTTTAGTGTAGAGTACATTTGTTTTATTTCTTCATTACCTGTTAAAGAATAAAGCCAATGAATTTCTTTTAGCCTTTCTGATTCCTTTATAATTTCTGGAGTCACCCAAGATTTGTTACCTTTGTTTTTAAGTTTAGTTTTTTTCAATGGAAATGCTAATTCAAAGGAACTGGAAATAATTTGAAAGAATTCATTGTATTTTTTATTTGTGGTAGTTGCCGTGTACACATTTTTCCAATCACTATTATTACTCAGTAGATCATAAAAATTTTTCTTATTTTGATCTGAATAGATACGTTTAGTTATAAATTTATCTTCATTCTCTGTAAGTTTGTTAGGTAATAATAACACAATGGCTAAGTGGTCTGAGAGGTCAGTGACTTGTAAGACTGATGTGGGTTTATTGATAAGATTGGTGAAAATATTGTCTATTAGCGTTGCCGAGCCTGAAAAAACTCTTGTTGGTGCATTTACTGTTTGTGTGAGATTATACGACTCTAGGAGATCTACTAGTTGTGTGGAAGTTGCATCATTAGTTAGTAGGTCTATATTTAGATCTCCTAGAAAGATATAATCATACTTAATGATCGCTTGTTTCAATAAGAGTTCTAGTTGTGTCAAAAATATTTTTATGTTACCACATGGTGAGCGGTAGATTGATATGTATAAAGTTCTCTTACCTTGAATTTTAGTAGTGGCGCAAGTATACTCGAAATCTTTCACTATGCAAGGTAGCGTAAAACTTACAGCCCTCATTGAACTTCCTGTTTTGGTAAAAATAGCAACACCACCTCCCCTAATATCCTTTCTGCAGAAGCAGTTTACTAATACATAATTATTAAGAGTGAAATTTTCTATTTCCTCATCTATAAGCCAATGTTCGCAGAGACTGACTAGTTTGGGCTGATATTGCAATAGAAGCAGGTTCAACTCATCCTTCTTGTTTCTCACACTTCTAATATTGAATTGCATAAAAGACTCTTGACCTATTTCTTTGTCCATGATTTCTGTTCCTGTGGTATTGGTCTTGATAACTTTGATATCTATCTTGCTTTGGTCTTCTACTAATGGGCTTCCGAAAAAACTGTTTCTTGCGTGGTGGGAATATTCAGAAATTTCAATGCCATTTGACCACATCTCTGGATCTAGAAAGGTGTCTTTTATATCAGCATCCACTGCTACTTTAAAAGTATTAAAAGTCCTTTGATAATTGTTGACTTGAGTACATATAAATTTATCTTCTTGGCATTTTGTTTTTAGATAGGCCTGTAGATCTTCTAGACTATACGTTAATTTGCATTTTGATAGAAAGAGCCATATCTTTTCTTTAGCTACTATGTCCATATTATTTGTATCTGCTCCTATAATTTTTTTATTTTCTTTTATATTCTCGTTTGTATTTATAATTTTGTCGCCAATATTTGGGTTTAACTTTTTAGGAGCTACAGATTCAGTATTTTTTGTATTTGCTGCTACAGTTTTCTGTTTTGGCATTTGATTGTCCTTCATGACTAAGTTGGTATTAGTATTATTACATTCTGTATCTTTAAAGTTTTTATTATGCACTGTGAGAGGTTCAATGTTATTACCAAATTCTAGGATTTCATTAATTTTTGATTTTGTTTGAGCTTCTAATATAGCAGTAGCTAGTACTTGATGAGTTATACGAGGAGTGATAGTAGTATTTCTCACAGTGCTTCTATTTTGTTCTGATGTTGCTAATATGGTGCTATTTTCTGTTCGAGTCTTTATATTAGAGCTTGAACTGTTGGTTTTACTGCAACTAGCAGGCATAAGTTTGTTACAATTACCTTTGCTGACACTATTGGAGGTAGTACTTTTATTTGATTGTTCCCTTTCTGAGGAAGTTGGTTGTACATTGCAATTGTTTAAAGTAATAATTGTATTGAGCAAACCGATTTGTTCTTTTAAACTTATGATAAAATCTTCTAGCTTGATTATTGTAATATTTTTTTGGTTTATGAGTTGTTTTAGATATGATGTTTCTACATCATCTTGTACTTTATTCGTGTTAATCTCATTCCTTTGGATGGATGCAGTATCGTCATTATTGGTACACCCTGTATTATTGGATATTCTTTGCAGTTCTGATTAATTTTATTTATGTGTTTTTTAGGATTGTTTGCACTTTTTTCTTCAGCAGTTTGAATACATATAGTTTTTGTATCCGTTCCACTTTTATCAGTGGTTTTTAACTGTTTTTTTAACTCTTCAATGTACGTTTTTAGATAATTGATGTCCTTTTGTTGATTATTTATAATTTCAGACATTTCCTCTTCATTTTTTAAAACTTCTTCTGTAAATGATTGGTTGTTATGTTTCAACTTTTGTATGTAATTTTCTTTAAGTTCATTATCCTTAGTCGGGTCAGTAATTAGCTCTTCAAATATAGATACATCATTGGAATTTTCGTCATTGTTCGCTTGGTTACGGCAAATTAATTGATTTTCAGTTATGAATCTAAAATGTTTATTTCGAAGTGCACAGCTCTTGTGAAATATGCTGAAGCACTGAACACAGATAAAATTATTAAAATGGGGGGGCTTGGGGGTAGTTCGAGGGAGGTAGGGACCGCGTGTCCCCGAACTACCTACAGCGGCCAACACGATGATGATAGTTACGCGGACTATCATCATCGTGTTGGCTGCTCTCGAAAACGGGGTTAGCCATATTTGGTCGCTACACTTGCTACTCCTTTTTTTGCAACTTTCGTGGACTAATCTTCTGAGGCAACTTAAAGGAAAGGAGTTAGAAGGTTATGTCGTTGGAGAATTTTATTCAGGAAGATCAGGAAGATCAAAAGAACAACATACTAAAATTTGAGCGAAATTAACCGAGAACCAATTTCCATTGCCACCTTGCGGGGTCCTTTCTTTTGTTCAACTAGGCTTAGAATGTCATGAAACGTCGAAATTTTAGTTTGAGCAAAAAATATTTCTGTCCGTTTGTCTGTCTGTCTCTGACTATTAGTCTGTAACCTTTTTTGTGCGTACAATTACTTTGGAACGGTTCATCATATTGACTTGAAAGTAGGATGCCAATTTTGGTCCCAATGCGCCTATCTTAGAGTGTACTATCTTATGTTTTTTGGCATGCTGATTACAAATATGACCTTCAATTTGCCGAAAATTGAGCGGAAAAAGATGGGGTACCCACGGGTTTCTTCTTTTTTCACCACTAAACCCAGAAAAACACCCACCCAAAAAAGTGCTCTGGCCTGCGAATCAGACCAGTATATTCTTATGTATTTGGACCGGCTGAAACCGAATCCGAAGTCAGAATTATCAGATTCGCTTGTTCTTCACCTCCAACCCCAAGAAACACCCCCAAAACCAAAAAAAAGTGGTCTGGCCTGCGGACCAGATCGGTGTATCCTTATATATTTTATAAACCGAATCCGAATTGTAGGATTGGTTCTGTTTTCACCCCCGACCCCAAAAAAGACACCTCCCCAAAGAGGTGCTTTGGTCTGCGGACCATACCAGTACGTCCTTATGTATTTTGACCCCCTGAAACCGAATCCGAAGTCAGAATTTCCAGATTCGCTCGTTTGTCACCCCTAACCCCAAAGAACACCCCCAAAACAAAAAAAGTGGACCAGACCAGTGCATCCTCACCAAATACATATAGATACACTACTATGGATATGGTCCTCCGGACAAACTATTTTTGGGGTGAGTGTTTTTTGGGGGTTGGGGGTGAAAAACCAACCAATCTGGCAATTCTGACTTCGGATTTGGTTTCAGCAGATCCAAATACATAATACGCCAATCTGGTCGGCCGGCCAGACCATTTTTTTTTGTTTTGGTTTTTTTTTTGTGGTTAGGGGTGAGAAACGAACGAATCTGAAAATTCTAACTTCGAATTCGGTTTCAGCGGGTCCAAACACATAAGGATATACTGGTCTGATTCGCAGGCCAAACCACTTTTTTGGTGGGGTGTTTTTTTTTGGGGTTAGGGGTGAAAAAGGAAGCAACTTGACAATTCTGATTTAGGATTCGGTTTCAGCGGGTCCAAATACATAAGGATAAACTGGTCTGGTCTGCAGGCCAGACCACTTTTTTTGTGTGTGTGGCTGTGTATTTAACGTCTTGACACATACAGTGTACCCATCTAAGAAAAAAGCCCTTTTTGAAATACTTGAAAAATTCATGAAAAGTAAGGCCAAAGCTGAGGTCATATTCAATTTCAGCGAGCCGAAATAAATGGGAATACAATGGTTTAGTTCGCTGAGCATAATTTTTTTTCCATCTGTAGGCCAGTGTAATTTATGCACTTAAGCGGCTTCGCAAACTAATATCTTAGAAATAGGTCAATTTTGAGGATTACGGCTATTGACTTGTTTGTAAGACCAAGTACAATAACTTCGTACACTTTACAAACTGGGGCGTATTGGGCCCAAAGTCCCATAAGACTTCGGCATCCTTCTTTGGCACACCTAAGTAATATAAGGTTCTGAAAGTAGATTATATTTTAAAAAGTTACTAAGGGCTGGTTTATCAATACATAATTGGGTTAGTTTTCCCTGGGGTTAAACGTTAACTCCAGGCTAAAGTGTTTATCAAGTGGGGTTAAAAGTAACCCTGGGCTAAAGTCAGAGGTAACTAGTCCGAGCTTCAAGGTGGGGGTTATCTTTGTTATCTCTGTTAGCCTAAAAATTTTATGTTTGCTGTTAACAGTTGGGTGAAAAGTCAAAGTTATTTTTTGGTTAAATCTGCCACCTTTGTTGGGGTTTCCTCATTTTCTTAAAATATCGGCCAGAAAATATTCTAGTTTATATTATTGCTATTGCTCGTTAAAACCAAACAAATGCTTTTAACTCAGTAACAAAAACTTAAAAAACCAACAAATAAAAAATTACTCATTTTTCGGCCAGTTACAATCAACTCAGAGCTAGCAACTCTGTAGAAAGCGTTACCAACCTCAAGTTATTCAAGGGTTTTCTAACCCACACATAAAATGTGGTGGATAAACGGATGCTAGTTTAACACTCATTTTACCAAGCGGTTAAAGGTAGTCCAGGGCTAACTAATACACAAATTTAACCCTACCATTGATAAACGGGCCCTAAGTCCCTCTACCAGCCTCCCCACATCAAATCATGGGCCCCGGTACCAAATTCACTGGCGAGCCCCGCGCCCCACTATCTTTGAGAAGGAACCATCTCCTCCTAAACTAGTGAACCAAACTATGGGCACAACAACAACACCCAAACTATAAACTCTTCTTCACAGAAAACTTTGAGATATACGAATCAAGACCTACGATATCAAAACCACCAGGTTATCGCTTCCAAAACATAATTGGAGACGCAACCTTACCCCAGGTAGCGAACTACGGCTACCCAAAAATACCTTACTGGAAACTCCCTGCACCAAAAGTGGATATTCAAACGAAGACAGCCAACAAGAGGGACCTTGGCAACACCGTAATTAGAGCGATATTCTACGAACAGGTAAACAAGTACCCACAACATCTGAAATTATTCACGGATGGCTCGAAAACAGTACATGGTGTTGGGAGCTGGCTAGTCACACCAAACGATACCTTTTCGTGGTCATGACATCCCGATGCCTCAATTTTCACAGCAGAACTGTACGCCATCTACGAAGCATTAAAGTATTCCCAATCCGCCAACGACCATCGCTTCCTCATATGCTTCGACTCCGAAAGTAGCCTTATCGCTATTAAAAATAACCGACCCGCTTGTCTCCCTTATATTATGTCTTTTGTATGATATAGAAGCAACCGGTAAAACCATAACGTTTTTGTGGACCCTAAGTCACGTTGGAATACAAGGAAATGAAGAAGCAGACCAAACAGCACGTCAGGCCACCGAGAAAGATTGATCCCGAGACATTAAAATTCGCCCAGAAGATCTTACAAATACTTGGAAAAAGCGAGAACTGAATGAATGGCAAATCATGTGGCAAAGAGAGGAGACAGCACTTAGACAAATACCACCGTCAGTCCTTCCTTGGACACAACCACAAAATCTTGATAGACGATCACAAGTAGTTATCGAAAGACTACGAATTGGACATACAAACCTGACCTCAATGCATCTTCTAAGAGGAGAACAACAACCAAGGTGCACAGACTGCAATGTTCCTCTAACAGTAACACATCTCCTGGTCGAGTGTCCCAGTTACTTTATCCACAGAAACCGCTTAAACTTAAAAAATACAATGAAAGTTGTTTTAAATGACAAAAACACCGATAAACTAATAACTTACCTGAAGGCTTGTGACCTTTACTATAAAATATGACCATTATGAAACAACCGGTAGGACCGAAATGATGGCGGCTAATGACCCAAGCAGTCGCAAGATGCCGTAAAAAAAAATAAAAATGACGATTTATACAAGAGCGAAAATCCAATTGCGCGAAGTTTAGCCATTAAAGGTTGTTCTTACATTTAACCTTTCCTAATCTAATCTATATTAACCTAAAATAAAGTAACATTAAGCACAGACAAAAACAAATATTAAGATTTACTAATTTATACTGAGATATTTTTTTAATTGTTTCAGTGTATTGTACGTGAAGGAAAGTTGTCTTACGCTACAGCAAAGATAACATTGTTGGAAAGCGAACATTAATATTATGGAATATCCTCCAGAGATACAAACTTATCCCTTAAATATGTTGGTGTTGCAGTACTCAGAAGACATTGTACAAGTGATATTTCAGTTGATTGTTTAATTTTACACATCGCAAGTATACAAAGGTATTGGTTATGTATATATTATTGTAATTTTTAGGAAATAAAAAATTTAAATAATTTTCAACCGCAATTTACTAAAATATCAATTAAATTAAAAATGAAGAGAGACGCAATAATTAATTTTACAAAAATTTTTGGCAAAATAAACGAATTTTATATGCGAGTTAATACATTGTAATTTAAATGTCACGAAAATCTTGTTCACTTTTCTGTTAAAAAATATTCCCGGAGATACATTTTAGTATGTTGAGTCTAATCTAGGTGCCACATTAAAAAGGTAGAAGTTATTATGCAATAAATTTCGAAAGCTAGAGCATACAATATCTGGTATGGGTACGGTATACTAGCGCGATAATGAAAAACTAAGTAACAGTTTACACTTTTATGGACTATAAAATATTTATTGCAGATTTAAATTAACTACATGGGTAGTTATACGGGGTGTTTCATAAATAATGGCACAGAGTGGAAAACTGCAGGGATCAAGGTCTGAAAATTGAGCCAAATGTGCATCTTGTAAGCTACAATGAAGTTTCTGATATTAATATGAAAATCTTAAGAAAACATAAAATGTATAATACTAATCCCACTAACTGACTTGATTAATCTATTTATACGTAATTATATCTTCCCTGATGTACTTAAAATCTCCAAGATAGTACTCATACATAAAAAGGACTCCAAGGATGAGCCCCCGAATTATCGTCCGATTTCAATAATTCCTTTTCTAGCTAAAATCTTTCAGATGGTTCTAAAAAAACAAATAACGAAACACTTAGAGCAAAATAATCTTTTCAGTCAATCAATTCAGTTTTAGGAAAAATAAATCCACTACCTTAGATATCCTGTCTTTAATTGATTTCATAAACAATGGTTTTGAAAAGGTTTATACATTTATTCGCAGTTCATAGATCTTACCAAAGCGTTTGACTGGGTATCCCACCATATTTTACTAGATAAGCTAAAGTTCTACGGATTTGACAAAAACAGTGAAAACCTAATCGCCCTCAGCAATCGTCATCAATTCGTTACCAACAAAAGCAAAAGCTCGGCCTTATTACCTATAAAATATGGTATACCTCAAGGGTCTATAATCGGCCTCATATTATTCTTGATATATATCAATGATTTGACCAGTTCAATAGCTGATAGCCACTTTACTCTATATTCTGATGACACTACTATCTCGAATCCTTCTTCCAACCTAATGAATTAATAGATAATGTAAATATATCGCAGTCAAAAGCTAATAAATGGTTCCTGGCCAATCAGTTGTGTTTAAATCAGACTAAGACTGAGAAAATAATATTTAGCCTAAGAAATGCAAATGACATAGACAACTCTACCTTTAGTAATGCAATTTTTTTAGGGGTCTTCCTTGATACAAAATTATCGTAGGAACCTCAAACAACGCATGTATGTAAAAAAGTCTCGAAAAGTGAATATTTATTACGGAGTCTGTCTTACAAAGTCCCACAAAAAACTCTCATAACTGCTTACCATGGATTAATACATACCACCCTTTCTTACGCAGTTCTGGCTTGGAGACATGCCCCATCTGTCAATTCCGTTTTCTCATTACAAAGGAAATCAGCTAGAGTGATCGCTGGTCTGATTTATAGAGATGATTGCAAAAACGCATTTATTCAACTTAAAATTCTTGCATTGCCTTGTACGTACATTCTTCATTGTTTAATGCACATAAAAGAAAATGAAAGCAAACATGCAACCCACAGCCAATTACATGGCTACTACACATGAAGTCGTAATTCAATTTTGCCGGACTATCTGAGGTTAACTAAATCTAGGAACAGCATCAATTACTACAGAATAAAGTTTTTTAATGTATTACCCACCCATATCAAACAGTCAAACTGTAAAGAATTAAAAGAAACGGTGAAACGTTTTCTGCTCGGGCAGGAATTTCTATGTATAGATTTTAGTCACTTTGATGTCTGTTAGGTCTCCCCTTATGTACACTTTTATGTATTATGATTGGTTTTTTTGTCTATATTATGATATTTTTATGATTTTTTTACCTATGACATCTTATGTAATATTCGATATTACTTCTTTTTACTTTTTCTGAACCTATGCCTTGACTTGTGTAAATACTTATTGTATACTAGCACCAATAAACTATTATTATTATGTGTATGTAAAATGTTGTTAGCTAATGAAATAAACATTGTTAAATAAATTAAATTTTTTTTTCGACCAGTCGTCTTGGAGAAAAAACATCATTTTATGAAATTTTAAGTCGCGGTCCCGTTTGCAATCGATTTCGATTTATATTTCACACAGATTATAGATCTTAGTATTCGCAACTCTAATGTGTGAATGTTTTTTTATTAATAATTTAAGTTGAAAACTGCAATTTCGCGATATGGAAGAACTTCATCTAAACTTTCGAGATATTTTGCACATAGTTAGAAAAAAAAATGAAAAATGTTGGTATTCTACTCGATTTTCCATCTTTACTCTATATTTTATTATAAACAAATTCAGTTTTTCATTTTTGAAAATTTTCAAATCCATCAATTGTGGGGGCTGATATGTAAATCCGTTATTATTGCTTCATGTAATAATTCAATATTATACAGTTAAGACAATTTATCGCCATTTTTGAATATGGTTACTTATAAGCGAAATTCAAGATGGCGTCTATTACAGCCTGTAGAACAATTATGGTATAATAAAATCACAACGGTTCACTCTAGAACGAATAAAATCAGTCAAAAAATGCTATGTTACATAAGAAATAAACCTTTAATGCGTTATCGAAAAATATATTTATATAATAAAAAAAATTAGCAAGAAGTTAAAAATAAAATTTAAAAATTAAATAAAAAAGATCAGTATCGCTATCAATAT